>JANZLQ010000030.1:10488365-10552833 GCA_026212715.1 Elanus axillaris
CGGTGATTAGTGAATGATCTCTCCTGTCCTTATCTTGACCCACAAGCCCTTTGTTATATTTTTTTTTTCTCTCCCCTGTCCAGTGAAGAGGAAGGAGTGATAGAACGACTTGGTGGGCACCTGGCGTCCAGCCAGGGTCAACCCATCACACACATTAATCAGGTACATTTGAAATTGTGACTCAAAATTTTCATACTTAGTGCTGTCTTAAAAATGTTAATTTGAAAAAGTTACATGCACTTTTTGGCAAATGAAGTTATGACAATATAGAAGATAGTTATTGGTGCCTAGTTGGGAGGTAAAAGCCTTAGCACGCTACAGATTACAAGGTAAAGAACAGAAATCCAAACCCTTCATTAAAAGTAGAGGACTCAAAATAGAGGACATTCATAAAATACCAAAATTTGAAATGGCACATTTTCATAAATGGTCTCTCAAGAAGCACCACCCATCCTTCCTGATCCAGAAATCTGGGATATTAGACACCTCTCTGGTGCTGTAGATCTTGCCATTAGGAGATCAGGGAGTGTGAAGGAGGCCCTTATGAATGTGTATTTCACTAAGATTGCTTGCTTTCTTACTGCTATACTGCATAGTCAGTGAATGAGACTGCAGGTGGAAGGAGTAGGAATCATCTTATGTTATATGGTATCTATTTATTCATTTATTCTTGTGCAAAACAAACACATCAATGATACTGTAAACATTTTCCCTACTTTCTGTATCAGGAGTGAAACTAATATACATTTTCAGTTCATGTAGTATTGTGTAACCTCGAGCAGGAGTAATAAGGAAACTAAATTGAGAGTGATGCTGAATATTTGGCGATATGCAACCCTTAAAGTATGTTTTAAACAGAGTGGGATAAATACCAATTTGTAAACATCTGTCTCATTAGATTTGAAGTTAACCAAGTTAAGGTGAAGGCATTTGGTTTGGTCCCATTTTATGCATATTCCATAAACAATGCATATTAGATTTCTGTAGTGCAGCAAATACTCAACTTTATGCTGTGTTTGTCTTCTGTTTTTAGTTGGAAGTATAAAATATGGAGTAGAAGGTGGTTTGATGTATAAAGAATGTATTCTTTAAATACCTGCCAGGGAATTATTCATAATCATATATATGTATATATATATAAGCTATGAAGAGGTTTTTGTTGTTTTTTTTTTCTTCTTATGTTTGTTGACTTTTGGAGTGCAGCTTAAAGCATTTGTGCTCAGACAGGCTCCCAGCTGAATATTTGGTGGCTGCGCTAGCTAATACAGCCAACAATTCAAAGTGATGGTCTTTGGATTACTTTATTTGGGGAACAAGAGAAGGGGGAATGTGTTTTGTTTAATTGCATGTTTTGAATTCATAGGACATAACGTGTTCTTTGTTGAGGAATGTCAAACAGAAGTAGTTATTTGCTTAATTATGCTTCAAGGCTCTACATTTGTTCCCTTGGACAGATTTATAGAAAGCTTCTGCCTTCTGGCTCTTGGAGTTCCCAGTATTCAGAGAGAATATGAACATTGCTAAATCCTTTGCTACCTCAGAGACTGCTGATTTTGTCTCATTGCTCTGTAAAGCCAATTCCCTACTGTGAGAGACTAACATCCACAGCGTACACAAAGATCATAGTACGGACTTTAAAACAACGCAGTTTAATTTTTATTTATTTATTCAGTGTGGGGTTTGTTGGTTGTTTTTTTGTGTGTTTGTTTGTTCGGTTTTTTTTTCAATTTAGTTGTCAGGCCTGAAAATCTTCTACCATTTTTCCATGGCAATAAGACCAAGCTCCACACATAGCACCTAAGTCTAGGTTTTATTTTAGAAACTCAAACCTCAAAAAATTACATATTCATAAATGCATTCGCTGCATGAGGTTGTGTTCAGTAGCACTGAGGGATTAACTAGAGGTGCTTCAAAAGCCTGACAGGACAGTCACAATTCAGTTTGGAGAATGGGTTTAGTTATTCTGTTTGATGACTATGTCTGATCAAAGGAAGAGACACATGCATACCTTCAGGGATGCCAGGAACCACCTTTGAGTTACATATCACTGTGTAGCTTGTGTTGGGTGGTGAGTGATAAAGTCAGTGTGCCCCTTTACCAGACTTGTCCAGGGACAAATATGCCAGTTGTTTGCAGTAAACCAGAAGAAACGCACATGAATGTTCCTATACCACACCTCAGCTTGTTATGTAGGTTTGTGACTGTGCTTGATCCACCAGTAAAATGACGACTGCATTTAGCAGCACTGATATATGTTCCCTTCTGTCCTGGGATGGATTGTAACCTCACAAAACCAGGCAGTTATACTTCCTAATCTTCCTAATCTTTTTCTGGTAACTTCCTAAATGTGGTGTTTTGGGGTTTGTTTGGTTTTGATTTTGTTCTTGTTTTGGCAGAGTAGGCTGTGTGTTGGAGCCAGTGGCTCCCTTCAAAGACAGAATGACTGTATGTGTCTAGTGGGTCTAAGTTATCATACGAGCTGCATATTATAGGTCTATTTTCTGTATTTCATGAATTGCAATTTTAAAGGATTTTTAAAATGACAAATATAAGTCCTTTGAGTTTGGGGAGGGGTTTTGTTTTGTTTTGTTTTTACAGGGAGAGTAATATTTTGGGATTACAGGATTTTCTATGGTTAGGTTTGCTTCTAGCACTTGGGAAGCATGAGTTGTAGCAATTGGTGGTGAAGTAGACAGCCCTCATCATGATTTTGAATTAAGCTCCTAGTATGCTTTGGTAAAGGTAAAAAATGTTGAGCAATTCTAAATGGTAATGCTTAGAATATTTTGATTCAAAGTTGCTGATAATCTGTAGGAAAAAATTGCAGATATTGTCTATCGTCTGTTTCCAGAAATCCTGAAAAGTGATTATATTTTATATTGCTATAACCATCCCTGGTAGAGAAATACATCCTTCTCCTGAAGTTTTCTCCTTTTTTTATTCCCTGTAACTCCTGTGAACATTTTGCTAGAAACATTATTTCATCTCTTTCTCTTCCAAGAAGCTGTTCATGTTCTGGAAGTCTTCAGTGCACTGTTGCCAAATCTGTAGGTAAAAGGCATCATGCAGCCCATAAGAAATTGGCATTTCTGGTCACAGGAAGTAAAAATAGGTGAAAATCAAGGATGACAAAGATACCTGTCAATTGGGGAATTTAGAGTGGGATAGCTGAAAGACCAACACTGCACTACTGGGTGACATAACACCTAAGACTTAGTTAAGATGGGACTAGTGGGTGAGAATGGTTTCTGTTCTGCAACACCTCCAGACCTCCCAGTTCCACCTCTCAGGACTTGGTCCCCCAGCCCTGTTTAGATGAGCCCCAGGGACCCAGAGGAACTGGACACTCACCCTGACTGCTCATTGTGCCCAAATCCTGGCTGGTGGTCTGTGTGCTTCCATCTCGGACTCTGGCCCAAGTTGTTGCTGGAGGTCCATGAAAGGAGTGAGTTACTCCTGTACATCTGAGGGGCTCCTGCTTTCACTGTTTATTGCTTTCTGTATTGGACTGTTGGCACGAGCCACCAATATCACTGCCTTTCTCCCTCTCTAAGGAAACAGGGAGACTGACTGTATTTTTTCTGCTTTCTTATATCTAGGGTTGTCACTGGAATTTTTATCACCCTTTGGTCTCTTCCCAACCTTGTTACAAGGGTTTGAAGTGGCAACACTTATATAGCATACTTCATTTGCTTGCTTCCTTGTTTGCCAGTGCATATTGAATTAATTTAGTCAGAACTGGACAGATGTAGTTTAGGTTTCACTTACCTGAGCAATGCCTTTGTGTGAGCTTCAGCTTGTGACAAGAGCAATGAATGATGGTCCTAGTTACTTTTTAAGGAAGTTTTTCTTTGACCTGTGAAATTTGGGCAAATGTTACTGCATCACATCAGTCTTGTTCTCTAGTTTCTGATGTCTTCTGCTGCTTTGTATTTGTGTCTGAGAGAAGCCTGTCAAAACCAAAGACACTTGCTTGAGTATCTAGTATGAAATAACTACCAGAACAACCAGAAACCCCGCGCTGTTTTCTCTGCTTCTGCCTTACGAAGTCATCTTGGTCCATCCTTGGGTCCAGTTTTCAGCTGAATGGTGTAAAGAGGAGCCAAGAAGAACTTGGAACAAATTAGGGAGCTTAATAAAAGCATGCAGGAAGAGAGAAGAGTTGCTATCCCTGTAAAATAGCAAAGGGTTTGTGGCAGCAAGATGCACTCAGATTTCTGACCTCAAATTATCAGGCTTCTTGAATTCCATCTCATACACAGGAGTGAGGGGTGCTGATGTGCACCCAGTTTCTGAGCAACAGACTGAGCTTGGAATAGTATGTTTGGTATTGTTTGCCCAGAGATAACACCCTAGATATTAAGAGAGGCTGAGAGGTTCGGGACCATGGTTTGAATCCCTGCAATTAGTATCAAAGACTTTTGTGTTGTTAAAGGAGGGAAAAAGGAAGGTGTGATATTCTTTAAGAACTGCTTACTGAGATAATCCCACATTTGGTTCACTTACCTGGCCTACCAGGTGTTTCAAGAGCACCCTCAGGCTCTTGGGTACATCCCAGACCAGTAAGGCACCTTTGCCCTCAGAGGTCTGCTTCCCCTTAGGCTGGGCAGGGGTGGAAAGGAGACCATTGCTGGTCTGCACGGGGTAGAGGAGAGCAGTGTCTGGTCACACGCTTCTGCCTGCTGCTCCTGCTTGCTCAGGGGAGTGAGAGAAGCTTCTGGAGGGGAGAGGAGCCTGAATAAGAAGTTTTGAGGTGTGTGACTGCCTGTGATTATTTCCCTGTCTCTTCTCTCCTTGGTGCCTATATTCAGAAACCTGTACAGGAAAGTTTTCCTGGTTTAAGGAATATGAGGAAGTTTGTTGCATATGCTCGTCTGCTGTCCTCAGCTGGGCTCCTGTCATGTCCGTAAGGCCAGTGTAAACTTGAGAGCTGACTCTATGAAATGATTAGTGTGACTAAGTACAACTTCTAAAGTATTCTAAATCTATCCCATCACATAGTCATGTCTTTCCTATGCTGCTTTGTTATTAACAGAGCTATCCCATGTTATCTAGAATGCACACATCAAAACATGCAGAGTTAAAGCTCTGCTTTTAAACTGCTACTGGCCGAGGCAGTGTTGCATTCTCTGTCACTGTGGCTTCTTTTATACTCCACAGGGGTAAGCTATGTGCTTTACTGACAACAGCACAGTGAAATGCACATAACCTTTTTTTCAAACATTAGTCAATATCTAGTCAACAACTAAATGATATAGGTAAATATAGCCAAGCTGTTAGATGAAGCTTTTCATGACAAATGTATTTCTGGTTCATTGTATGAATAAAAACTACTGTATTCATAACTTAGCCTATTAAAAATCTACACCATACAGCTTTGCATGAATGAAATTTTAACTGCTACATTTCAGAGTATCAGAACTACTTACGTAAAAAGAATAGATATGAGCTGACAGATGTGTCCGTGAATGTTTAGCAATTTGTGTTGACTGTCTGAATCTTATTGTTTAATGACTTAAGGCCTTATTCTGGTGGGATATGCACATGATGTGTGCATAATTTGAACACAGATTTGGTAGAACACCACTTTATAAGTTACATAAACCCTAAATACTGTCTCAACAGAATTTATTCTTATTATCTGAAAACTCCATTAGAATCTGAGGGTGCAAGTTCAGTGGAGCAAAGGGAGCTTTTAGTGTCTACATGGAACTTTTCCAATGCCTAAAGTTGTATTTATTTATCAGTATACTATTTAGAAATATTGCAAAATGTCATGAGTCTGATATTACTCAGGCTTTCAATCTTTTATTCAGAAAATTCACTCAAATTAGTCAACCTTCTGTGCTAAAGTGTCTAGTGACATTTTTCAGAGGTTATTTTGGAACACAGATATTTCCCTCATTTCAAAGAAGCTAACCTCATCAGCAGAAAGTCAGTGAAGATTTATCTGTACTGTCTGGATTCCCAAATGTGTTGGAAGTCTTTGACTCTGCCAGTGGCATCTCCTGGAGATAATGAAAGAATCTATGGGAATAGATTGAGCATGAAGATGATGCATACACCACTGCCACGATATTATGACAAATTTCTGGTTTATCTATGCTTGTTCAAATGATAATGCATATAGTATTATTTTTTCCTGGAATTCAATTACTTCTTGAAATTCTGATCACAAATTAAGGTTGTTAAGAAGGTGACAGAAATGTATTTTATGGGTCAGGTCATGGAAGGACAAAAATAAAACATAGAGCCTTTATTTACAAATGTGAATGATCTAAAGAAAGCATAGATGAAATTTGTTTAGTAATGGTGACTCAAGCCTTATCTTTGGTATCTCAGATCTTGGCACTGCTCTGTAGACATCTACTCCTCATCACATGTTCTCAAAATGACAAGTTGAAATACCTTCATGGAGCTGAAAATCCCCATCAGGTATGGCACAGTACAAAGCATCTCAGTGATGCTGTTTTACTGCAGCTGTGTGCAGCTTTGTGGGCAAGTGATATGAAAGTTTTTTGGGTTGTTTTTTTAAGCATTATTCTGTCGAGAATCTACTTTCACCTCATTGCATTTTGCCCTGGCTAGGTTAGCCCCACTTTAATAGTTAAAGTCTGCTGGCAGAGTACAGCCCTAAGTGGATATAGCAGATCAGAGTGAATCTCAAAAGCATTTGTTTTCTGTGTCAATAGATTCACATACATGGACATATCTTCTGCAGCTCTGTAAGACCAAAATCCCAGACTTGTCACTGTAGAAATGAATTGATGGTTTTCATTGGCTGCAGAATGCCTCCTGTTGTAGAATTGGAGCAAATTAAGGTTGAATGAGAGTAGTGTATATAGGCTCTCACATCCAAAACTAAGCAGAAGGAGCTAAGAAGGGCGTAGACCAGTCTCTGTCCCCCAGTCTTCTACCCTGATGGTAGATCAAAGCCTGCAAAAGAACCAACATTTTTGTATACAGGCAGTCATTGCAGGGACCCTATTTTTCATGTTCTTTTTGAGGTTACTTAGTCATCACAGTCAACTTTAGAATTGAAAAGAAAGAGAAGGCAATGGCTGAAAACTAAATAAGCATTCCTATAGTTTTTAAGCACATCATTTGAATCATCAGCTCTAGACATTTAAACTGAGAGGCATTAAGCTGGTTAATGTGCAGAATGATAACTAAACATCTGACCACCTTGTCGATTAGCATTTAGGAAGAAATTGTACAGTTGAGAAATAGAAACCAATTACAGACCTTAAGAAAGATGACGAAAGTCACATCTCTTCTAAATATGAATCTGAGGAACTTAATAAAAATACAGTTTTGCCAGCTGTTTCCAGATTTGCTAAATCAAGTAAATGGGTTTTAAAAGCCATCTAGCAGATGGAAGGAAAACGTTCACATTTCCTAAAATGTTAGTGAAATTTAGTTATAGAAAAATTTGAAGAAAGAAAGAACAGATACACAGATTTTAATGGTTATGTGAAACCAACAGCTGTCACAGTAAGGTACTGAAATGTAAAACATAAAAAAAAAAAAAAAAGAGAAAGCAGATTACCTCTCCCCTTTTCTTAACAAAAAAATGTGGCAAAGAAAAAAAAAATGTTAAGAATGTTGATTTTTCTTTTTCAGATTTGTGTTAATGAATGCCATTTTCTCTTAGGCAGTGGTTATAATGCAGTGCAACTAACTCATAAATACAGTACTACTGAGACTGGTGATGATTCAAAAGATAGACATAAATCCATTCAAATTGATATTGAGGGCATCGATAAAGAAGGCCAACAGCCTGAAACATTTTAAGTGTTCATTTCAAAAGTTTTAGCACAAAGACCTTTATTTCCCTACAGGGATCTTCATGCAGTTCTTAGCAGTTTTATGTACTTACCTGTAAGATTCAGACAATGAGGCAGAGACAACAGCACTTCTGAAGCATAGGAGCAAAATTTAAGTAGTAGTTGAGCTACTTATTAAGGGGCTAAAGACTTTATTCTCCTCATTATCCACAGAAATAAACATCCTAAAGATAAAATTGTCTTATTGTGCTAGGCAGAAGCAAAGAGGAATAATGAAAAGCTTCTGTATTGGCATGAGGGCACACTAAACAGTCTCCAACTTTGTGTTATCTATTAGAAAAAGAAATAGCTGTAGCATTAATTTCAAAAGAAATGAAGCCCATACATCATACAGGATAATAAAAGCTCTTTAAGATAGTCTTATTTTAACATTTTTAAATAAATTAAAAAGTAGAGACCTTTGATAATTTTATCATTTCATCTTGTTCATTTTTTTGAACACCAGTTGTGCAACACATGACAACGTATTTCTATCTCTGTTTTCTGATCCCCTGCTTTATGGGTCCTTTGCCTTCCTTTCTGACTTTCTACTTCAAAACGTCTGATCTTCAGATTATGCTAATCCTTTTGACTTCTTGCGCACATATTTCTTGTGATGTCACCAAATCTATGTAGCAAAGAGCAATTACTGTCTGCCAAGAACACTCATCATTATCTTACCTATATTTGTAGGGAAAAGTGCAAGAGTGAAATATAAAAAAATATAAAAAGAATGTTTTAAAACGGTAAAAATTTTAAAAAAATGTAGGTCTCTAATTACAATACATAGACATCTAGCAGGTCTCCTCTGCACTTTCATTGTATCTCATGTTACATATTGACTAAATTTTCTGAGTTGGAACATGGCTCCCATATAATTTGTAAGGTGTCATATATGTTTTTGAATGTTGAGAAAAGCTTGATAATTGCTCAAAAAAATTGGCATAGCTTTCTTTCTTTTCTTTTTTTTTTTTTTTGGATAAAGCTATTCCCCCCCCCCAAAAGAAATATTTCACAGAAAATACTGTTCATTACTAAAATTATGATTTGAATCTTCAAAATGCATTGACTTATTTCAATATTGCTGAAATTTTCCATTTTAATGAAAAATATTTTAGTTTTACTTTATTGTTTTAATTTCTATTCTACAGTCTCCTAGCATAAATAAAATTGAATGGAACTGCAGTCTCTCTAAATTGTGGTTTTACACATACTGATATAATTCTAATACAAATGTTTAAAATTTCAGATTTTTCTTTGAAATTGTAATGGAAGCAGCTTTTTAAATAGTGGAATTTCTTTATGAGCGAGATCTCTGGTTTCTGATTTCTTTTCTTAATATGTTAACCTCTGTTAAACAGTTCAAGGAAAGTTAACATTATTTGAGAGGCACGCGTTGGGAATTTTCAACAAAATACGTTAACATGATGGCAGACAAACTTGATTCTGAGGAAACTGTTTTTAGGAAAGTTTCTTAGATAAGAAAAGGCATATCAGTATTGTCACTAGTGTACTGGACAGTGTATTCATTTGAAATGTAAGTTCAATTTCTAGAAACTTGAACTCAGCCATCTGTCACTTCAAAGATGTGCTGTAACCACCAGGGTGTAAGCTGTTGGTATATAATTCTCTGTTGTGCTGAAAAAACTTTGTAAGATCTTAGTTACATCACAAAGAGGCAAGCAGAGTAGCTTTTGAAATCACACATGCTTCTGCCAGATGGATATTAAAAGACTTTTTGCCCAGCTCCAGTGCTAAAGTACCTGTGATCTTTTATTATCACTATAAATAAACTTATATCATTAAGGGGCTCCTTAAACTTGTATCATTCTTTCTGGGTTAGGTTTGAATTTTGAGATGCCATGAGGCTTATTATTTATTTTTTTAAATTTTTATTTTAATTCATATATGCTAAGAAAAAGTAGCAATGGCTTAGTGTATAGGCATAAAATACTGCTTCATTCATATGGCTATTATATGTTTTTCCCTATAGGTTTATGGAGGTTGGAGAATTCCCCTGATAGGGTTGCCAGCTACAATATCACTGCACTAGAAGAGGTCCTGAACCATTAAAAATGTGTTAGTCTTGTGTTTATATTGGTAGCCACAGACCTGAAAAACTCAACTATTTTAGCACAACATGCAATCCATACTTAGCCCCATATCCACACAAGTTTTGAAAAAATGAGGTATTTTATGGCAGGAGTTGAAAGAACTTTAGCGGAATCACTGATTCATGTTACCCAGGGAGAGTTTACCTTTATTATCAATTCAGATTTGACTGCAACATTCTATACTTCTGTTTCTATTGACCTTTTTAATTCTGCCTTACTGTCAAAGTGTCCACAATGGGAAGATAATAAAGGGTACTTTGTCCGGACTTCCTACTCTTCTACAATTATTTTTTGAATACTTTCCTTTCAGCATACTTGCAGAAATTGTTGGATATCCTTCAGCCTTAAGATAGAGTTACGTAAAAATTTTTGGTGCTAATGACACTTTAACATCCCCATCCTCCCCTCACCCTCACTTTCTTAAATAACATTTTTTTTAAAACACAAAATGTCAGCTTCACATTTAGGTTTTCCCTTCAGCTATGCTAGCATTAGATTAGAACAAGTATTAATCTAGTTCTGGTGCAAATTAATGGCAAAGCTAAGGAGCTCCCAAGTCTTGCACTGTGCATTGGTGCTGTGAAGGTATAATGCAAATATTAGCTTTCAAGAACATTTCTTTGATGATAAAGTCTTCAAAGTATTTTTTCCATTCCAATCTAGATCCAGGAAAGTTAATGAAATCAGTTCATTCTGATGCCATATAATGACAGGTATGTACTGTGAATGTAATGTATGTGACTCTGGGGCAAGATTACCGCATTTATGACTCTCACGGACCAATTTCATGTCGAGTGCTTGTCAGTCAGCCGGGAAAGAGCTTTCCTCCACAGAAGGCCTCAGAGCTGGACACTGCCTGTGGGAAGGAGCTGAGCAGTATGTTGATTACAACATTTTGCAGCTATTTATGTACTTGAATTAAATCAAACCCAAAAACTGTTATGTAAAGATTTAGGCCTCTCTAGGTCAGGGAAGAGTGAAGCGAACTCACTGGTAAGTGTGCATAAGGTACTTTTTGTAATAAAATCTGTATTATATTTCTGTATCAGAAGATGATGAATACAGTGTAGGTATGGTGGGTAGGATGGGAAGTATCGTACCTAATGCTGTAGCAGTATATCCAGTCTCAGTCTGAAGGGAGCTGGGAGTAAGTAGTTGTGTAGCCACTATGGTGTCGCTTTACCAGTGCCTGTGTTTCTCTCAAAGAATAAAATCACAAAGAAGTCCTGACAGGCTATGGATTCTCACCAGACACAAGCTACGTTTTTTATTTCTTCCAGTCCTTTAGTTCAGCTGCAAAAACATAACTTCCATTGTTCACATAGTCCTGATGGCCACCCATATTAAAAGCATTTTTAGAAGAGGAGCTGCAAAGCCTTATTTATTGTGCCTTTCAAGTTGAATGCTCTCAAAAATGGAATCAATGGAGACATGCAGAAAAAGAAGCATAAAAAGCATATTTTGTCTTCTGTAGGAGTATATAAGTATGTATTTTGGTAAGCCTAGGGTCCTTTACAGTTGTCTCTCTTTTGTTTCCTAGTAGTCACAGGTTTCACATTTAACAGCTACTCATTTTGCCAATATGTTTATATCACTGGTATCATATAGAAATAGTAGCAACAGGAGATGTTTTGTGCAGGCAGGCGAAAGTTCTTGATAGGAATGGTTTTAAGAGCAGTACTGCCTCTCTTGGTGCATAATGTAGTACCTTAAAAATCCTGTACTTGGGTATATACACGTGCATGCATTTGTATAATTCTTCTAGAAACTTCTACAAAATTCTTCCAACTCCATTACAGGGACCTGATACACTTCAGCTGGTGGCAGTGAGTGCATTTCAGTAGAGCCTCTTAGCAGGATCAAGATAGACTAAAACTAGCTGCCAAGTTCATCAAAAGAAATACAAAGAATAAAATCAGTTAAAAAAAAAAAGCGGGTCCACTGTCTTGGATATATGAAGTCATGAAGCAGGTTGAAATGAATATAGTACCAAATCTGAGGTTAAAAACAATGATGTGAGTGAGGAATGAAATATTTCCAAGAAAATCTAGTATTTCTCAAACCAGCATGGCTTTTGAAATTAAAGGAAGTGCTGGAAAAATATTTGTATGACTTTCTAGGAGGAAATATGTTCCTTCTGTTCCAGAGAAAACTCAATTTATGATGTGGCTTTCTTGCCTAGTCTTCAGAATTGTGTCACTAGCGGGTCTACAGTTCATCAGGAATCATTTGGTCATTACAAAATAACCTTTGTGTCTCTGTTGCTGTAGATGCTGTCTTTGAAATACAGGAAATGTCTTTGTTCCTTCTGATGCATTCCACTTGTGTAAGTTGACTTGCCTTTTGCCCAATTTTTAGAAGATTCTGTGACTCACATAATGTTCAACGTCATCACCTTAATCAGTATGAGTGGCTATTCTTTGGCCATGTTAAAAATTTGCTGCATACATCTAAAGAAAAGTAAAGTAATAAAAATATGGTAAGTACTCATACTACCAATTTCAATTAAGTTCTATAAAGCTTATGTTATCTGTATCAAAGTTTTCATTCTTGCAAGACCTATTATAAAAAAGATCCTGATGACTGTCTGTGTTGTTATCCGGAATTTTTTTGAATGTGATGATGAAATTATTGTAAAAACTACTTTCACGTGAGTTTTTAATAGGCTTAACCTGTATGTTAAACTAGTGCTTAACTGGCAAGTGTTTCTTGTATCTTTTGCTTTCTTTTTCTGAAAGAGCTATGAGGATGTCATTTCTGTGATGAGTATTTTATATTCATTCTAGTCCTGCTGCAAATTGGATGTCTGTACAGAATAGATTAACTTGGATTTAACTTGTTTTGTGCAAAAGGAGACCCAAGAAGAGCCAGCATAACTTGTTTTTTAGTTTTGTGGTTTTATATTTGGATGGTACTATGAGTTACCTCGTATTCACAAAAAATGAAAAGTAAAAGGTGGAAACTCCAACTGAACTTTGAAAAGTGAGTAGCACATAGATTTTACTGCATTTATTGGAATTCTTTGGTGCTTATCGTTTATTCCATTCACACTGTTCCCATCTGCAGCACCAGCTTGCTTTTCTTCCCTTAGGACTGCAGGGTGTTTTAATAATAGGCCTTCAAGACCCCCATAGCAACACGAAGTCTGATAAAATAAAGAGAAAAAGGAACTGAAGTGATCCCTAGAGAAGGAAAACATATTTTCCACTTTTCATTTCCATTTCACAGCAGAATGATGGGCTGAACTAATAAAAGCCCATTGGCATTCCAACAAACCCAAACAGAGTTTGCCTGTTGGGTAGTAATTATATGTTCCAAGTATTCACATACATAATTAAATAGGGTTTTGTTTCTTTAAATAAACATAATCACACAGAAGCCAAAATAGTCAAATGATCTCCTCATTCTTATTTGGACTAGAGAATAATAAGAAAAATTTTCCAGTAAAATTTTCTTCACCTGCCTGTTCATATTTCTAAGTTCAGTTGACTTACAGAAATTAATTCAGCTGACATCAGTAATCCTAGGATATTACTCACTTCTGAAACACATTGTTATCATTTGGCCAGAGCTGAAAACCACATTGGTTCCTACTAGCAGCCCATATTCTAACCCTAACCAACTCATCTGAATTTGGCTATAATTTCTGTAAGTTTTCTTTGCCATTAAGCGCATGCATGTCAAATTGAGACATGTGCAGCTGTAGACCTGTAAGAAACGTCCTGCCTAACCCCTGCCTCCCATCTGCCAGCTCTCCCAGGATTTCCAAATGCTTTCCCTTTCCTGAGTGAGGTTTCTCAGCCAACCTTTGCTGCTCTTTTAGGTAGCCTGCCCTGCCTGGTGCATTGCCTTTTGCGTGACAACACATTGGATGTGCAGAAGAGGCTGAGTGCCTCTGGCTGAACTCGTTCTTATGGTAAGCTACACCGCAACAGCTGCCAGGCAGCAGCGTCACACCAGCCAGGGAGGGCAGGAGAGAAATTGCTCTGTAACTATTCCAGGCAAGCATGAGAGCAAGTTTTCTAATTCCACAAATCAGCCAAAAGTTGTTTCATATTCATGCCATTAATATTGTCATTTCAGGAAGGAGATAGAAGGTCGTTGTTTGATCCAGCGAGGATACGTGGAGAGGTAATATTTTGTAGGTTAGTGGCTGCAAGTACATAGAGAAGACTAGGGATGTCTCAAGCACTGTTACTGAGTAGTTGTATTGGAACAGCATCTCTGATGCCTGATCACAGAGATTCCATGCCATGTCTTACGCCATTTACGTATCTAAATACCCCTTCCTTCCTCCTGTTTACAGGCCTGTTACCTCAGATAGCTTTTAATGCAGGTAGAAAACAGTAAAAAACAGGATAGGGGAAGGGATTCTTTTTTCCTCCCATATCAGTAACTCTGTATTCTGAGCATGTCAGCAATCTAGTTATTGTCATTGTTTTTCTTGTACACCGTGGCAAAGGTGGGTTTACCACTGTGTACAGGAAGCTCACTCTGGTGCAGCAGAAGAAAAATAGTGTTGAGTTTGGAAAGTGTCTGCTTAGTATATGACCACTTGGAACCTGTAGCTTGGATACTAAACGGGTGATAATACAGTTGTCAAGACACACAGGTTTATGGCTCTGGATACGCATGAGCAGGGCTAATTTTATTTGTCAAAGCTCCGGAAAAGGACAGTGCCTTAACAGAGACATGGTGGCACCATGACCTGTAAAGAACTCTGCCATGGTGGATAGGCAGTAGGGAGAGATCTTATCTCTAAGAGGGTTTTTTTCAGAAAGATTTTCTCTTTCTGCTCAGCATCTCTTCAGTGGTATGACTTCACACATTAATAAGATGGGGCTGGCTTGGAATTTGAAGAGCCCCTCAGATAAACTCGAGGCAGCATAAGAAAATCCCATTAGTGATATAGAAGATAAAATAATTTGATGTCAGTGTTCCTGAGTGAATCCAGAGAGCTGTACGCTAGCTTTTGGTTTGTGAAGAAATCCTATAATTAAAAACTATTCAAAAGCAGCACTGGGCCATGTTTTTAGCTGAGGAATTATCATCGGACTTTTTAAAAAAAGACGGTATTTTGAAAAAAAGACAGCATATTTTGAAAAGCTTTTAATATGACTATATTTCAGCAAAGGTGTTTGTGGGCTGTTTATCAATGACATTGTGATTTCAGAATGATTTCAAAGTTTGAATTAATCATGTGGGATTGGTCACCAAGACAATATAGTACTGTGTCTTTCTTTGGCTGTATCCCTTAAACATGAGAGAGTAAAGTTAAAAATTCAAGACAGTCAATCAGAAAGTGTGCTGTGTGTCTTTGTGCAGATGTGTAGTTATTATCCCCAAGGGCTTTGGTTTGTGTTCTGAAAATACTATCAGAACAGCAGAATTCCTATACATTTTGCTGTTGTTGTTGTTAATAGAGAATTTAAAGATACTTTTGAAAATAAAATGTATTTCAGGTTTTTTTATTTTATTTGAACAAGTGGTTAAATACACTATTCAGGCTTCACATGAAATTCTCTTCTGATGGCCTCTAGATCCACAGCATTTCTGAAAGTTTACAATTAACATTAACCCAAGTGAGAAGACATGCAATACATATCTTCTTCCCTTTGTTATCTTCAAAGGCTGTGTCTTTATCACTACCCGTTTTGATCAGGGGAGTGTCAGTAGACATTCTTTCACGAGATTAACAGTTGATTCAGATTTGTCTTCTGTTTTTTCTTTCACAGTTGAAAATACAATACAGATAACATGGAAAAAGGGGGAAGAAAGTTGGTTGCTGTCTTCAAAAGATTGCTCATCTTTTCTGTGTGTGTATGATTAGTGGTTGTGGCAAACTAAACTTGCACTATTTTAAAAAAAACCAAACAAACATGTCTGTCAGCATTGCATGACAGTCACATTAAACATTACTTGCCTAAGAGAGTATAAAGGAGAATGGTTCTACAAGTACCTCAATTCCTAGTTTTCCATCTGCTCGTAATGCTAGTAAATTTTTGCCATGGCTTCTTGTAGCTTCAACATTCTTACTTGTAATTATTTTTTTAAAAGTGTCAAGAGCAATTCCAGCCAAGAGCTCTGGCTACAACACTTCTAAGTTCATGATGAAAATAGTGACATTATGACAAGCAGTTTGCTGGTAGCATAAAGGAACATGATTTGGCACATTCAACATTGAATCCTATATGTGACTCCCTGTCTTTAAGACATTATCTCAGGAGAAAAGTCCCAGGAAAAAGAAGCCAGGGAGGCATGAAGAGGTCTTCAGGTGACCATTTGAGATAATCTCTGTTGCACAGATGAACTTCAAGAATCAGTGAGATTAAATTCATTATTATAATTTATTGGAGTCACGTGCTTGAAAGGGGACGTAAAACTGAAATTCTGAAACACTACTCTTGGTGCCTTCGTGAAAGGAGAGTGTTAATATTAGACCTTGGACAAATTCCAAGTCAGGTAATTACAGTTTACCTCTCTAGAAATTGTAGGAAATTTTATTAGAGCCATTATTCCAGTTTTTAGAACTCAGCTGTTATGTTGTGTTTCTGCAGAACATAAAGGCAGTTATTTGTAGAGCTTTGCAAAACAAAGGATTTTGTTCAGGGAAAGAAGCAACATTTTTCTGAAGAGGTGGAATTGGTTATTATGAATACTTATGTCCTACTTGACATGAGTTTGTGGACAAAGTTGAAACTTCAAGATTAAGCCTTGCCAAAATTACTAAATTTGGGGTTGAAGCCATGTGAAACCTGTAAGAATTTCCACTGCTCTTACTGAACAAGACCAGAGCCTAAAGAGCAACAAAACATAGGTAAAACCAACAGCCATTACAGAACTATTAGTGTTACTGTGATTCTTTCCTTTATTAAAAAGGGATATATATATATATTGCTATTTTCATGTATCTTCTGTTTCTTGGGTTTTATTCCAAAGCAGAAATACTAATTATTCATGATAATTACAATCCTATTTTGCAGACCTAGTTGATGCCAAGGGAAATCAAATAATTATCTAACCTATTGGCTGATTACCTGGAATGTCACTATTATGCTTAAGTACTCATTGTTCAGGGTGGAGGGAGCCTTATACCTTCCTAGATATACATGAATGGAGGAATTTAATAGGAATTCTTATGTTTTTAATTTCCATCTCTACACAGCAGCTTCACGTGAACACTGAAGTGGAAACTATACTTCAGGAACAAATGACCCATTCACTCCCTTAAATAGACCAGTGCTTAGAGCACAAAGCTGAAAGTTAAGAGACTTGGCTGCCGTTTCCCATTGTGCCATTACTTGCTCATTGACACTGCATGAAAGATGGACTTGTCTGTTTCAGTTTTCTCATTGTCACAATGGGGCTAATGAAATTTGCTCCCCTCTCAGATATGCTGTGAAACTTAAAAAGAGTGAAATGCACTGTGTACAACCCTCAATACAAATGCAGAGCATGATCTTAGGATGATTTAGGTTTATAACTCTGTACCTATATCGTTACTCTTTTATCATTATTCTGATTACTCTTTCAGTGCGTTTGAGAATACATGAAGATGCTAACAATCTGTTGAGCTGTTATGAAAGTGCTTGTTGCTTTATTCTAAAGAGCATCCTGCTCTTACTTGCCTCTGTAATACATAGTGGGGACAAACACCTCAAGCTGGCTAAGCTGGAGCATTCAAAATGATATCCAGGAGGAGCATACAAACCCAGACAGCTGTTGCTTAAATATCTGCTGTTGCAGTTGGCGCTTCTTCTGCTGTTGTTGCTCCCAATCTGTGGCCCCCAAGGTCTGAGCGACACTGATCAGGTTTGCCTGAGCCAGGAAGATGAAGCCAATTTTTGTAATGAGAAAATTGAAGTGCTAGTGCAGAAGATTAGTACCCCCCTGCTGCTTACTGTAGGATGATGGGACCTCGGTGGAGGAAAGCTTGGTACAACAACACAGTATCAGTAAACGCAGCAGCTTCTGACTGCAAACAAAAACAATATTTTGGCATCTTGGCTAAGTGGCACCAGAATACTTTCAGCATCTAATTAGATTACAGTTTAAATGCACCCACATTAAAAGTGTGGTTATTAATCCAGCATCAGAAAATACAAGCAAATGTGACCAGATGTTCCACTTTGACAGATTAAACTTTTTTTTTCTCCTCCCTAATAAAATGTCCTGCTGTCTGGGTGATTTTGCTGACTGAAGTGTGACATTCTCCAATAACTGTTTATGTAAGAGCAGAGACCATGGTCTACAGTTCTACTGTCCCAAGAGAGTTGTATGTCCATTCGGTTAGAGAGTCATATTATTTCTTGTTCTAGCTTTGTTTCCCTCTTTTCCCCCAAACATCTAATTATTCCAAAGAACATGGAACAGTTTCAGTATCAAAAGTTAAATTACTTCTCGCCATCCTTTTTCCCAAACAGCAGTCTATACTGTTGATTCAGGAACTTTCTTGAAAAGCAGGAAATGGGAATTTAAATCCCAGTTCCAGGAAATGGAAACTGTGACGTCTAGCACCTCCTGTCTTGGTGCAGTATTGTAATCACTGAACTATTAAATACAGGAGGGCAGTTACCCTTGCTGTATTCTGTTTCAGATATGTTTTGAAAGAAAAAAAAAAAAGGTTCTTCCTCACCTTCATAAGGGAAGACCTATTTGTCTAATATTCCAGGAGGATTCAGGATGCTTCCTCCCCTGCAGCCCTGGGAAGCGTGCTTGAGTTAAAGAAGGGATAGGAATAATTTCTTTCAGGTCACGACCCTGTCTGAAGTGTTTCCTGTCCCTTACTTTACCCACCTGTTTTCAGCATTGGGCATGCTGTGAATCCCCACTCTGAAGCCACTCATTCCTTTGTGACAGTCTGACAGAATCCCTGCATTTTGCTGAAAACCTTTGAACATGGGTGCAGTGCCCAGATGTCCAAAAGCTTACCAGTGTGGCGCCTGAATTTTAAGGCATAGATTACAACTTTGCCAAGGCAGCTACATTAAGAGTAAGGCTGCTGTAATCTCTGTCTTTAGCTGATGGTTTGAGGCATGCTCTGGGAGCTCCTTTTTCTCTTTATTGACACTTAACAGCAGCCCTCAGCTACAGAACCCCTCAGTTAGCAACCCAAAATTAAGTGGGGTTGAGCATGGACCTTTGCTGCTGTACAAGCTCTCTTAGGAAGTTTGTAGTGCAACTGGGATGTAGTCTCTTCTGTCCCAAGAGTTTACTGCCAACTGATTCCATGTACAAACTTTTCACAGCTCCTGACGAGGAGTAGGACTGTACATTAAAATGTGGAAGTACGTTACAGGGTAACAGTATTGCAGTCAAGGATTCAGAAGTGCCCTCAGGCTCTTGAGTGTCAGGCTTTACCTGTACCTGCAGCATGCGTCTATGATTTTTTTGCACTGTACTATGTGTTTCACTGTGGGAGAAATACGCTGTTGTAGCAAGGTTTAATGTGTAAATACTTTGTAGATGTCTTCCCCTCTTCCCTTTCCGCCCTATTCAAGTTCTGCTGATAATACACTGACTTCTTACAATGTTATTCAATCTGTCAAAATCCTATTTTCCCCTGTATTTGATGCTGCTAAATGCAGAAATAAAGAAAATCAGCTGGACAAAGATGAGTATAGTATAAAAGAAGGGCTATGCTAAATACTGCCTAGGAATTTTCTAAATTTGAATGGCATAATGTCGTTCCTTTCACATTACCAAGGATTATATACCAAGTAAAAGATCAAAACCAACTCTAGAAAGTATGGACTCTGACAGAGGAAAGCTTACATATCTGCCACATGGGTGGAGAGTACTCCAGTATTCAAAGGACACGAAAACATAAGAAAAGCTACGTAATCTGAAGTATCAGTTGGTTTGGTGAGCACTGATTCTTTATCAGTAGAAAATTATCAAAGACCAGTTCCTGTAGGCATTAACTTGTGGTTTTATCTTTTAATCACAGTCTCAGCAGTGAAGTGGTTTGTTCTGTAAATCACCTCTGCAATAACACTAAGCCAGAGGTCTAAAATGTGTACAATACTTCCAAAATGTACAAAGCAAAGAAATCTGACTCAGCTTCCAATATTTTGCACGTTTGGGGATGTGACCGTGTAGTGAATGTTTGTCTTGATGATGACACTTGACACTTTTAACTTTGTGTCAAGTAGCTGAAAAGATTGTCCCATGGTGAAGAGTCATTCAACATGAAAAATAAGTCAAACAACTGCCCACACTTGATACTTCTAAAAAGTATTTCAGATTCTATAAAAGCTGAATCTCTGGTGGTATTAAGAAAGAAAGAAAGAAAGAAAGAAAGAAAGAAAGAAAGAAAGAAAAAAGCCTGAGGTAATGCGTGAAGGTAGCACTTCATTTGCTGCTTCTTACTCCACACACCTAATTTTATATTCATATAATGACGGGACAGAGGCTTTCCATCATTCTTCTTGCTTACACAGTGCATGTGTTTTACTGCCTGTCTAACCTTTTCCTTCAGTAAGAATGTTAGTGGTCTGTCTTTCAAGTAAGTATCTCAGTAATTTGTCATTTTTTATGTGTTTATTATACCCTTTGCATTTTATTTTCTTTTTAATAGTAAAGTCCTTGACCCAATTAAACACAGAGGACTGATCTTTGTCCTGCCATTTCATAACATTTTAAAAACCATGAATGGTCTCTCTTCAATGCATTGTTGTCATATGCAACATGTCCTTGTTGGCATGTGCACATTTTTATGTTTTGTTTAAAATGGCTAACAAAAGTAAAGGGGCCAAGTATGTTTATTCTGAAAAAAAAAATGAAAAAAGCCCACATGATTTTAATTGTTGAACATACATTTATTTATTTATTTCTCTTAAGTGAAATATAATTTTCACACAGAGGGTGCAGTAGGGAAAACGCAGTGAAACTACTCAAGAATGCAGTCATCCTCACATGATATAAAGAGAAGGAGCAGCAAAATTATATGCCCAAGGCTGTTTGGCCATAGTTCAAGAGTTCGGGTCTTGGAGTCCATTCTGTGTTCCCTGAAACACTGCTGCTTTGCTCTTTAAAGCGAATGTTCCTCAGAAAAGAGGTTTCTGGGCAGAATAGGTGCCAGAAGGTAGCAATCTACAGTTTGTTCTAAGGCTTAAATGAAGGCTTCTTCATGTAGAAACACACTGTAGAATGAAAGCGGAGTTCAGAAGCATGACATTACTAGTGCAAGCTTTCTTCTGATGAGCATAACCCGAGGTGATGACTACAGAGGGTAACACTGCATCTAGCAGTTTATGGAAGGCACTTTTATTGTATTCAGCCTTGTGAAAGTGTCACGTGTGACACAACCCTTGGACTGTGTGCAGAAACCTCAGAAGGTTTGACTTGGTGTGGAAGTTTACAGATTTGCAACATCTTTTTGGGGGGGGAGGGCAGGGGGCAAAGCGTTCTATCTGCCCAGGTTATGTAAGAGTTTTGCTTTAACACTGACATTGCTGCTTTTGCACTATGAACTGACCAGCTTTGCCTTCTTCACATGTTTTGATATCTTTTTTTTTTTCCTTACTGTGAAAGACAGGGCATTAACATCTGCAAAGCAGAGATTAGAGTCATACATCACATTGATTATTTTTTTTTTTGAATGCTGGTATTTCTTCAAAAATCCCTCCCTTTTGACACAGTACATGCAGCAACTGACAAGTCTGCAGGCAGCAAACAACCTTGAAGCACTTCCACTGCTGTTCAGAAGTAATTAATGGCAATGTCTTCTACTTTCATCCTATACTTGCCACAGATATACATTTTTGCTCTTGTGCTATGGAGACATGAAGTACTTGTTCTACAGAGATAATCATCTAGAAAGATGTTTTCATTGACAAGTATTTACCTAAGCCTTACAGTCCTTATTGATCAAGACTGACACCTTCATCAAATAAACAGAGCAATAACGCTTTTGCTATAGTCATTGAAATGCTCATGTGTTCTGAACCATCTCGAACAAATCTATATTGTAGTGATTATCTAGAACTGGAATTTAGCTTGACCTGCTGCTTTCTTACTCTAAACACTGGGAATTGTTTTGCTTCTTATATTTTAATATTTTACTAATATAATATACTGATATTTTTCTGAAGAGAATTGTTTTTACTGAACGTTAGAATTTACGTGATTTTTTGAAAATGAGTTGTCTGTCTTTTATTGGTGCTTTATACTTTTGCTGTATAATTAAGAAATTACACAGCAACAGTTTACGGTTTAGCAAAACATACTCTTTTTTATGCTATGCAGAATGTGTGAAAACAACAACTATTTGCTGTGGGAATTTAATATGTAGATGCAAAAAATATATAGGCATAATTTCAGAAAGCTAGTACAAAAACAGATTGTACATAAATAGTTTGAAAAAAGATGTAATCACTCAATCATATGGAGCATAAGGGTCAAAGCTAGCCAAGATACAAACTATAGACAATGTTGGTGTATCCTTCAAGAAAAATATAATTAAATGCTGACTATCCTAAACAAAAAAATCCTAAGGCTAAACTCTAGTATTTGTGGGTAAGTCACAGTAGTTTCTACGTATGAATTGGACATTAAAGAGGGAGAAAAATGTTAGCTTCACATTCCTGGGAGCAAAATTATTTGGACTGGTTCATGATTTTGCTGCTCTTCCAGAAGAATTGGTTTTGTTTATTGATTGACTGATTTTGTAAGAAAACTCATTTTATAAGAAGACTCATGTGCCATGAAAGCTGAATTTTGAATCGTATTTTGATAATGTTCTGTAAAGCTAGGATGGTGAAATGACAGTTTGTGTTTTGCATAATTCTGGACAGCTACTACCCTGCAATATTTCTCGGATCCTATTCCCATCCAGTGGTGGCTTTGTTTTCCTTTTGGGAATGTTGTTATTGTGCAAGCATTCAGGAGGCATGACTGAATTTAATCCAGTTAGTCTGTATATTAACAATAGTGAAGTCACAGCAGTCTCAAATGCTGTATTGTGTGTACACACCCATTTGGGACACTAGGAACTTAATGGATTAATTTCTGAACGTTTCTTAACAGAGTTGTTCAACCTTTTGGTAACCCAGGTAGCTAGATGAAAGCAAGCTTAAGGGATTTCTAGAAAAATCTGTGGTGCAGAAGTACTCTGCAAGGTGATGTCACTGCTCATAAAGTCATGAGATACCTTCATCTCATTCCTTGCTGCTGACTTTCACCAGTAGTTCTGGAGAACTCCTAGTCAAAAGCTACTGTAGACACTGAAGTTTTTGTTGATCCAAAGGGAGACTGGAGGAGCGGACATAAAAGAAACCCAGTAAGACCTGCAGAATAACAAAGATGGCTTAGGAAGTCCCTTAGACAAGATTGGAGCATGGGAGCATGCTAGGAGGAAGTATCACATAAGCTCATGATGTTCTTCTTGCCTAGGCACCCATTCATAGCCACACTGGGAGAGAAAATACTGGTTGGCAGTGTCCTGGTCTCACCCAGTACAACTGCTCCACGGTTCCTGTGTTACACCCAAAATTGCTGTTTCCTCAGTAAAGTACACAAGAAGTTAATGACCAAATCTGCATCATGTCCCTTTTGGGGGTGGGGTCAGAGAAGAACGTCAGTTTGGTTCTGCTTCTTACAACTGCACCATTCTGAACATTTCATAGTTACTTCACTATTATGATGGAGATTTATATTCCTATGGGTTGAGCCCCAAACCAGAAAGACAGGTATCTCTTGTATTAAAATTGTGGTTATATATATATTCCAGAAATTAGAAGCCTCAAAGTGTCATTAAATTGAAGAAGAGTGACATGTAATAGGGATCTGATAAAATGTTATGATTTCTTTTCAAAGGGCTCATGCACAAGAACTTTGAGGACGTTTTTCACGCTTACTGGATGTTGACAGTGGATGAGGTAATCAGCATACTCAGCTATTGCTCAAGTCCAAAGTGAGTATAACCACACTAAACAGCATTGATTTGCTAATGGCATTTTTCAGATGAGTGAAAAGGGGGAAAAATGTGAAATCAAAGGTCACAATAGAGAGGGTTGTTAGGGTGCGTGGTCCCAAGGAGGACAGAAAAGGGGAAGAGCCTAGGATCACTAGCAGTGCTGATTAAAACAAAAGAGTTTCTGGATCATAGGGGAAAGCAGAGATGTGGTTGTGTGCTCTAAGTATTTGTTTTTATCCTGCAGAGCTATTACACACGACATATGTTATGTCTCTAAGTAATGTGTGTGAAACCAAAATTCCTTTAGAAGGATATTACTTTTTTAGCTGCCAAAAATCCCCCTGTGTGTCAAACAAGTTCACTGTACCCACAAATTCAGATAAATTCCCAAAGGGCTTGTGAAAGATAGGAAGCAATGAATAGCTAATTTGAGACCCAACCCAGGAAACCAAATATCAAGGCCTAATACTTGACAGGCAGTCCTACCTCACATCTGGGCGTAGGAGCCCAGGGGCTGAGACAGTAGCAAAATACAAGCTCTAATCATAAAAATCCGTAGGAAACTAAGCCAGGCAGAGATTTGTTGTGCATCTTTAGAAAAGGAATCTCAGCTAGGGGTGGCTTAGTCAAGTATATCACCTTATTTGATATGAACTTTTTTTGGTCTGTTTTTTGGAAAATGGGAGGTACGTAACATTTCTCCATAACAAAGTTCTGGTAAGAAGTTAAGCCTCTGGAATCACCACTAATAGTAATGAATTGCTAATACGGTTTATCTGCTGTGCTAGCCTCTCCAGGAGACTGCATATTAAACCAATCAAATAATGGTTACAATTATAAGAAAGGAAAGTATTTTTTCTCCTGTCTTGATTCAGTCTTAGAAATTAAGTTGGATGTTGCCATTTACTTGGAGATTTGAGGCTGTCCCTCCCCAAAAGGAGAAGGTGATAGGTCAACTCTTGTTTTCTTCTAAACAACACGGTGAGGCAAACAGTGGTGAAGTGAAGAGGATGCAGTCATTTCCCACCAGCCATCTACCTATCACTAATTGCTTTGAATGGTTTTCATGGTTCATGATACCTCCACAAACTCCCAAGTCACATACTATAAGAACGTCTAAAAAATATTTTAAGAAACACCAAGCTTCCACTATGAGAACCTAGCTGCCTGTCCTGTCCTTTTTGTATGTACAGTATCTCCCAAGTGAAAATCAACTTTTTCCTCTGTTTAGAGAGGAAGCACTGCATAGCACTTTGTGGATCTCTTTGAAAAGATAAAGTGCAATGTAAGTGCAAAGAATCATTATCAAGGGAAAGCGGATTAGGTACTTAATAAGATAGGCATATGTTTTTGGTGATGATCCAAACCATGTTAATTCACAGGAGTAAATCACTTTGTATACTTTACTAATTTGGAATGAATGGCAGCTAGAAATGTCTAATGGATACTTGGAGCTGAAGGTCAAGTCATATATTATTGTAAAGGCATGTTCCCCAAGATTTGCAATGAGGTTTGATGTATGGCTTTGATTCCATTTTAATATACCTGTTACTTTAATGACTACCTGCATTAATTTGCTTTATGAAAGCAAGAAATATACTCCAAGCAGTTTTGATGTGCTAATACTTAATCCTGCTAAACTGCTTTCAGCCTTGGTCTATATTAAATGTGTGACTTTTTTGCTCAGTGATGCCAAGAAATTCTTGGATGTAAAACTGGCAACCTCCCATGCAGAGAAAGGTGAAAGAGTGCTTATCAATGGATGATGCTATAAAACCCATACTTTTGTTGCCAGGTCTCTAATTAAATTACCTTTTATTGCCTTTTTTTGGATTTATTTCTCTTCTTTAAAGCTTTATCTTGCCTCATAAGCAAGATTTAAGATCTAAATGTAGCTGTCCTTCAACTGTTCTCCAGCTAAACACTCCCTACAATCACCACCCTTTTAAAGTTTGGAAAAATAAAATGGTGCTTAAACAGAATACAGAATTGCCATGAAATAAAATGAATGACACCACAGAGGAGGGTTTTCAAGGTAACGTTGCCTAGAAGCTCAAATACCCTCAAAAATCAGATTTCGGGACAGATACAAAGGCTATTGATGTCTAAAGTATTACTTACATGCCTGTGTCCAAGTGACACATAAGGCTAGCTCAAAATCTGCCTCACAGCTTATTCTTCAGAGCATCCATACTCATCAATACTTTAATCTTTTTAATTCCCTAGATATTTATAATTCTTATGGAGTACATGTCCAGGTTGCTTGATCTGAGAAACAAGAGTGTCTGACACAGCAGCTTGTATATGATCTACTTGTTACGACTCTCCCAGCTGCATTTTCTGTGAAGCTCAATCTGTTGTATGTTCACACCACATATTATACAACCCAACAACATTCAGATTAACTGAGGACAGAGTTGCCATTACTGCTTTCAGTTAAAAATATGGGGTGGTATCAGTCATGCTTTTTATCAACAGCTGCTAAACAAATTACAGCAGTTTTCCATGTAGCAAGAGGCTTGCATTCAAAAGCCCTTATTACATTATGAAGCTTCTGCTGTCTACATCCAATGTACCGGGGCCTGCTGCATGAGCAAACTAGAATGCATATTGCATGAAAATAGGGAGAACCAGCAATATTCATAGATCTGAAGAGAGAGAAAGCAGTAAATAAGAGAACATTTGCCAAAAAGATGAGGGAGGTGCTTCCTATTAAAATGTTAAAAGCTTTTAAATAGAACTGATGTACAGTAGCTGAAAATGTCTGATGATGGTGGTTATTTAAAGCAAATATTACCAACATTATTATGGGAGGATGGTTTTAAACACCGCCTAATGTAATAAGGAAAACATTTTAAATTGTATTGAACTGAGTAATATCTGAGAAGCAATGGGAAACTCCTGAAATAAGCTTAGCATGTTTTCTCTTGGCTTGACAGAGAGGTTCATTTTGCTTCATTTAGTTCAGCAGCTCCCTGCACACCTCAAGGGCTCTACCATGATTGATGTTTTAATAATGTGAAGGTGGCACCTAGTGTAGGCCATCCAATGAGTGACTTCAATATTTGTCTGAATCTGCTGTAACCACTGGCTGCCATGTGGGAGGATGGCAACATGGGCAGTTTTGTCAGCCTTGTGTAATGTCCAGACAAGAAGAAATTCAGAAATATACCAAAATCCTGGAAGGAAAATGACTGAGGACAAAAGCAATGATGGGATACATTCTGGTGGCTCAGGCTGACCAGCTGCAGGTTAAACAAAATGGTTTCGATTCAAGTATCAGAAGCAGAAACATGTAACATGCAAATATTCCCATTACAAGTTCATAAGTTTCTTTTTTTTCCCTCTGTTTTCTATAAACTAGTGAACAGATTTAGGGTTTTAACTGAACACTGAATATATCTGCTTCCTACTCTTTGTATTACTGTACTTTCTAGTCATTAGAAAGAGTGCTGTTCATAAGTTATCACAGGTGTGGTGCTAAGGTATTTACTAAGATATTTCCATGTTGCCTTAATTGCTGCACTGTGTCAGCGTTTGGGGGTCATTGACTAATAAGATTGCTGAAGTAAAAATCATTACAGGAAATACTAATGCCTTAATTCAATTTTAAAATGTTACTTAGTTTGGACCATTAGAGTAACTGATTGCAAGCAGTATTTTGTGCAATGCAAGTAAGAGCTGCGTGTGGACTAATGAATACTTTTTGGGTTAGTCAGACTCATTCTGGAGGGTTGAGCATTAGAGTAAAGAAGTAAAATGCCTCTAAAAATTAAAGCCATTTAATCCTTTGATACAAAGTACACGGAGACTCAGTGAGCATGACCCTTTACAATAAAATACCGTAACACAGCAAAGAATAGCCAAGCACTGTGACACCTGGATTATTAGCTTCAAAACATAAATTAATCTGTTGTAAAATTAGGAACATATTATGGGACATATGAGGGATTGCAAAAACCCAGAAGTTCCAAATACAAATCTAAAACCATTCAGGCTGGTGTGTTCCTAGCCTCACTAAATCAGGGAAAATGAGTTTTATGAACAATCCACCAGATGGGAAAATGTTCAAATACCACAAAATGTTGATCAGATTTATTTGAAAAGCAAGCTGTAACCATATGCATATGAGAGGAAGTAAAATGGATTTTCAGATACGCAGTGACTGCTGTCAAGATTGCAGCTGTATGAATTTAATGCTATATTGCTGTTTCTACAGTAGACTTCCTTGATTTCACTTACCTATTTGCCAGCTAGTATGATAAATATTGATTCAGTTTTACAAGCAATTAAATTGGAAAGCATAAACAATCTTTCTACTGGCTTTTCACCAGACAGTACCACATATCTGAATTTTTGACAGGAGGGGTCTCTGAGACATATTAATATTGCAGCATCCGGAATATTTGTGCACAAACAGACCACACTGATATCATGGCATCTTTACAACTCTGGGGTTTCTCATTTATAAATCTTCTCAGGTTACAATGACTTACATGTATTCTACTGCACTGACTTTAGTTCATCTGCTGGAGTCAGAAGAGGGTATATAAAGAGCTATAGCTGCTTGATAAGGGGTGTAACTTTCTATTTTAACTTTCAGAATGTTTTATTTGTTGAATTAGAAGTGAAATCAGAAATGAATCTGAAATAGAGACAAAAGGGATTTGAATGTGTGGTTTATTCCTATTGAAACCAATTATGTCTAAGTGATTCCTTACGGTTTTGTTTCATAGACATTTTTTGTCTTTATATCAAGTCATCAGATGCAATGTAACTTTTATTTGTAATCTTCTGTAATTTTTTTAATTGTAAATTTTCAGAAGCTGCTGTTGATTTTAGGTTAGGTGATCAAACCATCCTTTTCATAATGTAATTTTAAATGGTAGAAGTTCAGGCTATTAAAAAAAAAGATTTAAAAATATGTCCAATTGGGACCAAAATTGCCAGCCACTGAAGAAAAGCTGGATATCAAAAAACATTTGAGCTCATGTTGGGACTGCTACTTGAGTGCTTTCACAGCTTTGTCTCCTCTCTCTGACTGAGAGGAGAAAGTCTGCCTTAGATCCAGTAAGTATAGAGCACAAAATCATTCTCCTGAACTGTTAGACTACTAGATTTGTGTGTTTTATTAGATCCTCATCAAGTTGCTGCTGGTTTGGTGACAGCCATTGCCAATGTTGTGCTTTTTTTCATTTTCAGTTAGCAGGAAGTTTATTACATTTTTAGAAGTTTCCTACGTACCTGATCTTGTCAAATCAAGGTTGTGTTGTTGCACTACGCTGAACTGGCTTTTTAAACACCAGCGAGTTGTATCTGGTGGCTTGTTAAAAGCACAGTTCCTTATAGGAAGTGTCTTCTACATTGGATGTCCATCAGTTATGTGCCAATTTGTGGGTGAGATTTCAGTGCTGACCTCATGCAGGTTCTTGACTCCTTCAGCAGCAACCTCAGTCTTCAGGTAGGACTAAGTTGTAGCTGTTAGCAACTCCTTTCTGGTATGTGAGACAGATGGTAACTGAACATATTTCTTATTGAGTTCTCATGCACCATCCATCAGCAAAAGTTCAAGATGCAGTGCAACAACTAAATTCCTCCTCCAGCTTACTAGTAGGGAAGTGGGTTTGATTAGTGATTTGAAACAGATGTAAAGAAAGAAGAAACATAAAAAAGACCAAGTAGACATGTATGGAGTTTGGGTTTTTTACTTCTTTCTCACCTCCTTCCTACTTTTTTCCATTTCCTCTATCATTCTCTTTAGATTTAGGCTCATTGGTAAAAGACTGTTGTTAAATACTGTGCAGTGTGTAATACAGGGTAACATTTTAATTGGTTGGAATATTTTGGAACCATCAAAATAAACTTTAAATACCACCAGTCTAGATGAAAGAGATCCTCGTGTCTTATCCACTGGGTTTTGAACTGAAATTTTCAAATGGTGACTGGATGTTGGCATTATTACTTTTTATGGTGAAAAAGACATAAAGTTTAATCAACCCCAGAACCAAAAGAATAAACCAAAGAAAAAAGTGTCAGCTATCTCATTGGTAACTCTATGATGCGCAAAAAGTTTTCAGGTAATCTAGTAAAATGTGGGACATGATAAATTTTGCTTTGCCTTAAAAAGGATCAGGTGTGAACCAGAGATTTGGAGGTGAATGCCTGTACTATGTGCCAGGATATTAGTAAATTAAATTTCTTATGTTCAGTCTGAAAACCTAATTATTCAAATTGATGCCTCTGATGGTTGGGAAACCTCTTCCCAGCTCTCCCCTGCTCTAATTTCCTCACCTTCACAGGTGAGGGACAGGTTTTTCCCCTCCCTTCCAGTTACAGAAAGGAGGACTGTTCCCAGGCCACTGTCCTCTCTTGACAGACCAGTGGTCTACACCAGGCTACAGAAACGCGCCCTTGAAATCTAAACTGAGAAGATTTCTCTGTCTCCCTTGGCCCGTGCTGGCAGCCTCGCCAAACAGTTGTACAGTGAGAATTGACCAGTTCTGTGCATTTTCATTGATTGACAGCAGTCTCTCTGCAGCCCCTGCTGCAATTGCCACTCTGGTGGTGAGAATGACCTGACTGGCCATTCGCTTTTAAGGAGAATTGACTCCATGGCACAACAAAAACTCTGCTGTAAAACTAGAAGAGGTTCAAGGTGATTAACTTCCTTATAGGCTCCCAGCTGGTTTCAGATGTATGCTGCTGGGTTATCAGAGAGTACCTGAGGTTCTTAGGAAAGCTTTGCTTTATTTGGTGTCAGTTCCTCACTGACTGTTCGTAACTAAGAGGTGTTGCTGCACTGGCTCTGCTCAGACTCTGCTAAGAGTGTCAACTTCTTAAAAGTACATTTCATTGTACAAGAAACATGCAAAACCTGGGTGCAATAACCTACACTTCAGGTTTTCAGAGCAAAGATACATGATTTACTCTGTCATGACAGATTCTTACAATTTTATCACAAGGATTAGCATATTTTCATGGTTTTTTATGAATTTCAAACCTCCTGAATAATATTTATAAGAGGGAGTATTTTTTAGAGTTAACTTTAAATTATAGTATGTTGGTTAAAGAGAAAAAGTTGAGAGCTCTACCTTGAACTTTCAAAATCTGAGGGTGAAAATGCCTTTCCCTCTCCACAGTTTTGATATCTTTTCTTTAAGATGTATTTTAAAGATCTTGGGAATACCATCTCTAGTATCTTTAAAAAGAAAAAAAAAAGTTGTTTTTTTTTTACCTCAGAAGGCACAAATAAGAATGTATCCTTTTCTGTGGAGTTCATCAGATGTTTCAATGACATGATATATGCATTAATTTATCCTACAAAACCAACCACGCTGTTAGTGTACACCCATGGACACAATGCAGAGGGATGATAGCAAAAGCTTTAAAGGCAAATTCTCCCAAACTGGGAAGATCAGCAGGGGGAGGGAAGGGTTGTTTAAGATTAGAGTGGGCAGGAAGAATTTAAATGGATCTCTGATGTTTTTTTCTTTCCCCACTAGATTTAAGCCAGATTTCCATACTGTTACCTACTTGGCTTCTAGAGTCCCTACAGGATTTTTGTTAGTGCTAGGGAGGTTATAAATACTAAGATCAGCTGTGGCATCAGTTTCTCCTATGCAGTTTCTTCAGTTTGATTCTACTTTATTTTAGGCACTTGGGGCATAGCACAGAAAGCCAATTTGTTACAGCGTATGTGAAACAGAAGAAGGGATAAGTGTGAGAACCCAGCAGTCTAGATTATGCTCTGACCGCTTTTTGTGTCACTGTTAAGTAAAAAAGCGGGACATACTGTCATTCTGCAGGTAGAAATGAATACATCTTGTGACATGGACTTACTGGTATTGAAGTGTATGTGAAACATTGATAGGATTTTTTGGAAGGACGCAGGCATATGATGATCTGGTCATACTGCCAGAAGCCAGAGATAGTGAGGCACTTTTTTTTTCCCTCCCTTTTTCCTGTAAGGTCAATCCTCCTGAGATTACTCTTCCATCTGGTCGTACGTCTGCCTCATTCCCTGGCTCTGCACTAAGTCAGCTTTTGGCAACTCTAACATGACAAAAACCCTCTTAAGTCATCAAAGCCCCAAACTTGCCTTCTGGTACACATAAAAAACCAGAGATTAGTGGCAGCACCAGCTTCTGTTTTCCAAAGAGGAAAGTAGGTTGACAACAAAGCTCATTCATGTCTGCCTTTAAAGGTTTGGATATTCTTTGCCTTATTAAGTAATCACCATTTCAAGCCTCTGAAATCCCAAGCTGAAAGACCGATTAGATATTACCCTGACTGTGCTGTTTGCTTTAATTTAGATTTATGACTATGTCAGTTTAAAGAATGAATCTCTCATATCAGACACTGAAGTATTCGTTTCATTTTTCCTATGGAATACAATGTTTCATTCACTGGCAAAATTCCCAGACCTTCAATATGATGGGAATAAATTATGTACATTTACATGGCAGTTTTGTGAATTCTTAATTAGGGAATAGTAACCATGATCTGAAAAGAAACATTTTATGCAGTGAGAAAAAGAATAAATCCATTAGCCCCTATAAATCGCAACATTTAGCAGGAATGATAGATTTATGTTTGCTTTTAATTTTCCTCCGTTGTGTTAAAAAGCCCTTTAACCTTTGAGTGTTCATTAGGAGCAAAGAGCAAATAAATTCTGCTTGCTTTAGAGGTAAACTTTTCATTTTGACAATTTTAGTGCAGCATATCTAAGCTTGTTAAAAACAAACAAACAAAACCAAAAAAGCAAAATAATATAATATTTCTTTACAGTAGCAGAATGGCATGGTTCTGGTCAATGCAAAGTTTAAATGTTTTGTGGCCTTTTACGATACCAGTTGTACTACACAGAGAATTAATTTACCCAACTCTTGTAGTTCTCATGGGTGTTATTTCTGATGTTTCAGAGAGAGAAGAAAAATATTTGGCCCTCCTCTGCTAGCACTACAGAACACCACTTAATTCTATAATTCTTGAAATTCACTTTAAAAGGGCTTCTTAGTTGCAGCTCAGTGAAAGCAGCTAGTCTTAAGTATGGAAAAAATTAAATATCTACTAGGCAGTTGTAATTTTGTATATACCTTGACAGAAATTTTGGCAGTAGGCACGTATGCATTCATGTGCATATATGCACTTATAATATAAAGGAGATATGAGTGAATATAAAGACCAAGAAAAATAGAAGTTGTTCATTATCAGGAAACTGCTAACAAGCTATGTGCTGAAAAACAGGAGAAGAACAAAAGCTATTACCTTTTAAAGGGCCTTGTCACTCTCGTCTTGTGGCCCCTTTCCATGGTCAGCCCAAGCTGCCACATGGCAATCTGAGACCTTGAGCACATCAAGCAAAGCCCAGGCTGAGAGCTACCATGCAGGTACATGAATACATGAGAAGTCTGCAATGTGTTTAGGTGGGAGTAAAAAAGATGTTAAGTGGAAAGTCGTTACGTGGTGTACCACACTGTAACAGGTACCTCGTTCCCAGTTACTGCCACGTCATTGCGCGGCCATTGCCTGTCACCATTGGGGGAGAGTCGCAAGGGGAAATATGAATGAGGTTTTAAAACTTCTGATGGGGATTGATCCCTTGATCCCTAAGGCAAGAGGCAAACCTGGAACTGAGATCCTTCAGCCAAGACATGAGCATCAAGCCTTAGATTCCTTTGGAAGACTCTTCCCAGCCCCCTCCCACTGTAGCTCCAGGCTCTCCATCTCTGCCCTAGCCGTAAAGCGTGCCTGAGCCACAGGCCAGGGACCCCACTCTCTCCAGAGATTAAATACTCCTTGGAGGAGAATCTGCCTATCAGTCTTGGCTGGCCTGAGAACATGCTTCCCAGACCCCCTGTGATGGCAGCTGGGAAAACTGTTTCTCTCAGCCTTAACTCAAATACATGGTGGACTCACAGCCAAGGCACCCCAGCCCTTCACCACTAAAAATCCTCAGCGCAGAGAGTTTTTATACCCTTGATTTCCCTTGACAGTCTGTTTCCAGCTCTACTCCAGCTTTTGCCCTGGGCTTTTTTTGTCTCTCAAATCTAATTCCAGTCAAATGCATGGACAGAGGACTATTGAGGTGTTAAATTTTGAGAAACATATAGAATGACCACTACCTCATAGAGGACTTTAAAATATGTTACCTTCCCTTTTCCATCCTCATCCGAAGTTAAAGCTCACCTTTTTTTCTGCCAGACTCAGATTATTCAGTGAAAGCCCACTGCAGGCTACTCTGCCAGCCACAAATACACCACAAATCTACAGTTTGTTTAAGCATTTGAAAAAAAATATATATACATGGAAACTTGCTACCTGTAAAAAATTTCTACGCATTTAAAGCTGTTGCACTGCACCATATTGCTAATGTAGGTCATTGTGTGACATTAGTAAGATGGAACAAAAAGAAAGATTTTTCAAAATGTAAATGGTGGGGATGAAGCCCACTGTCCCCAAGGTACAAGCAGGCTTTGTTGCTTTGATATTTCAGAGTACAAACATGCTGTACTGTTGCTTAGTAGGAAAAAGTGAGAAGCCTAATAAGATGTATAGGGAAAATATTTACAGCAGTGCATGTAAAAACTTGCTTTGCCTTTTAAAGTTCCCTTTAAACTTCAGAATTCTAGTTATTATCCTAAAATTAATGGCGTGAAGGGGAGTGACCAGCAAAGTATATGGAGAAATATGTGTAAGTCAATACTGTTCATGCTAATTACAGGGAAATTAACACCAAAAAACGATTAAGGTGCTGTAAGGACAGGCAAATGAAGAAATGCTAAGACAAAATACATTTGAAGCTTTGAAAAATGGTGATTTAGACTGAAATATCATAACTGTTTCTGTATTAGGAGAGTGTAAATGTCAAATGAAAGCATGGATTTGTTTTAAGAATCACAAAAAAGAACATAATTAAGTGCTAGAACAGAAGTGATATAAGTGAAGAGCCAAGTGATAGAACAGAAGTAAAATTGGGCTAAACATTCAAAGCAAATCTATAAAGGTAGCGTAGTGCTCTAAAAGAGGCAGTGAAAGTTGTTCCTTAAGTCTGAAACTAGAGGAAAGATTGGAAGTTATATTGTAGGGAACTCTCTTCTGTTGTGGGGGCTGAGCTAGACTGAGGTTGCTGTTCCAGAGTTTTTGAACTATAAACTCTTTTAGGAAATCTAAAGCAAAATGAAAACCGGGAATAAAAGAGGAATGGTAAAAAGAATGAAAAGGCCAAGGCAATGTTCATCTGCAAACCCATACGTGTTCAACAAGGTGGCATGTAACAGAAAATGCACAGAAAACAAAATAAGCTGTCCTGTCAGCTTTCAGCTGATGAAATAGATGATGCACACTATATTAACACAGAGGTTTAATTTATTGAGGGAGTGGGTGGTGTGGGGGCTAAAAGTGCACTGGACTTGCTGTTAGGTCTGCACTGTGATGTTTCAGCTTGTGCTGGGCTTGGTCATGGGGGACGTTCATACAATGCCATGTCCTCTGCCAGAGCAGCTCCCACTTGGAAAACATAAAGCCTGCTGCCTCCCCTTCCTACCCATCCCTGGAATCCATGTTACAAAAGTACATACCTTCTCAAAGCTGGTGCACTTGCACAAACGCGTGACCAGTGGCTCACTTTTTAGACATACAAACAATTGTTCATTGTATCCTTTTCTTTCCCTCCCCAAATAATTTCATTAAAAAATATTATAAAAATCCTGTTTCTTTTGTTTTGATTTACAGGTAAAGGGGACAAGAGTGAACACTATTTAGCAGGTATCTAGATGTGACTTTGCAAAGGTAGACAAGTAGTCACATCACTGAAGATACTGCAACAGCATACAGGAACACATCAGAGTGGTATTTATGAACTTAATGACTCATGCGATAAGTACCAGAAAAACCCCCAAGATTCATAATATGATTGTTTCAATATTTGTCTTTCTGGTACTTAAAAGTATGTTAAATGTTTGAAAGGAGGGTGAGGAACCGGATGAAATGTTTTCCTTTTGGAAATGTTGGCTTACCTGTGCCCAGCTTCCAGAGCTATTACTTTTTCTTTGTTTTAGGTCACAGAGCTGATCTGCGGCTGCTGCTTCTGCTAACAGAAGTGGGGCTGAGCTGAGAAGTGCAAATAAATGCCACAAGTTACATTATACTGGAGGCCCTGAACACAACTTACGCTCATGGATGATGAGTTAGGTCTCACAGCTTATAAATCACTGTTCTCTGTACATGCACCATAAGTCCGGTGATTCAGACATTTCGTGATGCTGTAGGTAAGAACCATTCCAGTTTTGATGAGTTGCCTGTGTCTGCTGGGATTCTTTTAAGCTATGAACTAGGTCATGGATCCTATGGGAGCACTCTTGAGATAACACTGGTCAGAAACCAAGGTATGTGGTAGTCAGTGGAAAATAGTCTAACCCTTTAAAAACCTAAAATACACATTCACCAAGAATTTACTGCAGTAATTTGGATACCAAGCTGTGTGGAAACAACTGGGCTAAGCGATCTGCTGATTCTCTTGCATGTTAAGATCTTGTGATTCATTTCTTGGACTTAATAAATTTTTCTTCACTGATGTGAACTCCATTTTAAAAAGTGATTAATCACTGAGAAACAAAGTCATACTGCCTTTAAATTAAAATTAGAAAATAATTTAGGTGCTCTTGAAAAATTTACAGAAGTTTTTTAATGATTTAACATCAGATATTCAGTATTGCTTTTCTTGATGCTTTAATGTTTGTGAGTTTTAGCATACCTTGTCATTTTGTTCTTATTGTAAAATGTCAATAACATATTTATTAAAGATGTAAACCTAAACAAGCTGAATTTTAAGAGGTCTAGCGTTTCATGAAATAGCAAAAAAAAATTACTAGAAAGATGTAACTCAGTTTTTCTGAGCTAAATTATCCTCTTTGCTTTTCAAGAAATAAAGTTTATGTAAACTCTTTTTCTACTGCTGTTACTGCATATCTTACTATAATGTTATACCTATCACCCAGGCTGGTATGGAAGAATCAGTACAAAATATCAGTCTCAGTGTTAGGTGATCCTATTGATTGTGAAACCTGTTGTTGATAAGAGTATGTGAATATTATCTTCATCCTGTAGTATTTAGTTTCACATCCAGTACTTTATCAAATGGTATGAAAACATATGCTTCATGGAAGGACTAAGTTCTCTTCCCTTTGAACTCTGCAAAATATTGTCATTGACTTCAGGGAGGCCTGACTAACCATGTGCATGGAAAAATCTTATATAACTGAAGAGAAGTAAACATAACTGAAGCCATATAAATTACTTTTAAAATTTATGGAATCAAAAAGTTAATGAGATCTTTGTTATAAATATCTTGAGCATGCTATCAATAAAATGTTCTAATTAATTCCTACCCAAGAAGCTGTCAACATTGTTTCTACAATCCTCTTAGATTCCTTTTTTTTTTTTTTTAAACAAGAGAAATTAAAATGCTGAAGTTCATCATCAATCTATTTGGTGCATGATTTTAATTATCATTGAATTACTTAGCACTGTTTCTTCTATATTTCTTCGCAGCAGACAATTTGCCAGCTAGAAATGTGAAATCTCAGATGATGGCATACTACAAATGTCTTCAAAGGTATCTGGTAAAACTTGGCACATTTTAGTGTTTGTAATTTTCCAGAACTCAGAACTTTGTATCCCTGCAGCAGTCATTAGGAATGGGAAGGCTCATTTCATTGATTGCACTGTGAGAAGTCTGTTCAGGTTCAGATGGAGCAGAAAGGTTAGTGGAATATCGGTTAAATGCTTCACTGGTCTGTGACAAATCTCCAGTCATGCTCTTATCACAGCTGATGAATTTAATTTTTAAAAGGTGTTAAAAGTGAGTACATCCTCATACTTTCCAAGGCTGTAGAAGCAAGTGAATATCCACAAAATGGTAATTTAGATAATAGCAATCTCCTTGCTTTTATATGGAAACATAGAAACACACAGAATCAGTCAGTGAAAAATTCTCAGATTGTCCCACCAAAAAGTTTGTGGTCGAGATATTTTTCTTTGGTTTTAAAGGATGAAACTCTTCCAGTAATCATTACTGTGTATATTCTGGGCTGTGATAGCCAAGTCAGATACTGTATGTGGGTATCATAAAATGAGAAATTAACATATGAAAATAAGGCACCAGCTGTGAAACTATGGACAGGAGTGCATGGTCAATTTTATTTTTTTTCCAAATATCTGCACAATAGTTTTAAATTATCTTTTCCCCATATATTGGCATTATTATTTTCACTGCATTTTAGGAAACAGTTCTTCATTTGCTAGTATCAGTTTCATTCCTTTTACCTCTGTGCAGCTCTTCTGCTTTACAACATCCGGTTCCGATGAGAAGAACTTTTAGAATGCTTCTTTTGGTTTTGTCAGAAATTGCAACATGATAATGAACCTGTAAGTGGTCAAAAAGTAACTAGATTAAAAAATCTGAAAGTGGTATTTGGAAAAAGGATTTCTGTAGCATTTCCTACTTTATGTGAGGGAGTATCATCAGTCATATGACCCTATGAGTAAAAAAAAAAAAGCAAAACCAGGAAGGGCCAAATTTATTTTATTTTATTTCAACTAATATAAAAGTCATATTATAGACTATAGCTGCTGACTGCCTGAAGTCATTGCCTGTTCTACGGCCTTCATTCAGATTTGGGACAAGTCATATCTCCAGACTGAAAACTGGGCAAGAAATAGGCTTTCTGTTTTGCTAACATTTAACGTATCTTTGGAATGAGATTATTTTAAAATTGTTTCAGGTTGTAGGCAAACAAAATGCATCAAACATTTACATTGCCTTTTAAAGCTGAAATAGTTTGCTGAAATATGAAATAGTTTGGTTGCTGAGTTTTAATTAAAAGATACATCAATACAGTAACTTACTGAGTAAACAAAAAAGGATTAATTCTAGTATACTGAATTAAGCCATTTTGGTTTTGAGGTTCATTTATATTTGAGGTATCAAAATGAACAAATCATTGGATGTCAACAGATTTATAAAATTGGTAATTGTTTGAAAACACTATACATGGTGGGTTTGCCTGCTTTTATTAAATATTTTCAGCCAGATCTAGTTCTGGCTCTAACTTTTATCCCCAAGAGACTGAATTTTTCAAAGTCCCTTAAATTTCCAACCAGAATATGTGCTATGAAGTGGATTTGCATGTAGTGGTGAGGAGAGAGTTTAAGTACAATGTAAATCACAAACGTATTTCGCTATTCCTGTTGCACCTCTGAAAGGAAATCAACAGAACATTGTAAGCTTTGTGAATTGTCTTGTGTTTGTTTGAATGTCAGCGGTAAGGACGTGGTTACAGGAGGATTCTATTGGTTTTAAGGTCATCTCAAACTGTTATGTACAATTACAAAAGATAGAAAAATCTATAGAGCTTCTGTATGATTAATCTAGACCAATTAAAGAGTATTTATCTTTAACATCCTACCAACAAAGTGCAAGTTTCTAGCTATGCAAAGATTTGAGTACACCTCTGAAATCAATATGACTGAACATGAAGGGAGGTTTGGAATTGATATTTAATGTCTGTAAGCTCCATTAATGTCAATGAAACTATGACAAAATTATAGGAACTAGCGATCTCCCTGGCCTGTTTCAAGATACGAGTATCTAAGTTCTCCCCTGACCAGGAATTAAAATTGTAATCAAAGATTTGCTAGCTGAAATATTCTTGTCTTGTTTAGCCTCTCACTGCTTTCAGTAATGCCCAGCCTTGGTCGTGTACGAAGAGGTATGACTAAACCTTAACACCAGTCTTCATTTGTGTACCCCTGCATATTAGAATATAATACAAACAAAAGTCTGCTGACTGATCTAAGAGAGGAGAACTATCTGCTTGGATGTAATTCTTACTTCTGTGTAATATTAGTCATAGCTAAAGTGTTAAAAATTCTTTTATTTCTAGTCACATTGACAACACTGCATTTTTTTAACCTCAGAAAAATTTATTTTTAAAGGAATGTTTTTAGTGTTGCTGTAGAAGGCAATATATGATGGGAAAGTTCCTTACTACATACAACATCAAGTTCTATGAAGTGTGATGAGTTGTCATGAAGCCTTTGGTCTGGATTCTGGTATTGCTTTATTGATCGCAAATCAATAAAATACCAAAACATTCAGTAGACCAAGCAACCGACATTTTACAAAAGTTCAAACATATGTTTGTTACAACTGCCATTAGTCTTCCATGATATTAAAAAAGTCAGAGACTGAGACCAAACTAGAACAAAATAAAACTTCATATCACACTTCATAAATAGACATAAATCAAATATTTAAAGAGCAACATGGAAAGTGTTCTGTGATCATGTAGCATCACAAAATGGTCTGGAGAGTTAATGTGAACATGGACCATACAGGGAAAGAGTATCAGATGCAAATCAACTCACAAAAAAAAGTTCCTCAGTAGTGCAATGAAACATGCCATTGCCTTTGATGATGAGGCTCTTGGACCAGGTAAGATGAAGAGTGAGCTGATGCCATCGACTGACTACAATTCCCTAATGTGCTAAAAACTACTTTGCATGAGATGGATGGCACTTTATAGCCAAAAATCTTCAGTGAAGAAGTTTAATCAAAACACATCCTAAGCAGCTTAATTTAACGTAAAACAGATATTCCTGAGTGAGAGGGATAACATCAGAGCATCCTGGTTTGTTGGACACTTGCCTGAGGGGAGGGGAATCTGGATTCCTCTTCCTGATTCAAGGATTATTTAGGAAAGTAGTGATTAGGTGTCAAAGCACTCTAGTTCTTTCCTTTTAATGAAAGCTCCAGGAAATTATTAATCTGATCAGAAAGTTTGACTTAAATCAGCTGTAATTGTTTGGTTGTTCGCTTTTTTTAGATTCTTCCAAACATTTTGGAAATAATCTTAACAATAAACCTTATTTCTTTGCAAACTTCTTCAGTTCTTTTCTGATATATACACTAATGATTGTTAAAGGACAAAGTTACCCTGGCAATTTTCAGTAATGCCTCTAAATAAACTTTAATTTTGCATTTAAACTTGCCTTTAAAACTGTGGATTTTCTAGCTGAAGGAGTACTTTCTATACTAAAAAATGAGTTTAGAAAACTAGCAGAAAATGCTTGGGACTCATATTCAAATGAAATACATACGCACTGAGACAGATGGAAAGATAGTACTTAACACTATAAACTCAATCTGTCATGATGGTGGTTGATTGGTTATGGTGTTTTTTCACAAGGAAAATCTTCTCTGAGCAAAAAATGTAAATGAATTTATAATTATTCAAATTCATGCAGGTTTTCAGGAAGCTGAGTTTAAACAGTCAAAATATTTAGTAAGAATTTTAATGTAGAGGGAAGGTGAAATACGTAATTCAAACTGATCTTCTATTCACAAACAATGTCTGATATATAATCAGAGATAATTTTTGGAAAGGAAAAGAAGCTAACTCTTTTAAAATGAAACAAAAGCTCCCCAAACATTTTCTTCCTTATTCTTAAGAAACAGACAAAATATGAGGGGGTAATCTAATATATGTCACAGAAGTAATGTAGGCTTATCAGTTCACTATCACTTTATTCTTAAATTTCTGCTTTGAATTTCACAATACCATCAAGCACTAAATTGTAAAGGAGTAAAAAATTTTCCTAAACTATGCAGACAACTTTTTGCATATTTGAACACAAGTGAAAACATATGTCTGTTCTTTGTGGCAGCAAAGTAGCTTGTGCTATAAGAAGGATTGGTAACATTTTATTTTTCTGTCTTTCCTGTCCATCTCATAGGTTTCTCTACAAGTATTCAGCAAGGCAGAGATGTGGTCAAAATGATCTTTGTCTGCTGAGAGCAATTAATATTAATTTTGTTGAAAATTTATGTATTTATTAATTAGATTTTTTTTTTAATTATAGCACTAAAGCTGGAAATATTTAAAAAAAGACATAGGAACACAACTTAAAATATAACACAATTTTCTATAGCAGGGGGTAAGTAATGATTTATCTCTTCAATAACGGCAAGTTGTTAAAGGTGTAATTTTGCTTTTTTAAAAACTGGGTCCTGGGTATGGATATTCAGTCATGTCTTCCTCATATATAAAGAGAAATTCCACTTGTGCCCTGCTTCCACATTTCTAAGATTACAGAAGTAATAATAATAATATAAACTCTGAATGGTGAAATTCCTGTTTGTGTGGAAACTACACAGCTTTTGCAACACTTACAACCTCATCAGTAATATTTTAAAAGATATTTACATTGCTCAGTGAAGCACACTGGCATGCAAAAGGATTTCTGAAAGTTTCTGTATTGGTTAGGTATATTGAATATCCTACCTGATTCCTAACTTGCGTCAGTAGTTACCTAAATATCTTTGAAAGTCTGTCCCAGTTCCTTTATAGACCTGTATTCTCAGCATAGAATTTAAATGAGAACTAATGCATTTCTCTGGTGCTGGCTCTTCTCACAGAAGTTATTTTCATTTAAATTAATAAAATGGAAAACATATTAATTAATAATAGAAAACCAGTTAGTATCTTTCCGAATTTCACAGTTCGGATGTCAGCACAATGTATGTTTTAATTGAGTTGACTTTAACAAAGTTCCTGCTCTCTTAAAGCTTTTCTGCATATATGCGAGTGGCACACACTTTTATCAGGGAATACTGCTATCCACTGCAGATACTGCAGCCATTTCAACAAGTATTTTCCTGGCTAAAGCTTTTGATGTACATAACATGTATGTCATGCAAGATGCTTAGGGCTCTGGACCACAGGCAGGGTTTGCCAAGTCATCTTAGATAAAAAAAATAATGTAGAAAGTAACTGTCTAACTTGCTAGGGAATATTTGCACTGTTAACTTGTATTTACCACTAAATCAGCTTCTGTAATGCTTGTTCCAGTGATTCAATGTATCATCTGGACAGAGCTCCCAGTAGCGTGTTAAATATACCCAACTCTTCAATAGGATTTCCGAAATTTACTGTTCAGCCAGCCAGTGCTGTAACAAATTGCCAGCAGTCAGAACAGCACGTGTTACTAGAAGGTTAGCTAGTCGTCAGCTTCAGCCTCTGCACTACGGATGATATCAGCAAGATGTGTTAAGGTCAAATGCCTTTTTTAAAACCATATTTGAAAATGTTTGCAATGATACAGGTCTTTAAGGCATAGCTATACATCTGTGCACTTAGAGCTAGGCAGCATGTTAGCAAGACAGGAACTGAAGTGGCAAGATGAGTGCTGCAGCATAAAATAGCTGTTAAAACAAGAACGAAAAGTCTTGTTCACTGTGTTTAGTGTAAGTCTGGTGTGACATTCAATTTGTGATTTGAATGAGTGTGACTATATCTCTTAACATTTAAGTGTGTGTGTGTGGTGGTGTTTTTTTTTAATTTATGAAGAAATGGGAGGTAGTATTGTTGTTAATCACCCTTTCTATTTTTACTGGAGCAGATTAATTTGTAAATAGGACCATTATGGCATATTTCTGTAGCTGGCACTGCAGAAGGGTAGTCTCATAAAGGTCTGGGACAATATGCAGAGGCAGAACTACCCAAGTGAGTGGCCTTCATAGGTGTCTGAATCTCTTCACTTACAGAAATGGATGGGCACTTGTGGCTGGTGGTGTTTTCTTTTTCTTACATAGAATGTCTCTCTTATCCAGGAAATGCTTACTGACCACCCTTTCCTGCATCTCTAGTTTCTTTTGTTAAATTTAATGTCTGTGTCTGCCAATAAGGTAAGTTAAGTTTTTATTCTGTTTGTGGTTTTTTTTTTCCTTGAAGAAAACTTCAGGGTTTGATCCATTCTTCCTTATCCAGCATTAACTAAAATCCAAGTAAAAGCTCCTAATCTTTTAAGAAGAATCAAATCAAGCCCATACTGTTCAACAGTCATGTTTCATTCATATGTAAAAAAAAGGGGAAAAAAAAAGACAACAATAACATAAAATATTATGTACTTGTCACCTGAGGATTTTTGTTACTGGCAAAATTCTGAATTTATTACAATTCCTTCAAAGATAATTTTAGCATGCATTGTATGTCCTACAAAAGAAATATTGAATGATGTGTTTCCACCCACTAGATCATGAGCAAGTACCTCAAAATAGCTTGCTTCTGTCAGAGACTGTAAGAGTCAAGTTCTCTTTTGTGAAGTATCGTATACAAGCGTACCACAGAGGAATTAAATGCTGCAACATCTGTGGGAAAGCTGTAAGTTACTGGAAAACATCCTTCTAAGCACACGTGAGAGAATAAAAACCACACTGCTTTCTTCTTCATGAGGAATAACTGTGTAGTTCAGCTGAACATTAAACGTGCATACATGTGCAGTGGTTGGCAAAAGAATATAGTTACTCTGTCAGAGACAAATTCAGCCCTCTCGGAGGGCCTGAAAGTAGCTGATTCTTTGTATAAGCTTTTAGTGGGTCACAGGCTTAATGTGCACAAACAAGTATTTGCTGCTTCCAGTACATGATACCAGTGATGCTAGAGGAAAATCTCCTCATTTGGAAGGGTAAATACTGGTGTATCTGTTTTGTTCCTTATAGTCAGGAAAGAGTTTGGTGTGCCTATATGCCAAGCTGGTTGATAAGGTACAGGGTTGTGACTATTAAAGAAGCTGCTGAGTGCTACTGAGTTGCCACCAGCCCTGTGCCATCACTTTTTAAGGTGACTGGACTTTTGTGGGTTGATCTGGTCTACATCAGCTGAGAAGTCATTGCAGAATTCAGCCAATATAATGAAGCTATGAGAAAACTTAACTTCTAGAGGCCCAAATTCAATCTGCCATTACTATTTTGTATGTATGTGATGTTTCATATTTTTAAGTATTTGTAAAGTCCCATAGAAGAAGAAAGCATTAAGGTTAGACTGGCATATGTGGAGAAGCGGTGTAACAGCATCGATTCCTATACCTATGCATGTCATTAGGTAGCAGGACAGTGGCCTTTGCAAAGTGTGATAAGATGCACTGAACAATTATATACTTTTATTATAACACGACCAGCTCAAATAGAATTGCAGCCAGAGTTTGGTACTAAGTGCATTCTGTACCCCATTCTCCAAAATGCTGCATTTGACAACTGTACTACTTCTTTAGATAATGAGGATTTAGCTGTTGGTCTTTGACCTGTAACCACATGAAAGTCATAAAACCTTCATTTATTTTATAGCAGTACAGAATAGACAGGAGACATCACAACTTTCTGACATGTAATTGTGAATTTGTAAGGAAAGCATTCATTAAGAAACCACCATTTCCTTATTTTCTTCTGTGAGCCTTGCAGTATCATAGCCTTCATACAATTTTTTTGGTGAGGCTTTCCTGTCTTTTTAAGTGCTTTGAAGGATCAGGTTCTGTAAAGCACTCCGTCATTCTTTCTCCATCTTCCAGAAGTTTAGGATTTTATTTGGAAGTCTCCTTTTCAAGTAGCAATTTGTCCCTGCATACTCTGTGTTATAAAACCTGACATTATCAGAACCTAAGTTTGTATGACTGCAGGCAGCAGCCATTTTATACTGAAGTCTGAAAGCAAAGATGCCTTTAGATCTTATATTGCCTCATATGTGACCAGGGATAAGGTATTTTTTCGCAGGGATTTGCATTAATAAAAATTAAAGCTTTAGGATTTCACTTCAAAGGGAAATGTCAATGAAAGCATATCCTCTCTTAGTTGCATTGGTAGCAGAATATTAACATCACTAATGTAAAAGTTTATATAGCTAGAGGCTGCGGTCTCCGTCTCTCAGTAGAGAAAAAATAATTCTTAGACCACATCAGAAGGCTGCAGCACTTAAAATACAAAGATAAAGAAATGAGGAGTGTCTTTTTTTCAGGAGCAGTAAGCACACAGAGCACACTCATTTCCAAATTGGAATATCTATTATTAAAAAGGTTAATTTTTAATGTATGAATTCTAGACAGGCATTGACATAGAAATAAATATATTAGTCATTATGTGCTAGCTTTTGCAAGCTTTACTGGTGCTAAGTATTATTTTCTGCTACAAACACAGTCATTGATTTCAGCAAAACAACTCTACAGTGTAAGTTGCTGCTTGAGGGACAGAAAAATCTGTGTGAAGTATAACTTATCAAATACAATTACACAGTAAAATGGATTATTTCATTGATACTAGTCCATAGGAACATCCAATTTGCAAATAGTTAGTGAAGAGATTTTTTAATGCAGAAAGTCCTTTTTAGTTGAAAGGAAAAATCGATTGTCAGGTTTTTGGAATAAAGCCCAGGGATAAGAAGTGTGTATTTGTTTTCTTACTGTCCCAAATAATTAAGGGATTTTAATTCTTTTATTGTAAGTAATAGAAGCAAATATAAATATCATTCACTTACTCAATGGGAAGTTCAGTAACATAAATTCTCAGCCAGGCATTGCTCAAACACTTAAAGCATTCATTAGTCTTCGCAAGTCTTGAAAATTATTATTAAAAACCTGATGTTTTAAGAGTATCACCTGGAGATATTATATGAGAGCTGGAGCATTTGAGCTTTCCTCCTACCTTAACCAGGAATGCTAGCAACTTAGCCTTGAATACAATCTCAGATTACTAGTTATTAACTTAGGTCAAGTTTTAGTAAATAATGAATATCCCAGGCGCATTTGTGTACTTGTGAATGAGGTTAATACTGTCAGCACAGTAGGAGGATATTGTTTAATTGTTCTTTGGTTTTGGTGAAGTTGAGAAAAAAAACAAATATAGGAATCCAAAAAGTAACTTTCTCTAAAGTTGTGTAAAACTGTTGCTCATTCTCTCTAGATTCCTCAGAGATCTAGTTTCATCATCAATCTGCATCAAAGAGGGAGAATAAAGATATCCATTTCTCTTCAACTCCTATAAACCTTATTAAAAGATTTCCTGAATTCAGGAACCATGAATAGTTGATCAGTCTTCCTAGCAAAGAAAGGGTAGCTTTGTTAGAACAGACTTCCTGATAAGAGGAGTCTTGAGAGACTGTTGAAGCCACTTTTCATGATAAATGCAGACTTGACTACACAATTCCTGTAGTTGAATGAAAAGTATGTTTGGAGGTGGTTTTTATGAATTTTAGTGAATAAATAATCACTGTAAAGAAGGCAAGTAGTTATATATGCCTGTTCAGTAGGATGTGATAGAGCTGCTGGTGTGTTTTTTCAGTACTGGCTGGATTCTGTGCCTGGGTGGATTTGACTGTGATTGAAGGATGCATAAAGAATATATATTATTAAATGAAATGGAAACTGCAAGTTGATGGGCTAACCCACTGACCTGTAGAAAGCACCAGTTGCAAAAAGACTTTATACGCAAGGCTGTCTAGCCTTTTAAGTGATTTTAAAGAATCACTCCTAGTTATATTTAAATGAACCAGAAGATGCTGTTGTCTGATTGCATCACTTTCTTTTACAAGATCTAATGGCGAGGCCCAAAAAAAGAATAGAGAAGCCTAAAGAGGATTTTTAGAATAATTCAGTTGCTTGTGGCCAAAATTAGGATTAAAAGGCCTTGCCCAACAGCCATTGAGAAAGTTCTACACACCGAAGTTTCCCAGTCTTCTGTGGCCGCTTAAACTCCTGTTACCTTCCAGAATTATTCTTGTATGAAGTAGCCAAAGTATTAGCTCATGCCTAAAGTATGGCTGTTTAAATGTTCCAGCAAACAAGTGCAGAAAGATGACAATGATGCATTTGTGATTTCACTTACCTTCTTCTATGCAGTGATTTAATCACTCACTCAGCTCTTAGGAGAATCTGATTCGGTTCCATTTGTCCCTGAAGAGGATTTGGTCTAGTAATTACAGAATATGTGCAATATACGAACTGGAGTGAGGAGAGTGACTGACACTCAAGACTCACCACTTCTAGGGAAGTTTCCTGACCAGCATCACAGAGATTCAGAGCCCCTATTGCCACTAGATTCTATTTATTTATTCATTTCATTTATTTATTTATTTATTTTTAATTTGGCACAGCTTCAGCAGGAGAGATCCTGACTTCTGAATAGATCACTAACAGTTTTACTTATTATAAAAATAATAACATTTCTCTGACTTACAAATTACACCTATTGTGAATAAAATCTCATTCTGATTTCATTTGAGAGAGAACGTATGTGGGGGATTTGAGTCTTTTGCTTCTGTGTGTATATCATTCAGTGCTGACTCTAGGTGTAATAACTAAGTGTAACAGCTCGAGGTATAACTATGATGGCATAACGACTGCTTCTCAATAAACCCACTCTTCTTGGTGTGCTTCAGCTGTAAGCCCTGATCAATGGAGACCGAAGCTTAGGCTTTCCACGTGCCTCTCTTTTAATGGTATTAAGTTGAAGGAATAAATTCACGGACACTGGAGAGTTTGAATGTGCTGGTTCCACAAGTAAAATTCAGTAAATGTCATGTTTCCAATTGTAGATGTGGAATGAGTTTATTGATCTGACAGCCTGCATTCCACTTAATTCAAATTTATAGGGCAATGCTTTTTAGAGTTATACATGGAGAGGATTTGATGCTACACGTTTGAACTACTGTACTGTTGTTATTGATGGAGAAATTGTGATTGGGAAAAATCTGTGATGCAGTATTCTCAACTGAACATGCAGGAATTATTAACATATTTCAGGGCAATACACAAAGTCTGAAGTATAGCTCATTAAAAAAAAAATAAGTGAAAGCTTTATTTTTGCTACCCCACTAAAGAAAAATGTGATTTATCTAAACTGAACTTTCCAATTCCACTTAAGAGTTTCTTCAGACTGCCTTTTCCATTGCCTGGAATGCTTTTGATGCTCTAAATCCATGTTATTTGACAAGCACTTTTCTATCTCAAGTTTTTCAGAAATTCTGTTCTGCAAACTTTTTCATTTTGTTTATGATTCAGAAAGAATTTAAAGATTATGAATTCTTTCACAATTTGTCATTTCATTCAACTTTGCTTTCAATGTGTATATCACTTAAAGTGATGCACAAAAAAGCTGGCATATACTGACAAAGTCTCACTGAACCGCGTTATCAGCCAGAACATACTATGTCTGTCTTTTGACATCATTCCTGATGTCTGCAAATGTATCACTTTGTCTTAATTATGCATCAAACAGTTTGGATGATAATTTTCAGATTACAGGTAAATTGCAAATATGTTTGTCAATTCAGTGCATGTGAATGGATACATGATAATGTTTCTGTTCCTCAGGTATATGACATTATTTTTAACTAATGAGTAATAATAGAATGCTAATATGAATTCATGACACTTTAAAAATTACCGATATTTTCATGAATACTAGCAGCTGTTGAAATATTCCTAATTACAAATATCACTTATCAAGAGTAGCATATTGAATTCAAGTGGTTTGTATGCAAGCACATTTGCAAAGCTGTTATGTTCTATTTTTTTCTCTTCACTCCTGAGCTAGGTTTACTTTTTCTTAATGCACATAATACTGGACTTGAACTAGTTTAAAATGAAATTAATATGCAGTAATCTAATAAAATACGTCTTTATTCAGGAGATTCAGAAGAGCAAAGAAGCTGTAGAATTAAACTTTTGCCTTACTAAATTAGATATATTGTCTGTCACAGCAGGTATGTCATGTATTATGTGGGAGATACCGGATCAAATAAATTACTTACTACATCAAATAAATCATCTGCTAAAACATACTATATTAATATTAAATCAAATATGTTTAAGAATTTTGCAGCCTACAGGTAGTTAGAAAGATATTCTTTTCTAAGTCTTTATTTAAATTCAATTCACTAAACATGCAAGGTGTGCACCATCTGGTAAAAGGCAGAAATATTCCTTTGGTAGCTTTCTTTTTTTCTTTTCTGTATTAGACTGCTTTATCAACTCTGATACTGAAATAGCAGAACGGTGGTATACTCTGTACTAGTAAGTTTTCTTACATTCTTTAATTGTGGATGAAGAGGTTTTGTTAATGAGGAGTGTTATGAGACAAACATTTATATGATGACTATCATGTGGATCATTGCCATGCCTGTTTATTGTAACTCTCAATGAAAGCAGCTTCCTATTACATATGCATGGAAGTCTGCTTTTTACTGTCACTGACGATTTTCTTACTTTAAGCTGCATAACATCTGGTTAGAATTTATGCTCTTACACAGACATAATGTCCAAATTTTATCAGTCCCAGTCTTTTTGCTGTGACATGTTTTAAAAATTGTTTTCATTTGCTTGTTCATTTAAAAAACTGATCTTTGTATTGGTTTTTTGCTTGTTTTGTTTAACCTTTGGAAAAGCTATCATCTTTCCTGGACAGTGATCTTCAAGAAACTCACATATTATGTATATGGAAACTCTTTAGCTATTATATAGCTATTTAGCAATAGATCTTAGTGGGAATTCTGGTCCAAATATGACACAGTCCAGAGTTCTGTGCCTAGTTATGCTAATGGAACATTTGCACCTGGTTCATCCTCTGCTATATAAAATGAGTTTTTAACAGCTCCCAGGACAAGAAAGTGTGCCAGTAAGATCTGAGCATACAGTAGTCCTGAGAATGCTGGCCTGGGATTGAGAGAAAGGTCCACTTGGCTGGTTTTCCCACACTTTTTTTCATCCATTAGCAGCCAGCTTTCTTCCCATTCCAACTTAGGTATGGATGTTAGCTTAGTCTATGGAGTCCCAGTGAGGTTTTGTTCTATCAGGTTTATGATCCCAGAGAAGTCAGGTGTAACAACTCCTGTGATTTCAGGATTCATTTTTGTACAGACTGATTTCTTGATAAACAGGACTGTGTGAGGAGCAATGACAGAACTGTGCAGATGAAATTTAAAATGTGGATTTTAAAAGTAACCCAATGCAGTTTATGTTATTTTGCTACAGAGAGCATAAGGCAATACAGAGGAATATTTGGAACTACATGAGTGCTGAAAGAAGGGGAGAAAAGTGTTTCTTGAAGAGCTATTTGTAAAATTATTATTTCCCTTTTAATTTCTGATTGTCTTTTATTTGACTTCAAGTACATTACAGTTAGTGATGTACAAAATCTTAACCCAGAAAATCTACCTAGGTAAATGGTAGGCAGTTTCTGTCATTAAGGGGTGACAAGATATCTGCCATGTTATACAGCACACTTAATATGATTCAGTTTGGGAATCTAGAACACAAATTGCATAGCCATATATGCACCCTGTTGTTTCTGATTATAATTTTTAAATGTCCCAGAGTTTAGAACAAAACAATTTCACCTCTGTTATTTACTTATTTGTGCCTTACCACCACATCCTCAGATCCTAACTGTCATGTGCTGGCACAGAACCGTTTGGTTAAAGGGAGTTGACATGTACATAGCAGAAGAGAAACAGTATTCAAATATGTAACATTTTTAGATGTTTATCATATTTACAGATCTTATCTTGCTAAAAAGTTACATAAAAGTATCTTAAGATAAATTTTAAATAAACATAGTGACTTCTTTCAGTGAATATTCTTTGATGGGAATAAAAATTTTATAATTAAGGCTGCAGAGTATTCTGTGGAATTGTATGTTTTCTACAATCATAGGAAGTTTTGAAGCTACAGTGGGGTAACTTAGACATAACATTTCTCAGTGTGCTGAATCCTTTCCTTCTCCTAGATGAATCAGAGGCAAAAGAGAACCTCTGTGTTGATACTGAAGTCAGTGAGACCCCTCTGGAGCAAGAGGAGCCTAGAAAAGCCTCACTGCCGAGCTGCCAGGGGTAAGCAGAAAAACGAGGAACCCCGCACACAGGTGATTTTTTTTGTGGTATCTAAAGGAGGATCATTTAGCTGGGAGCTGTACAGCCATCTCAAGTTGGGAGGAGGGGGGAGAGCCCCTTGAAGAGAGCAGCTCAGCACAAAGTGCGGGAGCAAGCGTTAGAGTAGTTGCTGCTGCCGGCAGAGTAAGAAGTACCAGGTGCCAGAAGTAAGTAGCGCCTTCAACAGCACTGCCAGTATCTATCTATATATATATAGGACTGCTCCTACCCAATTTATGGAGGGACAGTTGGCTTCTGGATGACATCTTCCGGTTATTTAATACCAACATACGATAGTACAGGTAACCAAAGAGTTTTCAAGGTCAGTTCTGCATTAACCAGGATGCCTTTCTTAGCTGTCTTCAACACCTAGCACTGCTTTGTCTTTCAGATGATCGCCTTCAGCTCCGTTTCCCTTTGGAACGTGATATACCAACCCTTGTACAGCATTAATAAGTAGTTACAACACAACGCACTGATCTATAAAGCAGCATTTTGTTTGTTTTGTCCTTTTCCAAGCCATGTCTCACAAAACATCTAAGCTACATAATGAAAACCAAAATACAAATCATTTCATGTCAGACAACAGAATTAGCCTAACATACAGCAGGCAGTACTTGAACAGCAAATGTAAGGCAGTGTCTGACAGATATCATGGCAAGCCAACCTCACAAAAACAGGATCCGTGCTCTGCTCATATGAATGGCAAGTTAAATAAAGACTAGCAAAAGCAAAATACATATTTTATAATAACCTTGAACAGTGTCTGCTCTCGTGTGCAATTTCGTTTGCTTGTTTGTTTGGAGCTGGTTGGTTCATTTTAGATTAAAATATTTTTATAATTTTTGAGAGACACTGAAAAACAAAAGATGTATCATTTTATTACCTCTTCTGTAAAATGTAAAACCATACTTCATGAGAAATTGTTCAGCTGAATTATTCTTATAGAGATATGTTGCTAATAGCACATAAGGATATTTCTTCAATGTCTTCAATAGATTCAAGTGGCAGCAAGTTGATTTTTCACTCCCTTCCTCAGCTACTGACACAGAGACAAATCAGTATCACTTGGATTTATTTTCATTTGGAGGAGGGAGGTGGGGAGAGAAAGGCTTGATCTCTTAAGACTAATGAATTCAAAGATAATATTGTCTTACTGAAGTAGCGGAACACCATGAAGAGCAAAGACTAATCTGAGAACAGGATTTGACAAAAACTTTACGTAAATCAAATTGTAAGTATGGTTGGTACAAACACACCACCTGGGTTAGCTTACTGTTAAGCAGGTATTGGCAGGAAACAAACTGGAATCTTTATAAACTGTGAGACAAGAGCAGATCAGGGTTTCACTACTTTCAAATGTAAGCAATGACAGGCATAATTAACATATTTCTCATAGTCTTTAAGGGCACCTCCCTAAAATTATTTTTCAGTGTTTTCATATTTTAAAATAATGGTGAATATGGCTAATGGCTAACTTTCGTGGCGTGATATGAAAACAAAATCTTATGCTTTTGTATAGAAAATGGGAAATTAATGTAATCAAAGAGCATCTCTTACTCAACTTCCCTGTGCTAGACCACTGACAAAATCAGTAAGTACTTCCTGTCTAAAATTTGAAACTTTTCTCTCCAGTTTTCCTTCTCAAGTGCAGTTTCATAAGCAGTGGCATACAATACCCACATGTAGTGATTCATGTAATTCTGAAAAGTATTTAATTTGTTGAGTGCAAAATAATTAGTCATCGTTTCCCTTGTTGTACAGATGTCATGGTGATAGTCACAAGGTAAAGCCTGGACTAACATAGATGCAAGAAATAGGCACTAGGTGGTAAGCAGTTATTTAGCCTCACACACTTGCCAGTTTGCCACAAAGTTTGTGATGCAGTTCTGATTTTTTAGGGCCTCATGCACACTCTTTTTTCCATTTCCTGTAAAAAAGGAGTTTCAACAGACTTCACAATATTTCAAAATTTTCAACTGCTGAATAGGAAAAAGGAAAATTAGCCAAATAGCAAAAAAAAAAAAAAAAGGCAAAGCTACTCTTGAATTATAACCTAGAGTCCAACCTATAGAAACTCATTTTGCAGCTGGATTAAAGCAGCTCTTCCAGGAATTTATCTTCTCTCTAAATTAAGCAGAAGAGAAATTTGACCCTTAGCCTTTGATATTCCAGATGGATGTATGCCCTGCAGTGCTAAAAGTAGAAGGAACTAAATAACATTGCCACAACTGTAGTTCATGCATTTGGTTCTAATCAAGAGAGCCCAAATGATTAATTTTATATCAAGTTTTTCAAGTGATCCAAAATATAATTGCCATTTTTATTCTGTGGGGGTTTGTCTGTTTGCTTGTTTTTTAAATATAACTTTAACTAGTTGCGTTACAGCACCAGCTTTTGAGTGGCTAAATGTTTGTGAGGGGAATACCACCCTAACTAACATGTATTTATTTGCCAAAGGTAAATTTGAGAACTACTTCATTAGGTTTTTAAAAGCCTAACTACTTCAGAAACTCCCAGTTCTGAAAAGTTGCTCGTATGAAGAAATTATTTCAATTTTAAGAATTTGACATTTGACATTTGAAACAAACCAAAACAATTTGATATGTCAAAGATAGACATGGATCAGATCTGCAGTGGTTATGCTGTAGCTACTTCATTTTCAGTGGCATTACAGAAATTGATATCTGCTGGTAATTAATTTATAATTTTTCCAACAAATACTCTCAGTCATGGATAATAGGTGGTATAATTGCTCTGTGATAATAATATAAAAGGTGTTGAAAACTTTCTGTATCTTTTGCATCATGAACACTCTTTTAGTAATGACTTAAAATAAAAATTCCTAAATCTGTCAGATGATGTTAGGCACTCCACTGTACTGGATTTATTATGTGTGTAAATTAATTTACACGCATTTTCATTTGTTTCACTGATACAATTTTTTATAAATATTGGTCTGAAGGATTTAGCATGACACAATGGTTTTATCTGTTATCTTCATATTATATTCAAAGAACTAAATGAAACATCTTTGATGATGAAATATACTCTAGGATTGTGGCACTCGGTATTTTTACTTTAATCTATCCCAGCAGACATATCTTACTATACTAGATCAAACAAATTGCACTTTTGATTTAGTTTGAATCTAGTACGGCTGAATAAACTACATTTTTTTCCCCTCGCTGTATGGCTGATAATGAGCAAATGGATAACCAGATGGCATAATTTTTGTAAAATTTCCAAGACACATACTGTAGCATATAAAAAAAGACGCATACATAAAGTGTCCTGTCTGCTGGCACGTATCTCAATTCATTCAAGTAAAAATTGGCACAGAAGCTACTGTTTTTCCACATAACTGTTGACTCTTAAAATTTATAAATGGCAAATCTCTGAATGAGAAACGGCACCTTTTAACTATAAATGGAACTAGTTTTGTCACATTTTTTTCTCTGTTCTTCCTAATTATTTTATAGCAGAAGGTTCTTGAGAAGACATAACAAAAATCAAACACTTCAAGATGTATAAGTTTACAAATGGACTTTGTTAACTTCAGTCAAAATAAATTAATTCTAAATTATGCTTATTCTAAATCACACTTTTTTCAGGAGGAAATTAAGGCTTCCACAGTGAGCCAGTACAAGGCATCTGAAAGATTTAAATCCTTCATAAGAGAAGGCAGTAGTCAGCCTTCAAAGCATTGTCTACACAGGTGAATCTCTAGTTTTGGTTATACATATCTTATATACTTCTTATAGTATAGAAAGCTTTTTTTCTTGGTCTTGTTAAGGGGTTTTTTTTGTGCAGATACCCATGGTCTTTTGTTGTTGCTGTTGCTGAAAAAAAAGCTTAATTTATTGGGCTTTTTGCCATTTGCATGGGAGATCAGACCTCCTGAACAGGATGGTCTGCCACTGTCCAGATGATGACGGGAGTCTCCCTTGCAAGAGTCCTTGGAACAATATCTTCAGCTGGATCTAGTGAGACACCCTGAACTGCCATTCTAGTAATTTTTCATAATTCAGCTGACCCATGGTTTTACATGACCACCTCAGCGTATGTATGATTTTTTTGCTACTGATTATCTGTGTACAAAAGACTCACTGCTACGTGATAATTTCTGCACCTGTAGATACATTGTTTTGGGACTGTTTACAAGAACCTTACCTAATTACAGGTTGGTAAACTCTGCGCAGATAGCTGCCTAGGCAGATCTCTAGGATGGGCAGATTCTCCATGCAGGCTGGTACTTGAACCATACATTCAAACACGCAGGTTATGCCTAACAGTTGGTTTAGACAGAGCATGAACTGCCTGGAGGAATCTCTGGGACTGTCTGAAATTTCCACCTGGAGAGCTCCTCCAAAAATTTGTCAAATGCTTTTCTGCAGCATTCTGGCTGCAGGCAGCTGGAAGTTTTGTCAGTCACTCAAGGTATTAATGACCAAGTGTGCTGCGCATGTACACAGCTGCAACATATGTTGACTCGTACAATGACCAATCATATCAGTCAGGGTACCCAGAAGTCCAAGACAGGACAGGTCTAAGGAGTGTGGGTGTATGTGTGTGCGTGTATGTTTACTGTGCAATTTAAATGAGAGATGAGTAACAGAGAATATTTTATCACTACCTTTCAGACATTTGCAATTTCTGCTCAGTTTATATTGGCATTGTCAAATGGTGGAGGAGAGGTGAAGTGAAAATACTTCTTTTCCTTGAATTCTCCACTCTTGAACTTTGATCTTCAGGTGATGGCCTCTTCCATACCTAGGCTCCCACATCAGCAGAGCTCCTGTTATCAGCTAGTGGTACAAATATCAAGACCTATTGTTAGAAGAGAGATACCTACTTTCTCTGCTTCAGCATCAACTGAGCAGCAGGCTGACACCGGAAGCAAGGAAAAGCGGGGAGAAAAGGAACTTTTTTATAAGCCAGAGGATTCAATGAGCAGCTGAAAGTCCTGCCTCACTGTGACCCACACTGCAAGTTTTTATCTTCAAGAGAAGCAGTAAGGTAAGCACACTGAATCTGTAATGTGGTCTCTGGTAATAAAATCTTGTATGTGTGATGAATTATTAGTTAGCAAGACTAGAGTAGCTCATTAGGAGTATGTTTCAATGGGGTGCAGACAGGTGCCTGCTTTTCTGTCTGCTTTCAAAGGCTGCTGGACACAAGTCTGTGCCACTGTATATGAGCTAGTGTTTCCTGCTCCTTTTCTGGGGGCTGTGCCTACAAACACAATTATGTTTCTGGACTAGAGGTTGACTGATGCAAGCAGGAAACTGGAGGAAGTTGTGTCAATTTGCATTCTCCCTGTACACAAACATTGAGTGAGTACACTTATCAGGTGGGCTTTAGTTCCTCAATAGCACACTTAGATGTAGGAAACTAAGGACCCATGACAGTCACTGGAGATCTAGTCAATAGCACCAAGGGAGTTTGGGGAGAGATTCAGCTCATCTCCAAGTAATCCTCTACATTTGGCCGGCTGACTTGTTTTCTAGACTCCATTGACTGCATTGTTTTTATCTCCATTGCCTCAAAATAGACACCTACTTTTAGGTGGATAGAGCTGGAAGAAAATAACATTCATATTCCTTAATTTTCTGGCAATTTTTTCAACATTTTTTGAAGATAAAATCATCAGTTTAAGTGTTCAACAATCAATAGTCATCTCTTGTACTCCCTAATCATAATAGAGAGTTTTTCAAGCTATACCTACAAAATATTTCTCCATTGATTCACGTGGTTTTCTTCTTAAAATCCCCTAGAAGAAATTTAGGTATTTGACTAAATACAGAAGAGGACAATTCTGTATTTCTTTCTTTACAAACCATTTTATTTCAAGTAGAGAAAAACACTGTTATAAAAATATTTTACTTTCTATTTCAACTGCTGATGCACTGTGATGCCTTTTCTTTTTCCCAGCAAAGGGTGGGAAAAGAAAATGTTAAGAATTCCTCATGGTCATTTTTCATTTAAACTACAAGCTTTCCATTAAAGAAAAAATCCTTTCCCTTATAGAAAGGTCACCACAATTCAGGAGCTATGAACTATAAAGTTCCAGGTGTATGAAAAGGCTAAAAATATATTTTAAGCTTTGCTTGAACTGTTGATAATTATTCTTTAGTTTTTAAATGAGTAGTGCACAGCTCTGATACTCCAAGTCTCCGTGAACACGACTTTATGATCCAGCATTCTGCAAAATGACAGAGTGGCTTGGTCACATCTATAGAAACCAGAAATCAAGCAGGATAGCCCAGGTTCCTTGGAAATGATGCTCTAAACAGAACCACAATCTCAGTGTGTGAAAACATATGAAACTTTCTCAGCATAACAAATCTGGTTGGAGCAAGATTTAAGATAATTTAGGTTAAACTAACCTAATTCTCTACTTCCTCTGTAATGTATACTTGTACAATTTTGGTAGATTTTCTCTGATCCCCACCATTTTTAATGAGCAATATAGGGGCACTTCCCTGCACCAAATCTGGCTGATTCAGAATGTAATTACCAAATCTATGTGATAGTATATACTGGGAAAACAGAGGATACAAGATTCCCTTCTTTTTGCCAGTGCCTACAGAAACCTATTTTCAGTTCTGTCAAATTTCAGCATTATGCACAATCCATACATCTGTGTTCTCTCATACTGCCCAACTTCAGGATTTGCAGTTAATGCTTTTCCAGTTCAGTTATAATTTCTCTCCCACTCCAGACGTAGTAGATTGACATACGGAGGTATTTAATCTAATACATGGAGGCAGAACAATATGTAGCATCTAAGAGAGAACGTAGTCTCCAGAGAGAACCTGGGCTCATACCATATCATGATTCAGATTTCTTGCTATGTGCCCTGACCTGTGGGAACCTCCATATCATGCAGTCTGACCTGTGAATCCCTCTTGTCACATGATCCAATGTGCAGCATCTCTTGCACTTGATCAGAAAATAAAACAACTGATTCATAATACTGTTTTTTCAACTTCGCTTGAATTTAATTTTCTGTACTATCTTCCAGTATAAAAGGTACAAAAATTTTCTTCACCCATTTTGTCATTTCACTGCACTTGGTTGATTCATTAGATGCTGAAAACTTTGTTCTACCAGAAAGCAAAACTGCAATGTAATTTTTGAGCGTGACTTTTATTTACCTGCTCCTGGTGTTGCCAGAACCCAATTCCTTATCTGGTAAAAATGGATGCATTTTTAATGACTAGCAGGTATAGTATTGTATATATTTTGATTTCATACCTGATGTTCACATTCTTTCCTTGGTTGTCTAATTTACTTTCTGGCTCAATAAGGTCATCAAAAGCAGACAGGTTCCTCATAAACCACGTACTTACAGGATGCAATCTAACACTTCTTAACTTTCTGTTTGAAGAACTATGTAGACTGAAATTCTCCAACTTCTTATGGTAACACACTCCTTCCCCTCTCTGAATCCATGAACCTTCTCCATTTTCAAGATAGCTTTTAGTTCTGACTATCAAATTCATCTAGACTTGTATTTCGTGAGATACAGATGTAATGATAATATGTTACTTCTAGTTGATTACCATCACATGTGTCTCCAAAGATTCCTGTCAGCATGGATATCCATGACAGCATCCTCAGTGACCCATTTGTTATGACAAAGCTTGTGGGTGTTCATTAGGTTGATTCTCCTGAATCCCACAATATCAGACTTGTGGGAGGAATCTGCATATGCCTTCAGGACTGGTTTTGGCCTCTGTGGCCAAAGATATATGCTATGAAGAGAACATGTCTCTGTTACCTTGTCAAGAAAAATCAAAGCTTGTGTGTGGCCTAAGAAGTCTAGTAGCCTTGCCTTAGTTTTATCCCCCTCCCTGCTTCCCTTACACTGGGAAGCTGGTCACTCTGGGAATATTCAACAAAGCAAGCAAATAGCCATGTTCTTTTAAAATCCCTGTACACCCAAAATGTCACCTTTGGCATAGCTCGGATATGTATCGTAAAAAATGCCACGTACATTTTCTTGCTTCACCGCTCTTCCAGCTCAGCAGGATCCTCTTGGCTCAGGTGGATTTTCCCAGGAGCCTAAGGGCCTGGGTCCCCATACAGGGATGCTTTGCTGGAGATCTCCCTCTTATGCCCCTGCAAACAGCTTCCTCTTACTGTTCTGCACCAGTGCCCGCTCAGAGTTTAGCAAAAAGCCCTCTGTTTACCATAAAACTCCTGTTGGGTTTTTCTCTTATAATTCATCATTTGGAGGAGTGGAACCAGTCACCAGGTGAACTGCTGCCTACATCCCAAAATGCCCCCAGAGGAATTTTCTTCCTTAAGCCATACAGAAAGTGTCATTTCACAAATATTTTTTCTGGCACTAAACTCTGGCATAAGATATCCCTACCATTTTGGGTCACTCATCTTTGCTCTAATCACTTATTTTTTAACCAACCCTGTTGCAGTTCACCCCTTATGATAATAGAACTAGTTGTTGCACAGTAAAACTGTGCTTTTTAAATTTAAACAATGAAGTAGGGTGGGGGATTTAAAAATTGATTTCAACTTGTTAGAGAAAATCAGGTGGAACTACACACTTACTTGATATCTGGTCTTGGCTAGAAAAGGCTAGGTAGTTATCACTGATTTTTTGACTGTCTACTGTGCCAACACAAATATGACAGTATAACACATGCATTAGTATCCATTGCTTGTCTATTGTACATTGAAAAGAGATCTTTTCAGAACAAAAGGAAACAATTAAGCTATATTAAACAGATGAACAAGTCACAGGATTTAACAAAATGTAGAAATCTCCCACTGTCCAGTTGATGTTTCCTGACTGCTTGAACCTATCTGACTGAGGAATGTTACATCTGTAGCATAAATGCTACAGTATTTTTGAATGTTAAAATAATTTTGAATGAGCAAATGTTTCAAAGGATTCATGCCAGTCTGTTTACGTGATGAGGAGTTAACATTTAATTTCTAATAATGACTTCGATATTAGTATAGCATGGCTGAATTTATTTTCCCCATTTCTGAGGACAGCATTTCACATCTGTCCTCCATCTGCCGTTCACTGTGTGTAACTAATTTCATGTCAAAGGCAGGAATTACTCAACTGGAATAACAGTAGTTTACCGTAGTGGGACTAGCAAGGTTTTGGATGGTCATACATTCAGTTCTGACTTCTAATTTGATTGTTAATCGAAAATATTCTGTATTCTTTGCACAGCTGTGCTATTGTTATCCTTTACTTCCAAATTTCACGATAGGTTTGCTAAGACCTGAAGTATTTTCACAAAAAGGAAAACCAGTGAGGTAGTTTGAGTTGAACAAAATATTATCTCCCTTGTTGTTTACACAGACCTAAATGGGCTTGAAATGAAATGCACAGATTTATTAATAGTGTTTACATATTTATGTTCATGACATTTAATTTGAATATTAAATACTAATCTGAGTTTGACATTCTTGATTTCTAGGGGATGAATATGTTAGTAAAATCTCACTTCTTTAGGCTCCTTCTCTTCATTTCAGTGTAAATTTTATATTACGAACAGTTGCATTTGTGTAGATGTTAAAAGAACAACTATGAATATCAATTTGTAGATACAGGTAGCAAAAAGGCTAGAGACTTATACAACAAACTGCTGAATATTTTACCTAAGTTCAGGATGTTATTCAACTGCAAGTGTTATATGCAGGAGTAAGTTAACTTCTGACTGAAAGGACAAGGATATAGCTTCCACCATAAGCAAGTTGTGCATTCATGACAAGGTTTTTCATATCATCCCTGGTGAATCTTATTCTAGTGCATCAGAATCCAATACCGGGCCGAGTCAGTAGTAACACCTACATACTTGCTACAGAATAGACAAAAGAAAAAAGTTTGGAAACCACTTATAGACTAGCCAAACACAGTTTCTTATACCATGAAGAGTATTACTTGGTTTTGTGATACTATGGGGCAATTTTAAGCCTGGAGGTTTCTTGGTAAGTGTTCTGACCCATACTCATTCCTTCTCTCTCCCTCTCTCATGTAACCTAACAATTTAATATGGGGTAGGGGCTTAAGTTTCTGACTAAATTCCATAGAATAGAGCTTTTGCTTTTTGAACATGTTTCATAAAGCCATAGGTGAACCTTAAGCATAGCTTTGCAAATCATTATGCTGTAACCAAACAGTGCTCCTTTTACAACACAGTATGTGCTGTCCTGGTGAAATTTCAATGCTGGTAGCTGAGGCCAGGTCTACATGACTTTTGCTGGCTATTTGACTGTTATTCAGGGACGTAAGAAGGGGGACTCCTACAATAAAATCTACTACAAATACTGTTTGGAGTGGAGGAACCTGTCAAACTCAATGCTGGACAAAGTGAAGTGCTAGTCCATGAAATGTCATGTGCTGAATCTCTAGTACAAAGTAGTATAGCTGAGACAGAAGAGAGTGTGGTTGCAAGATATACACTGGCTCAGCAGCTGGATATTAAATTTTTTAAAATGTTGCCTATGCTACTCCTAGCATTAACATTGTAAATTATATTACCAAGGTATTCTGAGAACATATTTTTCTGAGAGTTGTCTAGATATTTGCAGCAGTAAAACCTTCCCCAGCCAGTTTACTATACAGCCCCACAGATATGTAACAGCCAAAAGAGATAGAATTGAGGGGTCAAGGTTGGATAAGAGTTACAGCTGCTTATGTCACTTTAAGCAGTAGCATCACCAGTTGTCCAGCTACAGCCTGATTGTGGTACCCATATGGCATGAGCATCTTCCATGCACCACCTCTCTAGTAAAACCAAGCTACAATGGTAAAATCATGGTTGTGGAAATAGAACGATAAGTTTTTGCCTGTAAAAATCACATAATCACCTGTCTTGCAGTCTTCTGGGTGAGTCTGTGGCATTTCTGTGTTTTTAATTCTGAAGTCTGTTTTTTATGAGTCCCTACTCAGTAAAGCACTTGTTCATTCTCTCTTCCTTTTAAACAAGGCTAAATAAAGGTCTGCTTTTAGCTAGTAGAGGCAAAGTCATTTTACCTTTAATCTAGTTAGCCTAGGTGTCAGGAGCGGCCAAGATGTGGCTCACAGACTCCTGCATGAAATGTTTAAAACCATTAGTCTGTACTCAAAGACACAGTCAAAATCAACATTTTTGTTAGTGCTGTTACTTAAGCAGATTGTGTCCTTGCTATAGCTTTCATAGGGTAATCGTTTATATCAGCAGAACTTGAGCAGATGCTCATTGTCAAGCATATACTTATCGGTTTTGCTAGTCTAGGGTGTGGAGTCAGGACACAGAGCTGAACTGTGTCAGAATAAGCTCCATAGCTCAGAACAACTGCTGAGGAAAGCAGCTGCTACAGGCACCATTTGTCATTATGTTCAGCATTAGCATATTACAACAAGTCTTCAACTTAAAACTAATAAAAACCCACCACAAAATCCCACTGACATACATTAAAAATATTAAGGGACTATCCTGTAGGGTCTATAAATGCCAAATTCCATTCAACTTGAACTATCATTACATTACTGCAGCAGTGTAGGGCTGGCAGTCTTACTAAGGCAGGATTGAAACACTGGGGGTTTTTTCCCCATCAGGTCAGAGCACTGAAAAAGTGGAGGGCAAATATAACATTCACAGAACTTGAGAATGCTTTCTCTGGTATTCTTTTTGTTATTGTTGTTGGGTTATTTGTTTTGCGGGTTTTGCTGTTGGTTTGGGGGTTTTGTTTGTTCGTTTGTTTTTTAATGGAGATTGCAATAAATATACATTCCTTTTTGGTTATGGGCAATAACTCACTATTTTTGCAAAGCTGTTACGGAACACAGCTTTCCTGAAAGACTCCATCAAATGGGACTCTTGTTTTAGACTGAAGACATCTCACACCATGATTGTCTCTTCTTAACTAGCTACTGAAAATGTCTTTTCTGTGTTTGCTCTGTCTTTTTCTAAGAAATAATGCATAAGGGGAGACTTTACAACAGAGGGTAAGTTTGGAAGGGTGAACAAGGAAAGACAGGCTGCAAGACAGGCTGCAAGAACAGATGATAATGAAACTGTCCAATTCCATGCCATCATCATGTTTTTTCTTCAACCAAGCACAATTACATCCAGTACTTTGATTAGTTAGTAATCATCATAGTAGCTTGTTTTATTCAAGTGTTAAACTAAACTTATATCAAATCAGTTAAGCAAAATCTGACAAAATGAATTCTAAGGTATTTTCTAGAGAAAGTAATGTCTATATTTTGTGGGTAATACACGTAGTTTTACCTATTTTATTAATGAGCAACTCAAGATTAAAAAAAAAAGAAACTGAATCCAGGTGTTAGTTCTGAATAGCATTTAGGCAGGGTGTGATCAGAAATCTTTTTTAAGAAGTAATTTCTTTCATACATTATATTTTCATAGCGAAACTTTCCTGATAAACTGGAGCCTGATGGTGGTGGGTTGATGTTGGCTGGCTGCCAGATGCCCACCCAGCTGCTCTCTCATTCCCCCTCGTCAACAGGACAGGGGAGAAAGTTAAGATGGAAAAGCTCGTTAGTCAAGATAAAGACAGGGGCATCACTCACCAGTTACCATCATGGGAAAAACAGACTGGACTTGGGGAAAATTAATTTGATCTATTTCCAAGTAAACTAGTTTTATGGTGAGAAACAAAGACAAGAAGTGAAACACCTTCCCCCCATTCCCCCTTTTCCCAGGCTGAACTTCACTCCCTCATTCCTGACTCTTCTACCTCTGCCCACTCTGAGAAGGGGAGGGGGCTGGGGAAGGGAGGGCAGCGCCCAGCCCATGGCAGCTCCTCTCTGCCGCTCCTGCCTCCTCACACTTGTCCCTGCTCCAGCCTGGGGCCTTCCCACGG
>JANZLQ010000030.1:10559237-10581208 GCA_026212715.1 Elanus axillaris
ATTAGAGGGGAGGGGAGGCACAAGGGGCCGGATCCAGGCCCAGCGAGGCAGAGAGGAGCCGGATCGGCTCCATCCCTCCATCCCCACCCGGACGGGCCGGATCCAGGCGAAGCCGGTTCCTTGGGGAACCGGGCGGGTGGGATCCAGGAGGGCCCGATCCTGAGCAACCCAGCCCTTGGGTAGGTGGGTGGGTCGTTTATCCAGGAGGGCCCGATCCTGAGCAGCCCAACCTTTTGGGTCGGATCCGGCTAGTTTGGAATCCAGATCAACCGGGATCCCGGGAATCTGTAACCTGGACAGCCCCGATCCGGGCCAGGCTGGACCCGGGAGATGCGGGGTACGGGCAGTCGGGATCCGGGCAAAGTGGAGCCGGGAGAGCCGGATCCTGGTGATCCGGGTAATCCGGGTCTGGGCAATCCGGGTACGGGCAACCGGGATCCGGGCAGTGCGGGTAATCCGGGAGCAGGCAGCAGGGATCCGGGAGAGCCGGGTCCGGGCAAGGAAAGGGTGCGGGCAGCCAGGACCCGGGCAGTGCGGGGACAGGCAGCCGGGATCCGGGCAGTGCGGGTGCGGGCAATCCGGGTGCGGGCAGCCTTGGGTGCGGGACAATCCCGGTGCGGGCAATCCCGGTGCGGGCAGCCCCGGTGCGGGCAGCCCCGGTGCGGGCAATCCGGGTGCGGGCAGCCTTGGATGCGGGCAATCCGGGTGCGGGCAATCCGGGTGCGGGCAGCCTGGATCCAGGCGGTGTGGGTCCCGTCGATCCAAGGGCAGGCAGGATCCGGGTGTGGGCAGCCTGGAGCCGGTCAATCCAGGTGCGGGGCAGAGTGGACCCGTGCAGCGAAGCCCCCGGTATCCTGAACCCGGGGGTGGGATGGGGGGGGGAGATCACATGATCCATAAATGCAATATTAGGAACCTCAAAGAATTCAGCCTACATAATGTGGGGCTTAAAGCAGCAGGTTATGGTTTGGGTAGGACACAGGAAAAAAGAAAAAAACACCTTTGAAATGAGGCTTTGTTTTGTTATGCTTTTACTGAACAAGCACTGGTTTATGGTTATTGTTGCTTGTTTCCTGATGGAAGCATAATGCTTTTAATGTGGGCCCTCAGTTTACTGACTAAATATGATAAACATAAATTTACCTTTTGACAAAGAACAAGTATGAAAAAGGGAAAGAAAGGCTGACAAGGGCAAAAGCAAGTTAGCTGAAGGAGTGACAGTCTTGACAAAACTAACATGCTTTTCTTCATCTTTTATGGTTATAGTATGGATTTAAGCATGGCTCAAGTGTCATACTCACCTTATAAGTATATGCCATGAACAAGCCAAAGGTACTTTTGGCAACATTGAATGTTTAAGCAATAAAAAGGGTCTGCAATAGTCTTTGAACATGTCATTAATGCTGCAGAATGATGAGATGTTAAAAGGATACATGGCACTAAGCATCCACTAAATGGTGTCAATCATAAGTATTTGAAGACTCACTGTACATTCTTTCTTGAAGTGTCTTTCCTGTGCTAATAGAAATGTTCAGCTATATTTTTCCACATATGTGAGAAAAGTGTCACAAGAAGCACTTAAGATTAGTGTAATTTAGATAATACCTTCTATTTAAATTATCAGTGTTAACAGCTGAAACAAAAATAATCCACCAACATCTTGAAGCTCTCTGTAAAAGTAACATATAAATTAATATGAATAATAAAAAAGTATATAATTTCCTGTAAAGTGCAAACTGAAAGCACTTTCATCTTCCACTCTAGTACCGAGTGCTCAAACCAGCTAGATAATTATGTACCTTCCAAATTAACCCAAAGACAAATATATATGGCCAAAGTGTAAGTCTGTTCTCTAAGCTAAACAGCAAATGAAAAAACTATCATAAGACTATGTTATCTTGTATTTCCTGAACTGCTCATTGCAGTCCTTCATTCCTCAAATATAAAGGCCTACTTCTTCTAAAATTTATGTGTATGCCTAATTTAATCCAATAAAATTCCTGTGTCCCTAAATGCATGCGTATTTCCTGGCACAGAAATTATTAGTTCACAATTGGTACTGCATGTGGAAAGCATTGTTCAAACATTAATTTTTCTGGCACAGTATAGTCAAGATATAACTGATTTTACAAGTGGAAGGAGAGAGCTTACATTTTCTCACTCCCTTTGAAATTAGTTTTGTTCATTTGCAAATGCAGCTGCAATGACTGAAAAGAAGGAAACTTCTAAACATCTCACACACACAAAAAAAAAAGAATATCATACTCTTATAAAGTGATCTTCAAACTTAATGATTCTGAAATGTTTTACATACTCTATACTTCAGATGATGACCATTACTGAACACTTCATGAGAAAATTAAGGGGCTTATCTGTATCTTCTTGAACAAAGAGAAGGAAGTTTCTGATGGCTTCTAAAACCATTTTTCTGTTTAGGAGAGGGAGAAAGAAAGTTTTAGTTCATTTCTTCCATGGAGTATGGAGGATGTGGGGGCCATATTATCTCTATTTCTGCTTCCTACTTTTCCTTTGATTTCCAGGGACATCACTACTGTGTACTGTCCACTATTCATACCAACTTGCAAGCTAATAGTCTAGTTCATGATAATATATTAATTAAATAGATGCATCCATTTCTCAGCCTGAATATCACTACTGCCATTTCTTTGCATGTAAAGGATTTAGAACATAGATCTATAGTACTGTATAATACTATTTTATACAGGAACTATGCAATATTACATCTATACAAAATTCTTCTATGGCTTTATTGGACCATCTAGATAAGCAACATTTACAGTAAGGTAAATAACCAACAAGTTTGGCCACAAAATGATATGTAAATATGTGCTTAAAAGGCCACAGGTGGCTAAGGCCCAGTTTAAGGTCTTCTTCGACTGAAAACTATAATTTCAACTCAATACAACATGAAAATTTAAAATAGGCATACTTATAAAGCTTATTCTGATTCAGAAAATAGGTCTATTTTAGCACAGTGCACAGATTATTTTTGTAAAGAGATGAAACTGGAATTAACTTTCTAATTTCAACCATTATTGAAGTTACAAGATTTCAGAAACTTGCTATGTAATCTTGATACATTTGAAGGAAAAGGAAAACTCCAGTACTTTCCTGTATTTAAACTATTTTTTTAATCATGTGCATGTTATTGATATTATTATAGAATTATTAGTCATACGGTTACATGAACTTTATGTTTAAAGTAGTGATTAAAAGATTTTATGGTATCTTCCTCAAAACAGTGTATTCTGAATATATGGGGACTATATTTACTCATACTACAGTATGCATAAAATTAAGCTACTATCTATCATACTTGAGTGTCCTATGGACAGTGGCTGACCTGTGCTGGGTTAGTTTTTATTAAGAATGCAGAGTGCCTCCTTAAGGCAGGTGGAGACAGCATGTTCAGCCCTGTTTGTAGTCATTGTGTGTCAGTTTGGGTGGATCTCACCTGAAGCTTGTTTTTCTATTTGACTCCTGTGAAAAGAAAGCTTTATGGGTAAGATGAAAACGGGGAATAAAGCATATTTTTAAACAGTTAAGTGCTCTTAATTAGAATAAGAATTATGAAACATGTTGAAAGATGCCTGTTGAGATTTTGAGCCTTCTACTAATTTGACTGTAGAAACTACTATGTATGTAATAAAGCACATAGAATTTTGAAGACATTGAGGATGCACAATTAAACACTTTGCAATGCCTTCTTGCTAGGCCTCAAAGAGCTAGAAATCCTATACCTCATAAACTGTACAGTCAAAAGAGCCCTGCAAATGGTTACTAGTCTGTTGATTTTAGACCAGGTAGGATGAAATGTCCATTAGAACATTTTCAACACCCAGTAAGGTAGCTAGAGGATGGAAAATACTTCATGACTTAGAGTGAAACTTGGGAGCTAAGAAAACCTAGTTTTCAGTAGCACGTAGGAGAAAGAAGCAGTTATTCTTTGAAAACCCAAGACCTGAAACTTGGTGAAGTCACATGAAGCAAGATTTTCCCCCTGCCCTTCCTCATTAGTTCAGGAGGTCACCTGAGTTACCAGGCCAGCAGTGGCAGATGCAGCAGAAGCATGGCAGAAATGCACCTGTCAGGAGCAGACAGCAACAGGATTGAGAGGCTGGACCTGGAAATGCAGGCTCTGGGCTGAGTTATGGAAAACCAGACCATGGGTTAGATTATTGGTGTTAAATTAGATGATGGAATGTTGATAACATCTGTTTTGAAAATTATGTGTGTCTGGGATATATTTGTGGTCTGAAATGATGCCAGGTGTCTGAGGAGCCATCCAAGACCCTGGGGGACACTGATAATGTAGATACTCATTGGATTGTTAGGGTAATTAGTCTAAGCATCACAGAAACAAATGCATTTTATCAAGTGATTCCTGCTTTGATCCTCTGAGTTCTGACTTAAAACATGATTTGGGGGTAAAAAAAAAATCCATTCCTGTCAAAATTACATAAAAGAACCTACTGTGTCCTAAGGTAAATTCCATTAATTTCTTAAATTTTCTGTTATTTTCTTTATGAAGTCCTGGCTAAAATATAGTTGAGGGTGGATTTAAAGTAAAGTCTATGAGCAACAAGCAATTATGGCTGTAAAACTTCTGCTAAACAGAATAATATAATAAGAATATAAGAATAATACAGAAATAAGTCTTGAATTTGTTCTTCTTAATGTATTGCATAGGCTGTGCTTGACTGTTCCTTTTATCACCTCAACTTTTTCACTTATTAAATTGGTTTTACCTGTGATTATACACACTTCCATATCCCTAAAGTCTAGTTTCATACAACTACTTTACAGTTTTATTAATTTTGACCAGTTCTGACCACTAAGCTTTCCTTCTCTATGTATTTTCCATCAATTTATGTGCTTTTTACTGCTGACTGAAGTATCTAACAACATGACTGGAACACACTTATTTAAAGCTATGTGATATTCAGGAATGAATAATGAAAGCTGGGATGGTAGGATAGCATTGTTGGTTAATGAAGTGATAAACTGTAAAGAAATAAAATCAGACAGCATGAAGCAAACAGAAATTTATTTTGATCAAAGTTACTTTGAGGAAAGGTGATAGAAGCAGTTTTATTTTGGTGGTCTTACGAGAGTTCTCCATAAACCTCAAGGGTTGAAGATAAATAAAGACTTCTGTATTTTACTAGAGAGATTAATGCTACTAGAAACTGCAACATTATTGGTAATATTTCCCCACTATATATTGGTGACAAAAAAGTACTAGGAATAGTGGTGTCTGGATATTCTTGGTCATCATAACTAATGAAGTTTTTTGTGATAACTATAATAATACAATGAGTGGTGGCAATGTATCAGACATGGGAAAGTTATAAAACAGCTTTACAAGCATAGAAGAATAAGAACAAGTGGGTTGTAACTCAAATCCTTGATTTAAAAAAGCTGTATTTTCATGAAGTAAGACAACTATTTATGGTATGCCTACAAATACTCTATCCTACAGATTAAAATCTACCCTGATAATATTATGTGTGTGTATAACTATTGTGAAATAAGCTTGACTGAGATACTAAGAACATAACAGTAAAAGATGCCTGAATTTCTCCAAATGAGAACTGCTAAAACTCAGAGGAATTTGTATTTCAATGAAGTGGGGGGGAAGATATGACACAGCTGGTGAGGGGAGCCAACTAGGGAAGGCTGGACCTGTTGTTTGTGAACAGAGGACTTGTGGGTGATGTGATGGTTTAAGGCCGTCTTGGGCACAGCGATCATGAAATGATAGAACTTTTGACTCTCAGAGAAGTAAGGAGGGGGGTTAGCAGAACTGCTACCTTGGACTTCCAGAGGGCAGACTTTGGTCTGTTTAGAGGCCTGGTTGACAGAGTCCCTTGGGAGGCAGTCCTGACAGGCAAAGGAGTCCAGGAAGGCTAGACATTCTTCAAGAAGGAGCAGGCCATCCCCATGTGCCAAAAGATCAGCTGTCAGGGAAAAAGACTGACCTGGCTGAACAGAGAGCTTTGGCTGGAACTCATGAAAAAAATAAAAGAGAGTTTATGACCTTTGGAAGAAGGAGCAGGCAACTCAAGGGGATGACAAGGATGCTGTGAAGTTATGTAGGGAGAAAATTAGAAGGGCCAAAGCCCAACCAGAATTTAATCTGGCTGCTGCTGTAAAAGACAATATAAGATGTTTCTATAAATACATTAGCAACAAATGGAGGAGTAAGGACACTCTTCACCCTTTATTGGATGAGGGATAAAACATAGCAACAAAGGCTGAGGAAGAGGCTGAGGTACTTAATGCCGCCTTTGCCTCAGTCTTTAACAGTAAGACCAGTTGTTCTCTGGGTACCCAGGCCCTGAGCTGGAAGACAGAGACGGGGAGCAGAATGAAGCCCCCATAATCCAAGGGGAAATCGTTAGCAACATGCTACACCACTTAGACATGCACAGGTCTATGGGGCTGGAAGGGATCCACCCAAGGGTAATGAGGGATCTGGTGGAAGCGCTCACCAAGCTACTTCCAATCATTTATCAGCAGTCCTGGCTAACTGGGGAGGTCTCAGCTGACTGCAGGTTAGCAAATATGATGCCCATCTACAAGAAGGGCTGGAAGGAGGATCCAGGGAACTACAGACCTGTCAGTCTGACCTCAGTGCAGTGGAGGGCCACGGAGCAGATCATCTTGCATGCCATCATGTGGCACACACAGAACAACCAGGTGACCAGGCTCAGTCAACATGGGTTTACGTAAGGCAGGTCCTGCTTGACTAACCTGATCTCCTTCTATGGCAAGGTGACCTGCTTAGTGGATGAGGGAAAGGATATGGATGTAGTTTACCTGGACTTTAGTAATGCCTTTGATACCATTTCCCACAGCATTCTCCGCTCCGCCACTTCCCCACCGAAAGCCAAGAGACCACGCCCCAGCCTGCTCCCTATATATATACTGGGCATGGTGTCACATGGTATGGAATAGCTCCTTGGCTAGTTCAGGTTAGCTGTTCCAGCTATGCCCCTTCCCAGGTTCCTGTGAAAATTAACTCTTTCCCAGCTGAACCCAGGACAGGGTGTTAGTCAACAGTCGGCTGAATATGAGCAGACCATGTGCCCAGGTGGCCAAGAAGACCAACAGCATCCTGGCTTGTATCAGAAATTCTGTGGCCAGCAGAGCAGGGAAGTGATTGTTCCTCTGTACTCAGCACTGATGAGGCGACACCTCAAGTGCTGGGTTCAGTTTTGGGCCCCTCACTACAGGAAAGACACGGAGGTGCTGGAGCGTGTCCAGAGAAGGGCAACCAAGCTGGTGAGGGGCCTGGAGCACAAGTCTGATGAGGAGCAGCTGAGGTAACTGGGGTTGTTTAGCCTGGAGAAAAGGAGGCTGAGGGGAGACCTTATCACTCTCTACAGCTACCTGAAAGGAGGTTGTACTGAGGTGGATGTTGGTCTCCTCTCTGGAACAGGCTGCCCAGGGAAGTGGTTGAGTCACCATCCCTGGAGGTATTTAAAAGACAGGTAGAAGTGGTGCTTAGGGACATGGTTTAGTGGTGGACTTGGCAGTGTTAGGTTTACAGTCAGACTTGATCTTAAAGGTCTTTTCTAACCCGAATGATTCTACTCTATTCTGTCTTTTAGGGAATAGTGATAATTTGCTAAATTATTATGACTTAAATAATTATGGAACAAATAAAGGCTTGAATAAAAAAAAAGATGTATCTATATTCAGTAATCGTATTGGTTGAATGGAAAGGAAAGAAAATGACTGAGGCAGCTACAGGACTTTCAGAATGACCTTGGCTATGCAATTAGAATAAATCTTAAAGGAAATAATTATTATAGGAATTGAGTCAAATAAAAAAGCCTTGACGTGCGTGTGATACATATTAGCAAAATAGTATTAGATTGACCTTATAGCTTCCTTAGAGAAGATGGGCTGTTTCACAGTCATCTTATCTGTTAAAGCTTCCATAAAGTATTCAGCATGATGATGAATAAGAATTTATTTTTAAACAAGAAGAGAGATAGGAGAAGTTTATAAAGTAGACAGACAAAAAAGGAAGATTGCAACAGGTTTTACTGAATGCAAGCATCAACTCAGAGTGATGTTGTTAATGGAGCAATCTTGAAGAGTTATGTAATAGAAGAGAGATGAAATTCAACTGTACAAATGCAACATCATGTACTTAACAACTAGGGAAAAGTGTTTCTATTAAAAGATAGCCATTCTCATTTAATGTAATGAGCTGGAATTGGATATATTTATTGACCAGAGGATGGTTATATGACAATGCCATGAAAAAGTAAGATATATGATTCAAGAAAATCTAAGTCTAGGTGGTCCTTTAGAACAAGAAGAAATAGTTCTACTTTAGAAGTTACTACGCTGATTTTATCTATAATGTGTGGTATTGTTGTCACATGCATGTTTCTTCTACAGGTTACACTTGAAAAATCAGTGTGGGATGCACTGATTGCATAGGCTAATCCTAGTACCCCACAAACAGAAAAGACACACCACCCAGCTGGCTTTCAGGGAACAGGCTTTAGTCTAACACAATCCAATGGTTCTGACTGTTCTTAATTAAAATAGCTCATTTTCCTGCATCATGCTTATCATTTCACCTTATTTACCAGTATACAACATTGGGCAAGAGATCAAATGGGTAAAAACTGGCTGTGAATTAAATAAGGATGAGAAATAAAGGATGATTTCTAATAAAAAGAGCTGTGATGGTTTTAAGCAAAATAGCAATAGCAGGATCAAGAGGCCTAAATACTTTTAAAATGGTGCTTGATAAGTTTATGAAAGGGATTATATAACATGGTTGTCTGTGATGGCAGGTGCTGCATCCAGGCAGTTCATCATAGGAACAAAGGAAACAGGATTAGGAAGAAATTATTGCAATAATCTTATCTGCACTTCTCAGATATGTGTCCTATGGTTAGGAGGTGTGGAGCAATGAAGCAGTCTGCTCAGTCTAGCGCCAAGAAGAAATCAGCTGTAATCAGCTTCATTCCCTTTGTTATTATCCATAGCTTTGATGATTTGATTTGATGATTTGCTTGGATTCTGTCTGCCTTTAAGGACAAGGTTGACAAAGCAGTTATTTGGAGAGTATTTAAGAAAAATATCAATATATTAGCAAATACAGAGGACTGAGAAGCCAATATAACTGGAGCAGAAGTAGTAAGGTGCTGCTGATGTTTGCCTCCAGGTAGAAAAAAGGACAAAGTGTGAGAGAAATTAAAATCTAAGAAACAGTAACTCCTCAGAGGTGTCACGTACCCTTAGGTTCGAAACTGAATTTTCTGTGACTTGAAGGAGGAATAATCTCTGTTATCCCATGCTGTCAAAATTTTATGTTTGAGAACTGCTACTGTTGATGTATCCCCTTTGCTCTAGTGTTTAAAAGATGCTTCTGGGCTGCAACACCAATCAGCAGTATTCTTTAGAAATGTCAATAGCTGGCGTATTAGCACTTCAAATCTATCTCCCTCATAAATGGGGAGCACTTGACATTCATTCTGTACCACACAGCAATACTTAGATGGTGATACTATAGAAGACAGTGAAAAGAGAACAAATATAAACTTTGAATTTTAGTGCAGAAGGACTTCTGGAGTTGATCATTTCCAAAACTAATGGGAAAATAGTGTAAAAATGAAGTTCTGGACCCACTGAAATCTGGAGGAGCATTGCTACTGAATTCAAAGGGATCCAGGTTTCATAATTAGTATGTATAGTTAAGAAAGTACTTGTTCTAGAGTATGTACTTCAAGAATAGGAATTTTCCTGCAGTCTTGGTCTTTAAAGTAGGAATGAGTCAAAAAATATAAGGATAACTTTTTTTCTTAACTATTTAAACTGTAAATTCTTTGGATTAAAGATCTGTTATTGTGTTTGTACACTGAAACAACAGATTCCATCTTTTATTACTTGCTTTAGCATTACTGTATACTGTAAACTCGACTCAGAACGTGAATGACACTAGTAATTAAAGAATTGTTCCCTACAGTTAGTATCATATGGATATTGGTCAAGGCAATGTGGGTCCAACCTAGTAATAATACTGCAAGTAATATTATAAAGCACAATTTCTTGCCACAAACCAACCACGTTGCTTAAAACAGCAGAACATTCCCCTGCCTCTGTCCATCATAGCAGTGAATCTTTTCTTTGGCAAGTTAATATCTAACATCCATTCCACATCTTCTAATCATATCTAATTATATCAAAGCCACTCAGTGAGTCATTAAAACAACATCAAAATGCCAATAAGCTGTGGAATGAAAAAAAACCTACAAGAAAACCACCTCACATTTTTCATAAATTCTTCAGTAGTGGGATTTTTCAAGGAACTTTACAAATACAACACACCTGCTACGACATTCACCACTGGATAATTAGGGTATGTCCACAGTATAGTCAAAGGTTTAATCTATATGGAAATAGCTAAACTACATTTATGCTAGCTTGATTATGTATTGATTAGTTTGCCCATGTCAGTACCCAGATAATACTTGAAGCAGTTCTGTCAGGTTTGGTAGATCTAGTTTGTCAAGAAGCATCTCAAGTAAGATATGCTTCCAAATAATGCTGTGTTGCTCTCGGGAGCTATGCCCCCTGTGCTTACCTCATGAAGTGACTATGCCTTCTGTCACTCAGGCTCAGGTACCTGGAAAGAGTGAGGCAAATAAAACTAGAGGCCAGACTGTAGCAAGTTAAAAAACAATTAGATTATCTCAGCACAGTGGTCTTACACAACCATTTAAGACCAATGGTCTTAAAACAGTCTGACTGCTTAAATTAACCTTTCATGTCAACTTTTATCTTACTCTTATTTCTTCAGCAGCTTTTCTAATCAGTTTTGATTTGCCTATCTTACATATTTTCACCTATTTGACATCCTTAGCAAGATATTTGAATGAACTGCATTTTAATGAACCGTGCTGGAAAATCCATTTGTCATCAGTTCTGCCATTTTTGCTCACATCTATAATCAGCTAATATTATTAAAAAGAAAGACTAGCCCAAGAATTAAGTGCTACTTAATGTAATAGTTACTCTGGTGGTCCCTAAGGGATGAAGCTGAAACTAACACAGTGATTCCACAACATGGCCATCACCAGAGTTCAAGGAACCTTCCTCTCCATCTGATTCAAACAAATAGACTTGGCTGTAGGACAAACTGAAATGTGTGGATTCATCAATAGTTTCATCAGCGCACTGATGAAAATAAAGAGCTTACTGTTGACTTTTTGTTAAAGGATTCAGGTAAAGGCATCATTGTTAAAACATCACAGTCAGTTTGGTAGACCATCCTCATGAATTTGATTACAGCTCCTGTTCTCGTATGTTATCCTTTAATGTACAAGATTAAATGTTCAGTGTCCCTAAATGTATTTTTAAGTTTCTCTAAACTCTCTTCATCAGCTTGTGGATACAGCTCATACAAAATATGAAATACAAATTGACAGGACACAAGGAGCAGCAAATATGGGGAGACACTCAGACAGTCTAAGGTAAAAAAAAATGTTAACGGAATGGAACTCAATAGGTCATGAAAGTAGATCACAAATAATTATCTATGAAATGCTGCAAGAAATATAGCAGACTCATGAGGGTAGAATTTCATATCAGTGAGATGAAATTTTGAGGATTAATTCATGTGACTTAGTGGAAATATGTGCCAATTTTCTCACAACATGCATATGAGCTACTGTTGATCATTTAAAAGCACAAGTTCAGCTAAATGTTGCTGGTAGCTTGAAGAAGAGAGGTTGTTAATTCAGAAATTGAGCATCCTTCTTTCTAATAAAGCATGCTGATAATCAAACTTATTAAGAGATTATATTTCAAAATATTAGTTTAGGGTTAATGACTCAGACAAATGAAATATGCATGTTTAAAAGGACCTAATTTAGTAAATTAACATTAAGTACAAATCACATATTCATAGTTTGGTTTTAATGGTGTGATTTATTCTTCTGAGTTTCACTAATACAAATGTACCAGTGGACCTGGGCATAGATTGTAGGTCCTCAGGAATACTGCATCTGTCTGGCACAGTGTGTTGTTTCAAACCACCTACAATCTTAGCTTTGCTGGAGGGCTGAAGCCAGTGACTGAAATTATCAAAACAGGCTGCCAGAGTACTTCTTTACCATAGTTCTTGCCTGAGTGTTGTTTCTGCCATTTTCAGCACCCCTCAAGGGTGCCAGCAGTCCCAGGAGTGGTATCAGACTTGGTTAGTTGTAAAACTAGTTAGTGGCTAGCTAGAAATACAGACAGACAGCATCTCAAAATCAAAGTAAGGTAACTTCTATCATAAGTGGTGGTGTGTGTTGGTCTGTAGCTAAGTAGGGCAAGAAAGTATTCATCCGACAAGGGTTCTGTGTCTGGTTCAGTCCTGGAAGTAAGAAGGGGCTTAATGGTATATGTATTCTGGGCTGAGATAAGGAGAGGCTGGTTCCTGTTATCAAATACATCCTAATGTTCTTTTGTCAGAAGTTCTGCCAATTAAAGACTGTCAAGGGCATCACTTATGAATCTTGCCTAAGAATGAGATACATTTTTTTTCCCTTAAAACTGAACATAAGCATATCCCTTGTTGAGGTTATTTCTTCAAGTATTTCTCTGAATGTTACATAAATAATTGTCCTAGGGCAACAAAATACAGAAAACCTCATCTTCTAGTAAAATAGCCTTCCCCTGCTTTTTAACTCCCTCCATTGCCTATATCAAAGCATCACACTGGCTACAGTCAACAAGAATCAGCATACCTCAGGCCTCCTGTTCTGTTCAGAAAGAGCAGCATGCACCGGGCGCAAGTGCCCAGGTGCCAGCCATGGGGCTGCACGGGCGGCCGCTGCTGTGAGGAGAGCGGCCGGGCTGCCCCGGGCCGGACCCAGCCGGTTCCAGCCGGTTCCAGCGGCCCCATCGCCGGGCACAGCCGAGCCCCTCGGCCACGGGCGGGCGGGCAGACACCTCAGGGAAAGCCTGGGGAAGAAAGAAAGGACCAAAGGGCTGAGGGAAACGGTGTGAGAACCGGCCCTGCCAGCCCCGAGGGGAGAGCGGGAGGAGGGCAGGAGGGGCTCCAGGCCCCCCTCCCCGGCAGAGGTGGCCCTGCGGCCCCGGGAGAGAGAGACCCCGGTGGGGCAGGGGTTTCCCTGCGGCCCGTGGGAAGGCCCCAGGCTGGAGCAGGGACAAGTGTGAGGAGGCAGGAGCGGCGGAGAGGAGCTGCCATGGGTTGGCTGCTGCCCCCCCTTCCCCAGCCCCCCTGCATGGGAAGAAGGGGAGATGGCGGGAAGATGTTTCAGTTTTTGTGTTTGTCACCATCCAACTCTATTTTTCACTGGCAATAAATTAAATTAGTTTTCCCAAGGCAAGTCTGTTTTGCCCATAATGGTAACTGGTCTCTCTGTCTTTATCTCAAACCCATGAACTTTTCCATCTTTTTCCCCTCCCTGTTCTGTTGAGAAGGGGGAGTGAGAGAGCAGCTGGGTGGGTGTCTGGCATCTGGCCGCAGTCAACCTATCACAATTTTATTGAAATTAGGTTAGTATGAATACTTCATTAAAATCTTTGCTTGAGAGACCAGCTGGGTGGGGGTCTGACCAGCCAAGGTCAACCCACCACACCTACCTACAACCCCAGCCACATACTGACTTCTCTCAGGGACTGAGATCAAGAGAAGAGGCAGATTTAGTCACTGAATGCACAAGAGAATATCCTTTGGGAAGTATATGATGGCCTCAAATCCCCAGAACAAGTTTTATTCTTAGAGATACTTTAACAGCCTTCTTATGTATATCTGGACTCAGGGGAGTTTTCTTGTTGTATTTATAATACTGCTGGGAACAATAATCAAGTATACACAAAAAAGCATTTGCAAATTATGCACAGGAAGTCACTGCATATGAAGACTCTATCATTACATTGGCAAACCTGCACTTGTGTGCTATTGCCCTGTCTGCGCACAAACATGTGCTGTTTGGAAAGTCTTTGTGTATAGACTAGTTGTACATTTTCAAGTAAGTCCTCAGTGAAATCACATTTTCTTTGCTATTGCATGTTGTTTGTTTATCACTAATTCTGACTGACTGCCACTCAATTAGTAGCATAAAATGAACATCTGTGTACTGAAGCAATGCTGATCTAGGCAAGGCAAAAAGAGCCTAGATAGGCTATAAAGATAATGATGACATTGTTCTTCTCTGGAATGATAACAAAATACATCGAATTTTTGTGTCACTTTTCTGTGGATCATATCAATGTGTTTTACATGTAATTTTGTTATACCACCTAGGTCAGCTGTATTGCTTCCATTTTAGAAAGGTGTTACTCTTCAAGGTCACCAGCAACTCTGTTGGAAATCGAAGCACAAGACCCTGACTGTCCATTTCTTGCTCCAGTGCTCTCAAAACCAGATTGAAAGCATAAATAAGAAGCTTTTTTCTTCTAGGAAGCATTAACTTACTAAGTAAAGAAGATAATAATTCACAACAGGGACACAATCACCAACTCTCCATCTCCCCAAATCTCTCAGCTAAAGCTGATTGTAACTCTGGCTCCTACTAAGTAGTCTTCCTGCTTCTGCAGATAATACACTTGGGAATGAAGGAAAATCATAGAATGGTTTGGGTTGGAAAGGACCTTAAAGATCACCTACTTCCACCCCCCTGCCATGGTCAGGGACACCTTCCACTAGACCAGGTTGCTCAAAGCCCCATCCAGCCTGGCCTTGGACACTGCCAGGGATGGGGCATCCACAACCTCTGGGGAACCTGTGCCAGTGCCTCACCACCCTCACAGTGAAGAACTTCTTCATAGTATCTAATCTAAATCTACTCTTTCAGTTTAAAAGCGTTACCCTTTGTCCTATCACTACATGCCCTTGTAAAATTCCCTCCCCATCCTTCCTGTAGGCCCCCTTTAGGTACTGGAAGGCTGCTATAAAGTATCCCTGGAGCCATCTCTTCTCCAGGCTAAACGTCAACTCTTTCGGCCTGTCTTCACAGGGGAGGTGCTCCGGACCCCTGATGATCTTTGTGGCCCTCCTCTGGACCTGCTCAAGTAGGTTGTCAGGAGACAATCCAGAGCGAGTGGTAGTGCTTTGGTTCGGGGTCTGACCTGTTGTGCTGGGCCCGAGCTTGCCCAGCAACAGCATCATGACGCCACTGGGCAATGACGACAGAAACCCCCAAGGAAGGGTATATAAACCGCTCCCTGACAGCTCGATTCACATGCTTCTGAGGAATGGCTGGCCCATGCCTTGGTGATCTCCCCTTACTTGGGACGCCAGCTAAGTATACTTCCCTGGGAACTGAGTGATACCAACTAGGCAGGTTATAAGCAATTTGGAATAGAAGCAGAAGGTGGTGCAATTGTTATCTACTTAATAAGTGTCTTATCCTAAAAAAAACTCACTTTGCACCTCAGACTTGGAACCTTATTCCTTCAGGGGGTAGATAGTGGCAGAGGGTCTAACTACAGCACAGGTCCATGTCTTTCTTATGCTGGGGACTCTAGAGCTGGATGCAGTACTCCAGGTGGGGTCTCACCAGAGTGGAGTAGAAGGGCAGAATCACCTCCCTCAACCTGCTGGCCACGCTTCTTTTGATGCAGCCCAGGATGCAACTGGCTTTCTGGGCTGCAAGCAAACATTGCTGGCTGATACTCAATTTTTCATCCAGCAGTACCCACAAGTCCTTCTCCTCAGGGCTGCTCTTAATCCACTCATCACCCAGCCTGTATCCATGTTTGGGATTGCCCAAACTGTGGTGCAGGACCTTGCACTTGGCCTTATTGAATTTCATGAGGTTCACATGCACCCAACTCTGTAGCCTGTCATGGTCCCTCTGGATGGCATCCCCTCCTTCTAGAGTAATAACCAAACCACTCATCTTGGTGTCATCCACAGAATTGCTGAGGGTGCACTCAATTGCACTGGTCATGTCCCAGTGTAGGGAGTGTATTTCAGATGGACAGCATGGAAGAATTACTAATGCCCTTGAAGGACCTTGAACACTGAAAACAAGCTTCACAGAAGAGATAAGAACCGCTTGAAACCAGATGTTTGTTGGCAAGAGAAGTGGATTACATGACAAGAGGATGATCTAAGAACCTGTGATAGGGAACGTGGACAGGAGCTAGTAACCAACTGTATAGTTAGCTTGTGTGTCTGAACATGTTATGAAAACCAATCATAGTAAAGCTAGAAGCGCATGTATAACCATTAAGAATATATAAGAAAGCTTGTAAGCAGAATAAAGCATCTTCAACTAGCATCATATTGGTATGTCATTGAAGTCCATTATTTTGCTCCTGCATCACAGTATTTAACAAAGGTATTAAATAATACTTGTCCAATATCGACCCCTGAGGGATACCACTTGTCACTGGTCTCCACCTGGACATCGAGCCGCTGACTGCAACTCTTAGGCCAATTTCTTATCCACCAAGTGGGAGACAAAGATGTTGTGCTGAACAGTATCAAACACTTTGCAGAAGTCCAGGTAGATTATGTCAGCTGCTCTTCCCTTATCCACCAACCCTGTCATCGAAGGCTACCAGATTTGTCAGGCACAATTTGCCCTCAGTGAAGCCATGTTGGCTGTCACCAGTCACCTGTTTTCCATGTGCCTTAGCATAGTTTCCTGAAGGATCTGCTCCATGATCTTGCCAGGCACAGAGGTGAGACTGACTGGCCTGTAGTTCCCCTAACATTTGACCTTGCATCTCTTTTAAGAGCTAAAGAGAAAATGAGTATCAGGTCATTTCTCAAGGATCTATATGAATGTCTTACTGGGTGCAGCACAGTTATAAATCTCAAATCACACCTTTTAATACTATTTGGGATAATTTAATATAAGCATTATAAAAATATCATCTGAAATAACATGTGTGGTGACATTTTGTTAAACACAAGAACTGTCATACTGGATTAAATCTATTTCCATGTGTTTATACATCTTGTCTCAATGTCAAAGGCAACTGTAACACCATTTAGTGGACAGCTAAGGAATCACTGATTTCTGAAAGTACCTGCTTCTTCACTTTTTTCTTGCCAATGGAATTTTGAGTCTTAGGTAGTTCAGAAGTGTCTTATTGTAAATTTGAGATGGTGATATTCTGCAAGAGATTGAAATTCATGGAAATATTTTATTGAATTCTGTAGTAAATTAAATATATAGGCTCTCCTTACAGCCATGAAAAACAAACAAAAACAAACCAGAAACCAGAAAACCACCATCTTGTGCATAATTTAATGTTAATGTGGAGGTTTTCCCACTGTTCATAGAAATAGAATAATAATTTAAAAGCAACCTGAAAATGCCTGAATAGACTTTATCGCCATATGTAAGGAAGCAACATATAATTGTTATGGTGTAGTTAGAAACTTTTGATTCCCAAGCTGCAAAAATTAACAGAATTATTGCAGCTCATGAGAGGAAAGCATGAGTATCTTGACTAGGTTTTATTAGAAGAGCATACAAGTTAGTATCTGGCATGAAAAAATATGTTAACAGTGTATTTTTTTCCCTCACTTCTCTTCTGCTGTTTCAGGTGGGACAAGTTTCATGCTGTTACCTTTTCAAATATATCTTGAATAGATTAAAAATGATTTGACAAATTTATACCAAAACCTTTGTTGCTCTGAAAGATTCAAAAAGGATCTGTTCCTCCTATGCCTGTTTGCCTCCTATGGATAGTTGCTTTTGATCTTTAAGGGTCCTAACTTACTCCAATAGCTCTAAAAGGAAATAGAAGTTTTCTGCTGTCATTTGTGCACTTACGTGCTCAAGGCTAGCTTGTAACCAAAAGATAACGGCCAGACTACTTACAGGAAAGCTTTCTCTGAAAAACTAATTAATGGTCTGCATCACCTTTTAGAATGATGCCGTTTAACCTTATTTTGGCACCCAGCTGAGTGAAGAAAATGAAGAGTCTCTTCCTTATAGTCTGTGAAGCAGTTAACACTCCTAGGATGCAATAATCCTTGCATCAAGGAGAATACAGGGATCACATCTTTGTTAAAAATCCATAAGAAGATGCTAGTGAATCTGCATTGTATGAAAATACCTGTTGAAACAAAAAAAATAATTGAAGTAAGTTTTGTGAGTGTGCAGCAGTAGGTAATCTTCAACAGCTTTTTCCATATATTGAGAGAAACTTTCAGAAGAGTAGTGTATGACACATGCAACTTTGATGAGGCAACCGTTTAAAAGACAATGCTGATAACTGTTCCATTGTTCTTTTAACTAGCTCCATTATTTATTTTAGGTATTTTTACTGAAATTTAAATGTAAAACGAGGGAGAATACAGTTAATAGTAAGGAAGCAATGGTACAGAAGTTGCACGAATTCATACCATCCATAAAATGAAATTCTTAGTTCCAGTAAGATGACTCACATTTTGCTCTTTAAGTGAGAAGGGCACACTTAACCTTTTAACTACAAAGGTTTGATGAATCTGAAGCTTTTAAAATGACCTTTCATAATGTTTTTATAGCTTTGTAGTCATAATGAGATGTAAAATGAGTTGTATGTCAAAACTTGACTCAGATTGTAAGTTATCTTTCATGTCATAAAGAGAACAGAACTGAAGATTCTACAGAGAATAAAAACAAATGCATATAGATATTAAAACCTTATGAAAAGAGAGTATGCCAACATAAAAATGGTAGCTTTATAAAACTTTTTTGCTGTGCTCCTTAAAAGCCACACAGAAGTTTCAACAGGGAAAAAAATCCAACCAAGATTAACAACTAAGTCTTTTCATAGCACCAAATAGTAACATACTGTTTTGAAAAGTTATATTAGTCACCTACTGAAAGCCTTTTATAATCAAACAAACCGAACATCCTTTCTATTATCAAGTCAGATGTTTTTCTTACTTCTACTGCTTTTAAACTTTTTTCCACACATGTACTGCCCACAGAACAGCTTTGCTTTAACTGAGGCTGAGTTTCTTTCCTCATTTCAGGCCTATCAAGATCTTAGGTTCTAAAGCAACATTTAAGTTTGTTACTAATACATGAACAGCCGACTCTGTTACAAGTGTTTCTAGGCATTAAAGATCTGTCTTTATTATAGCTAGATTTGTTGAGCTACAAGATAGAAATAGGATTCTAAAATTCTAGGCTGAGTAATCGTTTCCTTTATTCCATTATTCATAGAGCATTTCCTTTTTCATGTCAAGTTTCAACAGTGCTTAATTTGGCTTTGCATTTTAAATAGCATATAAACCAATGGTGCACAACAAGAAGAAAGTAATGGGCCAATGTTTACGGCTAGCAAACAGTATCAATGATCTGTGATAAACTTTAAAACATGGTTAGAAAGGAGGAAGAGTATTTTGCTTAATATGTTTATTATTGGAGAAGGTTTTAAGGAAGGGCATAACTTTCAAATTCAGCCATGGATTTTAATTACCGTTATTCATGTAATGCACAAAATTTTAGTTCTGAGATGAGGAAGCAGCTAAAAATGTAATTTTCAATTGAATGTTTTATTGTCATCTACAAAAAGAAACAACGGCTGAGGTAATTTTGAACGACTTTTGAGATCTGGATGGTCTCAGCTGGTCTGAAGAGCCAGATATTTCAAGTCTATATAATGTTATGTCAAGTTTCAAATTTAAATCTAGTTTCACACAGTGTTTTGCATGACAGTTTCATATAGTTTCACAAAATAGTTAAAACTAGAAATTACTAATTTGACATTAAAGATGATTCAACAAAAAAATCACACACAGCAGTCTGCTTTTTTTCTCAAAAGCAGATGGAGAACTTGTGGAATTAATGGAACAGAAATGTACTGTTTTCTCCAGACAAGCCTACTAATCAGGAACTGTTTTTCACATTAAACTCAAATGCCATTCTAAGACATGTTGAATTTCATTCCAGAGAAGTTATTTTATAGTCAGCCAATATATAGACTGACACGGGACACAAAATATGGACCAATGATCAGGTTATTTCAGAAAGAACATATTCCACTCATGCAGATTTAAAGTAGCTTCCAGGATTACTGGCCATCTATCTTAAAAGAATACTTCATTGGAGATATATCTCCCAGTCAGTCTGCTCGTTTTTGTGCTGAATTATGCAACAGCCTTCTTACCTGGAACATAACTGTTAGCTGAAATGAGTACCATGAAGTAAGATGTTGTCTGAAGGGTGCCTGGTTAACCTGTATGTATGTTAACAGAAGTATTCACACTGTGAGCCAACCAAAATCTACTTGTGCTTTTTACTTCCAGCAGTTTGACTTTTAATTCATACTTGCATAGTTCACACCTGAAATACCTCCATAGCTCTCTCAAATTAGGTCCCTGTGCCCCTTTACAGCCCAATGGAGTTCACATTGTAACACCTGCAAAATTTAAAATCTGTATGAATGCACAAGCACACTGATTTTAAACATGTATTTTTAAAGAATGGAAGAAGCCTGCAAACTGAATAGTAGATTGCCACCCTATTGCTCTTCTATCCTCTCTATCCAATTTAACTTCTTTAAACTGTTTCTGATTTCACATTCTTGTTGTGCTGCTTCTTATATGTCTCCTTACCCAGATTAAAAACACCCCTCTCTTATCCACTTCTCATCACACTCATAGCGAGTCTATCAGTGCAATTTCAGAGACATCTGAGTTGAGATACCTGATAGTGCTTTTAATGTAACTAACACAGTTACAGACTTAACGTTAATTAGGCATTTTGTTTTTACTTTTGCACTGCAATTGCTCATTGATCAATCTTTAGCATGTTTTCCACTTTAGTAGCTAGATCACTTTCAGGAGTACCTGCAGTTAATTTTGAATTCTGTACCAGCTTCGTAGTTACAGGGTGTCATCCCCTCCTCCAACTGACTGCTTTCATCAACACTAATTTCATTCAGTGTTATAGTACCTATTCACTTAATTTACTCCCTCAGCTTCTTTATATTGTCTTTCAGCTTTAATAACCTGCATTACAATCACCTGCAAACTTTGCTCTCTCAGTGTTTATCCCATGTCTCTGATTAACAAATTAAACATAAATAATAATTTGTTAAACTGCTGCCATGATACAAGCTACTACTTAGTCATATTCTTATGATTTTGCACATGGTAATACTTAGAAATGCATCCCGTCTTGTTCCTTATCTCCAGTTTTTTCAACTTCTGGCAGTCTTTTTTAAAAATCTATTGCATTTTGAATGTCACTAGAATACTTCATGGGAGAAGAATCATGTAATATTAATGCTTTAATATTGTCAAAAAAACTACTTCTTAGATATGCAGAGGTGAACCAATATAACAGGAACCAGCTGAAAGGTAAGTTGCCTGTATCAAAGCTGGTGGCTGAATATGTATAAGCACTTCCCTAACAAGTCAAATCATCTTTCTGAGATTCAACCAAACAACAGCTTTACAATTAAAAAAAAAAATAAAATCTGCACATTACTTCATCCCCCATGATTCTGCAGGTTCTATATAAATCCAAAGGAACTTATATAACATTAGTGTAAAGTCTTTTTACAACTCAATGAAAGAATTTATACCTATAGAGTGGTAACCCAAATTCATCAATCTCTCAGACATTGAGCAATTAGATTAAGCTTTCTCAGTGTATCCAGGTGTCTACCAACACTTTGATAAATCAAGTCAGCAACTACGAACAAGAAAATGAAGCAAAATAGTTTATGTATTAATTCAATTACTGTGACGGGTTGACCATGGCTGGACGCCAGGTGCCCACCAAGTCATTCTATCACTCCCCCCTGCTCTTTCGCTGGACAGGGGAGAGGAGAAAAAAAAATATAACAAAGGGCTTGTGGGTCCAGATAAGGACAGGAGAGATCATTCTCTAATCACCGTCACGGGCAAAACAGACTCAGTTTGGAGAAATTAACTCAATTTATTACAAATCAAAACAGAGTAGGGTAATGAGAAATAAAACCAGATCTCACAACACCTTCCC
>JANZLQ010000030.1:10581308-10613131 GCA_026212715.1 Elanus axillaris
CAAAACCTTGCCATGCAAACCCAATACAGATGTACAGTCTACCTGTATGAATTGGTATTTCATATAAAGTCTGTTGCTTAAAGTTGTTGCAGTCTGCTAATTGTGACCTTTCACAGAAACATCTGGTCTTGCCTTGGCCAAAGAAGGACCTTGAGTTTTTTAGCTCTCTGCAAGGATGCCAGGCATCTTTCAAACCATACTTCATAGGGATCAGAATTGGGTTTGTGAATTGGAGTCATTTTAGCTGATCTGAAAGTGAATCTGTAAGCTAGGCCAAATCAAGCTTAATTGACCTTAACTTTTGTACTGCCTTTTCTGAGAGGCAAGTTCTGCGATCCAGCAACTAATTTGCTACAGAGCTGAAAGGAACTTTACTGTGTAGGTACTTAAGCACTCTATAAGGACAGGGTAATAAACCTTGCTGCTGGAATTAATTGAAGGTGGGCATCTGGATATGCACACATCTCTGAAGAAGGTTTCTGATTTTATCTGTAAGGAATTACCCAGCTCATCTCAGAGCAGAATAACAATTTCCTCTTGGCTGGTGAATAAATACCCTATAAAATGACTAATGGTCTATTTAATTGTCCTATTGAAAAGAGCATGGTTATGACTAATGTGCAAAATAAACCAACTTTGGAAACCTCATACAGTACTTACTATCCTTAAAGTAATGAAGCATGATGATGAGATCTATACTTGATCCTAACTACTCTCTGTCATTCATGTCAAAGTTTTCTTCTGAAGAAGTTAAATGCTTTTGCAAGAATGTTCAGAACATGAATGAGCTTGGCTCTTTCAATACAAATCACCAATTTTGCCCTGAATCATGAAGTTACTTGTTCAAGTCTTAAATACTATCACTTCTCAATGTGTCACCAGTGAGGGAAATGTAGTTGCAGAATGACAAATTTAATTCCAAAATTAGAAAGCCTAAGGTAAATAACAATTGTTTGTGTTTCAATGTTGCATAGAATTGCAGAGTTCAATGTTTATAGTTTCCTTTGCTTGTGCATGTATCTGTTAAAATCAGCTTCAGCTAATGGAGAAATATATAGCATAGCTGTCAGTTCAAATCCAGCCTATTGACTGGAGACTGTTTAATGCACAACAGTAAGCACATTGCTGGTAGTATATATGAGAATGCAGAATCAGGCTATAGGGCAAAAGAAACTGAAAGTTATTGCTGCCTGCTGTCTATCTGGCATCCTACAAGTTTGTGAATTAAAAAGAAGTTTTCAGAGACTACATTGCCGAAATTAACAGTGATTGACACTTTTATTAGCAGCCTTATTAGTAAGACTAAGGTTTTTTAGGTCCTAATTTAACAAAACTTTGAAAGCTATGTTTAAATTCCATACAAGACAATTTATAATTGAGTAAGATGTTAGCATTTAGTTGGCTACTCACTGCTTTTCTCTATACCTGCTAAATTCAAGAATAGGACCTGCACTATAGAGAGGACATATGATGCTGAAATCCATGCTCTGTGTGCTCTGTGAGCAAAAGTTCATGTGCAGGGTTTTACAGCTCTTAGGGAACCTGAATTCAAATGAAGCACTTGAAGGGAAAAGAACAAAAAAAAAATCTAGTATCAAGAAATCTGGTCAGTAAACAAGTTATTACAATTTTCAAAACCATACAATGTTATAAAAAAAAATTTCTTTGCTTCCCAGAACTGCACATGGTTTTAAAAAAAAAACACAAAAAACAACAACAAAGAACATAAATCATAAATGTGCTTACAGTACATTTTTAGATATTGGAAAACATCTAGTGAAAACATAATATTTAATTAAACATCTTAAAGAACCACTTTTTGCAGACATATTTAAATGGCTTGAGCTATTTTGACTAGCTGTTCTTTTCTCTAATAATCAGCAAATAGAAGAATAGACAGAAATTACTTCTAATCAAATTGTTGTAGTCTCTTTTATCAGGTATGGTATTCTGAATACACTTCCCAACATACTCTTCAGTATCAAAGTACTGAAGCGATTTGGATGCTATGCTATCACCCCTAAGGAATGTGGTTAAAGTTCACAGCTATGGCAGTTGACACGGCCATATCTGTAGTGTGCAATAATAGCAGATTCATAGCCCTGGTGACATTAATCTGTCGCTTTTCATAGGTGTGAAGCTGACAGAAAATAATTTTTAAAAAAGCAGCAAATAGAAATAAGTTTTATTTTAAACAAAATTCAAACATTTGCAGGTTCCTGTTGCTATGCAGTGCCATCAATGTCAATGCTAACTGCAGAGTATCAATCAGCCCCACTCACGAAGTGCCATATGCTGTAGTAGTTCAGAATATTTTGCTCATAGTTTGTGGTGTCTGAAGAAAAGACTAAATTATAGAGGACAAATCATGACTTTCATGGAAGGGCTCCAGTAATCCAATTCAGCTTAGGTAATGATATATCATTTCTTGCTTTCTGGTTTGGATTCTTTAAGCTTCTGACATTGGTTCCAGCAATTTGATTTCTTTTCTATTTATCTCTGCCTGTTCTTTGATATATAGATGCCTTTGTTCAAACAGGTAGTATATGCTTTTCAATCTCTTTCCCTCCCACCTCCACCTACCTGCAGCCATCGTCCCCATCAGATTTACAGGTTAAACCTTTAAAGTTTCATGTGACAGTTTTCCAGTACTGACAGCTTTGTGTAAATGCTCACAGAATATTAGCATCCAGCCGTAGCAGTCAGAGATCCAGTGCAACCATCACACAACAGTTTTGTTCTTGACACTGCTAGCAAAATGTATGCTTTGGCAAGGGATCGTACGTCTCATTCAGACAGCATGATTGCTGATCTCCCTTCAAACCATGAGAAGATGGTCACTCTTCAGAGAGCTTATATGAAGGGGATGAGGACAGGGGAGATTCCAAGCCCCATAAACAGGAGTTGAGGAGGAGACAGGGAAGAATTCAGAGAGACTGCTCAGTAAGGTAGGGCACATTTCTGGATTAATGGTCATAGGAAAGGGTTTGCTGTAGGGATATCTCATATCTGTCCTATTTCCTTTTGCCAGATGTATTTCCTCAAGGTTTCCAAATGCGTTACAGTTGCACGGAAAGCTTGACCAACACATTTGTCATCATTGATCAAACTGACTTTGAGGGTGTCCTTCAGGTGCTTCTGACAGTGATTTGAAACAAGGGCCACTTCCTGCTGTCTCGTGTTTTTTATGGCTCCTAGTGAACATCAATAATATGAATTTCATTTTAATTCTTCTGTAAGGGATCTTATTTATAGAGCAATTTCTTGTGCAGTGTCTTGTCTCTATGAAATGATTGCCAACTCGGGCAGCCATTAAAGTTTACTGCTTAGGCCTTCCTTCAAGGTACAATATGGATATTACTTTCTAAAAGTAATTTAGACTACAAAGCACTAAGAACATGTTAACTCCTTGCAAGCTGCCCATCCCATACTGGAATGCTGGCTGATTTTATGAACTGATCTAACTTAATTCAACAGCTCAACAACTTTTCCATTCTCCCTCTTCAAACATGTGGCTGGCAATTAACTATGATCATTAAAATAGTGTCAAGTACTATTTAGTATTAACATTTTTGTGACTTAATCTATGATGTTATGTTTTGCCAATATGTTACTCTTTATGTGTGCTTGGGCAATGACCAACTAGTTATTAACTGCTTTCATTCCCAAAGCAAGATCTTAGTAAAGAAAGATGAAAACCATCAAAGAAACTCAATTTTTGAAACTTCAGGAGCAATCCAAGTAAATAATAATGTAGGAAGTAGGCTACAATATTTGATGTTTCGGTACAGAAAATGAAGAACTCTACTAAACACACAGTTTCTAGATTAATCTACTTTAGTATTTCATGGTAAAAGAAGTTTTTTGCAAACCTACAAGTTACTAGTATGTTCATGCACAAAGTTATGGGCCCTGTAACTGTTCTATCCTACTAATGGAATATTTTGCATTTGCCAACCTTTTTCTGGAACAGAGAAAATCAGAATTTGGAATAAAACCAAAATTATTTATGCAGGCATGTAAATTAAATTGGCAAAATCTTGCTGATGCTTACATATGAGTATACATTTGCCCCTGATCGCAGCATGCTTTGAGGGTTGGGGGTAGGATGAAAGCAAGGAAAATAAGCCTTGGAGCTTTTCTTGGCAAATGTCATATGAAAGAGAGGAATGCATTTAAAGTATATTACTTCATGGAGAAACAGACTAATGTTCTCAGGAACAAATGAAGAGTATGGCATATGCTTGGGAGCAAGGTCCAAGTTTAACACGTTTGCACATAATCTGTTCACAGACAATAGTAGAGGGCTGGTGTTTGCGTTTCAATAGGAAAAAATGCTATCTATATAAGATTTTGAAACTTCTGCACACTGCTTTCCTACTGTGTCTACTTCAAAGCTTTTTACCTAAACAAATTAAGGATTCTTTTCTTTTTTCTCATTTTCCTTGTGTTTCCTTATATCTTATGTTTGCTTTGCAAAATAGTCAGTGGGTAATGGATACTGATCCTGATTTTTCAGGATTCTTGAGTAGTGGCTTACAATCTGCCCTGTATCTGTTATAGACCTGCAGGTAAATTACTTTCATTTTAAGTCCCCTATGTGCTGCAGCATGGTATAAAGGAAGATGTGTAAACAGTTTCTTGAAAAACTAACATGCTGGAGGAGAACCTCTGACCAACTCTATAAAACAGTTTTCCAAAAATGAAAGCCTCTCCTAGCCAGATGATTTTTTTAAGTCACAAATGGTTCTAACAACACAATGTCAAATTCAGTCCCCAGACAAACTCACAGAAATCTGTAGTATTCTGTTAATTTCTTTCCTTTTACTTTTGGGTATAAAAATAAAAAAAAAATCAGTATTTTTTCCTCTGTTTTTTTCTTCCAGTATAATTAATTCAATCAATTAAGTAGAGGAGAGAGGTAAGGTATTTTAGACACGTATTCAGTACTGAGTATCATCAAGATGCACTTAGGAAATATCTAACACTTTCCATGGTAAATCTCTTTCTATGGAATAGGGCAATCACCTTTTCATTGTTGCTATAGTTCTGGGTAAAAGCCAAGATTATAGATCTATTTTTATTATCTTTCTTTCTATTGTCAAATAGCTTATTTTGCAGTGATGAACCTCTAGGTCAGCTTGCTACCAGTCTGCCACTTTGTGACTTTCTTCACTCCTGCTCTCTGAAAAATAAAATTTAGGTAGTTTCTACTGTGCATATAAACAAGTGATTTACATTACTTTACATATAATTTCTGTGTTTGTAATCATTACATAAAAGTGTAGAAATGAATCCTTTAGCAGAAAAAACATGCTAAAAGGGCACTTATTATTACAAGTACTCCAGGTTCATTAGGGCAGAGCCAAGATAATGTAGTGGAGTTTTCTGTGGAACATTAAAATGCTACCACAATATGGTCCAAGTTCTCATTTTCACTCAAAAAGGACCACATTTTGCCACTTTAATCTTGGAAAGAACATTACTCTGCACTGAAGTTGTTGAAACTGCCCATAGTGCAAAATATTGCTTCATATGAGCTCTCAAATTAGAAAAAGATGTTTGTGTTACCATACCAATTATGATGTATGAACACCAGTCATAGAGATGTGCATACAAGGAGAAATTTATGTGATTTTGCCATTTAATTTAGCAAGGTTTCAAAGTCAGGTACTGAATAGACCCATCAAAATTCTTTTTGTTGGGGATGTAATACATGATTTCTTGTTAGAGCACCTTCAGAGTACATTGGGCAGGCTTTATATTGGTAGATCTGAAACCAGCAGTGTAGCACCTTTCTTCCCCTTGCCATCAAGACAATCTGAGGTGCAGTTTTTCTTGCAGGGACTTTAATGGCAGTTTCAAGGAATTTAATGGGAGTTTTGCCATTTGCTGTGTTCTTTGGTGAGTTAAGGTTTTCATCAAAGGAGGACCTATAGTTTCCAGTAGATCACTGTGTTCAGTTGTCAGGTTATCCAGTATACTGGGTTTGCATGGCAAGGTTTTAGTAGGGGGGGGGGCTACAGGGGTGGCTTCCAGGAGAAGCGGCGGGAAGCTTCCCTTATGTCTGAGGGAGCCAATGCCAGCTGGTTCCAAGATGGACCTGCCGCTGGCCAAGGCCAAGCCCATCAGTGACAGTGGCAGCGCCTCTGGAAGAACATATTTAGGAAGGGAAAAAAAAAAGTCACTGTGGCACAGAAACTGCAACCAGATTGATGAGTGAGAATATGTGAGAGAAACAACCCTGTAGACATGCAGGTCAGTGAAGAAAGAGGAGGAGGAGATCCAGGCGCTGGAGCAGAGATTCCCCTGCGGCCCGTGGGGAAGACCATGGTGGGGCAGGCTGTCCCCCTGCAGCCCAGGGAGGTCCACGGAGGAGCCCGGGGAGGACCCCAGACTGGAGTAGGGGGATGTGCTCAAAGGAGACTGTGACCCCGTGGGAAGCCTGCGCTGGAGCATGTTCCTGGCAGGATCTGTGGACCTATGGAGAGAGGAGCCCATGCTGGAGTAGGTTTTTTGGCAGGACTTGTGACCCTGTGGGGGACCCACACTGGAGCAGTCTGTGCCTGAAGGACTGCAGCCCGGGGAAGAGACCCATGCTGGAGCACTTCATGAAGAACTGCAGCCCGTGGAAGGGACCCCATGGTGGAGCATGGGATGAGTGAGGAGTCCTCCCGCTGAGGAGGAAGAAGTGGCAGAGACAAGGTGTGACAAACTGACCCCAACCCCCATTCCCCGTCCCCCTGTGCAGCGGGGTAGAGAATTCACTAGTGAAGCTGTACCCAGGAAGAAGCCAGGGGTGGGGAGAAGCAGTTTAAGATTTGGGTTTATTTATTATTACCGTACTCCAGCTTGATTGGCAATAAATTAAATTAATTTTCCTCAAGTCAAGTCTGTTTTGCCCGTGACAATAATTGGTTGTGTGATCTCTCCCCATCCTTATCTCAACCCACAAGCCTTTTGTTATATTCTTCTCTCCCCTGTCTAGCTGAGGGAGGGAGTGATAGAGCAGCTGTGTGGTGCTTAGTTGCTGTCTGGGGTTAATCCATGACATTCCAAAACATGTATTTGCCTGAAAGCATACTTAAAATACTTCTCCTGAAATTACCTGTTTAACTAGTGAATAGAACAAGCAGTTTGTGTAAGGTTCTATGACATGAGAGACTTTTGTATAAGGTTCTATGACATGAGAGACTTTTGTATTAGAAAAGAACTATTGATTAAAGAATACTGAATTAGGTAATGATTTAATTTACAGAAAAGATGGAATAATAAACTTGAAAAGGTGTAATAAAATAAAAAATTGCTGGAAAATAAAGCTCATAGATTATTAAGTTGTTATTTATTTTCTTCTAAGGACATGACTTTATAATAAATTTGTGAGGACAGTGCATCTCCAAAGCATTCTATTTTTAATGTATTCTGTAATTTTCTAATTATTATTAGTCTGTTTTGAGGGGAAAAAATATAAATACATAGACCTTTTCTGTAGCTGTTATTAAATATTTTGCTATCATTCCAGAGAATTTGCTGATAAACATGTTAGAGATTGTATAGGGTTTCTGTGGCAAGGTTTTGATAGCTGTGGGGTTGCAGGAGTGGCTTCTGTGAGAGGATGTCTGAAGCTTCCATCATGTCCAGTAGAGGCAATGCCAGCTGGCTCCAAGATAGACCTGCTGCTGGCCAAAGCTGAGCCCATCAACAATGGTGGTAGTGCCTCTGGGATAACATGTTTAAGAAAGGGGGAAAAAAATGGTGTGCAACAGCAGCTGGAGAAAGGAGTGAGAACATGTGAGAGAAACGACTCTGCAGACCCTCAGGTCAGTGAAGGAGGAGGAGGAGGTGCTCCAGGTGCTGAAGCAGAGATTCTCCTGCGGCCCGTGGAGGACCCCAATGGAGCAGATATCCACCTGCAGCCCATGGAGGACCTCACACTGGAGCAGGTGGATGCAACCGAAGGAGACTGTGACCCCATGGGGGACCCACACTGGAGCAGTCCATCCCTGAAGGACTGCACTCTGTGGAAAGGGCCCATGCTGGAACAGTTCATGAAGAATTCCAGCCCGTAGGAAGGACCCATGTTAGAGAAGTTAGTGGGTGGGATCCCATGATGGAGCAAGGGGAAAGTGTGAAGAGGAAGGAGCAGAAGAGACAATGTGTGATGAACTGACCACAACCCCCATTTCCTGTCCTCCTGTGCTGCTCAGGGGAAGGAGGTAGGGAATTCAAGAGTGAAGTTGAGCCTGGGAAGAAGGGAGGAGGGGGGGTGTGTTTTAAGATTTGGTTTTATTTCTCATCATCCTGCTCTGATTTTGATTGGCAATAAATTAAACTAATTTTCCCCAGTCAAATCTGTTTTGTCCGTGATGGTAATTGCTGAGTGACCTCTCTGTCCTTATCTTGATCCATGAGCCTTTCTGTCCCCTGTCCTGCTGAGTAGGTGAGTGATAGAGTGGCTTGATGGGCTCATGGAGGCCACTCAAGGTCAACCCACCATAGACATCTTTTCCATTCTTTTCTAAAGCAAACTAAATTACCATAGAGTCAGAGTCAGGTCTGAACTTTGGCCTTCTTGAAATAATCAAGGTGAAAAGTAAGACCCAGAAAAGTATGAGTCAAAAGTTTAGAGAGAAATACACTACTGATTCTAGGAAAATTTAGATATTTAATTATTAATGAAATACAAATACACATCATCTTCTGAATCAAATAATGATGTACTGTGTATTTTAAGACAGAGTTGAATTGCAACTGAAGCCAGTTAGAGGAAGTGCTTTTTTTTTTTTTAATAAATTGACAATTTTTAGGATACTGTAACATTTTACATCTCAAAATGGTTGTTTGGAAATTTACAAGTCTTTGCAGCCTAGTGGTGCTTCCTTTCATTTTCCTTACCTCTTCTCCCACATATTTCTCAAGAGTAGTATTCTGCACACCATGAGTATAAAACAAACATCGCAATTACCTTCTAATGGAAACTTTATGCTTATTGTGATAATATGACGTTTTCAGAACAAAAGTGTATCTTTCTGATATGACAACTGAATTACAGTGATGTGGTCATTGCATGTAACAGTGGAGTAACTTAAGGATGATCCATGCTAAAGCTTTTCTTTTGAAAAGAGAATGAAAAAGGATGGTGTGTTGCACCTGTTCTTCTCCTCCTTGCTAATGTCATGTCCATTATGACCTCCACCAAAAGATGGCAATCCAAGTCCACAAAAAATTTTGTTTTCCATATGGATGGTAGCTTCTTGGATGTATACATACTTTTTCTTAATCAAGTCATTGTTTTGATCTCTTTTTGACCAGGCTGTTGTTGGTGAACAGCTGATGAAAATTATCAGTGGATCTGTTATCAGAAGATGGCTGTAATGAATTTGTGCTGCTTTTACTTCAAGTAAGTACCACTTGTTACTACCATAGAATTTTTATAAATACAAAAAGGACGCTCCTTACATTCTTGCCAAAGTTAGGTATGACTGCTGTAAACGGATTTCCTCAGTCTTTCTCTCCCTCTCTCATAGTCACATCTGCCTTTTCCTTTAATCATCTCTAATGGTGTCTCTGGAGGAGATGCTCTGGGTGGAGGAGAGGGACTTGTTTAGGCAGACACATAAATATTGATTTGCTTCAACTAGAACAGGAGGTGTGTGCTGAACAAGTATGTCAGTCTGGTTTCTCTTAATTACCCTACTCTAGATTACCCATCTTCCTCCTCTCTTTGGAGATTTGTCCCATTAGTAACCATTTCTGACACGTTACTAATTACCATCCTCTTTCTCCTCCTCTCATCTAGGCTTGACTATTTTTTCTAGCTGTTGATTGTTACGGTAAATATTTTCTTTGAAACATTTTTTTCCTCATATCACTAGCACTGGCCAGCAAACTGTCAGTTTTAATCTCGTTTGTCATAACAATTGAACAAATATTGAACAAATATCGAATGGTGTTTCAGTCATGTTCTATGCTTCTAGTCTTCAAACTTCATTCTCATTCTTCTCTCTGTTTCTATCTTTACCTAGTTCTTATTAAATGAAGTACCTGGGAACATTCTGGCCAACTATATTGCAGTTGACACCCTAAAGGCATAAGTTGAGTTTATCTCCACTACAATAAATGCCTAAAATCAGACACTACCATAAACCTTCCAAAAACTCATTGTCATGTAGCTGTTCTCAACTATTTGTGCCTTGTCTATTCCCTGCTAACTCTCTGTGGTGATGTGCTCCCCACCCCCACAACTGGACCTTTATTTCCCGTAATCCTGATCAATTGATAGCCACCAGTGGTGATCATAATGGATGTGTCTGGTCGTGATGGCTGCATCTAGCTCAAAGTGGTTTCAGGGAAGACAGATAACAACGCAACAGCCAAGGGCTAATTTGAATAATGCACCCACCTAACCACAGTGCTGGTCAATGTCTGACTCAAGCCAAATTTTGAAGAAACTAACACCTGTAGTTAATATGTAAATATGACTATAAGTCAATTATCTTACTCCATAAATAGTGGACAGCCCAAGGCCCATTGAAGTCTTCTATATGGTGGCAGGCTGCGTGCCAGGTTCCCCCCCCCTTGAGTAGGGATACTTCTCAGGGTTACTCCTCAAGATTGAGAGAATCCTTGTGTCAGATACTTGGTAAGTGACTTGGGAAAAAGTGCACTGAAACTTTGAAATCTTAGCTAACTGTTATGAAGGTTTGATTGTGCCCATATAATCCTTTAGGCATAAACTGTTGACCAAGTCTGGGACTAAGTCTGGATCCAGCTGCACCTAAACTCCCCTCTGAGAAGGAGTTCAGAACGCAAGGGGATCCTTTCTGAACCTCGTGACTCAACAGGAGGGCATCCCTGACAGTTTTGTCTGGGCCTGTTCTCTATGCAGTAAATATCAAGTGAACAAGTGATCAAGTGATCATTGCCATTGAATCTTGTTAAACCACCGTTGCATTTACTATCAGAATTTGTTCAATTGCTGTTTTATATGAATAAACATATTGCTACTTCTCTCCTTACAAGTGAAGTGTGTCAATCCATCCACGACACTCTCTGAAAAAGCCATTCAACAATATGGTATAAAGTTTTTCTGTGGCATGAATTACTGCATTGAGAAGTTAGGTTCAAATATTTTTTTACAAAATATAGTAGCATGTACTTTATTCTCTCACCAAGTGAGTATTTTATTTATGCATACAAAAATCCTACATATGTGTAACTATGTAATATATTGAACTTCTATTCATTTTTGCATTACTGAATCCTACTTTCTAGACCAAAATAATATGCAGATGTTTCACATATTGCCAGAAATATGAATAATGAACATGACTGGCTGTATTTTCATTCAAAAGGAGAAAAGGTGTAATTTTTTAATAAAACTATCTTGTAATATATATTTAATTAAAATCTTCCATTACTGATATTTTAGTGAACTTTTAAAATAAATGAATTCCATTTTTTTAGTAGATTATGTACCTATTTTAAATTTGAGTCTTTTTTCTCTTTCTTTTGCTAAGTTCATTCTTCAACAGTTACTCTGAGGTGTTTAATACATGCTCCAATTCTGAGTTAGGTAAATGAAAGCTACAGTATTGACCTGCCTTAATGTGTTTCAATTCACAGTGAATACCCAGACCCTTATATCTGTGAATATCATATCTTTAACTGGCTATTCCTAATCCTACTTATCAAATCATTATGATAAAAAATGATTGACTGTTTTTTGTTTAGTACATGCTTTAATATGAAGCCTAGAGTATATTTAGAATACATGCTAAAGCATCTAAAACTGTGGGAGTGAAACTTTAGATGGCTTACCAACAGCCCTGAGTTAGCCTTGGTAAGTTCCTTCTCAACAAAAGAGATTTGTTACCAGTTTGGTAGGATTCTTGAAAAATACTTAGCAGTGACCACCCTTTATTTCCATTGCCTATCTTTGCACCAGGTAAACTCAGGCTCTTCATTAAGTATGTCCTGAGTTTATAGCTCACCAATATTTTCCCTTTCACATTGCAACCGCTGTTCTGCGTGTACAAACCCATCCTCCTAGAGCATCAGTTGTTTGATGAGGTTCTTGTGAACAAAAAAGTTTCATGATCACAGATTTACCTCTTTGGGGCTTGTCATACAATCCACTTACACATGCAGCTCACCTTTGGCAACAGGGAAAGCTCTGTGCTGGGGGATGTCACAAGTTCAGTCCTTTGATCTTCTTGCCCTTTTACCAGTATCCTTTCTTTGTCCCTTCAGTTAGATAGGCAATAGCCTTTTTCAATGTGCTGAGATACCATATCCTCCTCAATTTGTAACTTCAAGCTCCATTTCTCTGTTAAAGTACCATTGTCTGCCTCGATTCAGTTCATTTTTGTAATCCTAATAAATTTCTCTGTATTAAATTTAAATCTTAGCTTACAGTATCTCAGTGGCAAGAGGATTTTTTCTTCATAAATAGTTTTATACACCTATTGTAGTGCCTAAACATACAGAAATATAAATTAGGAGTCTAAATTGTGCTTGAGACTTGGTCTTCCTCCACAGAGAAAATTTATGATAAGAAGTGAGTGGATATGCAGATTTCCCCTGTATATGGAGGTGGTTTACTCTGGGAAGGACTGACCTGCATTGTAGAGAAAATATATAATTCCCCAAAAGGAATTATGAAGCTCTTCTTTGAGGAATGTCACTTTGGTACCACTGTCAAAGAGATCCAAAAGAGATGTATCCCAGACTGATATGGCAGTAGGGAGATAATTTATTTTCATTTATTCAGGGATAATTTATTTTCTTTACAAGAAGAAATGAAAACTCGTGTCATTACTAGACTCAGAGGCTCCATCCACCAGCTGAGCATCTTGGAACTTCAAAGGAATAAATAAAGAAGCTGGCAATATTGAAGGAAGAAGCAAAGGAGAAGGGGGAAAGGCCGCTTAACCTTTAAAGTTAGCCTTAGGGCTTTTTTTTTTTTTTTAAATGGACCACTTTCATATCTCTAAAATCTCCACTACCATGAATTGCAGAAGGTGTAGATAAGGGTAAAATTTTGTCCGTATCTCAGTTCCAGTCAGCTTAATAGATGTTCAGCATTCTGTGAAAAACTGTGAAGGCACAATGTTCACAAGTTCATCCAGGGTGAATCTTTACTTGGTCTTTCTCCCCTATCTTCCTCTAAAATAGTTTTAAATTTTTCTGAAAATTTAAAACATGATTTTAAGAAATCTGAGTTGAATTACAAATATTCTTTCAAAATAGTCCCTCCACTGAGCTTTGTTTCTAAGATTGAGTTGGAAAAAGACCAAAAAAAAGAGGAAGGAGGAAAACATATCTTTAGCTCGTGCACTAATTTGCAGGGTTGATAACACTAGGTTTAGATACCTCTTCTCATAGGTGTAACAAACAATAGCAATAACAATCATGATTACATCTGCAGATTTTGAAATTCCACATAAAGGTTTCTGAGAAAGCTGCAAGGTAGCAATATTCTTTATAATTCCACTCTAAGAATGTGAAGAGAATGAAAATGAAAACTCTTGACACTCTGGAGTAAAATCTTATCTTCTGATTACTAGCCGCAGCACTTCTAGTTCAAGGTTTTTCCTCTCTGGGTATTTATACAATAAATTTGGGTCATTTCAAGTTACAGCTCTGATGATTTTCTAGTAAGAAGCATAGGTTTGGATAAAAGAACTAAACATAAAAAGTCATATCAGAAAGGTAATGTAGCACTGGTATAGTGGGAAACTTACACTGAAGTGCTTCCTGTGGTATAGAGTCATAAATGCCAGAGCTGTCAGATAAATTACTAGCAAAACCCAGCAAACAAATGCCTAGATAAAATAATCTGACCAAAATAAACAGTGCTAGCAGAAACTTTATGTGAAAGCTGTAGCAGGTGAACTGAAAATGATGATAAGGAAGATCAGAAGATCTCTCTGTCACAATGTCAGCATTTGAATAATCCTTTATTAGTACTGTAATTAGAAAATTCATAGCATGGCTAGCTTTCAGTATTTTCTCTCATGCTCCTTCTCTGTAGTTTCCCTTCACCTTTTCTTCTGGAAGTACGGAATTTACAGAACAAAATAAGCAAAAATTATGCACTTAGATCATAAAACCCAGAAAATAAAATGTTATAAAATTAGATACTTTCTAAATTATAAAATGGAAATCACCCTTTTTGAATAACCTCTATAGTTCACTGGTATACTACAAATGGGAACATGAAGGGGTTCATTTATTATAACTCTTTTTTTTTTTTTTTTGGAAGCAGTGCAATGAAGATTTTTCTCTTCACTTTGATTGTGTTCAGTATTAATTAAAATGTTTTGCATAGTTCCTCTTAGTAGTGACACTTAGAAAATTGGACAAAAGGCACAGTGTCTGATAGTGAATAATGTCTTTGCAACCATCAAGGTGAGACAAAAGCAATATCAACTATAAATCATCATAATTAAATAAATTAACATGGAGAGATAATGTGTTGAAACAACTGCTACTTCCTAACCAGGGAGCTTATTCTGAGCATGAAGGAGGTTCAGTCTTCATAGCTATACTGGTATCCATTTTACTATTGGTAGAAACACAGAATATGACCTTAAATCTGCTTTCTAGATTCTTTCTTCTTTAGGGTCAAAGTATTGACATCCCATAAAATGGTACCTTTCTCTGAGATTACTGCCCACAGTGCTATTGAAATTATATGTGAAATAATACAATTTTTAATGAGAATTACAACTCCTCACAGAAACAGAACCAGTATACTAATGCTGTTAACAGTAGCAGAACCAGAACAGAAATAGAAAACAATCCATTACATGGCTGTTGTATGAGCAGCTTCTTCTCATTCTTAGGGAAATAGAGAAGACTTTGAATTCAGTTATAAATTTGACAGCATGTTAGGCTGTTGGATGTGGGGTTTTTGGCTGGACTGGAGTAGGACGATGTATGTTCTGCACAAAACCAAATTTGATTTATTTTTCCTTTCAAAACTGAAGCTTTTTAAATGCTCATAAAGGGAAGGAATTAGAGTACAAATACAATGTGTGCAAGTGTGTGTGTGCCTGTGTGCTTACATATATGTATGCATAGTAAAGTGAGAAATTTAATTCTCCTTTTTTGACATTTATGTGTCAAGCATGCGTGCCTGGTGTTTGAGAATAAAGAAAATTATACATAACAAAATATAAATAGTTCAAGTACCACAAACTCCAAATCAGAATATGGAGTCTATAGCCAATCTTTACCTTTACTTGTTCCATAACAAAAACAAAAGTGTAGGTATAATAAAATGCATTTGTACTTACTAACTTTAGCAGAGTATTTCTGCATAGCAAGTAATAGAAAATATTCAGTCTTAAGGACTTGTATATATTCACACCAAAAGACATTTCATTTGTGGCTGTGTATTTCTACAGCACGTGTTTCTGTTCCAGAATAAAAAGGTGAAATATGTATTAGAGTGTACAAGATTATAACAAATTGATTCTACTCCACTTTGCAACAAAACTTCCCAATACTCTAATTCTTTGTGAGGGAGAATTAATCATGCTGTATCACTTTTTCCCAGGAGCCAGAGTTTCTTGTAATCTCTGGAAATCCAGACATCTGAGAAACTGCAAGGCAGGCAGTAAGGGAGGGAGGGAGACGGCTGAGCCTTCAGGGCTTCCAGGGCATTTGGCCGCCTGAGTAGCTCATAGCAGAGCCAGCAAGCCAGGACCTCACACAGGCACACTGACAGACAGGCAGCCACACCGATGTCCTTCGCAACCCATTCTAGCAGGGTCTTTTCCAGCAGAGGGCTACTGAGAGATAGATATGTGACCCCACAGAAGGCTTTCATTTTCACAAATTTGAAAATTCAGGGAAAGAACTGTTTCATATACTGTATTCCTTTCTTCTTAGTTTCTGGTCTCTCCAGTATCTTGGCATACATATGCATGTTCTCACACCTACAGATAATTTCTGCTAAATCCAGCAACTTTGAGATAACAATGTGACTTTAGGGGTAACTATATATATCATAAATTCTGTCTTTAATTGTACCCCATAAAAATCTACTGAAATAACTCAGGGTTTTAATAATTTGATTTCAAAATGCACAACAGGCCAGGATTTGGCCTAGCACTTACATATTCTTGAAATCTCAAGGGAAATGAAGTTGTTGTTAAGGATTTCCTAGCATTTTAGTAATATGAGTATTGCTTTGAGTCCTTAATGTTGTTACAGGTTTTTATTAATAATCATTGAAGCTAGAGAAAATGATGATTCCTGTAGTTTCAATTGTAACAAAAAATCCAGTCTTGTGCTGAAAGCCTTCTGTCTGCTCTGCTTTCCTGCATACTGGGAAAAAGTAGCCTATTAAAGCTTGTACAAAGTGAAAGCAAACCTCTTGTCTTCAAGAGACAGGAGAGAGGTTTGGAGGAAGTTAGCTTTCTCATGGCAAGCATAGAGGAAGGAGTGGGAATGACCTATGCTGCTGGATGCTAGCTGTGCTGTAGGTGAGAGGGTGCTGCTCTTACCTCCCTGTACCAAAGTTCTTGGATCAAAATTTGAGATGCAGATGTCTTGGACATCTGGAGAGAAGGTCATTGGAAAAGCCATGTGAGAAAAAAAATGGACTAACCTGACATTCTGCAGAACTGCTATGTTTAGACTACTGTTCCACATTTGCAACTGGTATCATTGCCATAATGATCCTACAGAATTGCAAATAAGAAGTCCATGTGGCCATGAATAAGAAAAGAGATGAAGTTCATGAAGTCATTTCCTGTATAATGTGGTCTACTATCCCAAAATGTTGTAGATTTTTTTAATGCAGAATTTTCATAAAACAAGTTATGTTGGTAAGATATTTTACTGAGTTCTACTTGAAATTATTTTACCTGAGTTCTTGCTTTGCAAAGACTATTGTATGGAAAGGCTAATAAGCAGAACATCGATCTCAGAAGTATGTCAAAGGCAGATGTTTAAATTAATGTACAATTCATTTTACTGCATATCTAATTTCTTACAAATCATGAAAAATTCCTTCTCTATGTAGGCATTTATACAGACTATTAGAGCTAGTTCTAAATCATTAACCCCTCCAAGTTGCAGTTATTCATAATGTATAATGCAGTTTCCTTCTACATTTCCCTTTCATGGTGGGTTCATAAATGTTCATTTTACTTTTTAGACATTCAGTAAAATAAAACAGAAGTCATTAGCACACACAAAACCTGAGCTCATGCATTTACATATGCAGGGGAACTTGTCTCAGTATTACTACCTCTTAACAACAGTCTTTTTCAGAGTTCTTTGAATGTAAGCTGAACGAAATAAGGAAATTCTCAGTTGCCTTTTGTAAGTCAATCAATGACCTTTTGCAGACCATAAGCCAATCTGCAGGCAACTCAGGTATTTTCTATGTACGCAACTTACTCTATTACAGAGAAACTCAAACTTGCATTTTACATGAAAGGCTGCTTTACTTTGTGTTATTGCCACCAGCTGTGAAGCATTATGTGGTACAGAGTTGAAGATGAGATATGACATACTGCATATATTTTGTGCATGTGTATTTACATATAGTTGGTATTTGCCATATGACCAGCCATTCTAATCTAATTCTTTTTTTTATTATTGTAGAAGAACCTAATTCTTTTGATTTCTTTAAGAAAAGGTATCTCCTAAGTAAGTCCCACATCCTCTCTCCTCCCTGAAATGTAACTAGTATGCTCTGCTGTTGCAAACCGATTTATTGATTCTGCAGCCTTTCAGTAATCATCTCCTGCACCACCCCTCACGAGAGGCATGCCCCCACTTTGAGAAATTTATAAAGGCAAAAGCTTTGTAGTCAGTACGATTGCAGCCTTAAGCACAACCCCAAGAATAAAGCACATTGTAACACTTTAGCCGGGAAAACCCTTTCACCAATTTGCTTCAGATCTTTGTGATAAAGAGCACATTAGAAGATGATCCTCAAGCTCAGATCCTCACTGTTTTTCTTGTTTATTTCCGCACTAAGATAGAAAAAAATAAATTTATTCAAAAATCCTACTGCGATCCTGGGGAGTGTCAGACATGCAGTTCTGCCATTCTCACCAGTGAAGCAGCAGAAGTGCAGCTCCAGCTGAAAGCTGTGACTTTTCTGAGCTGTCAGTATGTACAGGGAGACTGAGATGGCTGCACTATATATGGGATGCCATTGAAAGTCAATGCAAATATCACTACAGGTTAATACAATAGCATATTGTGACTGCAACGTATGCAAGAAAATGCTTCTTTCTGGTTTACCTAGATAATTAACAATATGAAGTATTCACATAACTGGAGTGCTTTAACAAAATTGCCAGTGAAACTCTAGACTTTGTGCTGTTACTACTAACATTTTGTACCTTATAATTTTTATGGCATGTTTCTATGAAGAAGGAGGATGAGGAGATGTTGTGTTGTGTGCCACCGACAGCAAGGTTTTAGTAATTTGCATCTTCCACCGAAATGGAGAGCCCTGAGAAAGTAAAACAGAAAGACTCATTTTGTTCAAAGGACAAAAAGATGAGAATGATCTCATTATTATGTCATACCTCTAAACAGTGAGAAACTTTGGCTTAGTGTGAGCTCTGCCCTGGAGTTTTCTTTACAACTTTAATAAACATCTTGCATCTATGTCTGTCTTTTTTTTTTTGTCCAGTGAAAGGCAAATTCTAGTTATAGCCTCCTCCTTTTTAATGAATTTGGATTTACAGTTCTTCAGGACACTGACTGAAACACAAATCTTAGGAATTCCTTGTTTTCTTTCTCAGAAACACTATTGATAAACAAGGCCTAGTTTTTTGCTCTCATTTTACAAGTTTTCATATGCTCTTTCCAGATCTGCTAAAGCTTGTTCCTATTTTCATTATTTCCCTCTATGCCTCTGTTTTTTGCACTGGTTGAAACTTCAGAATGAGGCTTCTAGCCTCCTGAAATCTCTTCATAGCAAATAGATTTTCCTGCCTCACCAGCCAGGGCCTGTCCCACCGCCCCAGCCAAGAGCAGGGCAGCTGGGGACACCAGGGCAGCCCAAGCCCCGGGCAACAAGCACCTCCCTGGGAAGAGGTCAAGGCCAGGCTGAGACTTCGGCCCATGGGTAGGTGTCAGGCACAGTCTAGTGTTAGGAGTGTGTCACACAGAGAGACCCCAACGGCTCGCTGAAGGGAGAAGAGAAGCTTCACCCTTCATTGTGATGAGGAGCAGTTAGTCAAATAGAGGAAAGAACACTTAGCCTTGCTAATTTTAAGCCAGAGGTGGCTGTGGGATCACCCTTTTTGGTTATCACTAAACTGTGAAGGGGCACCCTTAGGGTGCAGTTCCTCACTATGGCTTGAGGGAGATTAGAGCTGCGTGCTCCCAGTGCCCACCTTCAGCAGCAACCTTCATGAGCTGCAGCTTTCATTTGTGAGCAGGGAGCAAGCTACTTGCCTTCTCTAGCAGTGTCCTCATAGGTTGCTCATTTAACCATAGAACAAGGTCTCAGCCTGCTATGAAAGGGCAGGGTTTTGCTTTTATTACTTGACAAACCTTGTATTTTGTATTGCAGGAATACTGTAACCCAGCTTGAGTTAAGTGTGATTCTTAAGGACGCTGGGAAGCATTATGACATTCCCTATACAAGGGTGCAGCACATTCATACCAATATCATAATAAGGTCTCTTGCTCCCCTGTGCATTCTCTAGAGTGTTCAAAGGGTGAAAGAGCATGGCCTCTTGTTATCTATATAAAGCAAGGAGAGACTTTTGCCTGTCTGTGTGATTCTGGCTCTTTACCTGGCTTTTGATACCTAAACTGAGCTACATTTGTATGCTTTAGAAAAAATACATAACTTTCTTTTGTGTGTTTGGGGGTTTTTAGGAGAAGGGAGAGTTAATGCAATCTCTTTACAGCATACTAAATTACTCACTGAAGTAGAACTGTAGATCTCAAATTATTTTTATTTATTTTCTCTGTGATAGTATATAAGACATCTTGGAAATTTCTCTTAAGAATGGATGGACTAAAAGAAAAAAAGTTAGGTAGACAACAAAGATGTTTTACTGCAGCGCAGTAAGAGTGTTCATGAGAACCATGTAAAACTTTGAATTTAAGCTTGAGTACAGGTACATATACAAAACCAATGGCATTGTAGGATCTGTTATTAAAGCAGGCCTTTTTAATAACAATAAAAATTGCCAGTCACCAAGTCCAAATACCACCTGAGCAAACCTGAAACCTACCATCTGAATTAAACCACATTGGGAATTGTATCTCAAGGTAAATAACATGTACAGCTTAAATAAGCTGTAATTGGCTAATTAAATAATTTGAAAAACATTTCAAAGGCTAAGGCTACATTATTTAATTTTACCTACTGAATCTAAATTCTCCCTGCAGTATCAAATAATGTCATATTATAATTAAATTCCTTCCCTGAACTAATAGAATTCCTTAAAAATTACGATGATAAAAAGTTAGCTAATTAGAACTAGCAAATATCATTAAAAAATTTAATAAACTAAAAATGCCCCTGGTTAATATTAATGATGCCCTCTTTCTTTTGATACCTGAACTAAAATGTCCTGCTCTAAATAAATAAATAAATAAGGTTCCATTATCAGCTTTCTTGAGTAGCACATTACAGTGATTGGCTCCACGCAGATGATTGCTGCATTACAGTCCTAGCTGTGAATGCATGCAGAGAGGCAAATGAATGGTTATCATTCAAATGCTCAATGGGCAGTCAAAGAAACAGACACTGATGTTTCGTATGTGGAGAAAGATGTGAGGCTTTGGGTGACTGAGGAAAAATAATAAAAATAGAAGATCCCTGGAAGTGGATTTGAGTCACTGATAAATTCATTGCTTTGCAATAAGGAAGTCTTTCTGTCACTTTCTGCCTTCCTCTTTAAAGTTAGACTCTTTTTCATTCTCTGTGTGGAGGGAGGGGTTCTCACAAAACGGAGGTGGTACAAACATAAATCCGTAACTTTATATTGAATGTCTACCTGGAGTCTTCAAAAGCAGACAGTGCATGGGCTGTTCTATATTAAGCACAAGCCAAGGTAAGGCATGCAACTCAAATGCAAATAATTTTAGTAAAGTACAGTTAGTAGTCAACCCTGTGCCCACTGAAATAAACAAAAACTTTCTTAATATCAGTGGATAGGAGTGAGAATATTACTAAGTGTCAAAGCCAAGTGTACATGATCTAGTTCTTTCTTCCAGCTGAATCAGTTATTCTGAACACAAAAGAGGCAGGTTCAGTCTCACCTTTTGCTGCTCACCTGGTCCAAGGAGGGGGTTAGGCCAGTATGTGGCCAGATCTGGCTCAAGACATCTCTGCACTAAAAACAAAATTGAATTATCACTACCGCAAATGTGAAAGGTGCAGATTAGGTTATCCTAATATCATAAAGATGGAGAAACAAAAGGGGGTAAAAGTGAGTCAGGGAGAATTCTGAAGAAACAGATTTGTCTTAACCCAGCAGTACCATCTGCTGCTTCTGGCTGACCCCAAACTCTACTTCCTCTAAGAAAGTTTTTTCTGTATTTTTCCCCCCATGCTCCCTGTTTTCTGTCTGTGTGGTAAAAGTAAGCCTGGCTTTATAGACCTCTGATAAATACAAAGCAGACAGCAGGACCATAGCTATCTTGTCACTTGGTTCAATCTAGTGTTTGGGACCCTTAAGTGGAAAAGCTAATAACCCCCTTTGCTCCCTCCTGGCGGTTCCTTCTGATGTGACACTTACTCTGCCAGAGGTGACCTGAAGGCAGTTCTACTTAAATTTGTAGAACCTGCCCCAGGCAGTCCACCTAAAACTTGGGCCTGTGTGCTGGAGTAAGTATTTAGTCCAAACTACGTGTTGCTTGGTACCATATCTTGGTTGGTTGTCTTGAAAGCAGGAAAGGGTTTTTACTACTATCTTTAGTAGAGACTGAACAGTTTTGATGAACTCAAAGATACGGATTTTATTTTTGGTCTGTGTATAATATAGAATTAATGAGCATTTTATATGTATTTTCTGTTGTACCTTAATTTGACTGGCACTCGTCCCTCGGTTTCAATCCTGTACTATTTCAGCATACTTCAGTGTGAGATGATAAAGTAAAATTTGCTCTGAGCAGGAAGTATCTCATGTTTTTCTGTTTCTTTGTATATTGTGTCCATATCTGCAGTTTTCCATTCAGAAGATGTTAGTTTAAATATCTGTAGCCCTGCATTTACATTCTGATAATGTCAGAAGGTACCAGGTCACTGAAAAATAAAATATTTCTAGGAATGGATCAGTTCAAATAAAATTCCCTCTTCACAGACAGAGGAAAAAAATGAAAGAAATTATTTAGGATATTTTTAAAGGGTTTTGTTTCAGTTTGTTTTTTAGTTTGAAGGGGCAACTTACAAGAATTAAAAAAATAATAATTGTAAAAGTAATTACAGGCCAATACTGGAAAGTTTTGATGTACCTAGCTTAGAATGTTCTTGGAAGCTAAGATTATTTTAAAATGGAAAATGCTTTTTCAACTGGTTATAGGTTTTTTTCATTTTATACACCATCACATTACAATGTTAGCTGTGAATCCAACTTCGCTCTTAACCATGTGTGTTTAAAACTGTCATCTTCTACTGTACTCTTTTTGAATCTATGTGATAGGACTGACGAATCTAGCAAACAGTTTCTATCATCTACCGAATAAAATATAACCTTAGGTTGAAAGTAAATTGTGTTTGGTGTGCAGTGATGAGAAATAAAATACATTTACTTAAAAAAATGCACATAACTCCACATGCACAAAAGGAATACATGTGTTTTGAGCAAGCAGTAATTTTCCACAGCAGACATCTTTTACAAGATAATAAATAATTGTAGGTGATTATATAAAGCAATATTTTACAAACCATAAAATTCCAAGGCAAAGCATCACCAAGGAACTCAATGATGATAATTTTTTTCAGAGCTAGCAAGACAAAATTTTTGTGCAATGATGTAAACATGACTGTTTAAGAGCAATGTCTGGACTTCGTATTTTACCACTTTCTTAAAAGTATATGGATTTTTTCACTTTTAGCAAAATTATTTAACAGTTTACCCATATCAGTCTGAAGTAACTTCAGTAAAATAATCCTACACTGGAAGCCAAATTCTGAAATATACATTCATCCATTTTCAGAGCTTATTTATTGAGTTTATGTGAATTGAGTAAGAATGCAAGTTGGGCAAAAACTTAAATGTTTTTTGTCTTGGTTCCATAATAAAAACAAGACTGATAGAACATTCTTTGTCCATTTTTAACAGACTGAAAGCAGATTGGAAAAAAATGAATAAACACAATAATTTGCTTAATAAACTTTACAAAAACCTATTAGCAGGAATAAACATGAAAAATCAACAGAAGGTAGGAGGCCTTAAGACTCCAAGAAGCAGCCAGCGAAGGTCATGCATTTATGCCAATTTGGTGGACCTGGTGTTCCACCAAAGGAGTTTTTAATTCAGTTGCCCCTACAAGTCATCCCTGACAGTTTTGCAAAGCACTACAATTCAAAACTGCCGATTTGCCTTGCTCACTGCTATTGGTTTTTCAGTTTAGCACAAATGCTTTAAAAATGTTCATATGAAAATTGAGTTCTACAAGTATTTTTTTCTCAGCTCTTAATTAGTCTCCTGTTTCCCTCAACAAACCCAGCTGCTGGAATGTGAATATAATATAAATAACTGAACTAATCACTATGACAATACTGATTTTTTTAAGGCCAGAAAGCACCATCTTATCTAATTTCATTGTATGAGGGGCTGCTCTGTGAACCTCCCTGTGTAGTTAACAGGCACTAATTTGGATGTGATGGGTAATACTTAAAATGTCACTATTAATATTCAACATTTCATTGAAGTATGAAAGAAGGAAGTATCTTATACCAGCATTGGCTGAAATAACGCTGGTGTTGAGAGAGGATGAATGCAGAAGGGATAAAGGCAGAGGGATAGGTCTTTACAGAGATAGAATGATGACATGATTGATGTAACTCCCCTACAGAGGTTGAGCTCAGCCTTTAAAAGTTTGAGACACTTGTCTAGACTGTAAAAATACATCACCAGTAAAGTTCGTCAGGGCCATGACTGAATTCTGCCATCAAACAGCACTGATATTTGTTGTTAGGTCTAAGGGCATTTTACAGTTCCCTGCTTTAACATTTACCCAGTGAACCTCCAGCTGAACATATATATTACTAAACTTTACTGTGTGTCCAGATGAAACAAAGAATCACATGCACATTTCTTTGGTCAGGTAAAATCCCACTGAAGCATATTTTGTCTTTAAGAAAACACTCCCTTCTGCTCTGGAGAATTTTGAAGACACATCAGTCAAGAAACTTGCTGAAATGTTACTGCTTTGAAAGTCTCTCTGAGCCAGCCAAGCAACTCTGTATGTGAGCATGTGTATTTAAAAAAAAATACCTCCAAAAGTAAACAACGTTATGGTTGATCCACTTTAACACAGATGTTTGTCTAGCCTTCAAAGTGAGAAACGTCTGCTTATAAAACTGTTTCTTGTGGGATGAACTGTTCTTGTCAACCAAAAGTATTTGCTGACAATATTTTATGTGTAGCTATGAAGTTGTCAGTTTTGCCCTCGAAAGTTACAGTGGTTACTCCCATGGTATTTAAGATGGTAGAACATGGCACACAGAGTAATTTCATTACTACAGCTTTCATATCTGGAGGGTTGGGAAATGCTTTCTTTTTTTTCAGGAGCTGCAGTCTGGAGGACTGCTTGGACAGATAATGTTCCAGTGCATGTTTGATGTCTTCAGGAAATCATTATGGACAAAATCCCTGGCTGCACGTTGACTTCTAAATGTTTGCCCATTGCTATTTTCACTGCTCAGTATTTATTTAACAGATTTATTTACTTTGTACATCTTAAACTTACTGATTTGTGACAAGCATCACTGGCATTGAGACAATACGCTAGAGACTAAAGATAGAAGGTTTTAAAGAGAGTAGCTGGGGTTTTTTTATATTTCCATCTCCTCTGCTTGCACCATTTCTCTTTTTTTCTTTCCCTTCTTTTAATCTTTTTGTTTTCTGCCCAGAAGAATTCAAATAACGGTACAAAGTTATAGTTAATAAACTTAATAGAAAGTAAATTTTAAAGCAAAGTTAATCTTAAATTGCTACAATAATGAAAAGCATATCATAATCTATAAAGTAGCTACATTTAATTAGGATGCAATCAGGTTTTTACACCATTAAATATGCTAATGGAAAAACATCATTTGAGAACCTTTAAAGAAACAAAAAAAACTATTGAAGCCATAGTTTAAAGGAGAGGTTCACCTAGTTTGAAGGCTTTTGGCTTTTACCAGTTCTTCCTTGGGGGATTAGGGAGGACATACATTAAAACATTTTATTGTTGTGTAATAATAGCCACATTCAAATTTTTGGCATGAAACAACACAAGTCTGAATAAAAGGAAAGCAGTATTTTGCTTAACTTAGTGAGCTCAAGGTAGATCAAGACACTGATGTATTTGGACAGTAGAGGCTGCATAAATCACATACTACACTAGTATGTATAGGTTGCTAGATATTTTACAAAGTTAATTATCCCAAACAGTAAATAGAGAAGGCCCAATTTGAGCAGGGGTACTTTAATCATTGGGCTGTCTGGCTTATGATGATGCCAGTGCTCTCTCTATGGACTTAAAAGGCAGGTTTGTATGGAAAAGGAGAGAATATGTATACTGGAAAATCAGAGGTCTTTGGGAAGTGGACAAAGGAGAAAGAGAGAAACAGAAAGCTTTCTCTAGGGTTAAGTTTGATGGAACCCATATGAAATATGCTGGCACTTCTTGCTTGAAAATCTTCACAGATCAATTAGGATTTCATTTAGCTGGGAAACAGTTGGGTCGATTCTGTTGACAAACTGAGAATGGTAGTTCATCAAAAGCAGAGACGATGCTTTTAAAAAGGCAGAAGATCAAGGATAGAAGCCATCAGTCCTGTTATTGCAACCATGGAAGTACTCAAGCCTGCAGAAAACAGGCTTGAACACATCTGTGTTTTAGGAATTGTTTCTTTACGTGAGTCATACTCCAGAATACAAGGGAATTGTTTCCTCTGCATACCTTTAGAGACAATGATTCAGAATGAATTTAGAAAGCTACAAGTTAAGAGATATCTTTTAATGGCATTGTATGGAAAACTAAACATAATTTAAAAGCTTTTGCTTGATTTCTTAATAACTTATAAACTGGATTTATTTGTGCAAATCTCATACTTCAGTGTGCCTCCTCCTAAACCTACTGAAAAGTATATATGTGTAGATAATTGCTAATTATTACTGTCTTTCTCCTGTACACAGTGAGATAATTTACAGGGAAACATATTTTTTTTTCTTTTACTTATCCTTCCGAATGTTGCACCACACATGCTTAACCCAATGTTATCTTTGCATCCATAATCCGGATTTGTGTAGAAACCTATCTGAGGAGATAAGAACATTGAAAAATGTTATAGAAAGGTAGAATGCTTCCCTTAACATGAATGTTTCAGAGCTTTAATACACCTGAAAAATGAGTAGCCTCCTCATAAGGTATAGAATATAATTTATTTAATTACTTATTTTGTTACTTTATGTAAATCCTTCGACAATTTTGGCCAAAGTACATATCTGGCAATGATAGAGTGCTCTGTTCAAAGGGAATATTCTCTTTCTATATAAACATGTGACATTTTCTTCAACTGATTGTTTGTAGGAGAAAAATGTTGTAGACTTCATTACAATTCAGTTCCTTTGCCAAATCCTTTTTGCAATTAATTGAAATGTAATCTGTTTGCAATTCTGATTGTTCCAGTAGGGATGGTCTTGTTGTTGAGAGACTGTGCTGACACTCCAGAGACCCTAGATATCTGACTGACATCCTGTATGACTCTGGAAGAATGATTTTGGTCAATGTTTTCGAAAGTACCTACATCCCTTCCATGAAGTCAATGGAGATTCAGACTCCTAAAGGACTTAGATACTTTTGTACGTAATTACTGTGGTAATTTTGTAGTATTTTTTTTTTATTATGAGAATAATATAGTATTAAAACACTAAAAATAGAAATTTCTTTCAGAAATTTTGGGATGTTTAAGTTGGCTACAGTAGCCCTGATGTATGAAGGTAATTTTAACATTTAGACTCGTTAGTGAATAACTAGAAGTAGGAGAACTATTGTCATTATTTTCTAACTTTGGAAAAGTTCTTGTTTTATTGTAGCACCCCATTCATTTTTTTGAGTTATCAGGTAGTTCACATGATTGGTAGTAATTTTGGTCACTACATATGGTAGTACTAATGGTAGTAAACTTTATGAGACAGGGATAGATAAAAGTAACTGTCTGATTTGGATCCTAGGAAATAAACTCAAATACAAACATGGGGCATTCTATATGAAAAGGATCAAAGGGACGTGAAAAGCTCTCTGACATGTCTGCCCAAGGGAACTGCAAGTGGGCTAGATCTTGTTTTTTTCACTACGTCCTTGTGCCTATTCTCAGTGGATGAATGCCTGCCACTGAATTAAGTGCATGCCTCCTGTGGCACTAAGGGATGTCCCCTGCTAACCTCTTTCCCAGAGGGATTTTCCTTTGAAGGCAAGTTGGCGGGTGGAAGAGCTACTCTTCCTTGCCCTCACAGAACAGCAAAGTGAATAGAGCCTTGCCGCTCCAAACCAGAATCTTTTACCCTGCAGAGATTCAGGTATTGTGGAAAACAGCCACCTGGTTAAGATCATAAAACATGCGTGGTCATAATACAAATGTTTACAAATATGAACTGTAACTTCTTCATTCTATAGCATTGTTTAGTTCTGCTCTTAAAAAAGTGGAAACATGAAGTTCAGAACTCCTTACACTGGAACAAGAAGTAATAACATATGCAGCATGGCAATGTCTCAAGAGGATGCATGCATTGCATATTTCTGGATTAAAAGGAAGATTTCAATTCCTGGACAAGCACAGATCAGTGTTGCAGGTGATAAGAAAGTGTAATGTAGTGTTAGAGGTAGCACAGGTCCATACACATTAGTTTCTAGTGGCTTTGTAGTCATTATTGTTAATAAAATAAAAAAAAGGGGGGTGTTAGGGAAATAGAGAAGAAAATACTTTTTTTTTCTTCTTCATAGTGCCTAGAGCAGTATGGCCTTGATTCCTTACTTATATTATAAGATTAATCACAGTAAAAATAACCAATACCCCAAATCACTGTAGGTTTAAGAAATATTTAGGTCACAGCCCACTGTAGGTGATCTAAAATTCTAATGACTGATGGAAGTAAAATGCACAATTTGAAGTGTACGTATGATTTTTAAAACTGGGAACAGCTGTAATTAAGATCGTACTTGTAGAAGTCTGCCCTGATCATGTGGCCATCTTGTGTGTCCAAAGAGCGGAGCTGCCAGGCCAGTGTCACAGAGCATATTTTAGCCTCTTATTGTTAGTAGGAAGACATGAGGAAAGACAGGGTCACGGCTGAACTCTGCCTGCAAGCCAGGCAGCCCAATGAGTGCATCCTGCATACATTCACAGGCTACCAGGTTGACTGTATGGGGTTTTATATTCAGTAGAGGCACTCTCTCCTAAAATGTGAGAACCTTTCTAGGTCTAATTGCAATACAACCCTCCCCACTTCTTTGTGCTACACTGAAATTCTGCAGTTTTCACAGGTTGAACATGCAGCTCTGTTCTGTTATGTTCTTGTGACATAGCAGCTAAAATTACAAATTATCAGAGTTCAGAGATTAGCACTAAAAATAGAAATAATTGTGGATACAGAATTTGTATTTTATTGGATTAGTCTATTGATTCCACTGCCTAAATCTTCTTATTATCCAAAGCAAAACATTGTGATTTGAAATTTCTGCTCACTATTCTCCTGTTATGACTTTTTTTTTCCTATAAATTGCAGCAGGGAGAGAGAGACAGACTGGTCTCTGGGATCTATGGTCAATTGCTTATGTTCATACGTCAGTCAAAAAAAAATCAGGTAGCCACATGCAATGATAACAAAGCAGCTGCAGTAAAAATTCAGGGAAACTGGCCCCACTCAGCTTACTTTTTCACCTCAGGAGCATGGAAGTTGAATATCTGTTGAACAGCTGTGACCTAATGGGTACAAGAACATTAATTTACATACAAATAAATTAATTGGCCTGTGACAACTGGCAATGAAGATGCTCTCCAAAACAGACCTATTTCTCCCATTAACCCCAAAAGTATTTCTTCAGTATTTTTATATATTTATGTTAACTATTCTGCTCTGCTTTAGCCAAAAATCAGGCATAATATAGAATCTGTTAGAAAAAGATATGAAAATTCCACTAGATGATTTGTTTCCTGTTTATGTCCTCTAAAAGTATTTGTTAAGCAGTTGTCTAGATAACTCTCCAAAAAAGAAAATACTTCTAGCACTGTTGCATGAAGCATTATTTATATTTATAGCTATATTATAAATATAAACTTTGTGCATTTTAATTATATTTATATATTACAAATATTAAGTTGCCAGTCCAATGTTACTAGAACATTTAAGCTCTACTGTAATTAATACCATTATTGAGAACACAGCAATGAACTGTCTTTCTTATTGCTCAGTCACAAGTCTGCAGCTTTCATTTAATGGCACCCTTTGGAATGAGAAACATATAGCTGTTTTTCATTTCTTTGACAACAGAAGCTTGCATTCCTCTCTTTCTTAAACTATCTTTCAATCAAAATTTAACATAGGATTTTTAATGAAGAAATACTTCTTGTGTTTTTATTGCTTTATACTCCTTTACTTCGGTTGAGGGAAATACTTAAGTATGGGGATTGTAAGGGTACAGTGCCATGGTATCTTTACAGACTTCATGTGCTGCACTTTCTGCTTGCGACAATTTCAAGATAACATTTGCACAACACTAAAATTGCAAACACATCAGAAACCAGTGGAATGAAACCAGAAACAGTGGAATGAATGCAGAACTGAAGGAGACCCTAATATCCCAGAGAGCAACAAACTTAGTATAAGGGAAAATGATACTGTACTGTAAAAGACATCAGGAAAGGAATATCAAATGTGCTTTCGTGGCTTGGCAAGTGCTCATCAGGTGATTAAATTGAGTGAAGTGAGTTTACAGAAATGTGCAAGTAAGCTTCAGTTTTAGGCAGGTTTTCTTTAGTTCTCACAGAAAACACAATATTCTAAAACCTCTATTTGTTTTCTACTCTGTAATTTCTGTTCTGGACTTCTTAGGTTGAATGGTCTGTTGTCACTGCCAGGCAGATAAAAAACAACTTTGTGTGTCTCATATGTAACACCAGCTGAAGCCTGAACGAAAAGCTTTGTGGAAACAGAAAGTGAAGTGGGTATCACTGATATGACATGATGTTTTAGATCTTATGCTAAAACTGATGGAAAGGAAATGCCTGCTCAGAAGAAAATTCAGACACTGTTATTTTTCTTTTCCTCCTTTAGTAACGGTATTATTTGAGTCAGTTCAAAGCTACTAAGCTTCCTGTGTCTTCAGCTCTCACAATTTCTAGAAGTTTCCCAATGTTATAAGTTTGTCTTAAATTCACAAGTACTGTGATGTGGAATAATCTTAACCTTTTTTCACTTTGTTTTTGCTTTAATTCTTAATGAAAGCTTTTAGGCCTCATGTCTGCAGAGCAAAGTTTGACCTCTATGTGCACTGAATGCTGAGAATGAGAAACCATCAGGGGAAAGAAGAAAAAAAAAAAAAGCAAAGAAACCCCCAAACTATATTACTATATTAGAAACACATGGCTTGTAAGATGATAAAATGACTTTTGAGGCGACTGCCACTAATGATGTTTGAATATCAGAGTCTGACTTTTTGCAATTTCAGTTTGAATTTATACATATGAGGTTCAAGATTTGAGAGACAAACATGGATCCCACATGTACTCTGCTGTCACTTTACAATGCCCCTGTAATGGAATTGGTCAGCTTTATGTACACTGTGCCTAATCACGTGGGTTCATAAGTATTCTGCTCAACTTGTTATTTCTGATTGGGCACAGAAATTGCATTTACATATTTATTGCAGGTGGTATTGTTGTTGTTCCTAATACATCTATTTTTGTTGATGGTTGTATCAGTTTCTTTTTCAAGGTGGGATATTTTCCCCACAACATTGTTTTATTTACAGATTTTATGATGAGTCTGTTTTATTGATCTCCTCTTCCATGTGGTCTCTTCATTACCTTTGCTATTTTACAGTGAAAATACTGTAATATAATGAAATAATAGTAATAAATAATAAAAATTATTACTTAGAAAGAAAGAATGACTACACCTTTGTAATTCTGAATGGAGCAAGTTAGTTTAGAGGTATTATCAATAGGTCTAAGATGTTGCTTCTTCTGAGAATCTGGATACTGGAGTAGTTCCCCTACATATCTCGCAAGATACATGCCTCCTGCAAAGTAAGATAATAAATGTGTCCTTATTTCTTGCTTTTGCATCTGTACCGTGTGCAGGTGTCCGGGTGCCGGCCATGGGGGTAGCTATAGGGGCAGCTGCTGCTCTGAGGAGAGAAGCGGGGCTGCCCCCGGCTGGACCCAGCCGGTTCCAACTGGTTCCAGCCGGTTCCAGCCGGCTCCAGCGGCCCCACCGCCGGGCACAGCCGAGCCCCTCAGCCACGGGTGAGTGGGCAGATGCCTCAGGGAAAGCCTGGGGAAGAAAGGGCCAAAGGGCTGAGGGAAATGGTGTGAGAACCGGCCCTGCCAGCCCCGAGGGGAGAGCGGGAGGAGGGCAGGAGGGGCTCCAGGCCCCCCTCCCCGG
>JANZLQ010000030.1:10613285-10654681 GCA_026212715.1 Elanus axillaris
CCCTTCCCCAGCCCCATGCGCCCCTCAGGGGAGAGGAGGTCGAGGAGTTGGGGATGGAGGAGTGAAGTTCAGCATGGGAGAAGGGGGAATGGGGGAAGGTGTTTCAGTTCTTGTCTTTGTTTCTCACCATCCAACTCTATTTTACTTGGAAATAGATCAAATTAATTTTCCCCACGTTGAGTCTGTTTTTCCCATGACGGTATTTGGTAAGTGTTCCAGTTTTTATCTCAACCCATGAACTTTTCCATCTTCTTTTGTCCTCCTGTTCAGTTTGGGGGGGTGGGGGCAGCATGAGTGAGGGAGCGGCTGAGTGGGTGTCTGGCAGGCAGCCAAGGTCAACCTACCATAGTAGAATTCCTAGGATGATGATAAGGATTCCCCCTTGTGAGAAAACAGGCAAGACAGGAATAGGGTGTGAAATGATGTAATGACTTAAGGATTACACCTCTTTACTAATTTAAATACTTTTGTAATTCACAGTGAAAATACATTTTCTTCCAGTAGTGTTGAGTTTTGCCAGTTTGCTGTTCATGAATTAGATGTTAATAGTTTAAGAACTGAATGAAGACTAGACTATATAAATAGTCCTGCAATTTTCTCTTTGACAAGGAAGATCGCTTTTTTTGAGATATACAACACAGCAACAGGCAACAGGCGCAGAAGTCTCGGGAAATGTAAAAAATGTTCTATGAAAGGTGACTATTCCTTCAGACTATGAGCCTCCTAAATAATCATTTTTCTCTGGGGCAATGTTGCTTTCCACTTGTTCTTCCCCTCAGATATATAGACTTGAGACAAAACAGGGAAGTTTTGACACTTGCTATTTGCAAACCAGTCCCATTAGTCTGGGCTTCCCTACCCCTACTATACCATGTTTTTCAGACCAAAACCTTCAGGGCAGTCCTGCAGCTTCCCCTGGGGGACTCAAGGCTGCTTCCCTCCTGTGTGTAAGCATCACCCTCCTTCTATCAGAAAGGGTCCCCAGGTGTCATTTGCCAGCTGGTTTTAATCCTTTTATGGTTTCTTCTCCTCCAGCATCTAGCTCACATTAGTTAAATGCTGCTTATATATTTGGATCAAAATCTTCCTTTAACCTTGAATTCTCTGCCCTGTATCTGTTCAGTATATTTTGTTTATGTTCTGCTGAGTACTTTCTCAAATTTTCTGCAGACAGTGCACATATAATACCAAGGTGTGTCCTGATAGGTGCAATCCTTCTGTATATACACTATTGTGCAATATTCGACAATCATATGGTTGAACAGGTCCTTCAAAAACTGTGTGGTTTCTTACAGAAACAGGATTACACATTTTTTCCTCTTGCTCTGTATTTGCATAACCACTATGTACTTTCTTTATTTGTTTCTTAATTGGCAGGGAGTGAACTGGCTCTGTTTTGAGGATTCATTTCAGGAGAACAGTTGATGTTCCTTGATATAAAAAGAAAAAAAAACACAAACCACCTTTCATTGTTACAATAAACAAGTCCCTTAGGGTATCAGAAACACTGAAATCCAAGCTTTTAAGGGAAAATGAAGGTGATTTTATTTATTATAGAATACAAAGCAGGGGGGTTCATGTCAATTACTTCTGCATAACCAGTTCAGACTGCCTTTTTTCTTGGGTTTTTCTTTTTTGTTGTTTTTGTTTGTTTGTTTTGTTTTAATGTAAGAAAAATAGTATATAAAGCTTTCTTAGTCCTGCTGTGGGCTGGAATGACCACTGTGAGTCAGATGTGGCCAGAGGTTCAATTCAGGTTGCTGTTTAAGCCACTTATTAAGGTTTTTCACAGTTAAAATGGGAATTCTGTTGAACATGATCACTAGCGCTCTCCATTCCTAAAATCTTTTAACAGTGAGAAATTTACTGCATTGATTTTCTGTAAAAGTCCCATTCCTCTGCTCTCATGCCATCTCCTTCTAAAGAAAAACAATCTGCTTCATATCTTCCTTGCTTATATTCTTATACAAAATAAATTATCAAATCTTGGGGAACTTTATTTCACCTTACTTTGTATTTTCCATAATAGGATGCCAACTTGCCATCAAACAATGCACTAAAGCAGATGGCCTGTATGTAAGGTACGTGCTACGTCACTAATAATTTCTGAAAAGCAGTAAACATTTCATAAAAGATTAGTTGCTGTTGCAGGGGAATTGTAACAAGGATTTTCAGGACCGATACCAGTAGCATTCAGAAGGACTTCAATGACTTATTCCTCCCAGTTATCATTTTTACATGTCTCCACATCAACCAGTAGAGTGGCAAAAGCAACATTTTTGTTTCATATTTGTTAGAGGAAACAAGTAGGATTCCATCCAGAAAAAGACTGAGAGGGAAAACAAGTAAAAGACTGGAAATAGTGGCACTTGCTGTGATGTCAAGACCCCTGTGCTTTGAGTAAAACAGCCTAGCCTGTCTTAGCATGTGCTTTCCAAAAGCAACCATGAGGCTTTCAAACAATACAAAAGAATAAAAAATTATAATTTAAACTGTAATATTTACATTCTAAGTAGCAAAATCTCAAAATGACCAGGTCAGAAGAGAAGTACATGGGTTTCTATTAACTCTTTCCTTGCCCACTGTGTCCATGCTCTTTAAATTTGGGTCACCTAGCCCAGTGGCTTACTGAGTTGCAGCCAACTGTGATCAGTGCATTCTAGCCTTGGGATATTTTTTTTTTTTTTTGATCCCTGTGAAGCAAAGCTATCTGTTTCTGCATCTTTCCGCAGTCTTTCAGTCTCTCCTTAAGCTGCAGGTTTGCAGCATTGGGTCATGGCTCTCTCTTTTCACCTCCCCCTACAACCTCCCCAGTATGGATGACCTGCAGGCAAGGAGGAGGTAGAAAGGTTGAACTTTGTTAAAGGAGCCTACCTCACCTTCCCTAAATCATGTCCTTCTTCTTCAGGGATATCATATCTTTAGTTATAATCATGTAAAAGTACAAATGTCTCAGTATGGAGGGATAAAAAAAGAATCAAAGAAATGTACTGTTTGGTGAAAGACGAGAATGCTTGAATGAGGGAAGTAGAATTTTCTTCAGAGATAAAAAAGGTGGCACAGAAAAACCTGTGATTTGAATCCTTGAACAACCAATGTGCTGACATCCAGTATTCATACTGCATGAGTCTTAATCCTTAGGTTTGGCTGATGACATGGAAGCCTTTTTTTTTCTTTTTTTTTCTTCTGAATGTGCAATGTCGCTTTGCTATAACAGAGCAGAATTATGGGGGAGGGTACTGTTTTGGTTTGGGGTTTGTGTGCTTGTTTCTTCTTCCCTCTGAAGCACTGGTGATTGCTATAGGTACAGATAGGGTGTTGTACTTAGATGGGCACATCCAGATTTCTGATTATAATCCTTGCTTACCATGCATATCATTGCAACTTCTGGCATGGCATCATAAATACGGTTGTTTCACTGCTAGTGGTCCCTTCCTATCAGAGCTGAGACTGTTAGAATGAGGAAGAATTTCTTTTTCTTCCATGTTGGGCACTCTTTGTATAAAACACGAAACCTTTTATGAAATACAAGGTATTATTCCAAGTGCAGTTAAAAGCACTTTTATTTAATAGGACTAAAATTCTTCCATGTTGGAAGATGTGATGTAATCATGAATAGAAATGAAGTGGAGAAAACTCAGTCCTCTACCTATATGGGAACATTTCCTCTTTCATCTGAGTTTTAAAAATTGCATATGAAGAATGTATTTTTATTTTTCCTGTTCCAGCCTTGGAAATGTTAGGTGCTATAGTAGTAATCTGAGGAGATTAAAAACAATCATCAGCTTTCTGTACCCATTTTCTGTGATGTAGATCACCACGCACATCGTATTGAAAGACTCAGTTCTTTGCCCATCAATGTGAAGGACAAAGGTGCTTTTTTTCCCAGTGTTGCTTTTAGAATCTCAGGCTCATCTAAGTCTGCAAACTGACACTCTGATTCTTTTCCTGACTCTTAATATTTTCTACCTAGATAATATCTTATCATAGATTAAAAATCTGCTGCATGGTTGATTTTGAATGACAACCTTAGGGGGAAAAAAAAATAATCAGTGATACATTTAGCAACACATCTTTTGGAGTGACAAAAAAAAATAAGCAGAAAGTCTAAAAATAAGAGTGAAAGGTTTTCTAATGAAACTATATGATCGAACTCATGTCACACAAAAACTCTCTTTAACATTATATCTACAGGAATTTATGCAGGAATACTAAAGAGAGTTCCTTAAAGATCTGGGCAAGATGTGTCATGTTAACTGCATTTCAAAGTCACACTTTATTGATATCAACAGAGGGCAAAAGTTCATATACTAGGTAGAATAAATGAATATTTCATTCAGGGGACCTAATGATTTATTATTATTGTTGTTGTTGTTATTGTTAATATTATTATTACTATTTTTATTCCAAGCTTTGCCAAAGGATCTTATTTTACTTATGATTTATGACTTTTTTTTTTCTTTTCTTCAGTGGTAAAGAGGCCATATGTAACATAGGAGGCTATTACTAGAATTTTATACTGATGGCATGTAATGAATGGCAGATGTAACATTGGCAGAGAAGTACCATTGCTAAAATGTCAATTTCCATATTTTACTATTTTGGATATAAACACTCGAGTTACTGTACATTATGCTCTTAATCTTTTAGCAAATCTCCTACAGCTACTTTTTAAAATAAAAAATATATTGTGGCTGATCAAGTTGTTTAGGTTCTCTGTAGCCAAACATTCTTGCTGTTTTATAGCTAGATTGTATAGAAGATAAGATATTTTATTTGACATAGAGTCTCAAGCTACACTCACCAGAAAGCACTGTTGTTAGGTTCCTGTCTCGTAAAAAGTTGTTTTCTTTTAGTGATATCCACTGAGTATAGTGGCTTTGGAGAAGCATCCAAAGGGGACCTCAGGGATTGTCTTATCTACTATTAACCGTTGTGGAATAGCTTCAAAATCCAAGTCTGCACTGCATCCATTTTCATTAGCCTTTTATGTTAACATCATTTCACAAATCTCTGTGGAGCTACTCCTGGTCTGCTCCAAAAGGCTTGAAGAAAAATAGGCAATTACTTCATGCATGTTTTTATTTACTTAAAGAGGTATCCAATAAGCCTAGAGTAATCATGCTTATTTCTTATTTCTGACTGCAAGGTGATCTTATTCTGCAATATACAAACACAAATAAACAAAGACCATCCTTAACATGTACAACACTATAAAAATGGCAGGTGCTAGGAAACTGCACTAAAAGGTTGAGGAAAGAGGCCAGTTGCTTTTAAAATGTGTTTGTAGGAAGAAGCCAACATGAATAAAATATATCTACAGTTCAACTTAAGAAGAGATGTCAAAGGCATTCCCACAAAAACACGTCAAGGAGCCTACTGAAATGATGGGTTTTATTAAAAACAGGGAGGCAGAAAGAAACAGTCCTAAAGTCACAGAAAACACAACTTCACTGAGCCTTAAAATTGACCTGAAAGCCAATGTACAGCAGCATCTGATTAATAAAATCAAATCTAATTCACAGACCTGTTTATGTGGCTTGTTCTCAGCAGTTGTCAGTCCTAAATAATGCCAGTAAATTTTCTGGAAAGTAATAATGACACAAGTTTTCCATGAGGCAGTGTGATACAGTTAAGATGCCTGTTTATTCTCTTAGTGCCTGTTCTTCCACAGTTATAGTCAACAGCACATCAGACATATTGGCTATAACCATGTCAATTTAAGTGACAGTAGTGGAAATCTAAAATCTCAACAGAGTATCTTTTTGTTTTGAGTATTTCTTACATGTTTTCAGCATCTGCTTGTGTATCTGGCAGAAGTAAGCCAGTGGCTCTTTGTAAGCAAAAAGGGACATGAAGGTAAACAATATTGCCATAAATTGTGATGTTCTTGCCTCTCCCAGTCTGCAGAGATGTCACACTCATATCCCTTTTGTGTGTTTTTAAAAGGAGTATCTGGCTGTTACATTGATTTGCCTGGCTAAAAAGTCATCCAAACAGGACTTCTGAGCTTGTCGTTAAACTCAGGTTTAAGTAATTCCATGTTGTAAACAAGAATGCCCCAAAAATGTTATCTTTTTAGTTTTAGAATATTGTACAGTATAAACGTGTCAGCTAAAATAGATTTAGCTGCTGAACTCCTGTTGGATGCACAGCTTAATGAAGTATTGTTGACCCATTGTCACTTCAGTGCTTCGTAGCTCAACTTACCTACTTATAAGAGAAAAAATGATAGTGATATTATGAAACATACGTAAGAAGAACAGGTTACTATTATTGTTATTTTCCGTAAGGCCCAGGATCACATAATACTATGTGTGATCCTTTTCCTGTAACATTGTCCTCCTCACTGTTGCCTTTATTTTTTGCTCACTGTATCCCATGAAACACACTCTTCAGAAGGCCAGATCACCCCGCATGGCATAATATTTAATGGCAAATAGGCAATGACCAATGTTATTTTACTGCTTCCATTGCTCAGTATCTGCCATCATGCTCTACATAACTTAAAGCAAGTACATTTAATTTATGGTATATTATATTTATGGTATATTGGTTTTGTTTATTTCTTATATACACTGAATACAAGCTGTATGCCATCATTAAAGTTTTTTGCAAACACTCTGAATTCCCTCTTTATTTGCACTACCCAAGCTGCTTAGTAAAATTTTAACCAGCCAGCAGATGGAGAGATGACAAACAAAGTCATATGATGCCTCTGCATATAAAGAGTTTGCTGATTCACAGGCTCAATTGATTTCATCTCAGTCAGGTGCAAGAACAGCTGAAATGTTTTTATTGCAGAAAGTTTCAGTCTTGTGCTATTTTATCTGGAAGTAATAATATTTTTTCTGGATATGGGATTTCTTTGTTTTAAAAATAGAATTGCTGACAGCTTATGATGTCCACAGAACAGTATAAGGAGAAGAAAAGAAAACCAAAGCTCTCCACTCATCTTAACCCATGGTAATCTGATTATGTAAAGCCAATGGGAGAAAATTAAAAAATAAACAAACAAATAAAATGTACTTCCCCATCTTTTCTTATACGTATGTACTCTCATGTTTTTAAGAATCAAATCAAGAATCTACTGATGGAATTTAGGGAGTCTCCCATTTAGTCAGGTAATTTTCCTGACAGGACTTATTGCCTGCATCCCTCATCAGCTACAAAGAGAAATGTATGATTTGTCTACTATACCAGACTTCAATCCATCAAGAATACAATTTAATATCTGACAGGAATTACTGCTGGGTAATCCTGAAGGCTTCTTCCCTTTCAGTCAATAACCCTTTTTGTAAATCAACAGTACATAAATTAATAACCTAAAATAATTCTTTAAGTAGAGCTTGGGTGAAGACTAACGTCACTTTGAACGTGTAAGATTGGGTAACATTTGGAAACAGGTAAATGATGATTTCTCTTTCCAGAATGGCAATTATTAACCAATAAGAAAACCTTATTTGTAGCTGAAACCCACATGAGTATGTTGTCTATTTTAGTATAAATTTTTAGCATAAATGCAAAGTCAAGTAAAAACCTAGCTGTCAAAAGTGTATCTGGTCATCCCTGTTCTCTAAAACACAGGCCAAAAAAAAATGTTTTACATTGGTATAACAGAATGGAAAAGTACTCAGTTCCCCCTAGTAGGCTGGCTGGTCTAAGGGCCCAGGTAGACACTAGCCGTACTAGCAGCATGTCTAGTCTAAGTGAGCACATTGCATGCTCACAGCCACAGGCTGTCATGTTGCGGCTTACAAATGTAAGAAACTGGAAAGGTCCTTAGTCCTGCAGCATTCTGAGAATGGCAGGTACTCATAGCCTGGTAATGAAAAAGAAGAGACAGGACCATTTAGCTCTTAAAAATGTTTTATTTATAGGGAAACTGGAAAGCACAAGTTAACTACCTCTCAACTTGGCTGTAAAGAGCACATCAGAGCTTACTATCTGAGATGTCTACTGAGCAGCCAGCAGCAATGGTGGCTTTTAATGAAAGTGTAAAGCAAATTAAGTTAGTGGCATCTGAAAATAAGTGACATTTCCACATAAAAGTGTTCCCTAAGACAACATACAGGAATGAATAATGGTGACAATAAATCTGCTTCAGAGGAGGAGACGCAGAGGCTGTTATTTCTGGCAAAGTAAGCAGCACTTAATTTTCTTTCCAATACAAACCATCTTCCATTCATATGTATGACCAACCCTCTATTCTAAGTGATACATTATTGAAAATTATTAATTCAGGGAAGTATTTTTTAAAGAGGAGGAGAGGCCTGGCTACGATACAGAAATGTCTGTGAAGTATTTGGAAGTTACTAGTATCAAAACAATTGATTTTCTGCTTAGAATTAATTAAATTGTCATAAATATATGCTACTGGGAAGCTTATGCCAAACCCCTTTTTGTTTTAATGTTTGTTCAGTCACAATCTATGCAGAAGATGTCTGAGAAAAATTGAAAACTAAAGCTCAAGAGATTTTCTTTCTCTTTCAGAGCATCAGAACAGGTTGTTCTTAGCTTCTAACTCTCCCACCAAACTATCTTTGCTAGCATGTTCTCCACCATGTGAATTTATTGAGTTCTGTAAAATGGGAGCAGGTAGTTATTTTCCAAGATGCATTAGCTGCGGAAGAGGTTAGAACTAGCTAGAAGTCAAACTAAAAGATAATATTTCACATACAAAAATTTATGGTTTGTAATATTTTTTTTAATAAGAAGTAAATAAATATTTTGAAACTTATGTGAAGACCAGACAACATCCATTACAAATATGTAACTGTAGTTAACAACCCTGCTTTGGGGACAGAGGGAAGCTAGGTGAGTTTTTAGTCCCTCACACCCTATTTCCCTCTGATTTTAGGAACCTGGAATCAAGATTCAAGTGCTGTCTGGAGCATTGTGGCGCTTTCTCCATTATTTTCCCTTCTAAGTTTTGCGGAATTATGTAGGTGAGCCTATGTGTCCTAGTCCTTGTGTCTTTATAAAGGTAGAATAGACAGGAAGAGTTACAGCAGGTCATAAAAATGCTGTGATAATCTATTTTAATAATCAAAAACACTGAAGCTTGGAGGGAAATAACTGCAGCATTTTAAGCTACATTGGTGGAATAGTGTATGCTTTCTAAATAAAGTTATATAAAGCACAACCAGTATCTTTCCCTAGAGCATATTTTAGAGTGCTTTGCCCAATCTTGTTTTAATGACTAATGTTAATGAGAATACCAAAGGGAAATGGTAAACTTGACAGGAAAGATTCATTATACAGAATAGAGAAAGCAAGATGAGAGCTTACAGGAAACGTTCTTGGTTTATCACTACAAAACAAGCAATTCAAAAACTTTAGGTTAGTTTTCACAACGGGAGACAAAAGGACTTCCAGTTTTCTATGGCAATATTTTGGGGGGCAAACTGACATGAAAAGTGATCTTGTATACAAATGAAGATTCAGAAGCTACCTTTTACAAGCTTTTTTTTTTTTTTTTTTTTACAAAAAAACCCCCAAGGTATAGCATCTATCAGAAGATCAAAAGAGAGGCACAGAAACATGAGGAAGTTCAAGTGATCTAAATTTGATAAAACTTTTATTAAAGGAAAGGTTTTAAACTGTGCCCATAATACGGCAATAAAAGAAATAAGAATGGAATCATCTGATAGAATTGCACCTTGTAAGTCTAGTTCTGTGTGTATTTTTGCTTGGCTGAAAAGATGAAGCCACATTTCTAGGAGGAACTTAATAATTTCATGCTAATAAGTCATATTTCTGAGTCCTTCTGTTCATAATTGAAGCCAATAGTTTAATGGCCATATGTTGGCTTACACATCAAAGGTAGTTGTTGCATGGTGTAGTGGTGGTGCTGGGATACAGCAGGGAGCTGAAGCAAAAATTGATGCTAAGTAGCCAACATTTCCCTAGATAGAAGACCAAATGGCAGGGTGATGCAGATGTAATTATAAGAAATGAGCCCTACTCACACACAGTTCTTTGACCAGGGAGTGCAAGTCATGTCCCTCTTTCTACTTTTGCAGCTATGCAAGTGGAGGTCTACAAAAAGAAATTAGTAAACTAGGATGAAAATATAAGGTAATGCCTACATACAGAATTCTTACATCCTCCAGCTTCTCAAATCCCCATTCACTTACTCAGCGGTCCTATAGATGTGTGAAAACAATGAATACCTCCGGTTTTTTACATCAAATAACCTCCAGCATCAGCATTTTTGCTCCTACGCATGTCCTGGGCTGCCTCAATCTTGACAGTATTATAGAGCTTCGTACTTATTTTATTTCTAGACAATAACAAGACTTGAAAACAATGTACTCTGCCACCTATCTCCCTTGAAGCATTTGATTTGGTACTTTCAAAGCATACAAAGATACCTGATATGCACCTCTGTGTACTTGTCCCAAGTACCTGTGCATGACAAAGTTTCAAACTCTCAGCTCTTTCTTTTTTTCATTTAGATGTGGGCTTTTCTGGCAGCATTAATTTTACATAGAGCAGAGGATCATGACTGTGCTTCAGTGAATATTCCTGGTACAACTATGTGCTCACTTTTCAGCTTTTGTAGTGCCTGCCTTTTAGGAGTCCAAATAAATGCTGTGGTTCTGACCTCTGTTATGATCTGCTATGATCCTGTTTCTTATGTCTTGCTTCCTCGGTGTAACTGTAACCAGTCACCTGAGAGAAGGCATAAGCAAATGTAGGAAATGGGAATGTTTTCTGTGGCTTTTCTTACCATTTCTGTAGCCACTGAATACTTAAAAATCAGTATATTTTATTATTGTGCTAATAAAGGATAATTTGACTAGAGTAAAATACCTCAATGGAAAAATGACAATGGTTTTGCAACTATTACTTGATCGTATTTGTTTGTATAGACACCTATTGCTGTGAATTTGTAAAAAAAAAAAGAAAAACAAACAAAAGATTGCCTGAGGCATCTCCCTCAGGACTGCCTTTAATGCTTTTCCAGTACATGAAATAGTGTAGTGCAGGCTCCACTTGTCCCTGCATTCAGTTTGTGCTCTGTTCATTCTGTCTGTCTAAAATGTTTTGGTTTTGAAGCAGACATTTCACACAGGCAAGGCTTTCTTTCAGGGCAATAGTCTTTGTCACAGTTTTACTGTTTCCCTTTTCCTTTCCTGTGCCCACCTCATCTTTGTCTCTTGATGTGTCTAGCAGAGAACAAGGAAATGCAGAGATACGAGAAACTTTTCTGCCTTCAATGATGAAATTAGATTTTTTAACAAAATAATTCAGTCTGCACGTGGTTCAGTTTTGAGTCTAAGCACTCAAGATCTCATTTTTATCCAAATGAGTTCCTCTGTATAGTTTATATTCTTGCTGCATTTCCTATTGCTCAAGTGCATGAGTACTAAATTACAGGAAATACTGACATAAATGTTTTCCATGAGTACTCTGTCTTGTAATTGATACAGAGGTTACTGTTATATTTAATGTTACCTCTTTTATCTTTTTTTTATAACAGGCATAATCCAATGACAGAGTTGTCGAAGAATTGTTTGACAGCATAATGGAATTTTTTTTTTCCTTTTTAACAGGGTGTTTCAGCATAGGGTCATCAAAAGTCTGAAGTATTTCTTCTCTGATGGACTAAAACTTTACCTGCTTTCTTAAAACTCTTCCTCACCACCTGCTGTGATGGATGGGTGAAAGGAGAAATTTTATAACTTTCTGGGCAAAGAATAATGCTTTACTCAAGTCTTTAGAGACTCGTTTATATGAATCTAATTGTTTTGTTATAGCCTTGTCCTTATGCTCTGCTGTGTGAATGCTTCAAAATGTAATCTCATTGTCTGGAAACCCAAAATCAATATAAAAGGAAGCGAAGCAGCTAAGATGTGAAAGGAAGAATTTTTCAAGTTAGAAATTAGCATGTCTTCTTTCCATTTGCCATATCAGAACTAAATGATTTTTATGTAAAATATATTTACCATCACTTCAGTCCATTAATATCCATTTAATAATAAATAAAAGTCATATTCATTGCACTAGTTCAATAGGAATTTTTAATCTCTGCTACCTGAGGGTTTTTAAAATAATGTAGCATTTAGAATGATGAGAAGATTATACATACAAATGTCTTAGAGTTATTTGTTTTTTAAAATTAGACTTATCTTCACAAAGAGACAAAAGACCCTAGTCTGCTATCTTCTTGACCAAAATACTTCCAGTATTAGATGGTTCAATACAAGAAATCTCATGGTGGACTATTAGCATGTAATCTGTCTCTAAAGGACACGATGACAGTTGTTATTTTTACCTGTAAAGAAGATTTAAATTTCCTAAGTTGGAATGCTGGAGTGCCAGCCTTAGATTTAGGGAGCCTGCACTTACATTCCTGCTATGACAGAGACTTACAGACTTTGCACCAAAAAAAAAGGTTGAAAGGGTCTGACCATATAGCATAATTTCCTCTCTTGATTAAATGGATACAACTACAACTACAGAAGAGGTTGCAGGAAGGAGATGTGCTGTGTATGGTGTGTTACATAGGCAGCTGGAAGTGCCATACTGATGTGTTCTTACTAATTGTACCTGTCAGACCCTGGGGGCCTCATCCCACACAGGATGCCTGTCCCTGAAGTGTTTCAGATACAGGCAGCCACACATTGCTTTTCACACAAAATATTACTCATCCTTCTGCATTATGCACCTGTTTAATAGCTAAGCTTTTAATGGCATCTGAGGTGGATAAGGGAGCTGTTTTTCCTCTGCTTGGTCCTACAGATGCATGTTATAATTAATCCATCTGATGAATGAATTCCTGCGACACCGACAGTGCTCCCCACCCCTTTAGCAAGAGGTGGTCTTGCTACCACTGTGTCTGTGTCTCTACTGTCTACCAGACCACAAAAGAAAGGGGGGGCTAAAGCGCAACATGTTCTTTATCCTACAGTCCATGTGTCAATGTTGCTGGCTGGAAGATGCCTGCATCTGAGATGAGACACTTTTGCGGTTTTCTAAGGACAGTCATATTCAGCCAGCACTGGCGCTGAACGATTGCAGTGTTTGGCTTCTCAGTCCCTCCGGCTGAACTGCTTGCTCAGTTATTGGATGCATAACTCTGTTGACATCTTGACAGATGCTTCTGGGTGTCTCTTGACAAAGGCCGCAGCCAGGTGCTGAAAACCTTGGGGTATCTAGTTTTGTGGCTCTTTGCACACGAGTTCTCCCCTGCAGAACAGGAGATAACAGCTATATCCTACCCCACGAGGTGTTGTATAGATAAACATGATGCTCCAGCTCCACAGTAACAGTGACATATTTAGCTTATGTAAACTTAGTAACAGAATTTTAAACAATTTAACCCCCCCTTACGGAAAATCTAGATACACAAAATGGACATCATATCTCATGCTTTTAAGCACAATGGTTTCTTTGATATCTATGAGTGGTGAGTGCATTCTTTGTCTTTTTTATTTTTAATAACTCTAAGAAATGAAATTATCTGTGGGGTTCCTCTTCACTCCACTGTATATCCTTTTATTTTCATACTAAGAGAGAAGGTAAGCAGTATAACTCAGATTGGCTTGTCTGTATCCTTGATTATTTTTTATAACTGTATCATGTCTAGCTTGCAGCAATGAAAATCCTAAATCTAAATCTAGTTTTCACTTGCATTGAAATTTCTTAATACATCTAATTGTTAATGTCACTGTACCACATAAAGTTTTTATTACAGCCTTTCGACACACTGGCTTACTGTTTTATTACAGATGAGGAAAGAACAATTTTTGTTATGTAAAGGCTCCTCTATATCGTCCAAAGCAATTGTCCTCAAAAAGAATGTGAGTTTAAGCACAAGGGAGAGGGGGCAGTTGCTCTCCTTCTATTGATTTACAGTTGTATCAGCCTTAACTTGTAATCAGCAAACTTTGCAACTGGCAACTTCAAGTATGTGCTTCTTCAAACTTCATGGTAGGAGACCAGTTAAGGCACAGTCTTTCAGCCCCAGTTGCTAAAAGTACTAATTTCCAGTTGTTAGGAATGCACGATTTGCATTATATTTAAGGCTTTTTTTACATCACTTTAGAAGTGTTGAGGAGAATTAAATATGATTACATTTCTGCATACTTGAAAGTATCTTTACAGTGTTAGTGAAGCTGTAAAGTAGTCTAGTGTAAACTCAGATGGTGAAATCCTGATTCCAGTCACTGACAAAATTCACATTGATTTTAATGGAACAAAATTTCACTCAACTTTTAGGGCTGGAAGGGGCCATAATAATCATCTAGTCAGAACTACAGCATAATACAAGACAGAATTCCTTCAAGTGTTTCCTACATAAAGTCTATAATTTCTGCTTGAGCTATTACATATCTTTCAGGAACACAGTTTTCATTTAAAGTTCTCAGTGATAAAGAACCAAGTATTTCCCTAGGTAAATAGTCCAAATAGTTGATTAGATTCACTGATAAAAATATGCACCTAGTCTAATATCAATCATCTAGCTTCCACCTTCAAATATTGGATCTCGTTATGCTTCATCTGTTAAATTAAAGGGCAATCAGAAATCTTCTCATTGTAAGTAATTGTAGGCTGTAATCAAGTCACCTCTTATCCTTTCCCTGGATATACCAGAAACTCTGCAAACAACCTTCAGGTTATTCAAGTTGTGGTTTTTATGAAGCTTTCTGTTTGTCTGTAGCTTTTTGAAGACATGGACATCAAAAAGAGATATACCATTCTAAAAGATGATCTTAAATGCCAGGACATGGGGCAAAAAAAGGAGAGTAAGTATAGCAGTTTTTCTATAAATACAGTAGTCTCTTGGTGTATCTGTTTTGTATTAATCTGACTGCCAGGAGTTAAACCAAAGGTGGCTGTTCAGAGGTAAGGAGCAAACAATAGCAAAGACAAGATGTATGTAGTAAGCATCTGCAAACTACTTGAGATAAAAGTGTCTATGCCCATAGCATAGAAAATAGTTATATATAGTTTGGCATATTTTACATTTGGCTAATTATTTCCAAAGCTCAGGGTCTAATATCAAAGAGGACCTAACTGTTTAAAAATGTCGGTTGGAAAAGATGGCCTGTTGTCAGCACACTGAAAATAAAGCACAGATTAGGCAGGAGACCCAAGGTCTGCAGCCATTACTCTCATTCTCTACATGGAGAGAGGGAAACAGCCATGGCTGAGTTATATAAAGATATAAAAATACGCAGCTGGGACTCTGTAGTGTGCTGCATATACACTATGTAATGTGCTGTGTACCCTCTGAGAATTGAAAGCTAGTACCAATATGCAGTTTCTGCATCACTTAAATCAGCTGCTTTCAAAGATGCGTATGGTACAAGGATGCATACATACCAACACACAGTGGGTTCTGCTGGTTTGGTGTAGTTGGTCAACAAAGGAATTTTCTGAGATACCATTTCTTGGAGTAGCCATAAGGGCAGAAAAGGAGCTCTGTTACACATAGGCAGCCAGAGCACTCTCAGGACCCATAAAATATATCCCATATGCTTGTCCTCTCTGGCCTTCGTGAAGTCTAGTCCTCATTTTCCTTGAGTATTTTCTCCTTTATACACCTCTGTGTTCTCACAGCACTCCCTACTACCTTAGCATTATACTGCACCAGGAGTACATCTTGGGTCAATTATATATCATCTTTCCAAAGGCCTTTTCAGACTTCCTGCTTTCCAGACTTCCTGCTTTCCAGACTTGCTGCTTTCCAAAATACAGGCTAACCTAGCTGGTGAGTGTAATTTTCATTCTTGGATTTCAAATGTGATTTTATACATACCTGCACACATAAGATCAGTTAAGGCTCTGTTACCAAGTAAGGCATATTCTCTACAAACTTTGTGCTACTTTGTTCTTAGCATTATTTACTATAGATCTGCAAAATTTAATGACATTGCTGTTGAACGTCATTTATCCAGATATCAATAGGCATTGGGGCAAAATTTTTCCTCATTTAAGAAAGGCTTCCTATTCGGCTTTTCAACCTTGTAACTATTCATTCCTTTCACCATTTTTTTTTAAAAAGATGACCAAACCTGTACAGAGTACTTTAAACATCTTGCTAGTTCCTTACTCACTGGTAGGACTATATCTGTAATGTCAGTTAAACTATAAGACAGCCTTATCATTCTCATGACTGCATTACACTGATGGCTCATTCTGTAATCAGCCACATTAATTTCTGTTTTGGTGGTCTTCATATGTAAGCACCAACTCTGTCAATCACCATTTTAAAGAAATAAGCCTTTCACTCTCATTTATCTGCAGAATCATGGTCAGTTGACTCTACATGAACCTTTTGTAAGGACTTGCTGTGAGAGAAAGCATATGGATGTGAGTGTGGTTTACACTGCAAAATGGAGAAAATTTGAAAAAAGGAAATGAGAAAACAACCTATGGAATATCAACTATTTATGGAGCAGACAGTCTGCCTGTGTCGGAGGTTCTTCAAACTGGAATTAAACTCATATATTGAAAATGCCTGACAGCGTTCTGAATAGGTCATAATAAGACTGTATATTTGAGCTGAAAAGCAATTATAGGTACAACTCCTACAACCTCAGTAGCTGCTTTCACCCACGGGCTCCCTAGCCCTTCTGAAGTTCTTTGTAATGATGTATAAAAGATCAAGTCTGTGTTGGATCCTGCTCCTGACACAGTTAACTATCTCCAAAACATTAAGCTCGAGTCAAACTAATAAGGTCTTTTGCAGTTGTTGTTCAAACAGGATCTGCTATATTATTCATGCTTTATCTTAGCTGCATGATCTCAGTCTCCTCTTGCATCCATGCCTTTATATTTTTCAGAACATGAGTGACTATAATGTTTCTTTCAGCACTGTGCAGGTAGAATAATAAACATCAAGCCTAAGTTTGTGTGCACGTATGTTGGTGGTGCTGAGGTAGGAAAGACTTGGACAGAATGCTGGAAAGCTGGCATCGCTGTAAGATCAGAGCTAGTGTTAAGAGTTAAAGTGCTTTCTCTAAAATGATTTACTGTAAATGCAAGGGTATATAATCTGGGTATAGAAAATGAAATGTTATGAAACATCTACTTATTATAGTGCATTTTTAAGGTATTATTAGGCATACATTAACTGTCAAACATTATAGTTTATATATATGCAACAAAACAAATTTAGTAAGTACAATAAGATAATATATGGAGTTAATAGATTTAAATATATGTCTTACAAACATTTCAGGCAAAATTATTTTAGAAGGATAAAAACTAGTAGGTTTTTCTCTGGATCGTTGACTTTTTGATGTTAAAAGATAACATCCCATAACACAATTGAATATTTAAATTATAAGGTCCATTCCTAAGTGAAAGAAAAGCAAGCCTGTATATAGCATTGGGAGTTTTGTGTGCCCATCTTTGGTTTTAGTTTTCTGTGTCAGATAACCATAGATTATTTAGGTTGAGAAGGGATTTTGTGAGCCTGTCACTTTGTCTCCTGCTCAATGCTGGGTCAACACTGAGTTCAGCCCAGATTGCTCAGGGCTTTATCCAGTTGGATCTTAGAAAACTCCAAGAGTGGAGACTGCACAGGCTCTCTGGGCAGCCTGTTCCACTGCTGGACTGTGTACACAGCCAAATTTTTGTCTCTTTTACTTGTCAAAACCTGTATACATTTCCAAACACATATTTCATCTTAATGGATTTTTATGTGGGCATGGCAGCCCAGTACTATGACTGGATACTTGAAACATTCCATGTGCTTCTCTGTAGCTGGATACAACACAGTGCTTTTCATTTCAAGAAACTCAATCATTTCAGATGAAACAAAATGTTGTGAGGGTTTGGAGTTTTTTTAGTGTGGTGTTTTTGGTTTTGGGGCGGGGTTTTTTTTGTTTGTTTTGTTCTGTTTTGTTTTGTTTTTCCCCTAAATGCTTATTCCATGGGAAAATGCATACTCTAGAATGTTTTCTCTGGAAAAGAAGAAATATCAGTGTGTGAAAAGTCTGATTTTTTTTGCCAATACTAGTTCTCAGTTTGGACTTCCACTACTGGTTTGACATTCTTGCTAGAAAATGAGAGTTTTGCCATAACTAAGTGTTTTCCAAATCTTTCAAGTATAAATATGGCTTCCTAAGAGATAGTAAAGATATGCCATAGTTAAGGAGATAGAGTAGATTTCTTTCAACAGATGCTTCAGGTAGGAGAATAAATATTTGAATGGGTGTAATGTGACAAAAAACATTGCTAGAAAACAACATGGAATAAAATAAGGCACAAGAGTATCAGGAGAGAAATATCTTATATCTTGAGCATGTCTGTTGGATTATCAAGTGTCATTCAAGGTAATGGTAATAATAGCATCATCTCATACAACTGCACTGTTCCTTTAACATCATTTTGTATTTCTACCCCAACTAGCACAGGTGGTTTTGTGTAAAAAGGAAAGAAAAAGAAAGATAAGTGCAGTATAACTAACCAGCTCAACATGAAGATGCTGTAAGACTCACTAAAGCCTTGGGGATTATTCCCATACTCACAAGGCAGCATGTGCAAAGAATTGGTAAAAGCAAGACTGACTTTTATGTAGACCACCATCAATAGTTTTGAGTGAAAATATAAAATAGCTTCGTTCCATGGAATTATAATAGTACCAGCAATACAGGAATGAGTAAGGAGGTGCTTTGAAATGAAAGTCAGTCTTGCAGTCAGACATACATCCACTAACGTGGACTGTTGCCAACATATTCACTTCTATATTTGTTCTGTCATATTTGATTATACTCAGATTCCCCTAAGTCCTTTAGCTGAATTACAAATTATGTCTTTATTTGGAAACAAATATGCCCACAAAGGCATTGTGTACCTTCTTGTGTGCAGTGTACAGTGTTACTGACTACAGAGATAGATTAAAATCCTTTGGACATTTCTCCTGCCAGTCAAATAATTGCATGTGATAGCTTCAATACAGTTGCCGTTGGAAAACAATGAAATTCACTGACCATACTTTAGATTGTCATAAAGGAATATGAGTCAAATTCCTTCTGGGAGAAGAGAGAGAGTGTATTTATGTGTGTATATATATATATATATATATATATTCTATGTATGCCTACATATTCAAATACTTCCAGTCTATAGTTAGCACAGATATATTTCTACAAAGTGATAAATAACTGATAGCATGAGATTTATTACAATACTTCTTACACTCCTTAAAACTTTGGAACCCAGGGAAGGGTTGCAAATAATGGACTTTTTTTCTTAAATTTTCTTTTGTAATATTTACACTGGAAGCTAAAGGTCATTCCCACTCTTTCTTTTATTTTGAATGTATTTTTCTATTTGAAGTTAGTTAAAAATAATAGTCAGCTGATGTACATGAGAAGTTTTGCTATGACTATGGGATATTGCTGATTTACATGACTGGATAGTTTCTCAAAAGAACTTTGAGATGGGAAAAATACACTCAACCTCATGGACCTTTGTGTAATAGGAATCTAGGTCATAAGCAGAAAGTAACCACCATGACTGAGAAGTTTGTATAGTGAGACTGGAAGAATCCTGTGTAATGATACCACATTGATTCTCTGAGTATCTCATAGGCACATCACTGACGTCACTGGGGCATTGTCATTTAAAAGCCAAGTGATTGATTTGTACTGATTTGACCTTTGCTATTCATTTGCTGACTAGCTATGTTTTCTGATATTTTTAATGACATTTCATAAAAATGCTGGGTGGGAATCCACTGTTTCATCAAGCATTCCTATCTGAGCATATTCACTAAAAAATATAATGAAATAAAAAATAATTTCCATTAGATAATAATCTTATTTGGTCAACATTTTTGTCAAGCTCTACATATTCCCTTGATAAAATTCAACCTCCCCCCTTCTCATGACAAAACCCAAGGGAAAACTTTACTTACTGTAATAACTTTTTGTCTTATTTTCAAAAAGTTACAATTCAAGACTTGGCATTACAATTTATCACTGCCAAGACAGCATTTGAGAGCATGAATAGTGAATATCTGGGTTTTGATAACTAAGAAGCATACTCAGTACATTTTGAAGCTGGCAGATACAGCACAAATCGAAGAAACACTGGTCCCTCTGGCAGCTGAGACTTCCTTCAAATCCTCAGCAGCTAACTATTTTTTCTAAACAGGGAGTAATTATTCCAGTCCATTCTGCCTTTAAATCATGCTCCTGTGACTTCATCCTGCATCAGGCACAATGTGCCAGTCTGCACTGCTCTCAGCCCTTTGAAACACTTTTGACACATGATTCTTCCTCTTGCTAAATGAAAATAATCTGCCATTTAATCACTTGCTTGCAAGCAATCACTCGCTAGCCTGATATGCTTGGCAAATTTCTTTTTTAGAGCTGTCAGGTGTACACACAACAGGAATTTGCCATGTTCTACTGCTAGATCATGTACAGGGTCACTAGTCAGGACATGGTTAAGCTACTGGTTATATATGTGTTCACTGAAATTATTTCAGAGTCAATACCAGGTCTCTCTTTCTGGATGTCCATAAGATAATTACAGCAAATGGTTACAAACAAGCTAGATCAAAGAGAAAAATACTCTATCCAGTCCTGGTCTCTCTAACAGCTACTGTTATCAGTCATTAAACCTACCCATTTCCTAGAGCTACCAGACACATATTTAAATTGCACATGCTACAACTGAGATAAAGTAAGTGCTCTGATGTCTGTAGTTTTGACCCTTTGTCTGATCATTTACTGAGAGTTGTAACTAAATTCAGCAAATTAGGTATGCATCTTTTTTCCTCTTTTTTTTTAAATAAAAACTGTAGTACTATTCTAGAAGTGTTCAAAAAGTTCAGCAGAGATCAACTTAATCTTGTAGTAGACATTGTGCATAGGCACCTTCCGCACAAAAGGTGTAACACAAAAGGTTTTATGAATCCAGTATCCTTTTGACATTCCCTCCCAGTCTTACTTCATCTTTAAAAAAGTACTTGCACTGTTATAGACCATTATTTCTAAAAATAATAATCCTCTCCAGTGAGTAAGAGTAATGAAGTATGCCTGGTTTATTAGTTGTATACTTAACACCAAACCAGCATTAGGAGCTGCTGTGGGTTAACCGCAGTAGGGAGCTAAGCACCACGCAGCTGCTCACTCACTTCCCTTGCAGCAGGACAGGGGAGAGAAGTGGAAGTGCAAAAGTGAGAAAACTCATGAGTCAAGATAAAGACCGTTAATAAGTAAAAGAGAAAAAGACAAAGCAAAAGAAAGAAAACCAAATAATGTAAAAGCAGTCACTCACAAGCAGCTGATGGATGCCCAGCCAGTCAGTGAGCAATAGCAACTCCTAATAAACAGCCCCCCATTATATTGCTGAGGATGAACAAGTCCTTTGGTCAGTTGGGGTCAGCTGTCCCAGCCGTGCTCCCTCTCAGCCTCTTGTCTGCCCCCAGCCTACTCACCGTGGGGGGCAGAGTGAGAAGTGGAGAAGGCCTTGATGCTGTGTAAGCACTGCTCAGCCATAGCTAAAACTTCGGTGTGTTAATAATACTGTTTTGGTCACAAGCCCAAAACTTAGCACCTGAGGGGCTGCTATGAAGAAAATGAACTCTATCCCAGCCAAAACCAGTACAGGGGCTAAGTATGCACAGTATCAAACACTGTCTTAATGGATGCACACTTACTTTTTATCCCTGTTGCTTCCAGGGCAAACAGCTCAATTCTTCATTTCTTCCTCACTGCCAGAAGACTTTTCTTCCTACATAGCAAAGGCATGTGTTTTTATTAATCAAGATCTTGAAGCTGCTCTCTGCTGCTGTGCTGTTTGAAAGTTCATGTAGACATATTAGGTATCCTTAGAGAACACAATATGCAACAAAAACTGTGTTAGAAAATTAATTACTGTGAGGTGACTGCAATACTAGATGTCTACTACAGTATAACTGTATGTGGTTGCACTACTATACATGAGCACATCTTAAAGATGTCAGGATTTATACCAGATCTTACTGTTGACAGTACTCTGATACAAGAGAGTATGTTCTTAGAGAGACAACTCTTTTGATTCAGAGTTAACAGAGTTAAATCAGAGTTTTCTTTTGAAACTATATAATTGGAAAGACCACTTAGAGGACAATCAATTTTTAATTTTTTTTAAAAATTATTTATGTTTCAAACTATCACAACATACTGCCTTTCCTGTAGGTGCGAGTACAGATTTCAAAAGCAGGACTGCTGACCTGTTTTGCTGTGGCTTGGCCACTTGTTCTCTCTTGACATAGTTGTTAGAGGAAAACATAATCTAGGGGCTCTAAATTTTTAACACTGTGTTTTCCAAGGAGATGTTGCCAGAGAATGTTTATCACTGCTACCTTAGCTCTGATCATTGCAGCTGTAACAGCATGGCCCCATCATTAGTGTCTTTGCAGAGATGTGTATGTGAAAGCAGTACGTAAATTCCCATTTCATAAGTTTGGAAGCTTTTCTGTACATCCAAATCCCCTCTGTTTTCCATGGGAAATGGAAAAAAAACCCCAAATCAACAACCTAATGCTTATATATTCAATCAATATTTTAGAGAATACATTGCAGGGTTTTTTTTAATAAAGCTAGAACAATCTCCTTTTAAGGTAAAGCTAAGACTTTATTCACATAAATAGCTCATCTGATTTCAGGGGGCTTGGTGTAAGTTTGAAGTGAGCAAAAGATTGGTTCAACTCACTTTATTTTGGCTACTGTTGTTTTGTTTTTTTCCTCCTTGGATCTGCACACAGACTCCTACTGCTGCCCATTTCAGTTGAAGAATGCTTTTGGCTAGATCTGCAAAGTCAGTCAGATGAGAAAAGAATCACTGGCTGGGTATAAAAGCTAATAATTTCTTGGCAGACTTCTCATGAATTAGACCCATTTTCACTGTGTGAAAAGTAAATTAAAATCCTACTTAATTATTTTCTAATAATTTGCATAATATATATTAATTTCTAAAATATAATCTCTAATTTTAGACTGACTTTATTTTATAGTTGTTCCTCTAAGAAATACAAACAAAAAATCAGCAAACCAGGAAATGGCAAGATGCACCCATAAAAGAGACCCTTCTTCCACATAAAACTGAAGTTATTATCCAGAAATGAAAGAGGTAGAGCTCCTACCAGTATACAAAAGGTTGATTTAGATGTTAGATTTTTAATCAAACCAAATTATATTACATTTACTAATTAAGATTTTATTACATGCATTTGTTTCTTCCTAATTAGCTAAGTGGAATTCTTTGTTTACAGCTACATTAATTTGCTTGGAGGGGAAACTGCAGCTAGTGTATAAACCTCTGCATCGTCTTTCAAGCCCTACTCTCCTGAAAGGATCACCTTTTCCTCCTCTATCTCATACATGCAAGCACACTATAAAACCATTAAATTACCACATTTGAAAGGAAATAGATAGGGTCCTATTTCCCTTGAAATGGGTTCATTTGTTAACTTCTAAACTTTCCCTTAGTAATTTTCAGACATAATGTATAGTGCCAATCTCTCAGTACTTTCCAGGACTCAAAGTTTCTCTCACTCTGCGGCTGTTGTTAATGTGTTCACTCCCTAGTTGTTCGGAGTACTACAGATTTTGTTTAAAATATTATTTCTCTTGTTTCTGTTGTTTATGTTGCTATACCTCATATTGCTAAAGGAATTTTGACTATCTAATCTTAACCCTACAGGGTGAGAGAACAATTAGAAGACACATTTTTATACCTGTTTAGTTTTGTATACTTTGTGTGCAAACGTATGCCTGAGTTGAATTTTAACAAGGCTAAATTTTAGTTAGAGAAACGCAGAAGCAGGAGTCCAAATCTTGAAAGTTACACTAAACATAGCTGTCATTTAATATTGAAGTCTTTCTTGGATCTAGCCAAGCAAGGTAAGAGAGTTATTTCTTTCTGAAAATTGCCTACATGGATAAAGAATTTATTCACATCTGTAAATTCATATTTAAATATGTTTCTGGCTTCAGTCTGCACAATATTTTTGCACCAAGAGATTCATTACTTTTACTGTTTCGAACCTGCAATATAGAAAAGTATTATTATGTTTTACAAATAGTGCAGAAAGGTCAAGATTTGTCTTGCCTACATTGTGTTATGTGAAAGACAGGTGTTTAATTTAAACCAAAACTGTGGGATGTCTCCAAAGCTAATGCAGATAGCCTGGCATTTCTGGAGTGACTTATCCCATCTATTGACCTACAAGAGAATTTTAAAACAGGTAGGCTATTTAAATCATCTTCACATACTTCAGTTGTTACTGAGGGAGTTTCAATGACTAGCTACAACAATACAGCTAAATTTACGTATCCAAATTTAGAGGATATTAATGCTTCCCTAAGAAACTGATAGCCAAACATCCCCGTGTTATCAACACTGTTTTGGTCACAAATCCAAAACATAGCTTCTATGAAGAAAATTAATTCCATCTCAGCTAAACCCAGTGTAATAAAAAAAAAAATTAGACAAGTTTCTGCAGTCTGTTCCCACTTTCTCGCTTGGATGCTTATACAGCTGCTGACAAAAAAAAGGCACTATAGGTGCTATAGGCACTATATAGACAATACAGCCCTCTCAGACATCAGTGGTAATTTTGTTTCTTCTGTTTCAGAAAAAGGAAAAAAAAGACCGAATCTTTAGCTGTTGCCCATTCATCTGCCTTTCCCCATCAGTTCTTCCTCTATCCTACAGACCTTGAACAACCCGAGTTGTCCTGTCTTTTAATTTCACTTCTGTTGCATTTGGAATATGTTAAGTCTGTGATGGGTGCACTTGACCCTCAACCAAACTCACAGTAGCTTGGTACAGGCTCAAAAGGAGGTAAAGGCCTGAGCCATAGTCAGGCCAAGAACTCTTCTGGAAAACCCACAAAAGAGCAGAGTGACCCAGTGGGCACCAATGCGTATGCGTGTGGAACACTGATCATGTGATTAACACATGAAAAGCAGTGTTTTTTTCCAGGACTCATTTATCAAGGGACAAGACCTTGTGGGTACAAGGAGCCTCATGCATACCTCTCCCATTGTATGCAATTTGACTACAAGCCAACCACTTTATCCCATAAATGACAGCCTAAGTGAGCTTCCTTTGAGCTCTTGCTGCTGGGCAGTGTGGCTGCATGGCAGTGATCTCCCCTTGAGCTGGGACACCTCACAAGGTTCCTCACCAAAGCAGAGAGACCTTTTACCCAGTGACATATCATTGGATGAGCCCAATTTGAGTTCTCCCTGAATTGCAACTGGACTGCAAACCAGGCGATTCTCCCCTTCAGCAGGGACAGCTCTCAAGGTTTGAGATTCCTTACCAGCGACAAAGAGGTCCTTCCTTACCCAAGGCAAAGAGACCCCTTATTTGCAACAGATCCTTAGTAAGCGAACTGATAGCATGCTGAATTATTACTAATGAAATCCATGTGTCTAATTCCATTAGACAAAAAACATTGACCAAGCCTGGTACTAAGTCTGGATCCAGCTGCACCTAGACTCCTCTCTGAGAAGGAGTTTAGAAAGCAAGGGGGACCATTCTGAACCTCATGACTTGATGGGAGGTTTTCCTTACCCTTTGTATCTCTTCCATTAAGCATAAACTGTTGACCAAGCCTGAAACTATGTTTGGAACTAGCTCCATCAGGAGTTTAGAAAGTAAGAGCATCCACTCTGAACCTCCTGACTCAACAGCATGAGAGACTGAAAGAGGATGTCTCAAACATTGTGGTGGGGCAAGTTCTGCATAACAATGAACTCTGCATAACAACAAAGCACAGTGAGAAGCCGGTCAGCACAGACCAGCACAGGACATCAGCAACAGGAGGCCGAGGGCAAGCTGGAGGACACGCAGTTCTGTGTTCAGGTACACTGAGCAGGGCAGCTCACCCTGCATGGCCAAATATCAAACAATGGTTGTGCCTGCAGGGAAGGAGAAGTTACTCCCCAAACGACCCCCAAGGCCACCAACCCTTTCCCGAAGGTTCTGAAAGCACAAACCAGCACATGACACCTAATTAGCCTAATGAGTTCAAGTGCCTGCCCAAAGGAGGGGCAAGGAGATAATATCAAGGACACAAACTGAAGCCACATGCATGCCCACTCTCTGGAACTGGACCTCTAGACTGGCTGGACTAACGCTGGACCCAGGACCCATGAAATCTTTCTCTTTTATTTTCCTCTTTCTGTCTCTCTCCTTTTCTCCTTTTTCATAACCCCCCCACCTCATCCCTTTAGCCATAAACTGCTGACCAAGTCTGGGACTAGGAGTGGAGCCAGCCGCCCTGGGCTCCTTTTTGAGAAGGAGTTCAGAAAGCAAGGGGGTCTGCTCTGAACCTCATGACTCAACGGGAGGGCTCGCCTCATTATCTTCCCTGAACTGATATATCCATGGTTAGCATGTGTTACAGGGTTTACTGAGGTAGTTCCATGCCAATTCCTGTTGAGAGAAACCCCTCCACCTGCTGTTACACCTTCCAAGTTCAGGCTGCTTCTGCCATGAGTAGTAAAATGTTCAACTGATCGTTTGGTGTCCTTTCACCTTAATTTAGCCCGAGGGAATTCCAAACTCACCAAGACCCCTCACTGGTCTGTCCAGCAGGGGTTGTGACAAATGGGAGGGTCAAGCTTACTCTTTTGCATCTCCAGTCTCTGTGTAAAGCATTCTAAATCAATTCTAACTTGATTTGCCTTTGTATGTTTTTTCCATGTAGCACGTAATAGAGTGAACCTTGCCATCAAACTTTGTTAAGTTGCACTTTTACAAATTCCCACTGAAATCACTTTTGCTAATAGCTTTGATGGCAATTCTTTAAGTGATCTAAATCACTCATTCGTGACAAGGTCATGTTTAACCATTATGTTTGCTGTTTATCTGAGTGCTTATCTTCAATAGAATCTAAATATATATTTAAGTATGCTGTAGAATAAAATTTGCTCCAATGTAAATAGAATTGCAAATAGAATAGCTTAAGTAAATATCTGCCATTCAGAAACTTGCCTATAGTTGGTTAAGTACGTGTGTTGGTTGAGTAACATCATATGCTGGAATATAACATATAAAGGGTGCTGTGTGGTGTCAAATGTAGCGAGCTTTAGAGGATCTCCATTTGCCCTCCACTAAGCTACACTGCAGCAAGTAATTGCAATGCCTAGAGCAGTTAGAGGCCATGACTCCTGGTGAAAACCCAAAATTGTATTTCTACTGTACTTAGAAAAAGTTTCTGTAGCACAAGTGACAGAAGGAAGAATATCAGATTAAAGAGAGAAAGATATAACCTATAGTTACCATTTTGGGTACAAACCTTACAGCTGTTTCCTTATCAACTTTCCAAGTAATAAAACTAGAAAAAGCAGCACAAGTTTTGGGGCTCATGAAAATAGAAACTGTAGCAGAGACTGATACCACAGTGAGATATCATAAGGCTCTTCGTTTATGCCTTTCTCAAGGTTCTCTTTTAATTCAAGAGAGCTTGTTTTCCACTAGCTGTTGGGTTTTATTCCAACTCCAAAGGATATAATAGTTTAAAAATTATCAGATCACAAGCACAAAACATCTGCCATTTCTGTGCTGGTGACCAGCATGTTCATATAATAAATGGTGTATTTCAAAATTCTTCAGATTTCTACTTTCATGTTATTTCACAACAAACTCTTTCTGATCTTTTAACTTTTCTTATTTTTCCTTCATACCTTCCCATCTTTTATTGCTTTTCTTCAGTGCTGAGGTCACTTCCCCTGCACCCCTCAGTTTTCTTTGCATGCATTTGAATAATTATCTTCAGTATCTGCACATGTGGAAATGCTCAAATATATACAAAAATCTATGGAAAGCCTTAACTTTCTCAATTTAACACTTCAACAAAAGAAAAAAAATATTTGGGCACAGTAACGATGTTACAAAAATTCTGTTTTCTCCAATGTTTTCTGTCCTTTGGGGGTAGAGTTACAGTCAACCTCCCCTTTCTAACTTTCAGAGTTGACACTTCTCATTGACAGATTTTGTCCTTTGAGTGTTTGCTCCAGAAAACTAAACCACCAATTATTCTGGTATGCAATAAAGCAGCTGGTTATGGATGAAAAAGGCCATCTTCTTTAGACTATGGAAAAGAAGAAGATGCAAGATTTTCAGTAAAAGGTATCATATCAATTTGGGAATATTACTAAGTGAAAAGTGCTGGTTTTTGGTCCATATTATCATTATGTGAGTTTGCCTGGTGCTTACCCTGAACAGCTGCCTTAACATTTCCTTAGAATGAACGACATTATCAGAGCCTGCTTCAGGAAAGGCATAAAAACAGCTTTAGAGTTTGGGATCTCTTTATTTCATGGTATCTAACAGCTATCAGCATTAAATCCTCATATTGTTTTATACAGTTTTGTCAATTTGTCCAGTCTTACCAATAGAACACCTATACACATGCAATACAGACAGAGCAGGTGCAGCATGCTTTTAGCAAAAACTTTTATACTTGTGTAGGCAAAACCAACCAGAGGTTTATTACAAATATTTACTGGTTCTCTCTATCCCTGCAATTTAGTTTCTTCTGTGCAACTTGTTGGGGAGATTTATAATATGCATAATATTCATGGTATAGCAAAAAAAAATAATCTTGAACTAGATATCCATGGATAAGGTAATTAACACTATAATAATGCTGACCTCATATTTTTTCCATTAAAATTCCTGCTATCAGTAACCTTCTTCATCAGCTGCAATTTCCTTAAAGATTCCAGCATTTGGGACTTTTTTTTTTTCTGAAGTAAGGCTCATGGGAACCATTAACCATTGCTAAGAATGTAGACAAACAAAAAGCCACAGAGTTCTGTGTTTAATATTCTTTATGGGTTATATCGTTAATTGTAAGCTCTTCTGGGACCTAGAACAATGAGGCTCTGCTTCTGTTCAGATCCTTTGGCAATAGCATAATATAAACAGAAGTAATTATAGAGAAGACAAACAATGAAAATAGGACTAGATTTTTCTAATGTTAAAGATTCTATCTGAACTTTAACACACACTGTTCTACTTAATCAGGATATATATTTTACTTATTTCCATATTATATTCCAGTGAAACAACACTAATTCCATTTAAATATTTTTCTGGTATGAAAACGGGAAAAGCAATGGCAAATAAATGGAAAAGAGTTATTAAAATGGTATAATTTGTGACTTTAAAGACTTCTGTTTCTGTATGCTACAATTTCTTTTTCATGTACACAGTGTATCTGGAAATGTATACATTTTAAAGCCAAAATGGGCCATATGAACTTCTGCATAAGACAGAACAAATTGTCTGAAGTTCATAGCTTCTGAGTTATAAAAAGACATTTGATCTTGAACCAGTAACTTCAAATCATGAAAAATCTAATCATTTATGTAGGCAACTTTCTACCAGTTAATTATTTGTACTGTTAAAAATATGTACTTTTTTTCTAGTCTGACTGCGTTCAGCCTCCAGCTATTGTGCCTCGTTACATTTTTTTCCTGCATCCAAATTAACGAGTCATCAAGAGTTCCCTGAGTTGGTACTTCAAGGCTAAGATAAAAACACCTCTTAATATTCTCATGGGTAAACTAAGCAAATAGAATTCTCCAAGTTTTTCACTAGAAGGCAAATTTTCTCTCTCTCAAGTTATTCTGCTGCCATTTTTTTCTAATTTCCAGTTATTCAGGCCTCCTTTTTTATGATTGATGTCAAACCCGAAATAATTGAATCAGTGCTGGTTTTGTCACAGACTTTTCCACAGAACGTAGCTCCTCTTTCTTATTTGACACTACTCTACTTGGGTATCTTTGCATTGCATTCACTCTTTAATCTGAAGTGTAATACCATCAGCTAGCATTTGTTTTTGAAAGTCTTTTCACTGATGCTGTCTTCCACCTTTACCTATAGGAATTAAATTTTCCTCCTAGGTATTTCAGCTGGCTTTTGGCAGTGTTAAAAATTTAGTATTATTCTACAGATTTTTTTACTTAAACTGTAGATAAAAATAACATGAGGCAAGAATAGATTCCTGTAGAACTCTATTAACATTATCCTTGTTTCTCGTTAAAATTACCATTGAGATCTAACATTAAACTGCTTTTAAAATGATTAATAAGGTTTCCACTGATACTGTATGATGCTAATTTCATTCAGGCTGTTATGCGGGATTAAGCCAAATGCCCCATAGAAGACTATTATACCAGAGAGTTACCTTTATAAATCAACCTTGCAAAAACAATTAAAGCCAATATGAGTTTTATTTTTCAAATGTTTCAAGAAACCATGCTGGATGGCATATTATTATCCTCTAAATCTTTACTAGGTGCATCTCCTATCAGTCTGTCTGTGAATTGGCCTAAGAAATATGTAAGGTAATTGACTCTTGACTGCCTGTCTTTTTAAATGTTAGTAAATGAGGACCAGCAAATATTCACCTAGCAGATCTAAAGGAACTCAGATTTGTGACAGGTGAGTTACTGATTGTGGTGTCCAGCCTCTTGAAGATAGCAAATATACCACCAATTTTCAAAAGCATTCCAGGGCAGACCCCAGCTGCTTCTACCTGCATAACACAGAGCAGTGATGGTCACTCTTCTTTCTTCTGGGAAGACTGGCAAGAATGGGTGCAAAGAATAGAACTAGTGGCTTCTTTAGAGTCAGAACTCACAAATCTATGGGAGTTCCTTGAAGGATGCAATGAGCCTGTGCACAAAGGTTGATATGACATCCTTTGATTTCCAAAGGCAATCAACACAATCCCTCAGCAAAGGCTCTTAAGGAAACTAAGCTGCCATGAGATAAGAGAGCAAGTCTCCACATGGATAAATAACTTACTAAAAGATAAGAAACAAAACACTGGAATAAATGATTATTTTTTTTCTTTAAGTGGAGAATACAGGAGTATGCCCTGGAGGCTCTTTGCTCCATATCAAAGAAATAGATGACAAAGCTTTTTGGTACTAACAGGTACAGCGTGGTAAACGTGAAGGCCAGTTGCACAGCCTGGGTGATAGAACCACAGATGAAATTTAGTATGGACAAACACAAGCCGTGCCTATGGAAATATGCAACCTTAAATTCAACACACTTGGATGGGCTCTACACTGTCTGTTAGCACTCAGGACTGATATTTTGGGATTATGATAGGTTGTTCTGCTAAAATGTCAGTTCATTGCTCATGTAGAGTAGGAAAACAAAAGTAAGTTTTCAGAATTAACAAAGGAAAATAGTTCTTTTGTTCTCTGAAAGGTGGTGTGTGAACAGGCTAATGTAGTAATTTGGATACAGTATATACAAGTCTCTTTCTGTTTTAGTAGGCAGACATGATCTTGAGGTGTGATAAGCATGTTTCTGCATCACGCTGCTTGCATATAAAATTTTGCTTTTGATCTTTCAGTGAGATTATGAAGCCGAAGAAATAGCTAGCAGGGCAGCATACAGATATGCATAAAAAAATAAAATCAGCCCTAGCTGGTGCACAATATGAAGGAACACGTTTAGCTAGAATAACTAATGACTAAACAAACAAGTAACCTAATAAAAAAAAATCTCTTGTGATTTAGTATTTCTGGGAAGAGTTGAACAAGTGCAGTGGGGAAAAAGGCACAGAGACAAAATTATGAAACAAGCAAAATGAAACATTTAGGTTTTATCTGGTATATCTGTGCCACTCTCTGGAACAGAAAAATTGGAAATTACTTGCAAATAGCAAACTACTTAATGCACTGGAGAATATACTGTTAGGAATGCAATATTCCATGTGTAGAAGACATATGAAACTTTCCAAGAGTAAAAAGATCTACATTTTCTTATTCTAGAACATCTTCAAATATATTTGTTAACATCAGATAGTGTCTTTCTAATAACATCAAGGCTCCTGAGTAAATAAAATAATATCAGTTTCTAAATTAATCTCTGACATGGACACACTCCACAACTCTAGATAAACGTTTTCCCATATATTTTCGTAGGTGTCAAAAATGATGGTGATAAACAAAAAGTATGGCATATCATTGGGTGTGTTTCAATTTAGTTAATTAAGAACCATAAATATTTTAAAGATGAAAACCACCATCTAAATGCTATGTTGCAATTTTGTTGTATCTCATTAGCTTTGACTGATATTCCTACACTTCCTATGTAAGCTCTGAGAAAATGTTTGCATACCTTAATTTCATAAGCAAATATAATAATAATAATAATAATAATAATAATAATAATAATAATAATAAATAATAAAAGGACCAAACTGAAAACCTGAGCTGGAAGTGTGAGAAACACAGCTCTGAGCTCTTTGTCCTATGGGATGAGAAGAGTATGCTACACCAAGGCTCTTGTGAGGCATCTGACAAACCAAGTAGAAAACACACCCTCCCATAAGTTACTACTGTCCTAATGCTCATGTTCTTTCTCTCCTTTATGTCATTAATAGATCCTCTAGGTATGGAATTAAATTAGCCAACCTATGGTACCCAAATACTGTCCTAAATTCTTAGACAGTAGAAGCTACTTTTAAATAATTACTAATAAGAAAATGTGTATTTAAGTGCAGGGTTTAACCTATATATAAAATTAAATACAGGCTGTCACAAAGAGGAAGCTCAAGAATAAAAGCATTTGGAGGTTGCATTTTTTTAATAGGAAAATTATATTCTGCTTATGGTTTGTATTGCCAAGCTTTCATCTTTATTTAAAATCTATTCACTCACTGAAAACCCTGTGCTGATGGAAACCACCCCATTTGCTGTTAGTAAAGACAACTGCTTTTTCACTTCTGCTTTAAACTCAGTAAAAACTATTCTATTTATTTGCAAAGACCATTATACTCTTCTGGTTTAATGTATAAGATAGAGAAGAAGATTTGAACCATCATCTTGTGTTGTAAAGTTAACTTCATAGCTATCTGTCAAGCCCAGCACTATCAATTCACACACTGCAACATGACAAAAGTATTTTTTTTCACTGATGGCATTTCCCATCAGCATTCACCTTCAGGATTGTTGTGTTTTTGTATGTGTGCTCTTGGGAGAAGAGTTTTGTCCCAGCCAGTAAATTCAGTCCCACGCTAGCATGTACTCAACCCGGATTTTGTTTGTTTGTTTGTTTTCAGGGGTGGATGGGGGTGAACAAGACTTTTCCTTAGAGAGGAAATGGGTCATCTTGATTATTGCAGCAAATTCTTTTTCTCTCTGAAGTAAAGTCAGAAACTGCCTCAATTTACATTCATCCCTCATTTTTCAAACTTTCTACTTACTCTTCCACTATGTGTTTAGATACAGGGAATTAGTTCATGCCTGCTGTAGTCCAGCCAGGTAATATTAGTAACACGCATTTCATCCCTAGAGTAATGAATCCGTGTTAAAGTCCCTAACCAGAAAACCTTCCTAGCTATAGAGCGCCAAAGTGCTGTTTCTGCATTCATTCCATCTGCTGTGTGTTACTCACTTGTGGTCTTGCTCCTTGTAGGCGAGACACCACTGAAGTTGATCCCTATTGTGTTCTCTGACAAGGCAAACCCGGGAGTGTGCTCACCGTCCAGCTGGGCTCTTGGCTCTGCGTCTCCTCTGCAGGCTGCCAGGATGCAGCTTGATTCGGGCTGTCTACAAATCCCATGTGCTCTGCTCGCAGATGATCGATCCTGGTCCTGGTGGGAAGGATTCGGACCTCTCCGAGTTGTCCGTCTTTGCAAGGCCAGATAGAGTAGCCTGGATCTGACGGCAGAGACCACAGGCCCTCTACTTAGGATCTGCTTGTGCATGCTCCAGGGTGCCGGCTGCACAAAAAGGCTTTCACAAAGAGTAGAGAAGTTAAATTAAATGGACAGGCAGCAAATATAAATGCAAGCTGGTCTCTGAGGCTGTCCCTGTGGGGCCGGTAGGCACTCCCAGTCAGACGTTGTGTGAATACATCCGTGGCTCAGTCTAAGGCTGCTTTGCGTACAGAGGGCCTTAGACACTACTGGGACAGGAGGTTGTGTTTTACAACGGGAGCCGGTTTTCTTGTGACATACTAGTGGTCGGGATTTGACAAAACTGTGCATTTCTCAGTGCTGACAAGCCTCAGAACTGCACTCAGTTACCTTCAGGCACATTAAACAAAATCATGATCTTTTTCCTAAGATTAATTAAAACAAGGATGGGGAGGGTAAGACATACTCTGCAACCTAGGAGCCAGGGATCACAACCTAATAAGTAATGGCTGCATTTAATGAGCAGTCTGTAAGTACTTTAGTTATGAATAAACATAAGGGGGTTAGCTATGGTTATAGATTTGTTTTTGCCTTTGCATACAGTGGAGGTCAGGAAATATTTGAGCATCAAGTTCTCTTTGCAAGACAAGTACTGGAATTTAAGCTATTAAAGATACAAAAGACTTTTTACCATTTTGTTACTGGATTAATTCTCTAAATACAGCTCACCATCTGGACCAACTTGCACTATTGTAGGTCCCAATAAGAAATCTTGCAGCCAATAATCTCTCCATAGATACAGTTTTAACTCACGGCATATATAAAGCAGTACACCCTTTTGTCATAAGAAATGTTACTTATGTTTGTATGAGATGTAGATAATTCGTATGAGAAATCTGTACTTATATCTGCAGGATGTGGGTATGAACATTTACTTTCCAGAAAATGAAGAAAATAAGGCCAAACAACAAAGGACCATGCCTCATATTATAAGGGAAACTTGTATGTGACTGTTCTCTATTGTGCAAAAGGGGATTTCACCATTGGTGTTGTTCTACCAGATTTTCAAGTAATAGCATATGGCTCAAGAGACCAAGAGTTAGAAGAGTATGAGTGGGTACTTTGTACCCTTCCTTAGTTGCTTTTCATGTTTCATTCAGAGTAAAATGACTTTTCTATTTTTTCTTCCAGTAAAAGCTTGGAAGTGAAAGATGATTGCCCCAAATTGAAAATTGCAGTCCTTACACTTTAACTAAAAATAAAAAAGCCCTGTTTGGGAACTTATTTCATGGTACTTCACAGGACTTCTGCATGGGTACTTAGTTTCCCCCCTCTATTCCTTCTTTATTTATGTTTCCCATTGTGCTTTCCATTTTGCACTGTGAAAATAATTTTTACATATCTTCTCTTTGTGTCATGATAAACTATAGGAGATAAATATCAGACAAAAAACTCAGTTTACATAGAAGAATGAAATAATCCCGAAAGGATTACTGGATTCTTTTTATTTTTAAGTTTAATGTATTCAATTAAAAATAAATAAATAATACTTTCCATTAAAAATCTGGTTTTCTTCCAAAGACAGCTGCTTAGCTAGTTTGCAGGTAGAGTGGGTATTTGACTACACTAATTTTGGCTGGGATTTGTTTGTAGTAGTAATGGGGTGGAGTGGCACACACCAAACTAAAAATTCTATCATTCTGTCAAGAAATGGTTTGCAATTACACTATGTAAGGGAAAATATTTATATGCTTAAAATATACAAATTTACATTGGCTATACCATTACTCAATGCAACAGTTTATGAAAATTTTCACATTGTGAATGCAAGCATGGAGAGAAGGCAAGGGGACTAGGTTATGCTTTTAGGATTTGGCAAACTGAAGAAATGGAGAAGTGATAGGTATTTTCTTGGCTTATTCACTACTGACCTGAGGATAAAATGGAGACATGATAATTAAAAATATCAGGCATCCAAAGAGAGATAAAATGGCTAGAAACCTGAAAGTATTTATCTACAGCTTGGGCTCATCAGACGGGAACAGAAAGTCTCCATCAAAAGAAGATCCGCTGGCCACAGAGCAACCTGGAGAGACATGCGGCTTTACACCACAGTGGGTCTTCTGCCTGACTCCGTAACTTCCTTTAGTTCCTCAATCTTGGATCTGAATCAACTTCATTGAGACCGAACTACCATGTAAAAAGCTTCTGGAAAGTAAATCTTTTTCTTGCACCGTCTGATAAAGCACAGAAACTCCTCTTTCCTTCCACTCCTTCAACAGGAATTTCAAGTGCACTCCCAATATTTAAAAATAAATTCAAAGTTCGGTTATGAAAATGACACTTTTACTTAACCTTTTCTTTTTTTTATTTTAATAAAGACGAATATTTTATATTTTCACAAGGTCATCTATCAGCCTCAAAAGCTTTTAATACACTTGGATGATCAACTATGCTTTGGATTACAGACAAAATGGCTTACCTGAAGCATATGCATCCTTCGGTTATTTCATTCTTTTCCTTCAGTTTCAGGGACCTCTTGAAGATAGTTTAACCTCATTGGCACAGTTAACACTATTTATGAATAACATCTACTGCAGTAATGCAGGCTGAATATTTGACACATGGATATAAGAAGCACAGTTGGTAACTTCAGAGGAAAGAAAGAACACTGAGGGTCAGAACTGAAGATCTATGTTATGACCAAGCTGCAGAAAGGAAGCAATAAAGCTTCTGATGTGAGTGGGAACTTTTTATGGAAGAATTAATAATTGAATTCTAAATTGTTGAATTCATTGTTGACAATCCCTCCAAACATTTTCTATCAGCTTTTGTAAGAGTTATTCTAAGACATACAAATGCATTTATATAAACACAAATATAAGCACACATTTATTTTTTTATGAAACTGTAGAAATTCTTATTGCGTATCATTCACATAACACATAAGAAATTAGTTCCATAATGAATCTGTGGGACCCTGGAGGAACTTTGAATTGTCACAGTTTAACTTGTATCTTTAACATCACAAAATTAAGTCCTTAGAGTTTTCAGAAATCAAAGGTCTCTTAAATAACTAGAAATAATTTTAGGGGCCATTGCACTTGTGGTATTGAATGGTCTATAAAACAAGAAAGCTTCTCTTCAATTACTTTTCTTTACAGCTGTTAAGGGTTGTGGGTTTTTTGTTTGTGTTTTGTGTTGGTTCTTTTCATCACAAACAAGTACTGCAGGAAGAAGAGCTGCATATGTATTTTTATATGTTCTTTTATATTTCAATTTTATTTGTTTTCTGTTTTTTAGCTCATCTTCATTCTGGTGTTTCTCTTAGGTGATAAATCTAAGGAAGTTGGTTGCCAAGCTGAGTTTTTTAATAGGACAAAATTCAAGAGGATATGCTAATACAACTTTCTGAATATTTTCATCTCCTGCTAAAAGACAGTGTGTCCTCTACTGTTTTACAGGTACTAGACAAATGCTGGCACAGTTGTATGGCTAAGAAATAAAACAGCTAAAGAGTTGTAGGCCACTGATTTTTATAGGATTCAAAAGGCAATTAAAACCCATAATTAAAATGCATGATAAGGGTCAGTCATATTGTGCTCTTTCTCTCTCAGGTAATTATTTATCGGTCAGCTGTGGCCAATTTTGCCAACACCATCTTCACTCTCATTTATGACACATACTTCCCAATCAAACCAATTTTATGCTCTGAAATAGACAGGTCCTTCTCTATAATTATTTTGAGGAAAACTCCTGTAGGAAAACTTAGTGAAGTACATTTAGATGCTGTTGATTTTGAACCAGATCTGACCATTTCACACTAACAAAAAGACACCCCCCAAAAAAACCAAAAACCAAAAAACCCAAAACCAGAACAAGACCCACACTTTTTTTTTCTTCTTCTTCTTTTTTTCTAACTGCTCAGCATGTAAGCCTAATTTTATGGTCTGACAGTTCAACTAGGATTTATTCTTTCTGTTAAATTTGTCACTATAATTATCTAAGCATCACACAATCAGTAAAGAATTGTAGCTTCACAATACTTGTGCAAAAGCCAAGGAAGTACTAAGTGCTAAGACACATCTGTCTGATACTGCATTTGCAAGGCTGAAGTAAACTATAGATTAAAATAAGATGCCCAAAATTGCAGAGAAAATTAATGAATGATCAAGGTTTATGAGGTCCAGACCACTACCCTTTTACTAGCTTATCTTTTACCTATTCTTTGTACAGTCCACTGGCAAAAAAATCCACAAAGGCATCCTCACAAACGGCTTTGCAGTCTTCCACTACTATCAGTTTTTATTCTAATGCATACACAAGTGAGTTAACTTGATGATATACACCGAGACAAGCAGTCTCTGTTGCCACGGACCCAGAGATGGCATTGTCAAAATAGAACAGTTCTTCTGCTGTCTTTCGATAAAGAAGGAAAAAAAGCTACCAGTGGGTTTCTCCATGAGTCCATTGCAAACTTCTCCTTTTGCATACCACCTTCTAGTTTGACCACGATATCAGTCTCCATTGACATTTAGAGCATGCTGAAAGACATGTTTACTCGGACTTTTTCTGAAAAAGGCAGAGGTGGTAGATTTGGATCTCCGGTTGTTCACTCTGGTTTTCAGAAAAGAGGTTACTGTTGTCCCCCTCTATGTAGTTGTATTTTCACTGTATGAGAAAGTGTCTCAACATTGTGACTTTGTTGTACCCTGAATCAAACAGATGATAACAAAATGAAATATAGCTTTTATCAAACTGAGTCTTAGACCAGGCTATTTTTCCTTGGCTTTTTTATCAGTATTTTTATTCAAACTACTCTTTTTCTTCATTGTGTGGTGCAGGCTCAATGCAACCTGTTGGGAAAGGTCAAAGTTGTCTACTGTTGGAAGCTCTCCTCCCAGCTCCTAGCCAAAGAGTTGAAGCAGCATCTGCTACTACATTAATGGAAGTTGGCTTATGTGCATAGAATAAATTTACCCAGGAGAGACAGCAGCCTATACCCAGTAATCCTTAATCTGAAGAATATCACCAAACATTGTCCCTAACACAGCCTATTGTACCTCCCCCCGATCACAAAAGAATCACTTTGTAATATTCAATGCTTATTTATAATTTAAATTGCTACACCAAGAAACAGAAACCATCTCTTGGACAACTGACTTTTCAAGAGGATTATTCAACCAAATGGGAGACAGAATATTGAAAAATGATTCAGCAGCAGGGCAGGTTGACTGTCTCCCCTGTCTGATGAGTCACAGAATGAATATATCATGTTTTATTTAAACCTAATAACTAAAGAAGAAAAATTATAAATTGCACTGGCTTAGCAAGTTTGTTAAATACTCTTTTGTATTTGTAAAATATACAGGGTTTTCTCAGAGTTCCAATAGGAGGGTAACTCTGCAAATAAAACACCTTTGAAAGAAGCTTTATGATCACAGCATGGAGCACTTTAAATCCCCCTAATGTTTCCCAGAAGGGCAACATTACAAGACGCAAGCAGGCTGGAAATTCTGGGAGTCATTTCATTGCAGATGCTGCATGGGCATACTAAAGGAGGTGCCCTGCTGGATCTGCTACTCATAAATAAAGAAGAACTGGTTGGGTTTGTGGAAGCTGAGAGTAGGTTTGACTGCAGCAACCATGAAATGGTGGAGTTTAAGTTGTTAAAGGAGAAGAGAAAGACATGTAGTAGAACAAAGATCCTGAACTTCAGGAGAAGACTTCACAGTGTTCAGGTAGGCAGGATCCCCTGGGTGGCTGCCCTGGGGACAGAAGAGCCCAGGAGATCAGGTCAATTTTCAAGGACAACCTTCTCAAAGCACAGGAGATATCCATCCCCTTGCACAAGACAATGGGCAGGCATAACTTGGGGCCACAGTAACTGAATAGCAAATTCCTGACTGAGCTCAAACACAAAAACCCAAGGAATTGGAGGTGGGAAGAGGAATAGACTGCTGAAGAGGAATATACCAGACATGCTTAGTGAAAGGACAAATAATAGTCAGACACAAGTTGCAACAGGGATACTTCTGACTGGACATAAGGAAAAAGAAAATCCTAGTGAAGGAGGTTAAGCACTAGAGCAAATTTCCCAGAGACTGGTATCTCAATTCTCAAAGATTTGGACAAGGGCCTAAGCTGCCTGATTTAACTTTCAAGTTTAGGCCTACTCTGAGCAGAGGGGTTGGACCTCCAGAAGTCCCTTCCAACCTAAATTTTTCTATGATATATCTAATTTTTCTGTGATTCTCCTAATGTATTTTCTCACTAGAGAATAATGGAGAAAATACCAAGATTAGGCTTACAGCACACACGCTGCAAAGTCCTTTGAAATTTCCTGGGAAGTGCTGGATCCTTTCTAACTAAGGACTAAATAAAAGTGCTAGAAGAGTACAACAATGCACGTAACTTACAGCTGAACAAATGTGCTATTAAAGTTTGGGTAGAATCCTGGTTTGGGACTGTATATAAACCATTAATAGATAAAATACTCTCTTGCTTATGTGAGTAGAGTAAACATTTATGAAAGGTCACTTGTGGCTGAGCACTTTGGACCAAAGGCATGGCGCTGGAAGCACCAAAGTTGTTTTTCTTATCTATCTCACATGTTTTGCTCTCAGTGTTGCTGGTACTTGTTCTTGAACCAAGGAACTATGTAAGCTTGGTTTCTCTCCCACCTATTAAGGTACCTGCTTGTATAATGGCAGCCTGAAAAGAAGTATTGCCACTGTCACAAGGCTGATCTTGACATCTGCTGACTATATAGACATTTTCTTGGTTTTATACAGGCATGCACACACATGCAAATACATACAGGCATGTGCATACACACACACACACACACATGATTTGAACAATCGCTTCAATTCATATTAAGGGAGTTTGGGTGCTGTTTAAATCTTATCCCACAAAAGGCAGAGAGAGTAAGAAAATAGGGAAGAGTGGGTGTCTTGTTTATGGGGAGCAGTAACTTGTGAAAAAGTTTAAAATTTCCAAGATCTAATATTTTGTCATTTGCGGTACAGTTTGTTCATTGAAATGAAAGCATATTTCTGTGACTCTGCATATGTCTGTATTCACTAATGCCATAATTCTAAAAGCTTCTAAGCTTTGCTTTGAGAGGTAAGGCTATTAATGCTAAAGATGCTGAGGCATGTAAGAAACCATATTTATCCTGAAATAAATATATTGGTACTTTTTCTTCTACATAGCCCCTGCCCCCACCAACTTCCTGAACTTAATAATTCACTGCTGTATGAAGAGGAGCAAACTTCCTTCAGTAGCAGCCAGTGTGTCCCACTTAAGAGAAATGGAGACTTAACTACCAGACATTTTAAAAATCGTTGCAAATCCATACTGTTATACTGTTACACATTTGGGCCATTATTGCAAAACAGAATATCGCAGAAAAGAATATTGTAAAATATTCTTTTTAAGTGCAGACAATGTCACTTTCTGATGTGACATGCCACGCGTTTGGCTTTCCTTCTCTGATCAGTACCAACCAACATTAGTCTCTCTCCACCAGGCTGGCTTTCAACTGAGCTAGTCATCTTTTCAGCTTTCACATTACTATTTCTTCCTGCTTGAATTTTTTCATGACTTTGAAATTCATCATTGATTGTAATTAGTTTTAGATGAGTTTTCTTTTTCTTTCTTTTTTTTTTTTTTTAAATAAAAGCTTTCTGACTTTAAGAGTAGTTTCTTTAGTCTTTTCTTCCACTTTGGTAGATAAAAGTCAAGT
>JANZLQ010000030.1:10654728-10687836 GCA_026212715.1 Elanus axillaris
GGGTTTGTGCCTCCTTGACTATCTACATAGAATATGTAGTTTGAATGCTGCTGTAATGATGTGAAAACAACTCAGATGTTAGATAGAAACGACCTTACCAATCTTCCAAGTTGTTATTTATTCAGGCCTTCTAATTTTGTCTCATTAAAGACTGGTAGACACATCATGTGGATAACAGAGATCTTTTCTCATCATGTTCAGAATAATGTTCTTGCTTTCCCTGCTTACAGATTTAACTTGGAAATAAAACAGATGACAAAAATGTCACTTCAACTAAAAAGGAAAAAACTACAAAAAACCAAACCAGAAACACTTTGCCTTAATTAGTCCATCAATAGATTTTTAACATGTCAGAATTGGGGTCTTGTTCTGAGACACTGATAACGATAATGACAATGAGAAACTATGCTTATGATTTGACTAATGGGTATGAAGGAGTAGGATCTTTGACTAAAAGAAATGCACCATGTAAACAGCAGAAATATTGCACTTTTTCTAAAATACCATATGAGCTTGAGGAAGAGAAGAACAAGAAGCATAAAAGGAAAAACTCCCTCTTCAGCAGTATGGTATTACTTAACTGATCAAAGTGATAGACGCTGGAGGTGGGAGGAGAGGGAGAGGCAGAGTGAACTTCTGGAACAACTCTTTGTCTACTTGGAGCCTCAAGAGATTTGGTTTTGTTTTGTTTTTTTCACCCATCAGTTTCAAGAACACTTCATTTAGATATGCTTGGTCCCTTTTTTTAGAAAGGAGTCAGACCCTTAGCTGCTACCAAAGCTGCTCAACCCAACATGAATGGCAAATTAATTCAGTTGCAAAGGAGAAATATTTTGCAATGTTAAGATATTTACATGCATCCTGAAGTGTAAAAATCTGCCTTAGTTTTAGAACATGAAATACACAAGACCTCTGCACAACAATTGGATAATGAACTAAAATCTACAAAGTTCTTCTCTGTATTTTGTGTTGTTTGCATATTTAAACACATATGGGATTCAGTTTGTAAATACTGCAACGAGGGACAGCTCTTACCATACAAATTGTGAGGTCACATTCACCAGAACTCTTTAATCCTCAGAGAAACCTGAATTTTGCCTCCCTCGCACACTAAGCTAGGATGGAGCACATGCTAACACTGCGCCCAGCTCCACAACATACCAGCAGCAGCAGTGTACTGTACGTGCTTGTGGATATTCCCCACCAGCTAGGAAGCGTTAGAGGAGAAACTCATCATAGCGCACACAATTTTAAGTATGTCAAAAGCCTAGTTGTTCGTCCTACTCTTAAAGACAGGCAGGTGCTTAATCACCTTTGCAAAAAACTAAATGTGGTAGCCTGGAGCTGAAAAAACAGAGGGACTCTCCACCTTTGGTAAAATACAGGGTCATTCCAGGGCCGCTGCAAATGGCTGAGATGATTTTTCTTGCTTTGAATTAATATTATTTCTGCAGGAGTGACCATGACTTGCACAATTTCTGTTTCTGCAAGACTGCAATAGCAGATATGGAAATAGACCTCAACAGTTTTGTGTTCTGGTTTCTAGTCATTCCTCAAATTCAGGATATACAAACAAGAACAGAAATACATCTGGTTGCTCCAGCCTCCAGTCATTCTGAACTGCATGCCAGAGATTTGCGTGATGTAATTAGGTTAATAAATGTGTTCCTCTTAAAATGGACTCTGTTGGTAAACCACCACTTTGAGGAACAGTCTTTTGCATGTCACCTTTTAACACTTACATCATTTCCCACTGAGCTGTCTTTTCCATTCCTCTTATCACCTTAGCAAATGCAAATGAAGTAATTATCTAGTTAAATTCTGAACAGGCATTATTCATTTGAGAAATCATTACTTTGTAGTGCTAAGGAAGCATTTTTTCCCCCCACCTTTGGCACTTTACAATAAACTCGTTCTGATCTAAATTGATTGCTCTGGGATTATCTCGGAGTCATTAAAATAATGCTGTATTGACATTCACTAATGTCTTTAATTAGCAATTTCAAATTCCAACATTTTGAATTAAAAATGCACATGTATAGCTTATTTTAGCTGTATATGATTTTATATGACTTTGAGTCAAATATTACTTTGAATATTACCTAATTGGTCTCAGAACTGGTTTTGCTGGAGTAAAAGTGATGGCAGCAAGGAGGGGATGAGCACCCCATAGCTGATGAGATATGGAAACAAGCTCCATGAAGAGCAGAAAATGGCCAATTTTCCAACAGTGACTTACCTACAAAAGTGCTGTGAATTACAACTCGAAACTATTAATGTCTCCGTCTTACACCACAGATTTCAGGTTGATTTTTCAGCCAATTTATATCTATACACATAGCAACTGAAAACAAGAATGTTATTTTTGTATGTAAACAGTAAGATTTGACCCTTTATGTGTATTGGTGAATCTTTATGGATGCTAACGATCTGACCAATGATAACCAAAATTGTTTAGAATTTGAACCTTCAAAATTGAATGCATCAGAATTTTGAATTTACAGATAGAAGTACATTTAAAAAAAAAAAAGTTTATCCATGCTGTTAACTTATTTTTTCAGAAATGTCAAATACCCTAACATTCATGGGCATATAAATCAAAATATTGAACTTCATTATGATTTTATATGAAATATAAGATAAGAAATAAGAGATTACATTAATATTTTTTTACTTAGAAGATTTTATTTAAATTACTGGTTTATACTTCAAAACACAAAGAACTTAGAATTTTAAGCTTTTTAATATAGAGAAGTCAAAACAACACTTTTTTACTTTATTGAGCTATTTAAGCTTTTTAAAAAAAATAATTTAGGCAGAGGATTAAATTAACTTCTTATTTCAATGGATTAATGGATTAATATTTTCTGACAGAAGACATTATTTCAAAACCAGAAAAGCCCCAATCTCCATTCAGGCTTTACAATGTTAGCAAATGTCCTCAGTTTCTTTAAAAGAAAACTAGATGGAGGCTGTTCTCAAGACTGTTGATAACACTCTTTATTGTTCATATTAACAAAATAACAGAGACCACCAGTTCTGGATCAATAATTCAGTGGATTGTTACTGTAGATTTATGCCATGACCAAAACCACAATAAATGTTGCCTTCAAGAAAGCAGTTGAATTCATAAAATAAGGAATTACTAGAACCATCCTTTTTCATTGAAAAGAATAATAGTTCTGAGAACCTGAAACCATTGGGGAACTGTATTTGACTGCTGTCTGTCTTCGATTGTTATCATGGATATCCTTTTGTTGTAGGTAGATAAGCATATTTACATAATTTAAAATTATTACCGTTACTGAAATGAAATAGGTGCTGTTGACTCCAGGGGCATCAGACTTTTACACAAGTCCAGGCTCCGTAACATTTTTTTATTACATTTTCCAATACAACCATATATATGTGTATATATATATATATAAAATAATATTTTAATAGAAGTCAAAGTATGAAATCAAGGTTAATCCTAACAAGGACATTTCAAATAGTCTTTTTTAGCACCCCGTCAGTCTGTTCCACTCTCGCTTGCCTGCTCACTCTTTCTCACTAATTTCTAAGGGTATGGTTACTTATTCAGCCTGAGATTCTTGCTGTTTATTGCTAGCAGTGGCAATGGATCAATACCAATATTCATGATGACTTTGGTATTTTTATAGCTAAGTTTTTAATGTAAAGGTAAGATCAATTTATTGAATATAAAAACTAACCAACTATCAAATAGAAATTGGATTTTGGAAAGTAACACCACCTGAAAATTGTATCTTATAAATAATCTGTATTCCATCCAGTCATCTTAAAAGTCTAAAATCTAAATACATGAATATGCATTACTGAACTGTATCTTCAAAGGTAAATTTAATTGATAGTCAGGTTGTGATGTCTAAATCACATTGTACATTTCTCATTCCTTGCATATCCAAGGAACTCTAAAATCTACCTCAGGGATTACAGGCAGAACTGCCCACTGTCTGAGCTCAGAAAAAAAATGCCATTACTCAGTGAATTCCACTGGAATGGAACAGCAGAAATTAGAAGCACTTCAGCATCAGTCCCAAAGCCTTAATTAAAAAGAAAAAAAAAAATCCAGAACTCAATATTCTAGCTGTATTTAGCAAAGGCTTGGTTAACTGCAAAAAAAGAAAGTTTATTTCTCTTTTCCACGAGAGAGGCATTCTTCCCCTCTCCCTGCAACAACTTCAGCTTCACATAATCATTTCCATCTCCAGAGAGCAGTGTCTCTTGTTTATAAAATATAGCTCTGGAAGACAGCGATTCGCTGACATGTTAGAATCAGTCTGCAAAATAACAGTTTCTAAAGGTGATTCTTGCAAGAATGGTATGTAATCATAATCAGTCACCATCTAGTGTCAATGAGTCACTGGATGTCACCAAGTATATGGAAGCAGTGGATATAAAAATATCTAGTCTGAACGGCATCTCTGATCTCTACAGTCCGTTGTTCTTTGAACTCTCATTTCTCTGTCCCCTATCAACCACTTTTTCCTTTTGACTCACTTCTTGATTTGAAAAAATGTAAATATAGAAACAATTTTTAATATCAAAATTAAAGATGACTTCCTGATACTTTCATGATTAAATTAATAAAACATATTGGTTCAAGCACTTCCCCAGTTTCCAATCCCACAGAAGAAGCAGGAGCACTTATCATCCTGACTGCGTATCTATACTTTTTTTCCTTCCATGAGTCTGGATTACTGGAAATAGTAGTTGAAAAATCTGTTCAAAATCATCTCTGCACTCCTGGCCAGTTGGTGCTTTCAGTTCTTCAGTGTTGTGTAGTCCTCAGCTCTGCTCAGGAATGCTCATAAGGTAAATGACTAGGTGTGTCTGTGGCATCAAGAGAGAAAAAACTTTGTTTGAGAAGGAAAAAACAAAAAAACAAGGATATTCTCACTATGTGTGTGATCACCTCAAGTCAGTTTCTTGGTGTTTTTACTTACATTATTAAGGTAGCGATGATGCTGAAGGTGAAAAATCTTAAAAGTGCATTTTTATTTACCTTTTTACCTTGACTTATTTGCTTTCATTTCCATGCTGATCTGAGGTGGTTTTATCATTAAAAGGAATTCTTGTTTTCATAGGCAGGTAGATTCTGTGAGATCCATTACAGGGTTTTTTTGTCGGTACACTGTTTGCATAGAGAACATGGACATAGCATGTTATATTAAAATGTGATTTCTCTACCTTTCCCCTGCATTTTTTTATCAAGAAGGGAATTGAATAGTTTATCCATCCTCCCCCTCTGGAATGATTTGCTGGCACTTCAGGATGAATTCTACACACAGCTTGTCAAAGAATCATTTTGGTTGGCTACAATTCATCCATATAAATTGAACACTTCAAAGATTTTTCTCACTTTGACCTGCATCTCAAAATCCCTGCAGGAAACTGCATCACACAAAAAAGCAGAGTGATCAGAGTGAATAATCTGGGACCATATGAGGAACAGAAAGGCTCAGAACTGATGTCTTGTTGCTATTTGCTTATCCATACCTGCTAGCTCACATGTGGGCCCATTACTCTAGAAGAAGCACCTTTCTGCCAGTGTTAATGTAAGATGCAGGCCTTAAAATCCCTCAGACTAAAACTTAAGATTGAATTGGTGTTGTGTATGTGCCACCTCCATCAGAATCTATGGATTAGAAATATACCTCCTATGAAGCAGGCTTGCACCTACAGGGATATGTGTGCACGCGTTTGCGATGGCTGTGAAGGAAGGAGCTGCCTGATGCAGAGTGATGCAGCTGTATAGAAATCCCTGAGTCTACTTAATATAACAGACAATTTGATCCTACATATGTGAGAAGTAAATATAGCTGTATATCATGTATATATTAATGGTCTTGCTGTACGGAAAATAGAGCACAGAAAGAGTTTTTGAAGTTGTTTATATAGAACTAGTGATGCTTGAAGTATGTGTTTTTAAAAAAGTCCCTTGGAAGCTGCTAGTGTGACTAAAAATTTTGCAAGAACCAGTTTCATCTAAATGCTTCTGTAAAATCACTGGAATAACATCTGTGCTGTAACACTCAGAATTATAAGGGTAAAATGGAAAGGAGCATGTTCAAAATATTTCATGTAGCATGAAAAATCTTAAATTTGTCTTTCATTCCAATTCAACATGAAACTAAAATTTAAGGCCTCATTGCTCTACATGGGATGCAATTTAATTTTTTCAGTGTCTACTTATTATACGTACTTGTAACTGGCTAAAATCTTATGTTTCTGAATGTTAAATAAGAAGGATTATATACAAAAAAAAAGAAATCTACTAAAATCCCCCAAACATAGCAATTTGTAAAAACTATGCCACTATAATTATTAATGTATATATAAATGTCTTTTAAGATGTGATTGGATTTTTTTCCCTCAGCAGTACACACTGGTGACCTACCTGATGCTGGCTCAGTCCTCATGCAGAATTCATGGAATGAAGCAGAATTTTTTCTCTGATTACTTCCTCTGAATGATAGCACTTCTGGCCTATATTTCAGGGCTTAGTTTTAAGTCAAACTCTTGATCTAATTATTTCAGCAGGGTTATTTTCTAAGCAGTGAATGACAGGCTTACACAGAAAAAAGTAACGTTCTACAGTAAGTTTTACATGAGCATTTTCATAGCAGTTTATTCATTTTCATACAATGAAAAGTAGTTCCAGTATCAATGGGCTTTAGAAGCAACTGCTTCTCTAAACTTCTTGCAATTTCACTGAAACTTATTGTTGCAAGTGACACACTTCCATTAGCACAGAATTGCTAGTATAGAATTTAAGGTTCAATAATCTTCAGTGAAAAATTTGTGATTTTTATTGCCACAGCTTTAATGAAACAGCTTTGAAAAATACCATGTTCAGTCATCTGTCAACGTTTTCCTGAGTCTTTTACTTACTAATAAAAATCAGTGTAACTCTCTAGGAGTATGTTTTGCAAAGGGAAAAAATGCCATTTCAAGTTCTTGCTTTGAAATAAATTTTGTTTATTTAAACATATTAAGAAAAGCCTTGACACTATCCAAAACTCTCCTAAGCAATATTTGAACTATTTAATTTTAATTCTTAGGAAGAGTAATTTAAAGTTTTTGACAAAACTTCTAGTTAGACCACCAGTTTGCCTGTCTATCTATTTAATCACCTCAGTATGTAATAATATACATAAAAATAATTGGCGAATAACCAGGGTCTTGGTGAATGTACAGACCTGTGTTTTCTCCTGCTAGGAAGGAACATTTCTGTCAGAGGCTAGGGCAAGGGGCAGGAGGAAAAGTTTTGCTTCATTTGTGGCAGTTCTTTTTCTATTTGTTTTTGCTTCTTACCTGATTTAAGGGAAGCAAGAACATGGGTGAGGCAAATGCAAGTGTGTGAGTGTTTTGAAGGTCATTCCTGTGGTGTTGGAAAAGTCCATTGGAATCATACAGTTCCTTGGTGTTTTCTAAAATGGTCATGCTGGATTTGTTTAATAAGCTCCAGAAAAACACTGCATAGCTAGATCTCTTCCTGCCCACTGAGGTTTCTTTTCCCAGCTGTCAAGTTCTTCTTCCCGAGTTTTATAATCTTTATTGTCCTAAAGGACTACAACTGTCTTATTGGTTCAAAGACTTCTATGTTATCTTTAATGTAGCTAGGGCTTGAACCATTAATTGAAATCTCTTTAGGGCACTGCAGAAAATACATGGATAGAAACAACAAAGTCACAATGACATTAGCTTTGAGGCTGCAAACTTGGACAAATCAAATAATTCAAATTATTTCATTTGAAATTTTAACTTTTCCTCCTGAGTGTATGAAAATTAATGTCTTCCACTGTGGGTAAATCCTATTCACATGAGTCTGGAGTTGTTCTCAAAATCAGTGGCATGATTGTGTGTGCATGGGTAAAAGCTGATAACTCAGCAGTTTATTCAGTGAGTTCTTTAGCAGAATAAGTATCCTTCTCAATACACTGTGTTCTTTTAGACATTATTTTAAAATTTTAATATTTTAATCTAAATAGATTTGTTTTCCATGAGAAGGAACTGAAATCCTCATTTTCTTTTTTTAAGATTGCAGTGTATGTATTTTTTTTGACTACTTAAAAATGACAATTCATGTAAGAATAATTGGGGTGCTTGGCTGAATTTTATATAGTTCTGCCAGGGATGAATTTGTCAATATTTTGAATTTTGTAGTTCTATCCAACTGGAAACCTGTATGTTAGTTTCTGTCAAGAACTGATTATAGCTGTCACAGGACAACTAGGTGAAAATCAACTGACTGTAAAGAAATCTATTCATGATCTTATAACTGTTAAAAGAGGAGAACATAAAAAATCATTTCTAAAACTGCAAAAACACAGTAATGGGTCTTATACACTTCCTCTCTCTCTCTCTTTCTTTCTCTTGCTCCCTTCCTGTTTCCTTCATACAAAGCCAGGTAATTACTCAAGATAGTGAGTTTTCTGGCAAGGGAACACATTTTTGTTCTGTGTTTATATAGTGTCTTGTGCAATGCCTAGCTCATGAAAAGGACTATCAAATACCAGTGAGATACAACCAAGAAAGTAATTCCGTCCTGAGTAGAAGTTATGAAGCCTGATTCCTTAAATATTCATGTCCTGTGGCTAGATTCACTGTTGTGTATAATATAGTGAACTTCTATTGAAATTTTCCTGTGGTTTGGACATTTATAATAGCTTTCTCCTAAGTTGGTCTCTAATATTTGAAAAGACAAGCTCATCCTTCTTCCCTTCAGTGAAAACTTTAATAAAGTCTCTCTCTCTACAGTTTCCTATTTTTATGATGCTTCCCTGATCTTCATGGAAGATGCTGAGACCTCTGTTAGACATGATCAAAATTGACCAAGAAGTTCCAAGGATTTCAGGGACAAACTGACAGAAAGAAGTGTTATTTTCTTGGGAAAATAGGCTACAGACCTTGTATAATAATGATATAAAAATTTCCCTTCTTATGCTCGCAAAGCAGAGGGAGAATTTGTTTTAATCCTTGTCACCAGGAAAATAAAACATCTTTGAGTAAGAAAGGACATTATTAATCTAGATCCCACTTCACTGGATAGTAGCCAAACCTGGGACATGAAGGGTAAACAAGAGGTAAACAATTCTGATGCAAAGAAAGCCTATCCTTTTGCTAACAGGATTTCCTATGGTGATCTTCTCTGGATCCTATCCTGCCAAAACACAGCTCCTGAAGCCCATGGAGCTAGAGGGAATATAGTGTGACAGACATACTGGTTTCTCCCCTTGGCTGGCCTTCAGTCAGCCCTGCCAATTCCATTTGACCTCGGTACCAGTTGCCCCCTTCAGTAACTATACAAACCTCCCTCCATACTCACTATCTGCGAGCATAAATTTTCAGTTTGCCTATCACAGCGATGCAGTGCTGGTCACTGAAATTTTTTATGCCTCATATTTTCTCCCTCTTTCATAGAGGATGAACTCAGGCTTACGGAGTCATAAAACTAATTCATTTAACAGGGAATTAGGTATGTGAATACCTTTGAGATGTTTGGTTTATGTGTCTAAGTCAGTTCCTAGTAAACTATCCTCTTTATCATTAGGCAGGGTTCAAGTAATAGGGAAGATTGTGTTGTCAATTTTAATGTCAGTTCACACTATTAAGAAAATAGACTGATGAACCAAATCCAACACCTGCTTCTGCCTCCCTTGTTTCTCTCCTCTGTGCCCCTCTGCTATTATCCCCTTTATTCTGTACAGTCATTCAGGCTGTGTTTCTTCCCTCCTTTTGTACAATATGTCTTCTATAGTCTGTAATTGTTTATCCTACCATTACATACACCACAAGCTTTTACACACAGTGAAATAGCTGTTCTGGGTATAAAAGGAACTGTAAAAAGAAGTGTAAAAGCTTGTGATGTATGACAGTAGAGAGAGTGAAAGGCATATGGTTTTTATGTCTCTAAGTGCTTGTGAAAGGATAGAAGGACAGCATCTGACTCCTTTCTAGAAATTAACTGTAAGAATGGTTAAGAAACTAATGTCTCAGCCATGCTATTTGGTCAACCCAGAGTAAAATTCAATATTCACTAATGTAACTGATACTTTTTTGAAATTGTATGAATGAGGATGAAGGCGGAACTTGGCCTGTAGCATCTAAGGATTCAATATTTCCATGAAGATTCTTCATCTGTATGAAACTGTTGACACAAAACCCTGTGTCAGATTTTATTGACCACCAAAGTTCGGTAAATACTTAGCAAACTGAGATTCTAACGAAAGTCAGTCACAACTCATTTCAAGTCAAACTAGCTGTGCGTGACCTCTGGGAAAACCCAAAGAAATATGGGAGCCGGCAGGGGGATGGGCCACAGGAGTCCCTTCCTCAGGGCAGCGGCTGAGGTGGCTGTCGCAGGCTGCTGTCCTGCTGGAGGCCGGACCTGTCAGCTCCCTGCGTTCCTCGAGTGGCCTGACCCCCCCACGGCCGCCCTGCTGCCCCCTCCCCTCCGCTACCCTCCTCCCCACGGAGGTGAGGCCTAGCGACCCCCTGCCGCTGCCCTCCGGCCTGGCTCCACCGCCATTATGGCAGGCTCACCGGCAGCCATTGGCGCTTCTGGGCCCTTACAGCTCTCTTCTTCAAGGGTGGCAGAGAAGGGACAGAGCACCCCTTTGCCACAGGGACCTTTGCTGCTGCAGAGCAGGAGAAGAAAGTCCCCCACACCCGAACACAGCTATATGTATGTTCTGGCTCAGCAAAAGGCTGCCTGAGTCTTACCTGGTCATGCTTGCAGAGAAATTGGATTTTATTGTTTCTCCAGAATAAAACAAGATTCCCTTTCCAAACTCGCAGATGTCTCAGGCGATCCACTGAGAGCGTTTTCTTATCACTTTCACTAAATCCACCATGACATCATCTATCAAGACTCATAATAAAAATCAAGTGTTTACCCACACAAAGTTGTGAAGATGCCAGTTTTATTGTTATTTTTTACATAAAGTGTCTGTGCTCCTTTTTTTTGGCTGACCTATATTTTCTGATGCTTTTGAATGTATACAGCTGATATTTTGGGGGTTCCTCTGTGAGACTCTGCAAGTAAAAAAAATACTTTCCTGTCTCATTCCCCCCACCCCCCCGCTAATAACTGTAACTTAATATTCCCATGTATCCCTTGAGTCCAGATGCTGGTATTAAAAAGAAAAATTACATTACTGTGGGACTTCTGATAATATTGCAAGAGGTGGCAACATGCAACACAGGGAGGATAACATCTTAGAGCACACATTAAGGATGACACCTCCAAGAAACTATTTAGTCCATGGAAAAGCTCTCATAGGGGACTCAGACAGGACTTTTCCCTGTTTATGCAATGTGCATTGAGAAGAATAGATTTCTACTAATTATTCAGTTTTAGGTGTTCATCAACTAGCTGTTGAATAGTCATTGAGAGTTTTTATTGATACAAATACTAGTAACTCTAATGACATTAATCTCATTTCTTGAACTGGTTTTAATTTGAATTTTAATTGTAAGAATGTGTATTGAACTGCAAAGAACCATGTTCTGTACAGTACATAGCTGTCCAAGGTATTGTCTTTTTTTTTTATCCCCTTAAGAGACCAGAAGGAACCAACCATTTTACGTAACAAGTATTTTTTCTACCTCTATCCTTGAAAGAAACATTAAGGTATTTTCTGGATGATGTCTAATTCATCCTAGCTGAACTAATGGAGGTTTGGTTATGCCATGTGAGTCTAATTCTGGTACCATTTGCTCTGTATCAGTTAGTTTCCTTTTTCCACCTAATGCATGTAAAGCTCTTTCTCTCTACTGTTATATTCTTTAAAGCTTTTCACTTTTCACTAGAAGTGTATTGGCAAATTGTTCTGCATTACTAACACAAATTTAAAAACCTCAGTGAAACATTTCATTTTTAGGGGTTTAATTTTTAGGAGTTTAAGATTTGTTCCCTTTTATATTTTGTCACTGAGTAAATTGATTTAGGACAGAATATTATTATACAAGTCTTGGAACATACAGCATCTAATAACGTATTTTATAACATATAGGAGACTACTTTTTCCTGAGCATTCTCTGTTCTGCTTTGATTTGTTTCCTAGGACACACTACATAATTCCAACCATACAGCATCACTCTTATGCACATATTCTTCATCAGCATCAAAAATACCACTTGTAAAAATAAATAATGAAATAAATACAATAGAGCTTGCATCTTTTATATGGAAATTTCAGAGGCTGCTGGGTGCTGTTCATTTGTCTCATTAGTCTGTGGCTTGGATTTTTTTGAGAATAATAGTGCTAATATCCTATTCCATGTGCTAGTATAATTGAAAATTCAGAGCAGAATTTAGAACTGAATGATATATATAATGTAGTACTCCGGCCAGACGGAGGGGACAAGGTGTTGCAGGTGTAGCTACAGAATGGGCCACCATCATCAGTAACGCAAAAGCTTTACTGTCAGGAAAGTCAATTTGATGATGGACTCAGAACTTTTCAATATTTTAAGATCATTTAAAATCCGTTCATTAAAACGATGCATAAGTAAGATTTTGAAATAAATTCGCACTTTAAGTAATGGTTTATGTGAATATATAAAAGTCTAATATGAACTATGCTTTAGCAGTTTTTGCTTTCTGGAGTCAAGTTCAACTTCTTTCTTAGAAAGAAGCTTGAATAGTTAGGTTTGTGAATATGTCATTGATGATACCAATTAAAGAAAATTATTTTCCATGCCATCTTTCTTACATATCTATAGTCAGTGTTCTTAGTCTGTGGAGATTAATCACAAATATGGACTAAAATCATTACTACACTGGCTTCTTAGTCCTATGCAAATTCTCCAAACTGATTCAAAATTACAGATCCAATGTCTTCCCATCATTCATTCATCTGGTTTCTTTAAAGAGAACAAAGGTCCATTCCAGATTAAGTGAAGACCAAATCTGAACTGTCTAACTACATTGTAAAGATACTGTTATTTTGGAAGACTTATCCAAATCTTCCATAATTTCCTAGATTTCAACTTGAAAAAACAGTGACTTGCACCAGTGAGGAAATTCCATGTGTCTATCACTAGATGAAAGATAAATATGTTTAAAATTAATATACCAAAGATACACATATAATTCAAGAAATACATTATTAACATTAGCTTATATCTATGTCAATGGAGGATAAAACAAAGTGTGAATTTTAATATTTCACTGATTTAGTATGTGATACAATCATTGAAGCAGTTACATAAAAGTTAATGGGGGAGCAGTTCTTAAGAGAACTTTCAACAGGGCTTCACGCCTTCAGAAAAACTATTCTCACTGGAGTAAATAGCTCAGTCTTTCAATTCCTGACTTGGTTTTTGAATGATATACAGATCCAGAGCAGGACTGAAGAACAAAACCTAGGTTATGTGCTTGATTCTCTATCTGAAATGAGTTTGAAAAAGTAAACAGGAAGCAAGCAATTGAAGAATCAAGCCACATCCTTTCAGAATTATTACTGCACAACATTTGGGATTTGGGTTTTTTTGGTTGTTGGGGTTTTTTTTTAGGAGAGCTGTAGGAGACTTGGTCAGATTTATTGTTTAAATAGGAAGAAAATGCCTGCACTATTTGTTTGAACCTCAATAGGAGAAAGAACTCATTTCCTCTATGGGTTTCCAGTTCAGATTAAACTGCACAGAGAACATACATAACTATTGCAACTTCCCATAGGTGAGGGAAGAGATTCCCCAGGGACTCTAAGCCTCCTGTAGTTTCTGTTGTGACCAAGCTGTCTGAATAACACCGCAAATACAATTTGTGCCTTAGACTGTTTTCTTGTTCAGTTTAAGTTTTTCACAGAAGGGAACATACTTATATTTATATGTTGTGAGAACCTACAACAAAGAGTTGGAGCTTATAACTCCCATAAAAATGCAATTTCACAGATTGAAATCATTGCCCTGAACAAGAACATGCAAAATGCTACAATTCTGAATTGATATCCCTCTACATTAATTTGAAGGTTGTGCAAATTTGACAGTAATGATTGCGTGTAAAGCAAGGGAGAAATACATCTCTACTGTTCTTACATAGCTCTTTGAGCAATGAACTACCGTTCTGTCTTTTTATGATTTATATTTCTATAAACCCAGAATCAGTTAGAAGGTCATTTTATTGTTACACATAAAATGTCTGCAAATTTAAACTCTGTAGGATAATGAACAAATTTATGGCAATTGTTTGAACTTTTTACTGTATTACAGCAGACGTATACTCTTTGGTAAAAAATTTTTTTCCCTGCCCCTCTGAACTTTGCAAAATCTTGACCAGTTTACAGTTAATACAGATTCTGATTCTGGCACTTGCTCAGGGAAATGAGATATGAAAATTTACATATTTTAACATTCTTCCATTTTGTTCTGCTCATTCTGATGATTTGTAATATCAGCCATGAACTACTGGACAAGTATAATTCACTTTCATAAACTTGCATTTACTTCTCTTGCATTGCTTTTAGAATTTCCCTTCCTGTTGTTCCTAAAACATCTTTTTAGAGTTTACTGCTATGTCAGCCTTCATTTTATTGAGGTGATAAGGCAAAATTACCTTCTGTGCAGCTAAGCACAGAAGAGAGACAAGCTTTGCCTGGACATTCCTTGTTCTCACTTTTAGCAAGTTACTACCTGAATTATACAAATAAGTATTTTCTTTGAATCCCTGGATAGTCCAGTAATAAACTAAAGCTGTTTTCTTATTTTTCTAATAATTGGAAAATTTTATTCTTGCTTGTTTTTGTTGCAATCAGAAAAGGCAGCAACAAGATCAGTCTGATGGCATTCCTTATCTGTTAGTAATGCTTATTTCATGTATAGCAAATTTCCTAAGAATATTTTAAAACTACTTACAAAAGACATTGTAGCATTTTCATAGTTCTATAGAGAAAGAAGCCCAAAATAGCAAATTGACTGCATAGATTCTACATATAGTGAATATTTCTTGGTAGGTGTCTTCAGGCTCAGTTAGGTGCTTTGTCTATTTCTAAAAAGAAATCAGGAAGTTGTGGATGTGATATATCTGTTTGCTTGGAGTTTTGAAAGGTTGAAGCTCTAATGTGATTGTTAAGCTGTTTTTATTGCTGTGTTGCTTAAAATCAGGTGTTCTACATGAGATTTTAAAATCATGCTTATTTTAGCTCTGTAAAGAAAGCGATAAAGATTGTTGCTAGGCAGAAGTAAAGACATCCTTGGAAAAAGTTGTTAAATGTAATATGTCATTACAAATGTAAATAAATATATAATTATAATAACATTAACTTTAGGGAGTGGCAGTCCTTTTCTATCATGCCAGATTGTTTACCTGTAGGAAAGATTTAATAACTAATACATGCTTTTGTAATTTATTTTGGTAATCACTGAATTTGAAATAAAAGATGTGTTATCACTACCAGACAAAATATATCAACCTTTAAGAGATGGCAGTAACTCAGAGAGATCGGAGTCTCATGTGCACTTAAGTCATGGTCCACTTCTGCTGTTACTACTGTAAAAGGAATGTTTATGTGACAGCTGACCCTCTTCTGATGCTGCTGTTTCTTGTTTTGGAAGAAGAAAGCTGAGCTGTGAATATAAATAATGTGTGAAACCCTGTTTAACTGCCGAGTAAATTCAGGTGCTTCTCATTCCAAGCACAAGCCCACAAAATGTTGTGTGGTCCTGGAGATGCTGGGGAAAAAAAGAAAGCTTTGCATACTGGCTACATAGGGAATGCAGTTTTTTTCATCTCCATCTTTAATTTAAACAATTCCTTGTAAATATTTTATACAACTGCCTCCCAAAGCTTTGAGTCTTGTATTAAATATTCCAAGGGATTATTTTCCTGACAGGCTAACTGTATTTTCCCTCATGCTTTAAAAGTATGGTGGTGATTTTGTTGGTGGTTAACTTTTCATTTAAGTAGTGTACAAAATCAGAGCTGAACTCAGATGATTGAGGACAGACTTCTAGAAGGCCTGTGAAGGTCTGATTAGCACCCATGGGGCCCCAGCGAGGTTTATTTTCTCCAAATTTGCTTTAGCAAGGGTACAAACAGGAAAAAAAATACAACAGTGTTTGAGTTTCCCCTCACCAAGGCAACGGAAACAAGAGAAATTTTATAAGGAAACATACCAAGTCAACTTCAGAGAGTCTGTGTGCACATAATGTGTATTCTGCACATTCTAATGGATGCAATGCGAACAGTTTTCCTTGCTGATTTTGTGTGTCTCTGCACTTCTTTTACCAGCTTTTATTCTTTGCTCTTCCTCTCTTTGTACAAAGAGCCAAACCTTTATCTGGCGTTAGAGGCACTTGTTTAGCTTACTAAAAGCTGTACTTAAGCTGATTTGGGCAGTGATCTAATTAGCACTCAGCAGGCTTGGTCACTTGAATACTGACAGTCTTTCACTGCCTTTTCAAAAGGACATACAGGGTGGTTGGACAACTTCTTCTTTCTCTGATGCGTGCAGCTGAGAAAAAATCCTAAAATATATCCTATGGAAATAGAAGATGTACCTGCAGGCCTACATGGATGAGCATATGTAGAGTAAGAAGACAATAGAATAAGACCTGATTTACACTACTATGGTTGCTTGATATTGAATAGCGATTTTATTGATCAGTTCAGCAGAATCTAAGCATAGCTCATTTGAAAACTGCCTTCTAGTTCTTTTCTAGAAATTGATGTTTTCCAGTGATCGAAAAACTCTTCTCTAGCCTGCAGAGAACAGCTAGAAATTTTCCTTTCTGTAATTACATTAAAAAATTAAATAGCTTGTAATTGTTAACTCAGTTACATGTAATTTGAGATTGTCCCTCTTTCCTGGTTTGGGTATCTCAATTTAACATAGGAAGCACGAACAGCAGTATTTCTGGGACTTTGCAGCAGTCTGGAGTAACCAAAATAGAAAGAGAGAGACAGGAAATTTAGATCATATTAGAACATTTAGAAACTGTTTGTGCAGCAAAGTTTATCTATAAAAATATACATTTATGTTGTGTCCAGGGGTATTGAGTTTGAACATACAAATAGATTTGGTTGTTTTGTAAAACATAAAGTTTGACATACTTTGTTGTTTTAGTGCCAAAGATCTGTGTGAATATAATTTCAGAAAGCTTCTGTACATTCATCTACAGGGTTTCCAGCGTCTGCGTAGTCTTCCATGGGGTTTCCAGTAACACATCTGCAAAATGTCTGGATTAAAATTAATTGTCTTCCACTCTCTTTTATGCTTTCATTGACCTACTACTCCATCACAAAAGGCATTCTCACTGCTGGTGATGTTTGCCAAGTTCAATCACATTTGCTCAACTACCAAATAATGTGGAATACATTTAGTGTCTGCCAAATCTTTGACCTGGGATTTTAAGAAAAAATTGGTTTACTGCTGTACAGAGTCCTGTTTCTTATGCAACCACAATTCAAACACCTGCCAACAAATGGATTACAAAATTATTTTGTATTTATTTCTCACCCCTTCTCTTCACAAAGGACATTTTTTTCCTGTCATTTATTCCACAGGAAGCTTTTTTTAAATGACGTGTCAGTTACTTCCATTGTGAATATTAGGGTGAGTAGTCATACCTCCAAGTGTTTGTAAGCCTTCTATTATTACTCACTAAAAAGCAGCCACTAGAAAAATGTTGCAGAAGAAACAAACAGAATACAACAGAAAACAACTGAATTAACTTTCTGGTTTATGGTCTGTAATGTTTATATTCTCTCTCTTAAAAAAAAATTATCCATCCAGTTCTGTTAAATGATCAGAGTTATTTCTTTAGTTTGATTTGTTCAGGAATGAATCCTGTGATTATCTTACATTATGAAAAAGCCTGTTTCTTCTAATTTCTTAAAATTTACTTTGTGTCCAGAGATGCACCACAGTTTCCAAGTCAAGCAACTTTATGTCTAGGTAGCTCCCAGGCTTTTTGTTTTGCTTTTGGTGTTTTGGATTTGGTGGATGTTTTTTTATTTCCAAAAAAACTTTTTTTGAGATGTAGCTGAAATAATTCTTGCTCTACTAAAAAGGACAAAAAAGTGACAGCTCTTCAGAAGTCATAAGCTGTCTTGTCCCACATTCAGTACACCAGCTTTTTCTGCTCAGTCATTTACTAGCTGCTTAGGATCAGACATGGAAGAATAGTAATTTTTAGCTTCCAGTGAAAGCATTTTTAGCTTCTTTGTGTTTCTCCACATTCCAGAAGTGACATGCAAGTTCAGTGCTCATTAGTTCAAATTCTGTTACAAGCTCCTATTTATGTGGAAGCTTCAGCTCAGAAAGTCCAACTTTGCAAAAGAAAAGAACTGACATTTTTAAATATCTGTGCAGTGACAAACTTGTGTAGTGAGGAAGACAGATAAATGCAGAATGAAGAAGAAACAATCTGCATTGGACTAGTAAATGCAAAGGTGCAGGCAGGTTTAGTATTCATGTTTCAAAATTAATCTTAGAAAAAAAAATAGAAAGAAAAAGAATCTTTTAAGACACAAATCAAACACAATCCTTTTTTTGCTGGAAGATGACATGATGATACATGGCTCGGGCCAATGTGGAGAGTAAAAATAAGTTATGTTCACCATGCTTGCTGACCAAGATCTGAGTCTTGACTCTTGGCTCAGCAAGTATCTTGAAGCACTACTCTTCCTATACTCAAATTAGAGGACAGCAGGCACATACTTGCTGTTAGTCACAAAGGCAACTCGCAACACTACCTGCTGACACTCTGGTGCCTGTCACTCCCCAGCTGAGATTGGAGCCAATCACCACAAGCATATGTCTCTGCTGGGAAGCAGTGCATCCCATTCAGAAGGCACTAGCTGCCAGTGCCCTTCATCTGTCTCCCAAAACAGCCTGATGGGGTGCGTGCTTCTTGTCTGAGCGACCCTGCTGGTGTGCAGATAATACTTTTGGGTACCGTGTGGGGAACTGTCACATAATCAAGACTTTGTCCCAGCTACCACATCACATGTGAGACTTGCCACCAGTCTCTGCCAGAGGTCAGGCCCCATCTATGGCATCGTGTCCACTCCCTGTGCAACCAGGTTACTTTCTGTCTCTGGTTGGGTAACGAGAATGGAAGAAGTTAATTCTTTAAGCTAGCCCCTGCCATGGCTTCAAGGGAAGCTTTTGGATCTGCTTAATAGCCGAGTATTGTATCTGGTTCCCATCTATTGTTTGATTTAAAAATAAGCTCAAGGTAGCTTAATTTTACGCTTCAACAGCACGCAGAGGAAGTACTCACAGAGTTTGTCTAATGGTACTTGGGAAGTAGTAGCAACTAAACATCTCATCTGAGCTATTAGTTGCCGGAGTTTCTTCATGGTTCACCCTCCACAGTGGATGTAGGAGTGAGATCAGGTTTCCCTGAGTCATCTTTGATACATTTCTCCTAAAAGGTTTTCATACCTGCTGAAAGGGGTTCAGATCAAGGCCAGGAGATTCTTCTCTTTGAATAGCCCTACATTTAAGATCAGTCTCAATTAAAACACAAGTTTGGCAACACTAACATAGCAGAACTGTCTTTTTAATGTTTATTTCAAAATGTACTTCACGAATGTCCTTTTCATTTTAGCACAGTAAGACCATTGTGCATAGCTTTTTCTCCAGTTACTCTGTGCAGTTCAATATCCAACTTGTAATAACATTCAGTTTGTTGAGTCCAGTAAATTTAAAAGAGTAGTGTCCTATACTTTTATCCCATTTAAAGTGATAGTCCTTGCAGATATTCAGTTATAATTATGTCCTAATAACAAGAAAGCAGACATATATCCTGTCTTTCTGTAGTAATTAAACTATGAGAGTCAATCTGATGAGAGTGCTTAGCATTCTTGAAAAGCTGTAAAGGCCTGTACTTCAAATGCTCCATGAAGGAAGGCAGGAATTTGTATCAGCACATGCAGGCAGGACATGCAGAAGTCTCTTCTGATTATCTGTGGCAATGGTAGCTGTTGTGTGCAGCAGATGTAAATAAGAAACTGCTTTTCAATACAGCAAAAGGTCCTGAGATTGGAAAAGTAAATCAAGTTGAAAAGTAAATTTTCTGTAAGAGTCACATATGCCTATTAAGTAACATCCTCTCCTCAGGAGCAACATACATTTTAAAGAAGAGGAGTTTCATATTTCCAAGCCCAAATTCTTACTATAAGTACTGGGCAAAATGAGTAATTTTAATAGTTCCTAAGTCTTCTTTTCCCGTGTTCTGAAAACTAATAAATTTATCACCCCCGCAAACAGAGATAAACCCTTTCCACAAGTCGTTTCAATTAAAAAACATTTCCTATGAAAAATAACTTAGTGAGAATTTTTCCTTTGACATGAATGTTAGTTGACAAGCCAGCTGTCTGATTTCTTATTTTCCTTTCCCTCACAACTTTAGATTTCTGTTTTAATCATATGGCTGAATTTTTGAAGTCCTGTCCCTTTTTTTAAGAGTATGAAACATGAATGTTATCAATACAGAGTGTTTCCTTGATGTTTCACTAGTGTGTGAGAATATTTCCAGCTCAAACTAATTTTCATGTACCTCTTTTGTTACAGGTTTGGGTTTTTTGTTTGTTTGGGTTTTGCAGGTGTTTTTTAAACCCATTTCAAGACGTCATGGGGGTTTTATTTCAATTTAAGTAAAAAAACCACTGACCCTTCTGATTACTGTGGCAAGTGTGTCTGTCTGGCTAATCAACTAAAAGGTAATTTAAAACATTTATTTATTTATTAAAACATTTATTATTGAAACATATATTAAAACTATTGGACTTTAACTCCCAAGATTTTGGGAACTAAAGTAATGATTTCCAAACACTGATTACTGAATAAATGATACAAGAATGTAGTGGAGTAGTAATAAATATAAAATATTGTGGGCAGCCAATTTTACTTAAAATCACAGAAATGGAAATGGCTTGAGAAGATCAGACCATGTCCAAACTGAAATGAGCTACACCCGTGTCACTGCTGATTGATGTCTGCCTGGCTTGTTCTTAAAACATCCAATGATTGTTTATGAGAATGTCTCTGAGACAGTGTCAAAAACCTTATTAAAGTCAAGATATATGGCATCTTTCCTGTCTACAAACTCCTCATGTTATGCTATTGTAAAAAGAAGGTAGATTTGTCTGACGATTTATTTTTGATATCCATATTGACTTTGACTAGTCTTCTTGTTATCTAACAGCTGTTTACAGAAACAGATCATGCTTCTATTTTTCTAGGAATTGAAATTTGGTTCTCTGGACTATAATTACACATAATCTTTCTTCCTCTCTTTGCAACTCCCTCGCCCATTTTAAAAGAAAGGAATTATTTTTTTCCTTCTGTACTATTTTGGAAATTACTCATTCTCCATACAGTCTCAGAAATAAGCAACAACGGTAAACTGTTTTTCAGTCTGTGCTGACCTGTTCTGATTTTGCCCTTACATGTTCATGATATATTTTTTCTGTATGTCATTAGTAACCTCAACTAATTTTCCACTTCTTGTATGCCTGCTTATACTTAAACTCAATTAAGAGCTCGCATTTCTCTAATCAATAAGGAGAAAGTGACTGAATCAGATTTCAAAGACTGTTGCTTTGTGAATATCACATAGAGGAAGCTGCTTCTAAAACATTCCAGGGAATTACTGGACATCCTGTGTGTTCATGTATTTGCTTCTCTTGTTACTTCCAATTTATGGGCGCTGGCTGATTCTACTAGTTACTTTTAGAAAGCCTAACCTACGTAGCAGTGTAGCAGTGAGTAGCCAATCCCACTGTGAAAACTGTCACATTTTTTCCTGTTTACTCATTAAAACTAGAAGGTTTTAGACATTGGTCACAAAACACAAAACATACTTCAAAAGGTATCTTGAAATGCGTTGTCTTTTAATTTTCAAAGCTGTTCTTTTAGGCTTTCCCAAAATATATTTGATGAATCAAAATAGAATTTAAATAAAGGAGTTAAAGAATCCAAAAAAGAAAGAAAACATTTTATTTTAAAACAAATAGGTAACTTTGGCTTGACTCAGTTGCAATTATTTTGGCAGAGGCACATACAGAAGATGTACTTAAAGGAGAAGGGCCTGAAAAAACTAAGTAAATTTTTATTTTGATCCTATTCTCTATAAATGTTTAATGTTCTGCATTTGATCATAAAACCAGGTGGTCCTTATCATTCCTGTCTGAAGTGCTGTTCAAAATGTACAAATATATCCAAAATCAAGAAGGTAAGAGAGAATGGTTGACTTGACTTTTTTTTTTTTCATCTGGTTTAAACAAGGTCAATTATCAGAAGAAACTTCTGTAATGTTAGTGGAATTTTAAATGCAGTGACAAATTGACGATTTGCCCTATTTCATCCTCTCTTTCATTTAAATCTTGATATAATACAAAAATAAAAGGTTGTCTAATCACCTTCATTCTAAACAAGGACAGGAGGAAAAGAAGTCAGTGAGCATTGCAGTAGAAACTACTTACCTTGTGCTTATGGTTAGTGATCTGACATCCCAACTAAGAAGTACAGATCATCAGTAAGGTACGTAAGGGATAAATATGGACTTATCATCAAAGTATGAAATCAAAAGGACTCTGGATACTTTGATACATGCTAATTAGAGAAAAAATACAGAGTGTAATCTTGTCATCAAGTGCTGTAATTCTGTCAGATCTCACAAGTGAAGAGTAATTGGGCCACGATAGCACTGGGTGATCTGCATGAAGGAAAAAATAAGGTCAAGAGGAGTGGTTTTGCTAGTGGCAGTCTTCCTTTTAGTCTGAAGTTAATACTTCACCACTTTTTCACTCAGAAAGGTAAAAATATTCTCATTTTAAAAGCCTATCAAGTCTTAAAGGACAGCTTGTTGTCTCCTTCCCAGTTAAAAACATTTACTTTCCAAGAGTATATGTCTTTTGAAGAAAATACAAAGCCTTATATAGCTGTATGGCAAAAATCATACACTCCTTTGGGAACTCTGGGGTTAATAGGTATATTCTGTGCTGCCCTGAAGAATGTGAGAGAGCTTTCTGGGTTATCCTGACAGTGGAAGACATTTCATCCCCTTGGCCCTGTAGTTACAGCTCTCTTTCAGTTCGTGCAGCTTGTATGATAGCATACAGTGCAAAGAATCAGGGGATTTGTTAAAATGTCTCAGTGCCCTGTTTTTGGATTCCTCTGCTGATGTGAGGTAATGATTATACATGCATATATATATGTATATATATATGCGCCTATATAAGCATAGGTATAGATGTGATTTATGTACATAATATGTAATTATTCTATGTATAAATGTTTATTAGAAAAGGTATGGGTGAGGAAAAAAGGAAAGCAAAATTCGCACTGCTTACACTAAGGTCAGTAACTCTTTCTCTTTAGCTGATTCACTTCACAGTTTTTCGACCAGCCTGCTCAGAGTCTTCAGCTTTATTCACTCTACTTTTAGAAGAATGTCTTGTGGAGATGGTGAATAATTTTTGTATCATATTTGTTTCTTGGAGCCCTCCAGGTTTTCTTTCAAATTCAGTCTTTTTCCATCAAAGCCTCTTCATGAAGATACCTCTTTGGAAATAGGGTTGTCATCACTTCTACTTGACTAGCCTATTAGCAACTCCCTGATTAAGTAAGGGGTAGGAACCCACAGTCCTTGGTGAATCACTGCCTATATCTCAGAGAGAACCTATAGATGTATCACACAAACCCCATTTTTGATAACTAAATAAATTGATGAATTCAGCCCACTGCTGACAAGACACAAACACATTGAGTTGATCAGATACAGTTTTAAATGCTTTTGAGCACTCAGATACCATTGTGATAAATACACACACAGAGACATACATATATATAGAGACAGAGACAAGAAATGCCTTTGATCCTTTGCCAGGTCAAAAGAAATGAAGACTTTTCAGGATTATATTTGCCTTGGAGAAAATTTAGTGGTATGTAACTGGCTATTTTCATAGTGTAACATATTTTCTTTACCCATACAGGCAGAGACAATGAAAGCAGTGTAGAAACAGAATCCTATTTCATGCATTGTAACCAGTATCAAGTTCAATGAACTAAAGTAGTTTCATGAATAGGATTGGCTGGGGCAGACAGCAAATCCTCTTGTTGTTTACAGCAGCACTTCCAAAGAGAAAACTAATTGCCGAACTGATGCAGCACTTTAAAAATCACACTGCTGCACTCCAGTAACAAACAAACAAAAACCTAACATGATGCTTATAGAGGTAAGAGATCCTTAGCTGATTTCTTTGTGATGCAGCACAAGACTAAATCGCTGATCTATTATTGGCCAGCATAATATTCTTTCCATGAAGATGGCTAATTTTGTTTGTGTTTCAGTAAATTTGAAAAACTGTTTGCTACCTATATACAGTCACTCCTAAAAAGGCAATTGCATGAAGTATTCTTTATTTTCCATATTCTTTCTACAGATACTCATTGTTACTCATTGTTTCTTCCTTTTCTTATTTCATAAATGATGGAACATTTTACCGAAGAGGAAATGTGTGCTTTATGTTGTTTGTACACTGTTAGATTCAAGTGTAAAAAGTACCAGGTTGATGCTTTAAGTTTTTCTCTATGTATGTTACTAACATTATTCAGTAGGGTTCTATACAGAACTGGGGTTTTTTGCTGATAGTCACTCTGTCTTCAAACAATTAAAGATTTAACTTTATATTCTTATGGAACATTGTGTTGTGAAAGATGCTGTTCTGTGATACGTGTGCAGTAGGTGTGGAAGAATCTGAAGACACTTGGTATTTCCTGAGCTGTATTTTAACAAAAATGATCTTCCCCGATTGACTTTAATTTTATCAAAACAACTTATTCAACTTTAAAAGGATTATGTTTCTCACCATTCCTGATGTGAGCATGGTAACTGGTAAAGCAAGTCCTATAACTAAAGTTCAGTTTACAATTTTTATGATAACCATGATAGAATAAAATTAGATTTTCATTTCAATTCTAACTTTTCAGTGCTAAAAAGAGTAAAAAGCAGTAAAAACTTTATTTTGTTGTCATTAAAATGAACAGATATAAACCCAGAAGTAGTGCACTGAATAAGAAGGTGTAATTTTTGAACAGTAAGTTTTATGATTATCACATTTCTCATTATTACTATCTTTAAGGATAAGCACAGGTTAAAAGACTCTGAACACAGGAGAAAGCACTGAACACTGTAACATTTTTATGCAATTTAATATGATTTAATCTCTACCCTTAAGTCTCTAGAAATAAAAAGTGGGATATTTTCAAAATCATGCCCTTGTAATCTGCATTTTAACTAAATTATGGTTTTGGTTCACAAGACATTCTCTATTTTATCCCAAACCCAGATTATTTTCATGTTAATTAGGTTCTGTATGCATTTACTATGGAAAAGGAAACTGAATTTTTATAGTCTTCTTTTCAATTTAATTAAAGTAGACCTTCATTCCTCTCTTCAGATAATATGCTACAATTAGAAGACAATTTAAGAAAGACCCCCCAAAAGAGAGGAAAAATGTAAATAGCTAAATTATGAATAATGAGTAGACTGAGGTAGTTTCTACATCCTGTGAAGATTTTTAATACTTAAAGTGAGATTAAGATGTGATTCGAGTAACTGATATTCAAACTATGACCTCACAAGCTCTTTATTCCAATACAACTCTATACAAACTTGGATGTCATAGCTAAATTCTTTTTTCAGCTTAACAGTGTTTCAGAAACATGCTCAGAACAGCCACAGCCTCAGCAATACTAAGAAGCTTGACATCCATGTCAGTTTTGGATATCATTGGGACCTGAAAATAGTGTTCTTTTAATTTTGTACTCTGTTTTGGTGCTCAGTCTGTGGTAGGTGATAATAAATACCTGAGTATAAAACTGTTAAGTTAAAAAATCTAAAACTGTTCTGATAGCAAAATCAGCTTGGTGATTGCTATTAACTACAGAAATACAAACGTAATTGTCCATGTTGTGAAAGGGATAAAGAATTCTTTTTGTTTTCATGCTTACTGAGAACCATCCTTTCTTTCCAACTTAGGTGCAGCTATAACATATTTCTTAGTCAACAGGAGGGGCTCCCTAACTAGGGGCTTGATGCAAGTCCATCTAAAATTGTTCCCAGCTGAATTGTTCTTAGGAAGAGGCCATATATAGATGATGCCTAGACTACTAAGGTACTTAAACAAATGAGTTGTCTCATATAAATCAATGTGATTTCAGCCATTTCATAGCAAAGTATTTATTTTAAGTGGCAGAGTGTTCATCCACTGAAGAGAGGGTGAAATTCTCATCACTTCAGTAGAGAGATAAGGTTTGGTGTAGTATAGATATCTTCAGTTACATTTTTTAGCTACTGTAATCAAAGACTGCTTTTCAACCAATATTCTTACTCTCCTATGAAACGTTGAAAGACAGGACTAGAGAATGGGAAAGGGATAATAAAGGTAACTATATAGATTTGTATAAGGAACATATTTGCTTTCTGTAGTCGTAATAGTGTTAGTAAACAATTTTAAGTGCACTAATCCCAGAGTCCCAAGGATTTCTCTTTATGAATGTAAAGGAAATACTTATAAAGCATAGTTACTCATAGCAATTAATTGTGTCTTTAAATTTATGTCAGATACTCAGATTAGCAGTCATGCTTGCATATATATTAGCTGTAGCAGAGACCGTAGTGTGCACATTGGTCTCTGTAATGAAGTTTTAGATGTTCCAAGATTTTCTTTTTCATTTTAGAAGACTGTTCTGCAATAATATCTGGGGTTTGGGAGTTGTTGTTTTTTTGGGTTTTTTTTGAGGGCGATGAACTAGTTTGCTTAAATAAGGTATTTCTAACTTTACTGTAGTGTTCTTGATATAATACCTTCCCCTGTAGAACTCTGAAGAATTTCTCATTACTTCACGTTTACATGCTTTACTTGTTTGAGAATTTTGTTTAAGGCTATTGTCATGGTTTAACCTCAGCTGGCAACTAAGCCTGAGATCCCCCCTCTTTCAAATCAGTGCAAGTAAGGAGTACGTAATTTGAAATTAAGAGTTACAGAGTACAGGAGACTTTCTAGTAGTGACCATAGGACTTTGATTATAGGTGAGGAGATCAGAAAAGGAATGTAAAGGAATTTTAAAGGAAATTTAATTTTCTCATATGGGAAAAGTATGAGTGAGAAGGATAGTTTTTGAGATGGTAAAGATTTTCTTACAAAAATACGGTCAGTTCAGCTTTTATCTGCTGAAATAAACAAAAACATTTTGTCTAGAATCAGACTGAATAATATCAACCTTCTGTAGTGCCTTCACACCTCTAACAATTCACAGGAGCTTTACAGCTGTGTTCTCTGAGATGCAACAGGCTTTTTGGTTAGGTGATTTTTTCTCTTCACTTGGGTTTAGTACTACTGAATAGAATTCTGAACTTTTTCATTAGCATAATTTCTAATACTTCTGGAAAGCAGTCTGTAACTTATGATTGCAAAATGGTTTAGAATTAGTCAGAAGTCTTGTAAATACATCTAAAGAACTGGTGGCCAAATGCTTATCCCAGCTGATGAAAGTAGACTTGCTCTGGAAGCTCATGAAAACTATCAATAGAAAAAAAATAGGAATTTTACAACAAAGACTGCATATTTTTATTTTATATTCTGACCATGCATGTTCTTCCTGGACTGGAAGATGGTTGCAGTTCTGGTTTTGACCATTTTCAGTTGTGAATACCTATTTTTTAAGACATGCTTTAACAGAGCAGTGGAACAGGAGTTCAGCTCTCTTTTGAAGTTTAGACTTTATCAGCAATAGGTAATGAATCTTGACAGTTAATCATATGGGGGTTTGTGTCTCTGAATATGTCTACATCTTTATCTATTTATATATAGAGAGGGAATATAATGGCTATTATACAGTAATAATACAGTACATAGTGCTGCCTACAACTACACTGTTTGGAAAAAAGATACATTAATATATAAAATATTAAAAAAAGTTATAAGCATTTTTCATATAGTTATTTATTGAGCTCTGAAAATTTGAACAGTGGCAAATATTGTCCCTGTCCATGGTACTTGCTTTATAATATTTTCTGATGGTGAAAAACTAGTCCTCTAACTCATTGCATAGGGATAATGCTGGTATTTATGAAGGAAAGAAGTAAGTCACCTTTGAGCTATTACCTCTAAATATAATTCTGGACATTTTCCAGAAAGTTCATTGAAAATTAGTTGGCCAGAGGCACTCAGGCATGACTAGTTTCACCTGAAAAATTAGTGCGCACTCAGTATTTTATAAAAATGCTGTGGCCAGACAGAGAGCTTCCTTGCATTAATTTCTTCCTTTTTTTTTTTTTTTTGACAAGGAGAATCACCTCTGAGATGGAAATAAATGATTCTTAGCCCCACTATGCTTTTGCTTTCGTTGATCCAAGTGAAACGAAGTTTAGAAAACTGCTGAGAGAAGTGTTCACTCTACAGTCAGTATGAATCCCTGGAGTATGAGTTTATGGAGGTGATTGAGAGCTCTTCATGTTCTACAGTAATGTGCTAAGATACACTTTAAGTGGGAATGCAGGTCTTCTAAAATATGTTCTTTCAATCAGTACAGCCTGTACAGATTTAGATTTGGTGCACTGGGCATGTGCATGAGTTACAAAACTGGCAATAATTACAAATGGATGAATGAATTCTGTCATTTTGGAGATATCCTGGCTTTCCTCTGCCCAAAAAATATGAAAGAAGAAAATAAATATCATAATTTCTCTTTACTGCATCCCACAGAGGAGTGCAGTGTAACAATAGAAATCTGCAGTTCAGAAGGTTGAGATGGTATCATATTGACATTAACAGTATAGGTCTACACAACTGAAGAATTGAATGAAAACTTATTGTGAAACCAAAAAGAATAAGAAACAATGTTTGGAATAGCAATGCACAACTGATAGAAGAACACCATATAAGATTTTAAAACATGGCCTCTTCTTTATCAAAGAAAAAACCTTCTTACAAAAGACTATGCGACTTTATGCAACTATTATTAAGAAAGACCATATGAACAGCAGTGTATTTTTTAAAGCATACAAGTGCCCTTTTGTATCATTTTGTTATGCCACGAGCTTGCAAATACAACAAAGAATTATTATATCCTGGAAAAAAATAGTATGTTTCTTTCTCCTTTTCCCAAATTCCTTATATACCATATTACCTTCTCTTCCAGATTTTCTTACATCATCTCAGTATTATCTTCCCAGAATTAGAAAAAGTCATTGAACGGATTAGAATAACTTGTTAAAGGCAACAACAGAAATATAATTTAACACAAAACCAAAATGAAAAACCAGATAGTTTTGAAAGTTCAACTAATTCATGATGTGCCTATACTGTGCATTATTGTTTATGACTTCATTATGTTGTTACAGAGCATTTAAGATGTTTGCATACTAAAGAGTAGCAGGACCTGTTGCATTTATTTAAAAAATGCTTTTAAATTAATCATCTTCCTTCCAGTTAGTACAATAATCCACACCTTATTATAATACGTAGTCTTAAACAAAACCAGCTTAGAATTCCACACTTGCTTTCAAGTGTGGATATATTTATAAATAATGTGATAGTCTATTTGTTATAAAACCAAGTAGGAATCTATGATAACAAAAACTCCTAACATTAACAAATGAGAAGGGACAAACTGATAACAAATTTGTCATCTCTATTAGTATCATACTGTGTGCAGATTCTGAAATACTCAAGGTGATCCAAAGATTGTGTGTTTAATTGATGATTGTACAGTGAATAACTCTTCAGCGTTGTGACATCATGCCCCAATGCAATGGGACTGGAAATATGCAAAAGGGGAGGGGCAAGGGATAGGGAAGGTGGGTCCATGTACATTTACATTTGCACTTGCACATGTACTTGCACAGAAAGTGTGAATCCTTACACCTGTGCTTGACAAAGCTAAATTTTTATTACATAAAAGACCTCGGATCCAAGTTTTCAAAAAGAGAGGGAGATTGCATGTGGAAAAAAAGGAGATTTGCAGAGGTCCTTCAGGCACACAGCTCTAGCTTTTGGTATTGGGTTGTTAGCTTTTCCATTATTTTGGAATAAAACTCAAGTTGAAGAAGCAAATTGTAGAAAGTTTCCTTCAACATTTCCTACAGGAAAGTTCAACCTCCAAGAGATTCCTTGAAGATATCCCCTAAAAGGCACCACTTTGGAGCTGGGCACTGCACAATTCTCCATGAAATACCTCAGATCTGCAAATGACAGTAAGAAGGGGCTGATGGCAGGTATACCCTTTGTCTGCATTTTTTTGTTCTGTGTCCTTTTTTTGCCACTTTTCTTTCAGTTTGCTAAAGAACATTTTAACCTCTGCTTTGCCAGAATAAATTCACTGTTTTCACTTTTTTTCATGCTTGTTTAGTATTCAAAGCATTGCAAATAAAACTGGCAAACTGGAGATGCTTTTGTTTCTGCAGAGGTAATCAGTCCAAAAAAACACTTTGGATGCCTGCAATCAAAGACAAATTTTGGAATCTCAGAGGCAAGTTTGATATTGGGATTAAAGGTTCTGTTTGACATCTGGCAGCAAGAGTAGGGAGAAAAATCTCCCTCAAATATTAGCTCCTAGCTCCTGCTAGGAGCCAGCATTTGAAAATGTGACTTTGCAAAACCCCATACAAGCATAGAGGCTCTAGCTAGCTTCTGCAGTGTCAACATAAAGATATAAACCAAAAGCAAGCACTTAAATGCTGATGAGAATTGACATTCTGCTTGCATCAGTTCTTTCCCTAAATGTGTAAAGGCTGAGTCTATATGTTATCCATAATCAGGAAGAGAAAAGGAAATACTTCCAAATTTCCCAGTTATTATTAAATGATGGATGAATATGTATCATTCAGAAATTAATTCATCTTACTTGACATTGTTTGGCTTGACAGGATATTTACCATCTGCATCTAGCTCTGAGTTGGCTGGGTTTCAGTTTTATTGCTTTGGTTTGGTTTGGTTTGGTTTGGTTTGGTTTTTTTCAAAATGCACTTACCTGCAACTTGATTTCACATCTCTGTGTCTGTATATACTTTGTGCCAGTGATGTGGAAGGTAGAGCTGTGTTAAAATCATAGGTGGGTGAACAAGGCCTTCCTACTTGGCCTGCTGTCCTAAAATGTTACTATGGAAATCATCAAATGCTGTCTTTCTACCAAGCATATAAGCCCATTTAAGAAGAAGAAAGAAAGAAAAAAAACCCAACAGTCTTAGCTAGTCTATTTTCACATCTGTAAGAATTAAGTTTCCGCTACAGAAAATCCTTTCACTTGGCATAAATGAAATTCAATCAACAGTTCACAGTGAGCACTGGTAGATAAAGATGGTCAATGGATAAATAACACTTGCTATAACCAATTGTCCTATGTTCAGTCTTACATATTTGGGTCAATAGATTGCTTAATCATAGAGAAGTAAGCTTTGAAAACAAGACAAGGTTTTTGCATGGCTTCTCAGGACCTAGGAAATGTTAAACTCTGGACAAAGAGAACATAACAAAAGCACAAAAACCCTTTAAACTTTAAACAATATCCTTTTTAGTTTTAATCATATTTTATATCTTCATATTTCTAAACCTGCACTTTCTTAACTTCCTTCAGTCCAATAATTTTCTCCCCACATTTCAAGAAGTATCTTTGCAAGGTCTGTATTATATTTCTCCTACCCCCATTTTATGGTATTCACCAGATATTTATTTACCAGCTATTTTTATGTTATAGCCTCTTTCAGAAGGTTTCCTTTATTAAAAAAGAGTGCAAGAAGTTTTAGTGAATCTTCTTGTTCTTTAATGTGATGACAAAGACTCACCTGGGAGAGGAGTTTTACTGAAGTATTGAAAATTATCTAAAGACTTTTGTTTTTTTGTTTTCCTGCATCTACCCATTTTTTAAGTTCACCAATTTTGCTGGAGGTGACTATCTCTAAACTAGACATGCTCTTCAGCTGCTTTGATGTAAAGTCTGTCATCTTTCTGTAAACTGCCCCTGCTGGCAGATTAGACTAAGGCATCAAATCTGTTCTGGGGTAGAGCTATAGATTGACTTTCACATATGCGTTCTTTGCTGAAAAACTCTTTGGGGAATAGAGATGATCCTTTCAGGCAAAAAGTTGTACATAAGAATTTTGGACTGATATTTTCTTAATTTCCACAGCACAATTTGCTGATCTGATCTATTAAGGGTTGGCAGTGAAATAGAAAGATTCACTCCTTTTTTACCTCAATTGATGCTGAAAGACTAAAAATGGAATTAAAATTCTGATAAATTTTTATTTTATCTAGTGTAGAAATATTAGAACAATAGTCTGTCATAAAGTCTGGAACTTTCAATCACTGAGAGGCAAGGCAGTCCTAGTGATTTTTAATTTTTTTTAATTGTACTAAAGACTTTCTTACATTTTATTTTAGAGCTGTACTTCTGCAATGTCAGGCAGTGATGGTAATTAAGTCTGCAGAATACCTGCACATCCAGGTAAGGAGAAATGTGAGAAAATGTGTTCAGCTTATCCCTGAATAAAATGTTTTTTTATTTCCTTTCATACTATTTCAATGCACTAGATGCCCCAGAAAGAATGGAACTAAGGTACCCCCAAAGTGCAGTTATTAATCTATCTACCAAGTTTTCTTCAACTTATAATTTTAAAGTTTGTGGTGGGTTGATGTTGGCTGGCTGCTAGATGCCCACCCAGCTGCTCTCTCATTCCCCCCACTCAACAGGACAGGAGGAGAAAATAAGATGGAAAAGCTTGTGGGTTGACATAAAGACAGGGAAATCCCTTACCAATTATTGTCACAGCCAAAACCGACTCAACGTGGGGAAAATTAATTTGATCTATTTCCAAGTAAAATAGAGTTGGATGGTGAGAAACAAAGACAAAACTGAAACACCTTCCCCCCGTTCTCCATTCTCCCATGCTGAACTTCACTCCTTCATCCCCAGCTCCTCGACCTCCTCTCCCCTGAGGGGCGCAGGGGGCTGGGGAAGGGGGGCAGAGGCCAGCCCATGGCAGCTCTTCTCTGCCGCTCCTGCCTCCTCACACTTGTCCCTGCTCCAGCCTGGGGCCTTCCCACGGGCCGCAGGGAAACCCCTG
>JANZLQ010000030.1:10688577-10700400 GCA_026212715.1 Elanus axillaris
TTATTTCCTGAATGTGACGTCCCATGGTATGGAATACCCCTTTGGCCAGTTTGGGTCAGCTGCCCTGGCTGTGTCCTGTGCCACCTTCTTGTGCCCCTCCAGCTTTCTCACTGGCTGGGCATGAGAAGCTGAAAAATCCTTGACTGAGTATAAATACCACCCAGCAACAACCGAAAACATCAGTGTATTATCAACATTCTTCTCATACTGAACTCAAAACATAGCAACGTATCAGCTACTAGCAAGACACTTAACTCTATCCCAGCTGAAACCAGGACAGATAAGATAAAGACTATATAATATAAGAATAAAATTATTCCAACCATCTTTTGATTCATGAACCCCAACACAAATCACCAATGCCTGCAGTCCTGAAGCTTCAGTCTATATCTGATCTTTGCAACTCCACAGAATCACAGGATGGTTGAGGTTGGAAGGCTTCTCTGGAGATCATTTAGTGCAACTCTCCTGCCCAAATCAGAGTGAACTAGAGCAGGTTGCTTTAGTTGTTTTTTTAATATCTCCAAGGACAGAGACAGCTAGCTTCTCTGGGCAACTTGTTCCAGTGACTGGCATATTCCCCCCTAAGATATTTATACATATTGATGAGATCACCGCCAAGTCTTCTCTTCTCCAGGCTAAAAAGTTCCAACCTTTTCAGCTACTCAGATAACAGATGCCCCAAACCCTTAACTGTCTTACAGGACCTTCCCTGGACTCGCTCAAGTATGATAATGTGTTTCTTGCAGTGAGGAACCCAGAACTGGACACACCGCTGGTCTCACCAGTGTTGAATAGGCAGGAAGGGTCACCTCCCTCCACCTCCTTGTAACACTTCTCTTCCTAATGCAGCTCAGGGTGCTGTTGACCTTCATTAATGCAAGGACATATTTCTAGCGCATGGTCAGGTTGGTGTCCACTGTGTCCCCAAGTCCTTTTCTTCAGAGCTGCTTTGCAGCCATAGGGTTATCCCTCCTTGGAGTAGGACTTTGCATTTCCGTTTGTTGAACTTGATAAGGCTCTTGTCTGCCCATTTCTTCAACCTGTCAATGTCCTTCTGAATAGCAGCATAACCATGTGGCATTATCAACCACTCCTCCCAGTTTTGTATTGTCTGCAGACTTGCTGAGGGTGCACTATCCCATCATCCTGTTTGTTAATGAAGATGTTAAACAGTATTGGTGCCAATATCAACCCCTGGTGCATATCACTAATGACTAGCCTCCGGCTGGATTTTGTGCCACTGCTCAGAACTGTTTGAGGTTGGCAGTTGAGCCAGATTTCATTCTGCATTATTGTCCACTTACCTAGTCTGGGCTTTATCAGGTTGTTAATGAGGATGTTATGGGAGATAGTGACAGGCTGGTCCTAGCCTCTTTCTCTAGAGAAGCAACATTTAGAATTCCTCGTGATGAAGCTGGGGTTGAATGGAATTGACATGAGGGATGGGTAAAAGTCTTGGGTTTACAATATTACTCCAAAGTTATTCAACTAGCACCTTCAAATTTTTACCCATGTAACTGTGAAACCAAAATTAATTCAACTAGTAGTCACATCAGTTAAATAAAAGTTATCATGGTGATCCTATATACAAAGTGCCCCCTTACTGCAAAGCTCAAGGCACTGAACAGTTCATAAAAACATAATTAAAACAGAGAAAATGTGTAATAAAAAAAATCTACCTCATTAAAATTTCACCAGTTTACTTACATTTTATATATAATTTATATAAATATATAATGTAAACTGTAATTTTAATACACAATGTGCAATATATAATATATAATATATTTTATTATGTAATTATATACAATCTACTGTATAATATGTTATATATATATTTATATATACATATAAAAAAATCCCTCCAGTGTAAATGACAACATGAAGCCTTGTGAACAGGATATACAAAGTCACAGACAAAATCACTAGGGCTTGGGCCTGTTACCCACATAATGTATTCAATCAATTACAAGATTGCTTTCTATTTCTATTCTGAAGTGCTTTCACCTGCACTACCACTGAGTAACTTGAAATTGCATGAGTAAATCTGCCAGTGTTATACACAGACCACGTTAGAACATCCACACCAGGATGAATGTCTCTAGGGGCCCAATCCAAAATCCAGGGCAATCAGCAGAAGGGTTCCTGAAGTTTTTGGATTAGACTCTTTTGAGGTATTCAGCCTGTAATATGTGATGTCATGTTTGTGGTGACAGAGGAAAAATTAGTTTTTCCTTTGAACTTTTTTTTTGTCACTGTAGGTGGCACCACACAGCATTTTTCATTTGGAGCAAGGATTGACTTCAGCAGTTTTATTATTACAGGCTACACAATTTTCCATAGAACTCCAATACCTTTACAGTAAAAGAAAATTGTATTTCTCACAACTGGTTAGAACTGTATGAAACTCAGCACTTTCTATTCAGACACTCGTGCCAAATCTTTTATATAGTTAAACACACAATCATGAGATTTTCTTAGAATTTTAAGTTCCTGGTTTAATTTAAATTTTAGAAAAAAACCAACCTAAAAGCCAAACAAAAAAAGGCCTATGAATTTCCCATGATTTTATCCCTAAACTATAAATCAGTTATTTAGGGATATTTTTAGCTAAATCTAGCCCACATTTGAGATTAGCAATTAAAACTTTGCAGAGTTTTATTGCTGGGTTTGTCTTTCAACTGACTGTTGAACAGTATTGCTTTGGCATTTCTGTGTCTAATTTTCCAAGAGCAAGAAACTCTACAGGCCTTATTGGTAGCACATTAGATCAAACTGAAAATGCTACTGGTGTAAGATGAAAAACTATGCTCATCAAGTGCTAACCTAGGAAATCTAATACATGTGAAACTTTGGCAAACTGTATTGAATTAGTAACAAATATCTACATGGAGTTGCCATGTCTTTCTTTGAAGAGTCTGTCCGTCCTCCAAATATACACACAAAGTGCATCTGTCCTGTCCCCCCTCCCCCCCTTCCTCCTCATCCTTCCTTTAGTGAGTAATTGTTCATAAACACATTCTTCCTTTGAACATACCATCTCTCACACCTTCTCTCATACCAAAAGTTTCCTACTGGCATCTAACCCAATATGACTGTGTCTTATAGGGCCCAGTAGCCATTTAGATATTTTTAAGAAAATATCCCTATATGTGATTAGATTTTATGAAGAGATAAATAGATCAATTTTGTATTAGGGAATAATGTTGTGGAACAGGGCTATACCATGAAGTCACATGAAGAATCATAAAATCTCAAATGGTAACTGCTGTATAGGAAGGCCCAAGCTGTCATTGATGACAGCTGAGATATTGCTGTTGACTCTGCTTTCTGTGGTGACTTAAGCAAACTTAAAATATCTAAACATGCAGTTTGACTGACTACTGTTAAGGTAGTACAGTTGAAACTTCTTTAAAAAAATCCACTAAAATGCTGGTCATAATGCTGTTAACCTATGAAAACCTACAGAAGAGCAACACAACCTATGACCATACAAAATGGGATACCCCTTAATTTTTAGCTTCATTCCCCAAGGTTAAAGGATTAATAACTTAAGTATCATGGAAAAAAAGAATTTACTTCTCACCATATTTGATAAAACAAGTTGTCATTTCCTGCTGATTCTTCCAGCATTTCTGATATTTCCTGATATTTTTTCTTCTTTTTAAAATAATATAAAATATAAATGCTTTAATATCAGTTTTCTTTGAAGATGTCTTACCTTCCTTTTCCCCAAAATCTCTACTTTGCTTCTGCCAAATGGATATCACCGCTAGCAGTTCAAAAGCCACCTTTAGTGTCACTCTACTGTGCATCTTGATTTATTGAATTTTTGCATTAATAACAACCTTGGATTAAGTGTATTATTTTATGCTTTTTATGTTCCAGATCAACATAGGTTTTGTGCATGTCCTGGCAGGAGTAGAAACAGTAGATGTTGTGTCTGCCAAGGAGTTAATAAGATTTGAATTCCATTTTTAAGTGGTTCTAATGATTTGATGCTTTGATACTTAGAGGGTTGTCTAGTACAAAGCAAATGTTTACTAATTATTACTTTGAAGCTTCATTAGATTCACTAATTCACTGTCATGATCTGGAGGAATTTGTTCAGGTGCTAATTTCATTTTGGCTCTTGTCTTTCTTAGTCACATAGTCAAACTATGTTTTAGAAGACTACACTTTCTCAATGAACAAAAAAAAAAAAGGACCTATAAATCAACATAAATAGCAACACTAGTAAGAATTTTTGTGCTCATAAACGTAGTTCACCATTTCAATGGTATTTCAAACTAAAATGTATGAAAATGAAAAAAATGTTAGACCTAAGTGTAACAAGAATAATTAATTAAAATAATGAATTCATGAAAATATTTGGTTCATTTCTGAAAAGAAACAGTTCTACCTGTACAGTTACTCAAATTGTATGGAAATTGTTTTGAAGCTTAAAAGTAAAGTATTATTTTAAAAAAAGAGAGATGTCTCTTTCCTAAAGCCAGAATCAGTGAGGTACTTAATCTCCTGCATAATTTTCAGCTCGTGATTAGTTCTGCTGTAGTTTGATGATTGCAGAATCATATGACTGAAGTTTAAACACAGGATTATGTATATTTTTGGTGAATAAAAGCCCATCTTTCTGGTTTTTTCTTTTGAAATCATACCCAAGCAAGACTTTAGCACTCAAGTAAGACTTTAATCTTACTCTTCTTTGGATCAAATTAGGACATTTCTAATTTTTTTTTCCCCTAGAATTATAGCCCTTTTAAAACTAAACACCCTAAAATATATTCTATTTTCTCATGAACTACAAAACCCATCAGTCTTCCTGGCACTTATATAATTGTGTTTTCTAACATAAGTAAATAAGTAACAAAAATTCATAAGTAAATTGAGTGTGCAAACACTCAAATAATTTGTGGGACTGGTAGAGAACTACTTTTCGTAAACAGAACTAGACTCCAAATCAGTATTTTTAACAAACCATTCTAAATAAGTAAGAAAAAAAATTACAGTTTGGAAATCTTTTTCCACAAAATATTCCAGGTAAGGAAGAAAAGTGTATAATCTTTCATCTTATTTTCTTTTTATATATATATATTCTCCTTGCAAATATCTTGAAATGGTGTTCACAAAATAACCTTTCTTATTTTTAAACAGGTAGCTATCAAGCAGATAGTGAAATTCCTTCCAAATATTCTCTTATTTAAGAGTACAACTTAGAAACTAAATGCATATTTTTTATAAGAAACCCAGATTCTTCATGCTCTAATTATTTTAATGAAGATTTTTCCATTACTACCTGGTTTACATTTTTGTTTTTCATTTTCATTCACTTTATCTTGCAACAGAGATTTCTTATCTGTTGTTGCACTTATACAAGCTAATAAACTTGTTCATTCGTAGCCTTTAGATTGACTTTTTTCCTCTATTGATTTTGTATAAAGGTATAGGACTAGACAGATATGGCTTAGATGGGTACAGCAGAAAGTTTCTGAGGCTTGGCTGTTTGTATTTTCCAGGCAAAGCCACTAATGCTGCGAAGCAAAAAGAACAAAGATAAGAAACTTCGTTTAAAATCTACAGACCCCCCCAAAGAAGTCACAGTAGCTCTATATTTTTAAAATGCAGGTAAAGGAAAAAGTGGGACAAATCAAGAGTCCTGTTTCCATCATAGTTTATAAATTTTATGTTAAACAATGAAAAAGTAGAAAATATCCTGAACGTAGTCCTGTGTTTCTCACTTCCTTAATAGAAGATAAATTGAAAAATAGGAAATAGGCTTTGAATCTTCTCAGGCTGAAAACAGCCTAGATCTTATACTTCCAATTTCCTCAGTGGGTTCAAAAGCTCTGAACTATTACATAAAATGTAGGTGGTGCCATGAACATTGACATAATGTTTTTTTCAGCAGCCATATTTTGGAACAGATAAAAAACGAGCTCAAGCTATGTTCCATTCCTTGAAATCCTAAACTGAAAAAAATTGTGCCTCTGCAATTCTGAATTAGGCACCTAAACTCTAAGAGAATTTCCTATTAGCTATCTGGCTGCTTTCTACTCAGTGTGAACGTGGTTTTGAGATTATTCTGCAAAGGGTCCTGATTCTTTACACACACGGTGTAGTAAACCCAGCGTGCAGCTTCAGGTTTTGCAGTGTTCTTTATGAACCAAGCAGATAGTAAGGTTCCTGCAAGTGTCTAAGCCTTTTATTGGCTCTAATTGCTAAAGGTCTTTTCAGGATGCTGGTTCGTACCAAAAATCATTTGATCTTGTCCCCCGGTATTTGCAAGGAAATTTTCTCCCAAATTCAGCTCTCTTTCAGTCTTGCATGGAAATATTTTTCTATCAATGTGATAAAAGTCTTGTGTCACTTACTGAGAAAGCTTTTGCTTTACCCGGCACCCTAGTATCGTAGGTCATGAATTGCTAAATCTCTCTGAGGCTAAAATTTAGAACAGTAGTAGTCACTAGTGCTTTTTCTTTCAACCTTCAAAAATCACTTTCCTCCCCTTTGAAAACAATATACAAACACAAAAAAACCTTTAATGATATCTTCTGAAAGCAGTCAGACAGCACGCAGTTGGAGTATGTCCTATAAGCAGCTTCACCGTGCCTAGCAAGGCACCTGCAGGAGCACGAACAAGAGATGCCATTAAGCACTCCACAGAATTCATAAGTATTCAGACCCCTTTTAAAGAAGTTGACAATGCTGAATGCAAGGTCCAGGCTAATATTTTTGTTTCTTATCCTAAACTGGGGAATTTTCGATGTCAAAATCACTATGATGCCTGGTGCTTGGAATAATGAAATGCTGATGGATAAGAGTCTAAATAACCAAAGTGTTTTCTGTTTTTTCTCCTGATATTACTGTTTTGTTGTTAATTCACAGTTTGGCAGTGACAATCTAAAAGGTGTTTGTTAGTCCTTTTGGCTGTACAGATATGCTTTAAGTCTGAAACTTAAACTTATATTAGAAAACATTTCTTTATATATTACATTTGTAGGAAGGGGGATTAGAATCATAAAACAAAAATACCTATTTAGCATTGCTTCATTTATTTAGTATACATGTTTTGTTCAAAAGGTGTTGAATTCATTATAGAAGGAAAAAAAATTATTCAGGTAAGATATGCCTACACAGATGTTACTGTATAGCTGATGGGAGACAAACCTGGACAAGTTCAAGTACTGCTAGCAGCAAGGCTAGGAGAATGTGAAGTTTAATATGGATTAGCGAATTAAACAGCTCTTGTGAGTTCTCTGCTATGTCCATACTGCTAAAAAGCACCTTAGCGAACTAGTTGATAACCTATTTTCATCTGCATAACACGGTTGTCACAGCAGGGGAACTGTTGGGGAACTGATTTATTCTATAAGGATCTTGCATTTTGAGACCTATACAGTTCTCAGAATGGAAACTTCCTTACAGAATAAATCAACTTTAATGTTAATGTGCTAATTAACTACCTGCTAATAATTTTTGTGACTACACATGCTTTCTGATAGGCACTCTTACTTCCACTGCTATAGAAATCTGGATGAATATTAGAAAACAAAAAAAAAAAAAGAAAGACAGTGATCTGTTTCACATTTTAGTCTAATATTTGCTTAATTGGGTTTACTCTCAATAAAATTACTGCAGGTGGTCTTAAAGAAAGTACAATGCTCTGAAAAGAAAAATACTTTAAGGAAATGTTGTAGAGCCTGATTAAAAGTGAGGCCTTAGAAGTGTAAGCTATTCTGTGCAGGCAATTTCCAGAATAGCTGCAATGATTTACCCGGTGATTGCAACATATGGATTCTTTTGCAGAGTAAAGGTCTACAGACAGAAATTGTTATCTCTGGTAATTCCAGTCATGCAGATTTAAAAAGATGTACTAATCCAAACAGAAACATGCCATTTAACTTCTATGTCCATCCAGAAAAATAAAACAGATCTAATATTAAATACAAAATATAGTAGGTGACCTGACCAGTATTTTAAAGCACTGTATCAGAAGAAACAGCATAGGGATCGATAGCCAATGGATGTATACCTTCCTAGGTGTAACAGTAATGTGCAAAGCAAGGGCATTAATTCATTTAAAACCAAAATGCAATACGTTTGGTAACTTCACTGTTTGAAGTATGTAGTCTAAGTTGATTTCTGAACATTTTAGTGCACATAGAATTTCAGTTAAGGTTGAATGTTAAGCTACTTAATATAGAAATAGCCATTTATTATATGTACATTCAGTGACTAGTGGAATGTGGCCATCTGTAAAAGTGTCTCAGTCACAGTCATTAGGTTTTGTCAATGATTCTTTGGACTTGGGAGTACACACACACACACACACACACACACACACACAAGGAAAAAGTAGAAAAAAGAACAAGAGGTACTAGAATTGAAAATGCAAATGATAAAATGCAAAACAACAACAAAAAATTAAAATTTTTTACTTTTACTTTAAGCAATTATTATGTTCACCCATAGGGGTATCTCACATGTTTATCTATTTGTAACAGTTAAATACATTTTGGTTCTCAAACTGAGGCTTTTAAAAGAACTTATGAGAGGTTTCTAATTCCCCTTAAAGTCGCTAAAGTTTGTTGGCTTCATTTTCACATATTGTAGGTAACTCTGGTAATCCATGCCTTGAGGCCTATGCAATACAAGCTAAAATAACCTCTCTTCCCGGATATGCCCACCCAGCTGTGCTTGCTGGGTGCAATGTGAATAAAACACCATTCTCTCAAACCTCTCCTCTGCTGTTTTCATGCACAGTTTCTGTACCAGACACATCATGCTATGAGGTAAATATTCCTAAGCCATAAAGCAAGTATTATCTTTTCTTCTTGAACAACAGTGCAAACAGAAGAGCAACACAAAGACGTACAAAAAAAGCTGAATTCTGATTTTGTTGGTGTGGCTTCTTCAATTTATGTTTGTTTTCTTGATGGTATAATAGGCTTCTAAACTTCTGTTGGAATCTGCTTGTATGATTAGGTGGTTTTTAAAAACGAGAAAATGTCAAAAAAGAGGTAGGTACTTCTTTGCACAGAATCATTCTCTAGAACCGATTTCGAAAAACCGATGTACACCGGTGCTACCTTGTAAGTGTATTGTGGTACTTATGTAGGGAATAATGAAGATTTATTTGACTTGCATGAAACAGATTGTTAGCTGGGGTTCTGAGAAGGGATACAAGTTTCAACTAAACTGTTTTGGACAAAATGGGAAGCAGAATGACAAATTGTTCCCAGGTTTATTTGAGATTTACTTTCATTTTCCTATTAGACAGTCATTCACTCTATTAAATATACTGCAGTTTCATCTATCTTCTCCAGTTTGTATTGTGGGCTTTGTTTTGGGGGCTTAGGGGTTTTTTTGTTGTTTTTTTTTTTTTTTCTGTATGTTTGGTTTTTATCTTCTTTGACTCCAACTCTTCTCAATTTATCTCCCAGCATACATTCTTTTCTTGGCTATCACTGTTCTTTTCTAACTATTCCTACTGTTCCTAATGGATATCTCTGTCTCCTCTTCCTTCAGGTTTCTGTATTCTTAATCTATTATCTAGTATTTGCTTTTTGAAATCCTATCATCATTTTTCTGTTGCTCCTATTTACTCTCCTTCACTTTTGAATATTGCTACATTCTTTCTTTTCGACGTGTCTTCTTCAATGTTTTCTTGCCGAAATATTTTTCTTCAAGGTAACATTGAAATATATTTGTTGCATCTGTGTGGTTGGGACAAACTTTATGCTTTCTACTACGTCATATATCTCAGTATTCAGAAAAGTAAGATAATGAAGCAGAAAAGACAGAGATATGATGGAAAGAGGTAGGAAATATACTTACTGTAAAATTTGTTTACTGTTAAGATTAATCATCTTCCGGTAACAAATGCTACAGGAATACACATGCAATGAGTAATTTTTATTTGTGTATTGAATTTTCTTATTTCCCTTCCTCCTTCTCTTTTTTCTAGATTAAACAATAATATTTTTTGCAACAAATTTTCCTATGACAACTATTACTTTCTGCACTTTTTAGAAAAGTTGGTTCCTTAGAAGATACTTTGACAAGCCATATTGTTTAAAATAACTTCTAGATTCATACTGTGTCCACATGGCAGTTTAGTACTGTGCTGCTATTTTAACCTGAGCATCTTGAAGGTTGAATCTTTTTGGACATGGCAAGATCTGAGGAACACTGTGTTTTGTTACCAGGGTTACACCAAAGGAAAACCTACCTAAATTATGTGCGCTTTATATTCTACTGATGGAAGGTATTTAAACCTAACAAAGCTGTCACTTCCTAGTTCACTATCCCTGCTCTTTTCTTAAACTTTCATAGGGAAGGTTTAACCTGTAACTTACTGGATACTGCTGAGTTTGTAGAATACAAATTTAAGCTCCATGACTCCCTTCTATACAAACATTAGAAAGAATACCATCAGATATAACCAAATAATAAAGTCTTCCCGAGGAACTGAGATCCATATTTGTTGTACACAACATACCAGTCTTCATACCAAATGCTCAGATATTTACAGAGAAAATAATGATTGCCTATTTTACTTTCACCAGTACCAAAAATGAAGGTCAAGGGTCTATATTTTGATCCTTTGGCTTAGCTTTGTAAAGTGCAAGATGTGTAGTAATTAACTTAGTTATGACTCAGGTGCAAATTACTTCTAGAATTTAATTGGGAATTAATTCTCCAACTTAGCCATTTCTGAAAATCTCAGAAGGTGTTTATATTCATATTTTGGCATCTAAATATCTTTGCAAAGGCCGTGCTCAGACACATGCTTAGAATTTTATGCTCAAATTTATTTATGTCTTTGGTGATTAATGTGTATTTAACTGCTTTGCTGAATATCTATTTTAGCATGTACTGAACAGCTTTGTTGAACTGGGGTTGACTTGAAGCATTTTAGCTATATGCTAAATTGAGTGGGCTTACCATTTAGTTTCTGCATTAAAAAGGTGTAAATTTGCAGCTGCTACCTATATGTAGGTCCAGAGAAATTTAATTTGCTTTGCTACTGATGTCAGCAAGTATAAAAAAACAAAAAACAAAACCAGAAACAATCCACTGTGATTTTATATGTAGAGGTTTTTTAGCCTGATTTTGCTGTGAACATGCCTAGGACCAAAGTAACCAAACTCTCAGTAAGAATGTTTCAGAGAAGCATCGGAAAATACTGCGTTGGAAGTAAAACATTCCCATCTCAGTGAAACTTCCATTTCTCAGTCTCTCAAACATATGAATTAACTCACATTAAGTGGTGTATCTGCATTGATATCAGTTTGAATCTAAGTATCTACTGTCTATCTTTTTTTTTTTTCAGTTCAGTGATTGTTTTTTCTTGGTATAGCTCATGCTATGCATTTTTTGTATACTTATTGAATAAGCATTTCTAAATTATTAGCTGGTTGTAAGCATTTTACAATTACCTTCATTATGAAAGATCTTTATATTCTGCATTAATATTGTCAATAGCAGAAACACTAAAGTTTGCAATATTGTATGTCACTTGCATCCCAGAATTATAATTATGCTATAATGTAGAAGGCTTGCTACTTGGGTGGCCAGGTAATAAAAGCACTTTTGTCTGCAGTACAAAAGCTTAATCCTGTTCTGTATTTAAAAGAAAAACAATTCAGAAGCTTCATGTTCTTACTGGTTCTTCTGAATAAATGTTAGTCATACTGTTATTTAAGGCTGTATTGGATCTGGCTGAGATGGAGTTAATCTTCCCACAGCAGCCCTCATAGCACTGTGCTTTGTAGTGGTAGCTAGAAAGGTGTTGATAACACACCAGTTTTTGGCTAC
>JANZLQ010000030.1:10700500-10757994 GCA_026212715.1 Elanus axillaris
GTGTTGTTATCATTATAATTACTTTCTTCTTTTCTGTACTATTAAACTGTTCTTATCTCAACCGACGAGTTTTACTTCTTTTCCCGATTTTCTCCCCTATCCCGCTGGGGGGGGCAGGGAAGGGGTGAGCGGCTGCATGGTGTTTAGTTGCTTGCTGGCGTTAAGCCACGACAGCCCCAAACTTTAGAAACAGAATAAAGAAAAAATTATTGAATGCTCTTTTCATCTAGGACATGGAAATTTCCCTGACTCCTCTGAGTGATGGTGGTTGACCTACAGCACTAGTATGGAAGAGCAGGACACTGTTTTAACACCGTATAAGATCTTGAGACCATCGTCTCATGAACTGCTTTATGTTTTCAGTTGGTTTGGGTTTTGTTGGGTTTTTTTTGTTTGTTTTTCTTTAGCTCATGTTTTGATAAAGATAGGATCTCGAGATTGCTATCTTACTTTTCCCATTCCTTTGCCACTGCTGACATAAACTGTTTCATTAAAGACATGGATTAGTCATAAATTTTGGCTTCGTGTCCTTTGTAGTGCTCAAGAATATCCAGAATGCTACTGCACCATTTATTCCTGTAGCTTGTTCACATTTTGACATCAGCCTTTATTTTCTCTTTTCTGATTCCTTTTCTTCTGTCACATCACATATAAGCTAGTAGTCTTTACTGTCTCTGAGCATGATGCCAGCCAAAAAAATCCAACAACAAAGAAGCACTTGACAGTCATTATTGTGCTGTTGTGCTAAGTCTACTGCTTAGCACACTGACAATATTAGCTCATCATTTCCTTTAATTCTCTGTCTGTTTGCTTATATCCATCTAGTTGTCTTTTGCACTGTACTTAATTTGAAAGCCTTTTGGAGCCATCTGAAGATCAGTAAAATTCAGTCATGGGCATTACAGCAATGATACTAATAACTATTCATATTAATCTCTAGAATCAGATAGATAACATGAGACTGTGAGAGGAGCTTTTACATCTAGATAGAATTACAACATTCCTAATATTGCTGATGAAGCAATACTGATTGTATAAAAGCTGTGGAAACTATACAGATTTTATGGAAATGTACGTAAAAATAAAATTAATTCCAGTCTTCTTTCCCCTTTTTTTTGACTTATGTCAGCAGTAGTGTTGTAAATAATAAAAAATCTTGAAATGAAAGCACTTAAGCATGTGCTAAACTTCAGACTTATGGCTAAAATCATGCTTAAATCATCATATAACTAAGCATGTGCTTAAGCAAGTTCCCAGCGCAACAATGAGATGTCACCACAGTGAGAACCATTCAAGCACATGGAAGTACACACAAGCACAGTAGGTTTGGGTTTTTTTTTTGTTAAAACTAATGTCTAAAAGTCCTCTGTTTCAAGATCTTTATTAACATTGATACGTTTAATTAAAATATATCAAAACAACATGTGGATTTCCATAGCAATGTGGCTGAAATTTACAAGTCTGTATAGGCAAAGTTATGTTCCAAAACTGCTGCGGCTACTTTTTAACATCTTTTAGCACCTTTGTGACTTTGGCCTCAGAGAGGTAATGATCTTTACAATGGAAATGTGCAGTCTTAGCATATTTGATGAAAAGTGTTTGCTAATCTGAAAGTCATATTTTGCATGTCTTGTGCCTGAAACTGGATACAGCCCTTTTTCTATTTGTGGCTTCTTTATAAGAATAATTTGCATTACAAAGGAAGGAACTATTCAGTCATCAAGCTGCTCCTCATAAATGTTTTCATTTCATAGGGATAACAGTTCCCTTCTGAAAAGAATTCTTCAATGATACTTCAATTAAGTTGAATACTGTAACTAGGAAAAGTTCCATTTTTATACAAGAAGACCAAATTGCAATTTAGAGTTCTTCGTTATTGATTATAATGTGTTATCTGCAGAGTTTGTTTGGTGAAGTTTAAGAATGTACCAGTGTTAATCTGTTCCACTTGTTTCCATGGCTGACACCGTATCACTGTAGTTCAAAAAGCTGTGCTCCATCTTCCTTTAATATGTCTTTAAAATGCTTTAAGATTTGAAATGGATTTGGTATCTTATCTGCCAAAAGCTTATGTACTGGTGAATGTGTATTTTAATGACAATACAGAGCTGATCAAGTTTGATTTTTAATATTTGGGTAGAGAAAAAGACAAAGGAGGAATATTTTCATGCTTTCCAGTCAATGAACTGGACCTTAAAGAAAACCACAGAGTATTCGTAACACCCATTGAAGACACAGAGATAAAACCACTTAACTCCATAGGAAGAACCAACAATCATCAGCTGGATTCTCTATTCTCATCTCTTTCTTTTTATTCCTTCCCAGGTTACTGCTCGATGAATACGTGACCTTCTTTTGGCATTTCTTAGCCCACATCTTCAAAAATTATTAAAATAAAATCTCTCCTACTTCCTCAGAGTAATGTAGATCAAGCAAATCTTCATTAAAGAACTACATTCTGATTAAAGAAACTTAAAAAGTCTTCATTTTTTATCCTTCTAAATTCAGAAAATAATTGTTCCCTGCATTTATAAGATGTTCAAACTTCATACAGGCCTTGAAGGAATTGTTTGAAGTGTTCTTCTTACTTTTCTACTGTATTTCTTTTTACTACTGTTTCACCTAACCTAGTGATTTCAATATAGTCCATGACCTTTCTAGCCAGTATTTTCTTGATAGAAAAAAAAAATAAATATGTAATGAAACATTCACAGTGGGCTGGACAATCTTTATGAGGAACTGCACAGGCTTCAGACACTTTCTTTGCTGATTATATGATATTGTGCTATGTTTGTTGTGTTTACAGGGCAGGAATAATAAAAGATAGCAGCAGTTATTCCCAGTTTTATTAAAAAGAATGATTTTTTTTTAATAAGTGGGAAGAGAGTGGATTCATCTAATCATCATAGGGATTTGATAATCTAAAATTGTTGAGAACATTGAAATTTATTTTCCTTTCCTGCATCTATTAATTTCTTATTTATATTGCAAATTTACACATTTGTTGCTTAGATGATGAGAGTGTAGTATGTAAAGAGAGAATGCAGGTTTGGCAGAGAGCTCATGGGAAAAATAAAGTGGGTATTTTATGATGAAGAGGGAGTATCATTGTTCCAAAGCCTAGCACAACTGGACTATAATAAATACATTTTAAAGATACCATACTTCCTGACAAGAGAGAAGAAAGTGAACAGTAATGGTACTTTTCCAAAAAGCATAACTGAAAAATCTAACCATAAATTATTTTGCCATATGTTTACAGATCAGTTCATATTTAAGTTGATCAAAACATACTTTCTGAGGAGAACAACCTAAATCAGCGTAAGAGAACTGAACACAAAAATCAGACATCAAATGAGATTAAAAAAAAATGAATCTGTCTAGTAGTAAGTTCTCCAGAGTAATTTTAAGACAGCAGGGAGTATACCCTTTGGATACCTTGTGGAAACTATTTCCCCCGTGTTATTTGTAAAACTGCTTCTAATTACCTGAGAAAATTTAATGTAACAAAGCCTGACTTAATAATCAGGACTATTAGCTTTCCTCAATTAATACCATTTCAGGAGCCTTGAAAATAACAAACACACCTGAAAATCAATTTGTTCTCCTACAGCTTGTCTCAAAACATATTAAAACATATATAGATACTGTTCGTATACATCAGAGAAAGATGTTACCTCTGCTATATCATTGTCACTGAAAATATAGTTTTAACAGACTGAATAGAAAAATAAAATAATTTCCTGATTCCAAAGGCCTAAATCCAGATGTTGAAAAAGGAAACATTTGGCTTAGTAGCCTTATTTTAAGAGTTGGTCAGGCTATTAAAAAAATCAGTTAATTTGAAGCCTTTCAAGTACTAGTTAGTGAAATAAGAAGCAGGGGGGGGGGGGCAGGAATTCTAAAATACCTGCACACATTCACACATTCCTCCCACTCAGGAAAAGAGCAGTTTTCATATGTGGTCTGCTTCCTATGAAGTGCATTTGACATTGCAAAAATCCTTCTTCAAAAAGCTGTCATGAACTATGCTGATAATTCCAGAACAATTTAGAAAAAAATGGACTTGTCATCCCCTAAGAAGACCCTAAGTTACTGATATGCTACAATGAAGGAAAAATGAAGCATTATCAATTTCTTTCTTTTTGCAAAGATACTACACAAATGTTATTCACTTGATCCAGAATGCAACATTCAATCACTAAAGCATGAATGTATACAAATCAAACTGGCTTTTTTTTTTTTAACCAAGATAATTAATTATGTACCAAGAAAGGATATCTCTATCCTTTTATTTTTACTTTTTAATTACAGAGCTCTAGCCCTCTCTATTTCCTCTAGTCTTTCAGCTTTTGTTCTCCTTGTGATCTTCCCCCTATAACTTGATACAGCCTTTCCCATCTAACAGAAGTGATTTCAGAAATTTCATATTAAACTCTGTGATCTTTCAAATAATTGTATCTTATTTTCTTTTTCATTTTGGGGCACAGCAGACATGTCCTTTAACATGCTGGACTTTTCTCTTGCATTGTGGCTATGGACCCTTTCAGTGTCAATAGAGCCTTGGTTCACTGCCTTGCCCACACCATGTCTCCTGCTGGTGGTTTCTCTCAAAGCTAGTATCTGTTCTTGTTCTGTTTGCAATAGCAATATTGCAGCCATAGTGCACCCGCATTAGACACTTCCACTGTCTTAGGAAAGGTCCATATTATAGAAACTTTCCAAAAACATTTCACTTGAATTACGGGCTTAAAATTATGAGGCACTAAACCATCTTGGCACACCTACTGTTTTGTACAGTTCATGGTTTATTGGTCCTTCCTCCAGCAATGGGTTCTCGTTCTGAATTAGGATGCATTTGGTTCATAGGATAATTCAGGTTGGAAGGAACCTCAGGACATCTGTGGTCTAACCTTCTGCTCAAAACAGGGTCAAGGTGCACAACTGCATTCTGCATAGCCTGCGTGATGTCCTTCCTGATGGTGAACAATTTTCTCCTGAACTGCTTCTTAAATCCAATTGTTTCTATCTGTATTGGGTCTGGCTGAGATGGGGTTAGTCTTCCCCACAGCAGCCCTCATAGCACTGTGCTTTGTAGTGGTAGCTAGAAAGGTATTGATAACACACCAGTGTTTTGGCTACTGCTGAGCAGTGCTGGCACAGCATCAAGGCTGTCTCCAACATTCCCCCTCACCGGCAGGATGGGGCTGGACAAGACCTTGGGAGGGGACACAGCCAGGACAGCTGACCCAAACTGACCAAAGGGATGTTCCATACCGTGGGACATCTCCTCAGCTCTGAAAGCTAAGTGAAGGGAGGAGGAAGTGGGGGGCATTCAGTATTTTCATTTGTCTTCCAGAGCGATTGCTACATGTACTGAAGTCCTGCTTCCCAGGGCGTGGCCAGACATCACCTGCTGATGTGAAGTAGAGAATAAAATCTTTTGTTTTCCTTTGCTTTTGCTCACAACCTTTGCTTTTGCTTTATTAAACTGTCCTTATCTCCACCCACAAGCCTTTTATTATATTTTCTCTCCCCTGTCCAGCTGAGGAGGGGAGTGATAGAGCAGCTTTGGTGGGCAAGTGGCATCCAGCCAGGGTCAACCCACCACAAAGGCAGTGAATTATTTTCTTGAAAAGGTAGTATCTGTCTCTTTAGTCAGTGATAATAAATAACAGATAATAAACACATTATTTGGTATCATTTCAGTGCTTGATATGCGTGCAACTGAGGTTTTGAACAATCAAATAACAGAATAAACAAAAAGAGCTTAAACCTTTCAAGTAAAGCATAACAGTAGTAATAAAATTGCTCTTCATGTGGCATTTCTTTCCAAAGATTTTCAAACCGCTGTGTGAACTTTGCCAACAACACTGGCATAAGGACTGGAACAACCACATCTTGTTTGCTGGAATCTAAGCATGACAGTGAATAGCATCTCTAATATTAATTTACACTTTATGTAGCACAGAAGCAGTGGCTTGGGTGGTGTTTGTTTGTGGAAGCATGTGGGAAACATTTCTAAGTTTTTCTCTGTGTGTTCAAATGCTCAAATGTTGAAATTTTTCTGTGTGTTCAAATGCTGTTTCTTGCCACTAAGAAAGCTTTTAACATTTCTAACTACCAGCTCCTCCAAACTGAGGTCAGAACTAGTAAGTTCATCGTTGAGATATAGTGAAACTTATTTAAAGTGCAGTATAAATCAGGCCTACTCACATTAAAAATGAATTGCAAAATCAATCCATGTGTGTTACAGAAGCCCATGGTAGCACTTCATAGGATCTACGCAAAATACTTTGTGCTTCTATACATCCCTAGCACACCTCCACACCTCCACTCTACAGGTGGCCTGTCCACTTCTATAGGATTTCTAGAACTTACAAATATTCATGCTGATTCCTTCCTAAAGCCCAGAGCTAGCAAAATCAAGTAGAAACTGCTAGCTTAGCTTAAAAGCTCTATCTGAAATGAAGATACAGAGAACTATTCCAAACAACCAGGCTCAGATATGTTTCCCAGCCATATCCTGGACTTATGTCCTATTCTGACTTATTCTCCTATTTCTTCTCTCTTTGTTCACCATGGCTTCTTTGGGAAGTAAATCCATGTGTGCATGTCAGCAAATGCTTTCATTTCCATGCAGCTAATGTGTTGTGCAGCACTGGGACTAGGAGGATAAACTCAATCTCTGATTTTCAGTAAGTAGAAGGATTGAAAAGACTAACTTTAGTACCCATTAGCAATTCTTCTATGTGGATTCTTTGAAGAATACAACAGATACTTAACTAGCATTTCTAATATCAACATTAAACTAAAACCTTTTGTCTCCATTTCCTTTAGTTTTGAAGCAGGAATGTTTGTAAGTGAAGGATTTATGTTTCGCTATGGTTCACTCACTGAATTGTGTTTATTGACAACACTGTTTATTTTATATGCAAAACTTATGCCATATTTGGTATTGGACTCTCAGTGGCTTTCTATTTACTGTATAGTATTTGATTCATTACAAGGCAGCTGTAGAAAACCCTAAAATGGTTTGGAATAAAGACTTTTGTTTTAATGAAGGACTATGCAGTGTGTTTAATTTGGACTTTTGTATTGTGTGTGCCTCTGTGTTTTCTAAGCTTTTTATTATGTGGCCATGGTAAATGGAACAGAAATTAGAAGTAAGAATGAAATATCAGAACAAAAGTTTTCTACTAAAGCCCCCCCTCCAACTCCATTCAGCTGTGGGTAAGTGCCTTTATTTTACCTTCTGGAAATATGCCTTGAGTTTTTATGAATTTTCATAAAAATATGCTGTTTACAGAAAACCACTCAAAGAAGCCACAAACACTGAAGTTTCAGATGTGGTCTTAAACTCATCCCAAAACTGTTTTGACCTGCAAGGAATGGTCCTGCATTCTCTCTCCCTGATCAACACCTCTTTTCCTTTCTCTAGTCATAGTGAGTATGGCTGCCCAGTCATAGACCAAATCTGTTTGGAAATATTAATATTAGTAATAGTATTAGTATGAATATTCAATTTTTTAAGGGGAAGGTAGTGAATCTTTTAGCAGCAACATGGATTTAGGCCAGCTCAAGCTGTTATACTCAAAAATCTTCTTATGGGCAAAAGGGAACATGCTGTATATGTAGCACTAAGGATTTAGTGTTTGTCTAATTATTTTTAACAGCCTAATAAAAAATACAGCAAATGTATTATCATTAGTCCAATTACAATAATTGTAACACTTGTATAAGTTCAAAGGCCTCATACCAGCTAACAGTGTTGTCCCAAAAATCTTCCTAGTATGTATCCCCTTTCAGTGGTGTTATACTAACTCCTTTTGGGTCCATCAGTCTACAGTGTCTGTCTTCCTCAAGCAGAAAGGTGGAGCTGATGCAGCAAGTCATAAGCCTTCCAGGCACTTCAGCAATAGGAGTTTATTGCTGGTGGTGCCAGTCTGGCATTATTTTGATACTTTTTGTACCAAAATCTGTTTTCTGTTTGTTACTTCCCAGCTAAAGTTTGAGCTACACTGCAGCCTTCTCCAGCCCCCATTCACAGAACAGATTACTGTTTGTTACACAGTGACTCACTAAGTTTCTTAGAACTTAACCATGGATGATATCCACAGAGTGAAGCTGAAAAAGGTTAGGTAGTAGTGCCTTGACCTTTAGATGGTTATTCTCACAGCAAACACCAGCTCATGGCAGTACAAGCACAGATAAGTCCCAATACTCTGCACTGTCAGGTTAATATAAAGCCTGTAGACTTTTAGCAGTAACAGCAAAAAAATCATATTTATTTCAGATACAAAGCTGATGCTGAAATCACACCCTAAATCTGATAATAATATTGAAGATATCCTTAGGGGAAAGCAAATTTTTTTTCTGAAATGCACACATTTGCACAACTTACTTATCAGATAATAATTAATTAGGAGAAATAAAGCAGTTCATCCTGTCACAGCTAAATAATACTGTTGCTTTAATTTTTTAAATCAAAACTGCATTGAAAAATAGCCATGAGTAAACAAATAAAAACACAACAGAAAAAACAATACTGTAGTAGTAAACACACTAAATAGAACAAAGAAGAAATTGAAGAAAAAAGTGTTTTGAAGATACTGCAGAAGTGGGAAAAATTTATATCCCTTATCTGTAGTTGCTATCAAAGTTAATTAGTTTTACTTTAATCAAGAAAAGTCATTATTATCTTCGACTCTATAGAAGCTTGTGTTGGTTTCTGCCCCTAGTCTCACAGAAGTCATTAGCTTCTGCTCAGGGAAGTCTTTGCAGAACTTATGACTTATCTTCAACCAAGGAGCCAATACCTGATGTACAATAGAAGAATTCTATGTGTATATATCTAACACTACTACGCCAGACAATCAAAGGACACTTTTTGTCTCACACACTAGTTACTTCTGAAGTCATCAGCATCATTCAGCCTCATTGTGAGGCTGGTGCTATAATAAACCAAATTGGATGTCATTACACTCTTATCATTCCCTCAAGCAACAGGGGTGAAGAAAATGGTCTGAGTTAGGTGCGAGAGACTGAAATTATTGAGTCTTACAGTTGCCACTGTCTTTCCTTATTATTATTTGCATAGCCATCTGATTTATTATTTGCTTGCATGCATGATTTATGCACTAGTCCCTCTTTCTGTAAACATTTGTTTGTGTTGTCTACCAATGTGTTTCATTGTTTACCTGATGGCTTTTTAAGATCGTTGATCTTTAGGCTGATAGCTAAAGTCATTGGTCATTAACCATTTATCTAGCTCGAGCAACACATGCACTAAGCATTCTGGCAAATGAACAGATGAGATAACCAAAAATCTAACACTCTACAAGAAAGTTTAATATCTGAAAATCCTCTGTTTTGTATAAAGCAAACCTTTCAATTTCTAGTAAGTGGGGTTGAATAAGGATTGGGTGTGTGGTAGGGGTGTCAGGAGAAAAGTTGAGCATAAACATTTCATTTGCAGCAACTTCTAAAAGACTTTTTGTCATGACTGCTTTAAACTTCTCCACATTAATAAAATCTATTCATTTAGAATCTATCTATCTCTTCTGAATATGATCTCTACAGACAAAGATTTATGGCATTTAATATATTTTAAGGCTATGCCATAAAAAGCAATCCATCTTTCTAAAAACATGTTTATGTAAAAATTAAAGCTAGATAAAGAATTTGCCAGACTCTCAATACAGAGTCATCTCTGCCCCATTTTACAAAAACAATCTATTTCTAGGGACCAAAACAACCAACCTTAGGGGATTCTCTGAAGTCCATTTCTAATCAAAGTATTAGCAAAACAGAAGAAGAATTCACACGGCAATCAAGGAACAACTACATATTTATCAACAGAGTAGCTATTGATGAAAATGCAATTTTTGCTTAACCAGGACCTTTAAAATCTACTAGACTTTTCAAAACAGTGTGTAGAAATTTATGAGACATAAGCTTATCTCCAGCTTGTCACCTGCATTTCTCTGACCCAGAAATGCAACTGATTTTTTTTATAAGTGCTCCTTTTAAGCAAGGGAGAAGGGGAATTCTGATGAAACTAAGTGCAGCTCTGCCAACATCTCTGCTTAGTTACAGCAGCAGGTTTTTTTCTGATTCCTATTAAACTTAACACAGTTAGGGAAGCACCATAGCATGTCATGGGATCTCCTGACTGTGGAGCAAACAGGGGCTGGAGAGGTAATCCCTTTCATTTCAAATGCTAAACTGCATTTGTAGCCTCCATTGTAGCAGAATCCCAAGTTTCAGAAACTCATTCAAGCAGCCATTTGACCTCTTTAACCATCATATTCAATATCTGAGCACATAGCATTAATGATTTGGGTGCTAATCGTGGTAATTTGTGGTCCTTTTTGACACTAGATGCTAAATTTATCCCTGCATTCCTTGGAAATTAGCCACCCTTCTGTAAATTAGAAAGCCATCCCAAATGCCAGGCAGCAGACCAGGAGCAGCTCTGCGCTGCGGCGCCAGGCAGGCCCAGCCAAGGGCATTCGAGCAGAGTTTTTCTGCAGGCCCGTCTTCAAAGCAGGCAGTAGTTTCGCATGTGCCCAAGAGGCTGCTCTTGTTGCAATATGACTTTTGCGGTTCTTTCCACCTGGCAATAGTGGGGAAGCTAGCAGTTGGAAGGTATAGAGATGTTTCCAGATTTAAAATGTTCCTTCCATCATGCGGAGGTCTTCTTCCAAAATCTCCTGTTCCTTTGAAGAAACTGTTCTGGTGTCTTTAGAAAAAGGCTTTAATTCTGTCCTGTCAAAGCCCTTAAGGAAGGGCAGAAATACTTTAGACAAGGTGACATATCATATATGTGGATGCTTCCTCCTGCTTTGGCAGGACTCTCAGATTTTATTTGTCCCTGTTTTTTCTGTCCCATCTCCATGTTTTCCTGTTTCTTCATCAGTCTGTGCTCCATGTCTAAAAGGCCAAAGCAAAAGAAGGGGCTGGAAGCAGTTGCCTGTTCATTACTTTTTAAGGTTCTCTGTCACAGTGGGTTGGCAACATGCTTTCTTTCATCATCAGAAGCTGCAGTGTAAGAGCACAAAGTGAGGAGCTAAGAGCAGAAAGCTGCTAGAACTTTCTTTAGCTGTCTGTGCACCAGTGAAACAAGATCAACTCTCTTCTGATCACCTGAATAAGCTTGTGGTTAGTTTGGCATGGAACTTGGAATAAGCTTGGAACTTAATGGCATGGGTTAAGTCCAAGATAGGGCAATTAACAGGTGCATACAAGATAAACTTTATTCAGTCACTATTATCCTAATTCTGTTCTCAGCCTCTAGGTAAAACAAGTTAATGAGTTATAGAACAAGGTAAAGCAGTAGGACTGTGCACAATTCAAAGCCTTTCTTCACCCTGTGTTACTCTCAGAAATTCTTTCTAGATGATATGACTATAAAAGCATTGCTTTTTCTCCATGGAATAAATAAAAAACACCCAGTAAGGACTGGCCTGGCAGTATATTGGCAATAAAACTGACTTCAAATCTTGATTTGTTAAGGCTGACAGGGTCACTGATTGCCTGTTATCTTCATTCCCAAGATTTTCCTGGCTCAGAAGAGGCTTTAAATTAAGGGTTTTAACAGAAAACATGTGCTGCTTGTTAGCTCTGCTCCTGGCACACCTGTGCTGTTCTCCTGTTTTCTAACAGGCCTTTGCTTAGACCAGGCTCCTGGAAATCATTATATTTGCTATTGCTGCAGTGACTAGAGGATTTCTCTTCTGTTATTGGCCTTTCCTTTAGTTTAAGGAGGCTAGAGGGGACTGACTTGACGAGCAGAAGAAAAGGTTTGTTAACCTAAAAGGTGGGAAAAACGAATTGTTTGTGACTAGGTTAATGTTCAGGAACAGCTGTTCTTTTAAAATGGGCATCTCCTATGAAAGCTTTGTGAAAATTTAACTCATTTTTTTCTTAAATTGTGGGGGTTATAGAGGACTGCTCATTTTCCAATTCTGAGTATGTATGCATTTTTTTTTTAGTTGGGCTTCTTGGCTTGAAATATAGCTGCTAATAATTTAGGTTTGCCTGTGGTCTGATTGCTTATGCTTTGAAGGTAAGTTGGCATATTTATCTCATCTGTCCTCAGTGTTCTAAGTTAAGTGTTAAGTCTGGATATCTAGGATGTGTAATCAATGAGTACGTAGTTCTAGATGTTGTTTTTTCCTGTCCTGAAGAAGGTGCTTGAGTTTGACAGCTCTTGATGATGTGTAGTTTACAGAATTAAGTAAGATACCTTACTTATAGATAGTGAGGTCTGATGAACCTGGTGTAAGGTGTCTAGATACTAATGGCAACTGAAGAACTGAAATTAGCTGTAAAAGGAAGGGAGAGAAGTTGGTGACAGAATCTAGCAGGTGACATCTCTGATTTCTGTCTATTCACTGAGTAGCAGTGTCTTTGATGTAACACTTCTCAAACATGCTTTCTTTTAGGAGTATGGGGGTTAGAAAAGGAAGAATATCTTGATATAAAACTGTCTTTGGCTATTCTATGGAGTTTTTCTGTGTTCTGCCTGCCATTCAGCAGTATGCTTAGTTTCTTCTGAATTACTGTTATGCCATATTTAGCTTCCCTCTTTTATGCCCCCTGTTCTTCAAGGGACTGAGAGAAGGGTGAATACTTAAAACCAATAAAGTTGCTTTCTTTTTCTTCCTCAAGGGTACTTCTTGATTATTTTTTTTTAAATTGTGTTTCCTAAAATATCCAGGAAAAAATTTAGCATCAGCAAAATTTGTCATCAAGATGGAACTCTAACAGCTCACTGGGTCTGTGGAAGTGGGTGGCTGGTACGGTCTAGGATGGGGATCACAAACCAGTGCTTCCAGTGAAAGGCTATACCGTAAGGTCAGATATCTTATTAATCACTGGAGAACCTACAGAGAAAATAAACACAATAATCAGACATGTTCCGGTACAATTACTTTGCTGTACAGAAATTCTATTGGAATAATAAAGCTGGTCTTTGTGTGGTGATATAATTGCAAGGGCTGGAGGTAAGACTGCTCAAAGTAACTGTATCGAGAGGCAAGGCACAGTGTTCTATAAAGATACGAGTACTTACCCAAAATCAGTTGCTCTGAAAAATCTGGTTCTAGGTGTCTGAAGTCCTATACACCCTACTTTTTCTTTTCCTCAGCTCCATGTCTGCAAAATGGGATAAATATTTTTTTCATCTCGTGAGTTTTTGTAGCCGTTTTTATTTTTTGTAATGTACTTGGATGCAAGAATAATAACAGCTATAGAAAAATCTATTAATGGAATTAATAATTATGTCTTCATAGCAAAGCCTGAACAGCAGGTATTAAATAAAGTTTGAGGTCACAAAATGGGTGATGAATAGGAAGTAAAATACTGATTAGTCAACCAGGAAGCATTTGCTATCTTTTCTGAGTTTCTGATTTAAGCAGGGATCTTGTGGAAAATAAGTTGTTTGCAATTAAAAATGGATTCATAATATACATACAGAAATGAAATAAAGATTAAAAGCTGTCTGGTGGTTTTGGAGTTCTGAACACTCTGTGATCCTATGTCCTGTATGGAGAGTGTGTGGGATTAGGTATAATAATTGACTCTTGTATTTCAGTAATGTGCTGCAGTGGGAAAATAAAATTAAAAATAAGAAGGTACATCCTCTGGGGAGAGGAGGGAAAGACAGATACTGCACGTGGCTTGAAGTACAGATCTGTTTGCATCAAGCAAATAATATTTGCAAAGAATACCCTCACTGGAATACCCTCACTGCTGCAGTTCCATATCACCCCTTTGCATAGCTCTTGGATCTCAAAGCATAGTTTGACAGAGTGGAACAATGCTGTGACAGCAACAAGATCAGGTGCCTTTGTTCAAACTCATGGAAAGTGACTGATTGATAGGTAACATGGGTATCTGCTGCTAGGACTTCGCTCGCATCTGTCTGTGACAAAAAAACTCCACAGCTGTTCAGCTCTAGCGAGGGTAGTGGTTCTGTGGCAAGGCTTGTTTGAATAGATGTGCCTTTCAGTCTGGACTTAATGTTCTCTTTCTCTTGTCAAATGCTCCCATAAATATACATACGAAGTAATCTACTTGGTTGCTATAATTGACTTTACCATAGGAAATACATGGAGCTGAAATCTAACTACAGATGTTTGCTCTACCTCTCCAAATCTATGCAAATCATGACTTCAAGTTCTACAGGTATTGTTACTCTCCTTAGTGTAGTTATAATTCATGGGTGTATTTCAAATACCTCTTCATTTTTCTGTTCCTGTGTAAGGATATGTGTATTTCTATCCCACTTTCCCTCCCTGCTGTTTTTTCTCTTCTCTTATTCTCACTATGCTCATTCTGTACTTGTTCACCCTCTGTGTTATAGTTAAAATTTCCAGAACAACTTGTGCTATGGCTGAACCTTATGCAATGTTCAGCCTGCTTATCTGCATCCACAGTCTTCAATGCAAGAAACAATCTGTCAGGAAGAAAGCCTAAGCTGGTTCCATTCCGCAGCATGGCTTTGGATTGCTTTGTAGGTAGGTTAGGTACAAATGTACGAGCTCTGCCAAGTCTGTCACCAGGTATGGTGTCTTGCAGAGACATTACATTGGAGATGTAGTGGAGAAGTTGGCTGAATGATCCTTTTTAAGTGGTCTGACGTCATGAGCAACAACAGCAAGGGTGCCTGTGGTGCATAAATTCTGGATGCCTTGAGACCACGTGGTCATGTAGCAATGAAGCACAGAGGATTTATGGGCAGAAATATGTGTGTAGAGTGGGACCTACCAAATACTGTTCTTGAGCTGCCTTCTACACCTATAGACTACCAAATTGTACAGGCATTGCCACCAGGAATGAACAGGGGAAATTAATATGGAGCAGTGGTCATGGTTTTATAATCTGGGTAGGTGGGTGATGAGAGCATTAGGAAATAAAAAGCTTGTTACCAAGATGGCTCTAATTGTGAACCACCGTTCACTATTCCTTTTGTGTAGAAGAGTGACATCTATGTGTACTGCTAGAGGCTCTCAAGAATCCAAGCTCTGTCCTGTTCCCTGGCAGTCAGAAGTGTTCCTGGCCTTGGTTCTCAGTGATGAGTTTTCAGTTATGACTTTAGATTCAATGTGTAATCCTTCTGCAGTAACTACACACCTGAAAATGTTACTGAGACTATAAAATGAAATATTAGAGCAATAGAAAAAAAAGACACATATTTTATTTCAATGAATCGTTTAATTGGGCATTTGTCTAGATGTGTGATTTATGAGGGCAACTAGATTTTTTTTTTCAAGTACTTAAGCATTATTTCCCATTTTATTCTTTGGACAGGGGAATGAACTGAATTTGGCAAACTCTAACTTGCCGCTAGATCTCTTGCTTCTGCTTCCTGAAGTACTATTCAGTTCTTGTCTTCCTTTTCAAAAATATGTCCAATTCTCGCTTTTAGCATTATTCTGTTCCCTGCTGACATATGAGATTGCAAAACATATTTTCTTGCTAATCTTTGTGTACGCCTCCCACAAAGGTGAGGATACATGATGCCTGAGAAAACTTTCTAGATTTATAATGAGTCTTCCTGAGGCTTCCACTGCTCCAACTCACTGCATTCTACATTTCCAAAACTGTCTTGGCATTAGTACTGTAACAAAGACTTTGAAGGATATTATGTGTAGGCAGTTTTTTTTCAAAACCGGTTAATTTCAAGGCTAAGCCTGAGACATCTTAAAAGACCCCATTTTCAAAGCAGACTTCTTGTCTGTCCAGGGAAAATTCATTCATTTTCAGGTAAACAGCTTAGAAATACCTGCTGCTTTTTAAATTGCTTACAGGTTGTATACGTAGCATAAAGTGACCAAAGAATGATTTTCAGTGTAATAAACTACATAGAAAGTGAAAGCAAATGGAGGATTATGGATTTTTTTGTTGTTGTTTGTTTGTTTTCATTTAAGAAATGGGGATGAAGAGGCAGAAATATGTGTACCTAGCTGAAGTAGGAGACGGTTGGCATGGGACCCTTGTGAGTGCATTCATTCTGCATATTTATACTGCTGTTGAGAGAAATGGGACTTTGAGTATGTATCAGTAAATAAATGAATTGCTCTGAGAACAACCCTGTTAATTTTTTTCCACAATTTCCAATCCAAATTGAACCAACCCAAAAGCCTAACATTTTTGTAGCAAGGGGTAATTACTAGAAATAAACAGTATGCAAAAGAACAGTAAAGTTGCTAAGCCAAGCAGTAAAAGGAAAAAAAAAAATCTAAAAAGTGATGTTGTATTATGCAAATGATCATAATTCTCTTCTGTTATGTGTATACATTATGATAATATCGGAGCTAGTGTTGTTGGGTTCCTTTTATTTTTCCATTGGATAGATTTTTATTTTCTGCACAGATGTGCAGAGATGTTAAAGACTATCAGCTGCACACTTGAACAGACTTTTTTCTAAATGTGAAAAATAAATAGTTGCACCCATTTTCATTCTTAGACATGACTGACTGATTTTTGGCTTAAGCTTCCTAAAATACCTTTTCTGAGGCACATTGCCAACATGGAAAATTTCACCAGAACAATGGAAACATTAACACAGTTAAAAAACAACTGAAAATGGGATACAAATATTGTCTAGTGAACATCATTAAGAGGACAGATGGCATGCTAGCTGTATTTATTGGAAACAGAGAAATGCAGATATAGGCATTGTAAGGAAACTAACTGTAGAAGCCAAAGCTAATGCAGTAAGTAGTTTGTATGTGGATTAAACCAACCAGATTGTTTCAGTGAAGATTTTAACTGATGGTACCTCTCCAGTGTCATTAAGTCCTTGCTACAGACAAAGTACAACAGTGGTACATATATAGAGAATTACTGGTTTCTTCTTCAGGTGTTCTCATCTAAGAAGCTACAGTCCTTCCTATTAGTTCTGTGCAGTTTTCTAAACATGAGTTCAAATCAATAGCAGCTTTACCTCAAATACCCTTCCTGAATATCCAAACAAAAGATTAGTGAAACAGCTTCTTTTATGTGAAAACAACCAGGTGACTGAAATGGAGAGCTGAAATAGGGAGCTGCCAGAAGATACTATGTTGCAGAAATAACCTATTGCTATAGGTTGACTAATAGTTGGTCACTTAGTTCCATACCACCCACAATACTAAATACGGTCAGAGGCAAGGAAGTAAAGAAGCTTAATCTGAATCCAGATGCAGAGTTTAATTCTAAATACCATGTAATCCATCATTGTTTGTACTTCTGTGTATGAAAGAAAGAGGAGAGCTTGGAACAGAGAGTGTCAACCGCTGCTTGCTGCATAGCAAAGCAGGATATGTGGCATATGTTGTCTCAGTTTCTCCTAGCCAAGACCTTTCCCTTTCCTGGCACAGGGAAGATATCCTCATAACATGTCAAAAGGCACTCCCTCACCAGCAGGGTGATATCCTTGCTGTCAATGTAACTATAAGAGTTTGAGCAGGTTTTGTAGGATAAGGTATTGAGCCAGCCTCTGCTAGTTTTCAATTGTTCTTAATTATGATTTTTTTTTCCCCTTTATGCACCAGCTCAGATTTTTTCCTTCTGCTAAGAAAACAGTTCTTTTTATTTTTTTTTTTGTATTACTGTCAATCCAAAGGTAAAATGATAAACTAGTCTGTGTGTTAAGATGATGATTCTGAGGGGAGGTGGTGTTTTTTCTTTTCTTTTGTTCTTTCTTTCTCTACTCGATAAAATCTCAACTTTGAACACCAATCTTATGTTCTGACATGGATACTTGTTATGCCAGATTTCAAACAAAAGCCACAGGAGACTTCAGCTATACAGGAGTCATTGAGGAAGCTGATTGAATTGTGAAGGGCACTAAGTTCCTTTGTTTGAAAGTTTTGCAGGATTCTTCAGTTATTTTAAGACCTGTAACAACCTGAGGCTGGGTTGAAGACTGTCTTTAAAGCATGAAACTTAAAATAATCAGAACTCATGTTTATGAAAGTTACTTTGATATCAGGATATTACTCATGCTTCAGCAAGAGAGGAGATTAGACATGACTAACCTTTTGGATATGCTGTATCGCTTGGATTGGATTTTTAACTTTGCTGATGTTTTATTTTTCTGTCCCTGAGCATTCTGGTGCCTGGGATTGGGGCAGGCAGTGGCTACCGCTTCAGTGGAGATTGATTTGACTCACAGGAATACCCTCTCCTGCTGTTTTATTTTCCTATTGGTTAACTATTATTAAAGTTAACTAGGCAAGAATAGAAAACCAATAGGAAAACCCAGCTAGAAGTCAATTTTTCTTTGTCAGCTCAAATTCCTCTGGTTAGAGATTCAGGCAGCAATTTTATGTCCCATACCTGCTGCTATTTTTCTTTTGCTTGCTAATGAACGCCTGCAAAGAGGCAGTAGCAAATTAATTGATTTCCTGCGTGTGTCCCAGGCTTTGCTATTGAATTTAGAAGGAAACTATATTAAGAAGGGGTAGAGAGGAATTTGGTTGGCTGCTTTTTGGATTGCTGCTTTGGATTTTTTTTGCTAAATGTTTTATTTGTTAAATATCTAAAGGGAGCAATTAAAACTTTCAGTTTTAAATGGGCTCATACTTTGTTTATGCAACTCAAGAGGACAGATTGGAGGAAGGTTGATATTCTTTAATTATTATAAAATGTTCAGGGATAGGTCAATTGATAGCTCATAAAGAAATTTTAATTGTAGTAATACTTAAGAAAAAATAATAAGCATTACAAAAAATGTATTGAGGCTTTTTATGTTATTATATCTTTGTAAGAATTTACTTAGAATATAGTATTGTTGTGACACAAACATGCTGTGTTGGGTTAGATTTGTTTGCAGGCATGATCCAAATGGGAACAAAATACTTTCTTTTTTAATTTGCTATCTTCTATCAATAGACCATGGTTTAAAGCATTGGTATGTTATGCCTTAATGAGGATGTAATGTCTGCTGGCCAGAAAGGGAACAAGGATTCTGAATTTGGAGACCTTTTTGACTTCCAGCATTGTCACTGGCTCAAGCACACCATTGCTGCTTAAAAAGACCCCAATCAACCTAGCTCTAGCCATTAGATAGTCATCCTACTTGTTTTGTTACCCCACATTGTGTGCTTTAGTCATTTCCCCTCTCCCAGTTCAGATAAGGCTTTTAATTTTAGGATGAGCTTTGGATCAGTTATCTCCTAAAAGGGAATCTAATAGGAACCTATGTATCACTGGCAAATCCCATACTTATTAGTGGCTTCCTCTTCCTGTCTCGAGGAAACTGCATTCCTAGTGTCGCTCTTAAGCTCACTGTTTTCTGCAGGCTTTCAGTTTGCAGGTAAAATGTTCAAGGCTTAGAACAGTCATTGTTTTGTTCTCTTTCAAAAGTTTTGTTTTAACTCTCATCTGTGCTTTAGAAACATATTGAAGGAGATACTTAGTTTACAAGATGTTCTGATCTTAATTGTTTTTTTAAATCCAGAAAGCGGCTTTAATGTTACGGACAATATTTATGGTGATGTTTTAATAAAAAAAAATCCTGTTTCTTTACTTTAGAAAGTGTTTTTTTTTTGTCCTCCTTACAAAGAAGAAAAAAGAAAACATAGAAATGTGTAACTATACTGTAACAGAAAGAGTTCCTATAGGAACAAGATGAGTATGTTAACACATACTGGAGAAGCCTTTCTGCGAATAGCATAGCATTTTTCCATAACCACACTGACCTTTTTCTGTTTCTACTTATGAAACTTAAATGAGGTAAAAGATGTCATTTATGGCTACTGTTTGAGGTCTTTAACACACATATCATAGTAACTACTGTTCTGTTTGATTCTGCAGTTTTCCAGTGAAAAAATTGTGGGATACACTAGCTGGCTTAGAACTGAAAGGCATAGCATAGGCAAAGGGAGAGGTACAATAGGAACTGTAGCAAGCTGCAACAGCCTTTCATGGGGAAAAAGTGGTAAATATGAAATGAAGAAAGAAGATTAAAAGGTAGGTGTACAGTAGTTTCTGGATCCTGGCAAGTGAGAAAATCAAATGAGTGAGTCGGTATTTTTCTGGAGTGATCCATGCTCAGAAAACCAAAGTACAACGAATGGGGCAAGGACTGGGACTGTGATAGAGTAGAAGAGAAGAAGGGACTTTCACTTTACAGTCCTTTGCTGCCATGGCTTTGTTAATAGACTGCAAGTAGGAACAATCATTGGGAAGGTGTAGCAAGTAGACAGATGGTAATGAGAAAAGAGAAAAGACCGTGAAAAAAAGGTCAGATTGCTTGCATGCATTTGTTAATTTGTGCAGAAGATTCCTAGTTTAATATCTGCTATAGTGCTCAATTCTTAGTGCTACAAAGCTTTTTTTTTCCCTTTTTTTTTTTGGGTGGGCTTTTGAAAGCAGGTGTTGTGGATGGAATGACGCACTTCACTCATAAGAGAGAAGTAGCAATATGTCTATTGACATAAAACAGCAATTTAACAAAGTTTAATATATGAGAGTGATTTGACAAGATTTGATGGCAATGTACACTTGATATTTACTGCATTGAGGACAGGGTCAGACAAAACTGTCAGGGATGCCCTCCTGTTGAGTCACAAGGTTCAGAAAGGACCTGCTTGTGTTCTAAACCCCTTCTTAGAGGGGAGTCTAGGTGTGGCTGAATCCAGCTATGGTCAATGGTTTGTCTAAAGGATTATATGTGCACAATCAATCCTATGTATTACTTAGCTAAGATTTCAAAGTTTCAGTGCACTTATTCCCAATTCACTTACTGAGTATCTGACACGATAAGGATTCTCTCAACCTTGAGGAGTAACCTTGAGAGGCGTCCCTACTCAACGGGGGATCCTGGTGTGCAGCCTGCTGCTGTGCAGGAGACCTCAATGGGCCCTGGGCTGTCCACTATTTCCAGAGTAAGATAGTTGACCTACAGTCATATCTGCACACCAACTATGGGTGTTAGCTTCTTCCAAATTTTGCTTGAGTTGGACATTGACCAGCACTGTGGTTAGGTGGGTGCATTGCTCAAATTAGCCCTTGGCTGTTGTGGTGTTGCCTGTCTCCCACAAACCCACTTTCAGCCAGATGCAGCCATCATGACAAGACACATCCATGATGATCACCACTGGTGGTTATCACTTGAACAGGGTCATGGGAAATAAAGGTCAGGTGGGGAGCTGGGGGGGGAAGCACACCACCACGAGGTGCTGTGTGGGTTATCCTGGTAATCTGCACTTATGTGTCTCACAGTTATGAAAAGTCCTGATTTACCTTATAAGCTTTTCTGTGATAGGATCTATTAAAGCAAAACTTAGTGTCCATTCTCTTTAAGTCAGGATACAATAGTAACTAGTCAAGTCCCTTAGAGCAAAAGAGAAGAGGGAGTACATAATCTGTTGTTTTGTTTATTTTGATTTTTTGGTAGAAGTTATAGAGCACTCGGGCTATTAAAAAATTATATCCTGTATTTGTCCCGGAAATGGCTAATCATGACTGGTAGAGATCATGAAAGTGACCCACAAAGGAGAGGACACTTATAAGTATGTGTGTACTACTCGGCTATTTAAAATTACTGGGTTTATATTGACCCCTTGTTCTTATTAATTCCCCTACAATCAGGCTTCTCATTCTCTTCTAAGTAGTGACAAAACTACAATAATCAGTACAGTTTTGCTTGTTGGTTTAAATATACCTCTTCAAAAGTATTTTTTCTCAAAATAAACCCTTACAAGTTATTAACTTTGTTTTAGTAAAGATTTTAGGTAGGTTAATAGAAGAACTATAAAATCTGTTGGCTTGATAAACTTTTTTACTACTGAAGCCAGACTTTTAATGGAAGATAACTTTAACAAAGTTATTTCAGATAATTTTAATAAAAATTCTCTGTGGTCTTTTTCTTTTCCTTTTTTAAGTAACCAAAGCAATGAAATAAAATGGAGAATAGAAGAATATAGTGGAAAGTAGATTTGTTTCAAACTCATGAATTGGCTTTGAAATCTTGAATATTAATTAATTCTCCTTTCTCTCCCCACTGTACTTCTATTTTAGCCAACTCCTTCACAAGCTTTCTGTGGAGAATCAGAACACTTCATCCTATGTGCCCACATCTTAAACCTTCTTCTAGACTACTGAAGTATTCTACTTAAAGCTAGCTTTTGGAAATAACAAGATAATTTAATCTGTGGAGTTCTGGAGGCTAAAAACTATTTGTCTTTTTCTTGAAAGAAAGCTGCAGGGACTGACTTGTACTAATTATTGGATTTTCTGTAGGCATGTCTGTATCGTTAAATCACTGCCTAGCTGTTCTTTAAAGCCAGCAAGCCTAGGCCGTGTTTATTTTCATTCTTGGGAAAACCCTAAAACCTGAGAAAATTCTGTCCTCCCTAATGTCCTCCCTTGAGGTCTCTCTCTCATTCAGCATGGTGTGCCGTGTAAAATATTGGACTGGGAGGCAGAAATGGATTCCTGGGTGCAGTAAGAAACATCTGAGCAAGAGTAGCTGCTTGGATAGTCTCTCTGCTATAATTTGCAGCTAGTCCTTTTCCATAAAGATCACTGCTACAGATGCTTTCAATGAATTGTAAGTAAATGGATGCTGGAGTAGACAAGTGTTCACCCAGTCAGATACAACTGATGGATGACTGAACAAGCTGTTTCTTATTGCTGCTGTGTTGTCAGTTGCCATCTCCAGCTGAGATGCTGTTCGTGGCTGCTTGGTAATTTGCACACTACAGCAGCAGGTAGGGATGCTTACACGCTAAAGCTCTGGATCAGGCCCAGGACAAAGGTGTTGGAGGCACATTCTGTGTGATCTGATTACAGACATACCTAGACCTGCTTCAGTAACCCACTGTGTGCATGTATATACCTAAGTTGATGTGAGCTAATAACCAGGGCTCTTGAGTTGACTGATTTGTTTTTCTCTAGTATCTCTAAATCCAGAAAATCGATGTGAACATCATGAGATACAGGATGTTATGGCATCTCAGTCAGCAGTTTCCTCATAAATATTCAGTAAAGAGTGCAGTTGCTGCTCAAGTCCTGATGTGAAATTTTTTCTCTCTGGATACCCAGCTAAGGTTAGCTAAAGTCCCTAAAGCCAATCTCCCAAGACATAAGGAAGAGAACAAAGTCTGCAGTTTTTTAGTTTCAAAACCTTGACGTGGTCCAGGGAGAAACATGGTTGATGACTTTCTTTAACCCTGGGGGGCGGTTTATGCTCTTGTGTATCTGTCCCCTATTGGTGCTTATCTTAAGGGAATAATCATAATCACCCCATCAAAAGAGAAATTAAAAAGTATTAGCTCACAAAGATTTTTTTTTTAATAATTTAAAAAAAAACAACCCTTAAGATGCAAGCAGGAGACCTTCAGCCGAATGGGGCTTACCTAGTTTGTTATAAAGTGCAGCATGTATAATGACTGATCCAAGGAGCAGTTTTTGTATTTGTCAACAAAATGCAAGGATCCCCCAGTACCAAGTAAACAGGCTTGTGCTCTTCAGTTGGGATTTTCTGAATTTAAGCAAATTAGGGAAACAGAGAGGGTCTTTCAGGTGGCTGATAGGAAAGCTGCAGGATAGCCTTACCTCTGTTAACGGCAGTCCCTGTGCTACAGAAAAGGACCAAGTCTTCGATGTGGAGAACACTCTACTAACAAGGCCTTTTGAATGAGATCCACACTCCAGCTGAGATCAATGTAATCTTGTACTGAAGGTACAGCAGTAGGGTGGTTACAGGTAGGAAGAAGCAGGTGGTAGCGAGGGGAAATTCAGTAATACATAGATACGTGTGTTATTTTGACATCCAGTTGGACTGTGATGGTAACTTCTGTGCAAGCACATAAGTATTGGACATGAGAAGATGTCTCTTCAGGAATGTGTTGTCTATGTTGGTACCAGCAACATAGGCATCACAAAGACATAGGAAAGGTGTTTAGTAGTCTAACTTGGCTGCTTAGCAGAGACCAGGGACCAGGACCTTCATAGGATCATCCATGTTTTTATCCAAAGGGCCAGGCAGAGAACTGAAGTCTCGATGTGTGGATGAGGCAAATAATGTAAAGATGAGCACATGAGATAAAGGTGAGATTTAGTTATATTAGGAACTGAGGAAACTTTCTGGATGAGAGGAAACTGTATAGGAAGGATGGGCTACATCTTAATCATAATGGAGTCAGGCTGATGGTACTGAATGAGAAAGGTTACAGGGGAATATTGGACTTAGAAATTGGGACAAAGCTTATAGGCACAGAAGATGACCTGGTTTAAACTGAAGTGAAGAATGTCCAAAGCACTCCTGAAAAGTCTGAGAGAAATAAACAGCACACAAAAAATAAAGGAGGTAAATTAGCTCACCTATAATTCCAATTGATTCATAAGTGATAGAGTGTAAAATCTTTGAAGTATTTTTATACCAGCCTAAATTCTGAAAAGTAAGATAGGAGAATTAGAACACATAACATTGTGACACCTGCAAGCAGGCATTTCAGAAAGAAGAAATTCAATGGGATATGATGTTGCCAGGCTACCAACTTTACAGGAATCAAAGTAGTTTACACTGGCAGGAGGGCGAAAGGCTCTGTGTGTGTAAAAGTTATGTGAAGTGTAACGGGACAAGTTTTAAAGGAAAAGAGAAGTACTATGGAATCCTGATGGGTAGAATTCCCAGAGTCTAATAATAGGATTGTATTGATCTTAGTGTTCACACAATAGTTAGGAAAGATAATGAATGCAATGTTAAAGAAAATCAGTCAAATTGCAATTTTCAGACAGGTAGCAATAGTGGGAAATTTCAGCTACTGCATACAGGTCAATTCCATTTTTAGATGCAATAATTGGCTGCTGCTGAGACAAACTACTCACAACAGCAAGAAAATATGCTGTCCTGGTTTAGACTGAGTGCTGCTCAACAGCCAGTTCTGAGCTGCTCTGTGGTAGTTACCATAGTACAATTAGGTTTAATGTGGTAGCAGGAGGCAACAGGGCAAAGCAAATCCAGTGCATGCATATTCAATTTTAAGAGTTGGAGCTGTATGAAAATGAGAAAAATTGTCTAAAACAAACAACACCCCCTAAAAGAAGCAGCATGAGAAAATTTAAGCAGTCTGGAGGCTGTTAAAAAACCTTTTATTAGAAGACCAAGTAAGTTGCAATTCAAACTGAAAACAAATAAAACCGAAAAGTCAACATTAAAAAAATAATAATAAATGGTGGGAATGAAATCTCTGAGTGAGAAGAATAGGAAGGCCCACAAAAAAATAGCAGGTGCCATGCTTGAACTCAAAGTTCTTTAAATACTTCAAAAGCAGGGAACCAGGTAGGTAGTTGGTGGTGTTGCTTGATAACAAAAAAGCCAGAGGCGCAGCAGAGAAGTAACGTGAATTCTTTACATTGGCCTTGGCTGCTGTATGTATTGGAGAGATTCCCAGTGACCCATCCTTTTTAACAGACAGAGCAGAGAAGCTAGCTCAATTTGAAGTAAATATATGCGTTATATTAGATCTGATAGACAAGTTGCATCAAGTAAGGCTACGGGTGGTATTCACTAGAGGACTCTGAAGGAATTCAGATGTGAAATTACTGACCTTGGTCTGCAGCCCAACATTACAAATAGCTGCTATACCAGAGGAGTGGAATATTGCCACTGCAATCCTACCTGCAAACGGCTCTGGAGGACATCCTGTCAGCTACAGAGCAACGAAGCTGGTGTATACCTCTGGCAGAATCTGTAATAACAAGTATAAGCTTATGGGTAAATGTGGTTTGGGAGTCAGTGTGGTTTCTGTAGAGGGAGGACCTGCCTCACTAACAAGCTGTGTAACACTTCCGTGAACGTGGTAGGATGTGGATAAAGAGAATGTGGTGGCTATAAAGAAGAAAGTCAGTTACTGAGGTGTGACTGACTAAACCCTGAGGGGTGGAATGTGACTTGATGAATAAACCTCTGTGGTGGAAGAACGCTCAGTGGACATGGGCAAGGGTGATGTGACCATGAAGCCCAGAGAATGATGCAAAGAAGCTGACTTCTATTTTCACTCAAAAGGGACTGGAGGGTGGCTTTTGTTTTAGATTAACAATGGCTGAGTGGATTAACTGGAGGAGTAAATGTCTCCCTGAGTTAGCCAGACCAGCATGGGGGGAGTGAACATGTGGCTCAGCCCAACATGAAGTATAAAAACTAGCAAAAGTATTTTGAATAGAGCAACAGTATTGAGTTGGTCTCAACCCATGTATTCCTTCCCTGTAAATTGGGACAGCCAGTGTTGTGGCAGTAAGCATAATTTAGGGACAAGACCAACGATGGGAATCGCTTTGGTATTGCGATTGAAGTGTATATTGCAATTGCTGTATTTTGCTAAGTGTAAGATACACGTGTATTGTGTTTTCAGTATATTTTGTATCACTCTGCTAAATCAGAAACCCTGAGTAACATCACATATCTTCAGATAAGTAGACTTGATATTAAGCATTACACCCTCCACACTCGAAATATCTAAAAGAACCTGGTCAGAGTATATTGAACTCTGACACATGGCTTTGGGGGATGGTCTTCCTTGTACTGAAAGCTGGTTAAAGGAGAGGAAGGGTAGGGCTTAGCAATCACTTTTGACATAAGGAAGGGGGATGGGACAGCACTGGAGTCCTGCAGGGTTGGCAATGGGATTGGTTTTATGTAACTTCAATAGTGACCTAGAGAAGAGAAGAAACAGTAAAACTTCCAAGCTTGCATATGATAGACAGTAACCTCTGAAGGAAGCTGAAAAGTGTACTAATAGTAAAGAAGTCTAAACCAACATTTTAAAACCGTGCGGTGGGGGGAAACAGCAGATGAGCTTCCATGTAGATAATTAACATAGGCAATTTAACCCAGGGACGACAATGTAAACCATATCGAAATAATGCCAAACTCAAAACTGGAAGTTATAACGCAGCAAGGAGGTTTTGGATTGACAGTTCTGTGAAATGTTTGGTTCGCTGTAGTATATGCTGCACCTACAATAGTGCTCAATATTTGTGTGGTTTGAGGGAATGAAAGGGATGACAGAAAGTTGCCAAGCCTGTGTGATCTTCCTAAATAGTATGTCCATTCTGGAGACAGAAGTTGGGCTAGATGCTTAATAGGATGTGCTCTTGTTTAGTGTATTTTTTTATTACATTCAGATAATGTGCAGTGTTAGGCAGTAACTGAAGACTGGCAGTATTCCCCTTAAGCAGTGGCAGAAGTCCAAACCTGGCAATACTGTTCCTTCATACCTTGGATGATGAGATGGTGGAACATGGTTGTTACACCTGAACTAAAAGCCATGCAGGTAGTATGACATTTTCAGGTTTAGAAACACCAGTGCGAAATGTGGGCAATTGACAATCGTTTTATCGCAGCATAAAATGAGTTCCCATTTGTTATCTGAACCATAATGATTAGCCAAATGTTCCTAGTCGATTCTGAATGTACTAATTTAAATCTGAATAAAAGATCATTTGTACACTTCCTTGGGCAAAGAGCACGCATATTTTCCAGTTACTGCAGTTGACTTAACAAGTGGCTACTCAGTTGTGTACTAAGACCTCAGTACCAAACTGCTTCTCTGGATTAATAATCTTTGTGATATTTCATTAATATTCATTGTTAATTAACACTTATGGGACAGAGAAGGAAATGTGCAGTCTAGTGTGGTTTTTTTTATTATCCAAGCTTCATTAATTCAACATCACATTTTTTCAACTATTTTTCATAATATACTCCACCTATGAGGAACAATACTTAGGAGAATTAACTGCATAGTTGATAAAGAACCTGATAAAAGTAAAAGTTTTGTCAAAACATCCTAAATAACTGTTTATATCCTCTCCATCATGACACATCTTCAAGAGTTTCCCTGTCTGCTATTCTGCTAAGCTGTTGCACAGTATTACTTTTATTTTCTGCATTTATGTCATATTCAACATTGCTGTATTATTCAAGGTCTAAGGGATATATTGTGGCAAAGTTTGAAGGGAAAGATTTTACCTTCTAGTGGACCAGCTAATATAACCACAAAAAAACAAACAAACAACAAGTTTTCATGTATACCAGTTCTTCCTGCTGTAGAAAATTATATAAAAAAACCTGAACACCCTTTCCCCCCTCCCCGCACCCTCCCAATCCCCAAGATTATCAATTCAAAACACTTTCTTCCCCCTACACTATTCATTTTTTTCTCCTCATATGTATATTAGTTTCATTTTAAGAAAAACCTTATTTTTTTTTAAATTGGAGCATTTACAGTTTCTGTTGAAGGATGAATCAGTAAAGTCCTCTGGAAACAAAAATTATATAGGGAAAGAATATAGAGAAAATACCTGAAATTACAATACAGAATCTATAAATCTTTGGTGAAAACAAATCCCCCACTAAATTTCAGTGATAATGAGAAAACATGGGAGTTAAACCTTCTCAGAAAATAACTGGTGCTGTGCTATTTAAGAAGAAATTTCTTCCTGTGCAAGGAACTAGCAAAGGACTTATCCATCTTTTAGACCTTATTTTAAATGAAAAAAAAAAAAAAAAAAGATTTCAAAAAACTCTCTTGGTCTTTCATATTTGAATTATTGAAGGAAAAACACCCTTCTGAGGAAAGGCAAAATTAGCATAAGTTTTGTTTTTAAGTTGAAATCTGGATAAAAATCTTGCTAGGTTTATACACTGTATTTCTATTGCACAAAAGGTCAGCTGTTGTTTTGGCTGACATTCTTAATATAGTAATATTTCACAGCTGGCAATTTGCAGCCAGTAATAGCCAGATGGTGCTTTTTCTAAGGTGAATTTAGGGCATTTTGAGCAGTTGTAAATGTGAGACTCATAACAGCAAAAAAACTCCAAAGTATTCTAGAGCTCTGTCTTTCTGGATTCAATAGCGTGCCTGATCATAGCCAAGATTAGACATGTTTTATGTGGTAGTCTGTAATAAGGGAACTATGATAATCAAGCATAACTAAATTGTTTTATTTCTGACCTCTGTCAGACTTCAGCTTCAACTCACAGAGCTCATTGCTCTCCTGCTCTCTTGAGAACACTTATTTTGAGATTTTCTGCAATTTTTGTAGCTATTTTGGCAGACTTTATTTTAAATGACTGCCTCATTATACAAGGTATCCCTGGTGCCTGTGCAAAACATTTTATATTACCAGATGCTAACATTAGGAGATTTTGGAGAGCTGGAACAGCAGATGAAGGTGTGGATCTGAACACATGTATATCTTGAATAAAATTGGTTGGTAAACAAAAAAAGGTGGAGAGATGGCTAATGTGTTTACCTTGTGTGTGTTTACTATATTCATGCAGCAAGACTGTGTAATCCTAATTTTTGAGGAAGCCTGCTTGCGAAGAGTGAAAATTTGTTACCGTGTTCATTTCCAAGCCTGAAGTGTTTATAATGGGCAAGGGAGTGGTAAACAATGAGCTTCATGGATTTCTTGCCAGTCAGTAGTCTTTTCTGAATGTTATTTAAGATTGGTGTGGCAATCTGCCTTCAGACTCTATCAGGGTTAGACACATTTTAGAGTAAAGCAGACCTGAAAGTAAGCAACCTCTCATCTCTCTATTCTTTAGGAAGCTTATCAAGATGTATATATATTATTAAGATATGATGTTGAAAAGAGTCAAGTGGAATAATGTTATTACTCCTGGATTTCAAGACAAAAATCCTTGTTCTGGTGAAATATATTACAGTCTTCACAGCTTTTTTTTTTTTTTTTTTGTCCAGTGAGCAACAAATTTACCAACACTCATTTGTAAACTTTCCTTGCAATTGAGCTAATGGTATGTTCAGTGGCAAGAAGACAGAACATTGGACTACAGGGATCTGGTTGGTTACGGAGTCCAATCTCCCCCAGCTGCAGGCAACGAACCTCATGTATTCTCTCACTTAGTGAGAGAATATGAACACCAAGGAAAGAAAGTACTGCTATTTCATCTTGAACAGGACAGAAGTGAACAGATCAAACAAAACACCTAAGCAGAGGATTATGAAAATATTGGTTTTGTTTTTTTTTTGAAGAAGGTGAAACTGCACTGGAATTAATATTTAATGAGGCCCAGTGGAAAGGAAGATTGGTTATATATAAAGCTGTATAGTACTCTTACTGTTTAATAGAAAGACGTTTTATAATGGAATAAGGAGATTTTTGGTGTTGGTTTGAAATTGTTTTGTTGTGTATATCCATAATATCTGTATATCTGTACCTTTTTTTTTTTTATAAAGGTGGAGGAACTTTTGAACTGTACTTTTGGCCAAACGGGTGAATGCTCTTACCTAGTGAGGGTTATTATCTGCCTCAGGAGACCACAACTCATGTCTGTAGTCACCCAAAAGACCTGAAGTTAGCGTGCTTGATGTGTCCTTTTGCATCAGCAGGGAGCACAACTCCTTAAAGTGGTGAGAGTGCTGCATCTATCAACCCTTTCTGTGTAACTTTCCTAGAATATCTAGTAAAAGGAAAATGCTTAGATAGTAGAGGTCTAGTGCTCTGTAAAGGTTTTGAGTTTATGGTGCCAGCCTTCCTGGGAAAGTGGTCAGCCTAAGTGGCATAAGTCATGTAGTTGGCTTTCTCCTGTGTACTTTTCTGGAAGAAAAAAAAAAAGGGGGAGGGGGGCAGTGGACATCTGGAAATTACTTGCAAGGATGCTTAAATAAATATCTTAAATCTTAAGGATTTTTTTTTGTGACTATCTGCTTTTAAGCAACCTGGCTATAAATGTTTTTTTTTCCTCTTTGATTTTAAACTCTAAGCAGTTATACCCAGAAGCTCTGTCTTGGTTTTGGTAGTCACAGGAGTATTCTGTTTCAAACAAAAAGTAGAGCTTGATGCAGGCAAACATTTTAAATCTGTATCAACAAATTCCTGCATGTATATATATCAAGCCACAAAGGGAGGTTGTTGCGTGATTGGGATCTATGGGGATTCTTTGCTCTTGCAAGTTGGGTCTGTGGCAAACTAGACATACTCTTAGAGAGTACCTACATGAGTAATGATGTATTTCAGCATTCTGAGCTTCTTTTAAAAACTTAAGTGGCTGTAAGTATTGTTTGGTAACGTGTAAGGGTATCTTTCCCACAGAAAATAACTTTCCAATAAATTACCAAGCGTTGGATAAACATATTCTTCCCTTGCACAGAATATCATACTGAGGTCTTATACTCCCATGTTTTAGCATCTGATGAAATTATATTGTGTCACTTTGCAGCTGATTGCTGGAGGAAGAAGCCAATAAACCAGCTCATGTCATCACAGTTACCCTTGGATGCTGTGTGTGAGAGAGGGTGAGAGACAAAAAAGTTACCAGAAAACATGATATTTCCCAGGTGAAAATACAATTGTGTTGTTTTGTATGACACTTGGATTATATATATTTATTTTTTCATTGGTATTTAGGCACTGGTGAAGGATGGGAGGGAGAAATTCATGGCTGGAACACAAAGATTTATAAGCCAGAAACTGCAGGGAATTTAGTGGTGCTGTAAAGTAAATGTCTAGCCCAGTGACACCCCAGTGAGGGTCAGATCTTTGAGGTGAAGTAGCCATTAGAATGAACTGTGTTATTCTACAGGATATGTAGGACAGAGAGAGATTACCAGCAGGAAAGGAACAAAATCTGTTTGTGCCTCCAGGACACTTTGTTATAAATTTGATCCATTTATGCATCTAAAAGGTTGTTTAAAACCCTAATTAGCAACAGGAAACCAAAGGACTTGAACTGCAATCCATTGCTTTGTTTAATGTGGAATGCGGTGAATCTTGCCCACAGCATCAGACAGCAACTGGAAAGCTGCTTGTTCTGTGTATAACAAAGTGAAATGTATGTTGCCCTTAACCTTAGCTTTTCCCCCAAGTCTTTAAGTTAAAGAACTAATTTGAACAAGGCAGAATCCATTCATTTTACCTAACTGTAGCCTAGGAGGAAGTTGGGCAAAATTGCTAATAACCGTGTCTCTAACTGTGGAGTTGCTATTTGTATGAAGGCTGCCTGAGCAGAACTACTTTAAAAACTGCATCCTGCATGACTTACATTTGTTAACTAGAGAGGGCAAAATGCAGTGAGTGGATAACACTAATTAACATATGCTTTAATCTTAAACAAATGTAACGGTACTACCTGGATGTAAAAACTAACTGTGACTAATCGGCAGACATCAGAGGATTTTATATACCAAATTTTCACAAATGTTTGGTTAAAGGCTCAGATGGAGGAGGGAGAGAGCAAAGTACAAGTTGTTGGTATAGAGTATTTTAAGACTTTATTACTGCTCTATTTAACTGACCAACTATTGAATCGCTTTGAAATTCTTTTTCTTTGATTAACAGATACTTAAAAATTTGTTTGGGAGATTTTGGAAATATGTATATGTAGAAGGCACAAAGATACTAGTACCTGAAGGAAGAATCTGTGACTATGGAAAACTGTAGAAGCCAGTCCTTTACATTTATTTCATGCAGTGGTTGTTTTGGGTTTTGGTTTGTTTTGGGTTTTGGTTTGTTTTGGGTTTTGGGGTGGGCTTTTTTGAAGGGAGGGAGTTGTTTGGGGTTTTGGGATTTTTGTGTGTGTGTATATATATATTAATATATATGTAAAAGTCACATATATTGTATATATCTCTCTCTCAATATACATAAAGTGAGAGAAAATGTGTCCTCAAATGATCCTAAGTGAATGCAAGAAATATAAGAGCGGAACCACTTTGGAAGTTAGAAACAAATTTGAAGTTTTAAGCTCTACCCAAAGATGAAATTTATTTTAACCTTTGCAAAACTTGTGCATGCTATTTGTAGTATTTATATATTTCTTTGTTCCCTACAACTTTTCTGTGTTGCTGCAATCCCAGCTGCAGCAGTACTGCAATGTGAGAACAAGATATAAAAATAGCTTTTCTTCTTGGTGAAGTCCACTTGCTATATTACATTGTCCAACCCTTTTAGAAATTCGAAAATAAAATGACTGGTTGAGAGAGATTATGCATATACTTTCTAAAAGATGATTTTTTTAAAGTTATAGTTAAAAAGGAAGTGGCGATATTTTTTTAATCGTTAGCTAAAGATATTGGGCCATATATTAGGCTGACTTCAAGTCAGTGGGGTTCAGTATTTGAACACCATATTATTCATGTTGTAATATCTCTAGTGAAGATCTGTATGGGGGCAGTAATAAGAAGATTGTTTAAAATACTTTCTTTAGTGTTGTTTCTGTAAACAACTTCTTTTTGCTCATTTAATTCGAGAGCTGATGTTAGCGGTAACAGGAAGACAGGTTTAGTTCAGGTTTTTGCAGAATTTTCATCTGGAGGTATTTCTACTGAAACAATTGTCACAGCTTGGTTTTCTTTTTCTCTTTTTCTTTTTTTTGTTGTTGCTCTCTCTTCAGCTTCCTACTTGTTTCTGATACACTGGCAGTCATGGTATTATGCCCCTGTTGGAAAAAGCATGTTTATTTTACCAAAGCTGTCTTTCATCTTTAACTTATTTGCTGGTGGACCTCTGATCCAGCAGCATATGCCTGCAACTTGATGTTAATATTTTCAGCTGTTCAAACAAAAGTGTTACTGTAATCGCACAGAATCAGCTTTATCCCTTTAGATTGCTATTTCTCTTGGAGGTCTAGGTAACATTTAAGCTAACCGCACATATTGGTAATCTGAATGGTCTGGGAATTAATTGAAAACTGATAAATGACAAATTTGTTCAATCTGGGAATAGGTCAAAACAAACTGAACAGTCGGAAGTGCTGTAGCTGGCACATCAAGAAGTGCCAGAGGGAAAAAAAATTCACTACTCAATAGGGAGTCTTGATTTTTTCAAAACCTAGGGATAATGCTGGTTGGTTGGTTGGTTTGTTTATATAGTGCTTGGATTCACATATACCACAGGAGCAGTGACAATGAAGCTGGAAAGTAGCCTGGTTGTTTTATAAACAAAAGTATTTCAGTGGCATTTTGAAACGCTGTGGCAACACCACACTCAGTTTCAGTGCTAAGTAGTAGGAAAAAATAAATAGACTAGAGGTAAAATTTACATCCTTATGGTAGCTGATGAGGCATAGTTAGGTCCAGTGCAAATTGCCCAAGGGCCCACAATATCTATTGCAGCATACCATACAAACTAAGTATAAAATCCAGATGCACTTGGGAGGCTTATATAATATTATTTCATGCATAATTTCCCATTTCCTACTGTTTTATTTTTCCACTTTCCTGAGACTAGCTATTAGGTTTATTATGAATTATTGGTTTAATCTACTGTGTACTTAATAGAGAAGAAAAAAAAAGTCTGCTACTTTCACATTTTTCTTTGCTATAGTTTTGATAGGATTTTATGATTTTTTTATCATGATGATGCAGTATTTGCAGTTGTTTCCTTTCTTCTCTCAAGTTTTTGTTTGTAAACAAGTGGTTTGCTCAGCATCAGAATACTTTTCTTATTCCACTAAAGTTTTATTTTCAAATTCTTGCTGAAGTCCATGAAAGAAAATTCAGCTCTCACTATGGTTCTGTGGAAGGAATTGTTCCTTTTCTGATTTTAGACAAGAGGCTGTATTATGGCATTACTTGAGAAATAAAGGCAGCAGAGTTAATTAAATGTATCTAATGTGATATGTGCTGTAAACTGTTGTCAAAAAACTTATTTAGAATAGTTCAATCAATGATCCCTGTTACTTAGAGAAGTTTTCCTCCCAGGAGTGTTGAAATCCTATACGCATCTGTAAAAGGGTAGAAATAGGCATTCCTGGTTACTTTGTCTGACTAATGTTAAGGCATATTGGAATGGTACCTGCATTTAAGAAACTGTTAGCATGATCAAAGCTTCTGAATTGTAGAACAGAGAGTGTCTCTTATTGCAGTGGTTGCTGTTAGCTTTCTTCCCTTCAAAACAGTTTTCATAGTTTGCTTGCTGTTTGTGCATTTCGAAACACTGCTACAGCTCCTTGACTCTTGGGTAAAAGCCGAGTGTCTCCAAAATGAAGGGCTGGAGACATGAAGTGAGGCAAAGTACTGAATCTTTAAAGTATTTTTTCAGACTTCAGTAGTTAAATTGGACTAGGTTTTTCAAAGTAGTGCTTTTTTTTTTTCTTCACTCTAGATAAATAGTTTCACTATTGTCCTGTAGGTATTATTTTCATTTTTAAGGCAAGCAATTAATAAAATTATTAATAATATAAAAAAAACCTCCTCTGTTTTGACAAACTTTGTCAAGCTTTGTTTTTATACCTCGTGAAGATCATTTGAATTGAAAACAGCCTATGGCATCTTTGAAAGACTGTTGAAGGTGTTCAACTCTTCCTCCTACTCCAGTTACTTCAGCCTTTCCTGCTGCATTACCTCGTTCCTCTTGTTCCTTTGAGTTGGACTTCATCATTCTGCCCTCAGAGGACTCTGTCTCTCTCTTCAATGCCTCAAGCACTCTGCCTGTGACTTTCCTACCTTTATTACCATGATTGTGTCACAATATCAAAGTCCCATTAACAAAGCTGTCTCTTTCCTTGATCTGGTATCTTTCATTGATACTCAGCTCTGGATTGTAGGTTTGCTTTAAATCCCCAAGACAGCTGCAATGAATGGAGCTGCAGTCTTTATCAGCTCCACTGCTGTTGTTGTTTTGCTTTTATCTTAGTACTTGATCTCCTGCTGTGAGGTCTTTGGAGAAGGGACCCTCTTGTCTGAAATGCACCATAGCCTGTAGCTCTGGCGCTGATGCCAATGAATGGTGAAATATTTGTACTCCAGAAGGCTACTTTAAAGCATTAGGATCCATTCAAGTTCAGAATAAGGGAAGGCTGATTATATTCAGATGTTTTAACTGTGCAGAAACCTGCGCAGGGAGAACTTAGCTTGCTTGGCATAAGCAAATTGCATTGTTGACAACGCAGAACACAGAAACTAAATGTGAAAGGTTATACTGACCTTGTTGTTTAGAAATTAAATTACAGGTGGGACATTTCTGTTAATGTAGAATCGTAAGCTACAATTACTTTTTGTTAGTAATGAAGAGTAAGGTTAAGACAGATTAGTAACAATAAACATTACAACAAGTAATGGAATTTTCTGATGTAATTCCAACAAAGTGATTTGAGACCAATAGCAATCATACGTAGCTATGGTAATGAATATGGTTAAGTCGTGCTTTACAATCAATATGTGCAATTGATAAAATAAGTTGTAAAGACTTATTAAAAAAGGTATTTTCCTTAGTTATGTTTCTGGATATTGTGTAACCCTCCTTCTGCCATGCAGTATTCAAGTTTACACTTATTTTTATTTGGGTAAGAAATGAATGTTAGCACTATCTCTGGATTTCTGATTAAGTAAACCTTTTCTATGTATGAGTGTTAATAGGACCTGTAAAAACAAATTGAAATAAGGAATGCTATTGTTGCCTGACTAATATTAGTCTACTCTGGCAACAGGTAAAGGAAGGAGAAAACCAAAAATGTTGCCTATGGCTTGGTTAATGTACTAATGAGGAAAATCTAAGCTGAGCTAACTATGGGATCATGCACTCCCTTCTCTGACGCTTTCAGTGGTGAGGATGGAGCTTCCCTATGCGCTGTCATGCGTTTCCTTGTACTGACATCCATCTCTTTCAGGTAGAGCAAGGACGTCTCAGGTATGCTGCTCATTACGCTTCAAAGAATTTTCTAGGACATGGAAATACTATTTATTCATCTCTGTGAAACGTGCTCAGTGAAGAGCATAAATCATACTGTAAGGAAATATCTCATTTTCAGTGACAGCAAATATAAATATTGTCTCTATTCTTCTGTTGAAGGTTGGTTCTTTGATGTGGGTTTTTTTGTGAGAAGCAACATGTGCAACATTTTTCATAAGTTCTTGCGAGATTAGTAAGTGGTCATGTTATGCCCTGATTAAATTTAAAAATTTGCATGAGAGAGGATGTTCCCATGACTGTTAGTCCCTTCCGGGATAAAATAGTAAGTCTCTATATTGAACTATCTAGCGGGAAGAAAATGTTCATTCCCCTGATATTCAATGGGGTTTTTGGGGTTTTTGGGGTTTTTTTTAATCCTTTCCTCATGGCTTCCATGCAAGAAATAACTGTTGAATTTATATCAAAGCTTATTCAAAGAAATGAAAAAAAAAAAAAAACCACCAAAACCACTGATTCATAAAAGTAAAATAGATTTACTGGATAATAAAACTAATGGGAATGTTTGTTCATCAGAATCGGTTTAATTTGGTTTGTGGGTATTTTCTATACAATTTTCCTTAAGACCAGCATGATAACTCCTGAAAAAAATTGTAAATAATTAATTTTTTTCTCTCATTATTGAAGACATTTGCTTTTAAGTCTTCGAGATTAGAAAATGTGGCTAGAATTTTCACATTTGTAGAAAACCAAATGGCCAAACTCGTTTGAACTGAAAGTCACCCAGCTCACTCTCCTGTCTGGGGAAATAGCTGGCAGCAAAAACTAGAGGAAAACATGTGAGACAGAAAAAAAAAAAAAGTATATATACTGATACTGCAACTTCCAGCACACTGCCCTTGGGTATTTTCCAAGTCAGAAATTGTACCTTCCTTTGCACTATAGTCCATGACAGATCACTTAATGGAATAAGTTACTTAAAAAAAGAAGTCTAGGTTTAATTCTGGAGTGTGTGTAAATTTTTAAAATACCTGATAATCTTATTTTGCATATTCTAATTTATGTTGTTGTAAAGAACGAAAAAAGTTTCCTTCATGTTTTCTGTTCATTTTTTCAGTCCTCTAATAAATGTATTGATAAGATCAATAGCATCAAATAAATCCACCAGGTAACAAAATTAAAATATCTCAAGTTTTGTGATGATGGGTTCTTCTTGCTTATTTCAAATTCTGCCCCAAGTACCTTTACCAATGAGCTTCACATTTCTCATTGTGCTTTGAGATTTAAGTCCCATTTTGTAAAGGAAGATCACACACAAGAATGTCAAAGAAAGAAAATAATGTCACTTTTTTTTAACTAGAGGCTAGAAATGTACTTATTGGTTAATTTGTTTATTTTAGCAAAGTAACTTTAAACTCCTTAAATTATTTGAGTATTCTTTTATTGTCTGCTGTTATTATCAAGTATTGTATGTGTATCTAATACATACAGTGTATTTTTTTAATTTAGGTTTTGTATTTTGCTATAACTGAATGGGAGCATCTCCATTATATGTTGTCTTGCTAGTAGTACATAGTTATTTTGTTTATATCAATAAAGATTGATGTAAATTCTGACCTAGTTGGAGATGGGAAGGTTATGTATTGCATTACAATTTTCAGTTTTACCTATTTCTCTGCCTGGCTGCTGTACTAAGAAACGACTTGGAGGAAGATCTAAACTTTCTTCTGTTCAGTCCTTTTCCTTCCCCAAGTATTCTTTCTGTTTCCACACACTTTTGTTACTTTTGGTAATAAAATCAGGACTAGAACTATTTATGTAAGCAAAGGTGTATAGACTGACATGTTTGCTTGTCTAGGCAACTGTTAGAAACCAAATTTCATCTGAAATAGTTTAAGTAAATAAAATTGTAATGTTCAACAATAAGTGGGTTTTTCTTCTTTCTTGTACAGCTAGTCTTACAGTAGAATAAAGTTGATGTATATAACGCAAATATTTTGAAAATCAGAAGAATAGATGCTGGTGTGCAATGGTTTCTGGATTTGAAATTGTAACAAGCTTCAAAGTTTCTAAATGACTTGTCAATCCCTTCAAGAATTGCTTTTCACTTCTGTAGCATCTTCTACAACAGAATCATCATTTCTTTCTCAATGGCTAGAATGTTACTCAGTCATAGACCTGAGTTTTGCAAAGAAGTGAGGATTTGGCTTCTGCTTGGTTTTGTATACCTTATATAAATAAGCTTATACCTCAGAGGCAGAAAAAAACCCAAACCCTGATTGGGAGGCCAGCGTGACAGTCTGGATAATGCCAAAAGTATTCTTATGGTTACATCTTCACCTTTTACATACCATTCATGATGTTTCTGAGATACAAGTACTGACATTTTTTTTCCGAGTCCCCTGTAAAAGTTGTGAGCCATGACATGGAGGGCTTACAGAGAACATAAACTCTTTCAATAAAGTGATTGTTTGTAAAGTTCGTAAACTGCCCACATCAGTCTATATTCTAATTTATATTAATGTTTCATATGTAAATTGTAATAACTATTGTCATAAATGGGCTTTCACAGTATTTAAAAATCTCAGTCTCCTTAGAGAAATCAGTGAGCATAACCATAGATCTTACTGTTTACAGAGCTTATGGTAACAGGTAGCTGGGCATATAGCCTTTGTAAGCTTTCTATTTTTAGTGTCATTGGCACATAAAAGATGGGTGAATAGGAGTTTCTCGGTATCTGTAATCCATACAGGGATACCTTGATATTTACTGACAAACTACTAACATACTTCCAACATATGCGGTATTTCCTTTCTATATATATACATTTAAACTGTGAAAGGACTTGAGTGTCTGAACTGAGTCTTAGATTTTATTTAAGTCCAGAACTTGGATATTCAAAATTTTGCCAACTACCGAAAACCTGTAAGCATTCTGACATCCATAATAGTTTCTATAGTTTTCTTTCTCTGTAGTTCTAGAAGCATCGTAGTCCTGATGCTGTCAAGCAGCTTGGCTCTAATTTCATGCACAGACCCTAGAATGTAAGGGTAATATATTTTTCTACTTATTCTCCAGCCTCCTATGGCTTTATCTAGAAAGGAAGAAACTAATTCTCTACTGTGTAGGAAGATAGGCCCTGGGCTTCTACCTGCATGACAGCGAGATCAGCACTGACACTTTTACATAGTGGAAGTGTCTACAGGTACTATAGAACACGCAGACCAAGCCTGGGAGAGGGATGTCACTTAAGATCTCTCTCTTTCCTGAGCATTTTCTATAACTAGGTTAGGTTATGCCTGGCCAGCTATCAGAGTTGGTGCTCTTCCGAGTGACTTCTTCAGAACTGCAAGTCTCACCTGGGAGTCCCACTTTGGTCCCCAACGCCTTGGCATCAGATGTTCCAGACTGACAGGACAGTAAGTTTATACTATAGCTTTAGCCTTCCTTCTTTGCAGGACTGAGTTTCTAATGTGAATTGTAGAGTTCACCGGTTTGAGAACTGAGTAGTTAAAAGTTAACCAAGATTTTGGGGCAGGATCCAATCGATGGGGAATATAGTGACATGTATAGTCAAAAATCTAATCTACTTCTACTGATCTGCTGTCAAAGGAAGTTTTTAACCTCAGAGACTCTTCTGCACTGGGGCTTGAGGTGCTGTGTGAGAGACAGATGGGCTATAACAACAAATAGCCTAATGAAATAGCCTTTTTAATAAGATAGAAAGAGAAGAAGCCTATATATAGGGAATAAATCTTAATGTCCCATCAGATGCTGGGTGCCACATGTTCATGCATCATCAGACAGACCATGGATGGATTTCCCATGGCAGGCTGCAGAGATCCTGTTCAAGGAGACAGGTTCTTCCTTTCTGAACCTTTATCTATTGTATGTATTTTTCTTACAAGAAAACAAGTCTGTTCCTAAAAGATGTTCTCATGAGGACTTCTTGAGGCCATGCAGGTGGTGTAATTGCCAGTACCAAGGCTCCTCTGTTATGATGAGTGGGCTGAGTTTATCCTGCAGCCAAGGGCTCGTGGAGCCCAGCCCAGCCTGAAGCCTCGCTGGAGAGGCCGCCCAGCCCAGCGCAGGTCTGCGTGCACTCGGGTGAGCTGTGATGTGCATCCCCGACTCACCCAGTCTGCTCAGAATCACCGCGTTGCACCGCTGATCCACACAGACTTTACTCTTCCTGAAGGTATTGCAAATTACAGATTATATTAGGAAGCTGTTCAGCTAACACAGTGTCCTGACAGGCTGGGATGTTACCTCTGTCATGACACCCACCAGTGCAGCACAGGCCGTGCCAGCACGTTCCCCTCCAGCAGCTGCTCAAGCCCTGAGTACGCGGCCCAGCAGAGCAGACGTGACCTGTTCAAGGTCGCTAACTCCTTAATACAATGTCTTCAGCTTCCAATACAGCCTTCCAAAGGCTTCCAATACAGAGAGCAAAAAAAAAAAAAAAAGAGTGGCAAGCTAACCTCAGAAATATTTCTTTTGCTTTCCATTTTTATTAGGATAATTGTTAATCTAGTAAGGGCCTGCAAGTTTGCTGATAGGTAGACAAAAATACAGGCAATACAAAAAAATACATAGGCCTGCATTTTTATAAGGCAGCTAATTTAGCATCATAGAAGAGTGAAAACTCAATCCATGTCATCTTTTACTGTTCAATAATCTAATCTGCTTTAATACTTCCATTTTTATCCTTTCTGGTTTATTTTTATTTTCTTCCCCAAATCCACAAAATCATCTAATTGGGAGTTAGGTGAAACCTTTATTGATCTTTTTATTTCTTTTGCAGTGCTAGTATGGCACATCAGATGAGAAATTAAAAGTGTCGAATTTCAAGGGCAATTTTATGATGCTTAATAGTCTTTCCAGTGGTTAACCACAGCACCCTTTCATTAACAAACAAGCAATCATCATTTTCATTTTTTTTTCTTCAGTCATTAAGATGGTAAATGAAATAAATAGCTTGTTAATACAGCATTGTGGGAGCTTCTTGAGACCTAGTGTGCTGAAAAGAACAGATTAATGCTCTTACTGCTGTCTTTGTATGTAGCTCACAAATGATACACTTGAATCTGATTTGCTGCAAAGCAGTGCAGATTCATGTAAAATAAGCCATACGGATAAGAGACAAGCACTAAAAATAAAAATACACTTGTAAAAAGGCTTTGTATAGCCTGTAAAAAGGCAAGAGAATTTGCATTACCCCATACATTCCAGCTTTAAAAAAAAAAAAAAGATAACTCCACGTTTAGCCCATCAGTCAAAATCATTGAAAAGGCAAGAACCATTTATCTGGGAAATGTATTTGACAATAAAATCCTAGAGTTGTAATTACAATTGGCAGATTCAAGTCTGCTATTGGTGGCAGCAGTCTCAGTAAGGGAAAAAAGATACATAATTTTTGTAATGTTCTATTGTGCATCAGGCTGTGTTAATCTTGGACATGGTATGCTTCACTGGAGATGGAAGGGAACTGCATAAAAATTGCTGTTGTAATTGCTAAAATAATCAAATTCATGGTTTGTTTTAGGGGGAATAAAAAGAACCTGGAAACAAAAGGAACAGGGAAAGAATATTACTGATTTGCATTATGGAAACCACTTCAAGCAGACACTGGAAATCTTTCAAGGGTTGTGTGCTGGCTTGTATTTTACTTTCCCAATGCAGAGGTTAAGCATGCTACTTGAAATTCCCTGGGGGCTGGAAATGTAACTCCTCAAAAAAAGCAAGATGTTACTGCGAAGGGTTTTTCTTTCTTCTGTGGATCCTTTGTTGTCTTTGCTCCTGCATCTCTCTAAGCCTAAACTCAGCAAGATCCTGACCTCCTCCATGTACTGTCCTCTGGGTGCTGCACCGCTCTCTCTACCCTGCTCCAAACGTGTCCTGTACTCAAAATTGCTAATTGTGACTGGGAACTTTGTAACCGAGACTGTGCTTATGTGACATTGTCATCACATAGGACAAAACAGTGGCCCTGGAAGAGTTTAGACTGTGTGTTTAAGGCAGCATAAACAGGGAATGAAATTCTTTAGGGATTTAAATCCTTTTCTCAGGACAGTGTAACATATCAAGGGAGCCCTGAAGGGGCCCTAATATCTCCAGTTCTGGTCCAGCCCCGTGCTTCACCAGTTGCAAATGGGCTTCTCCAGCTCTAGTCACAAGCTGAAGTAAGTGTCTAGCCCCAGAGGTGGTGTGAATGCTCCTTAGGTGTCTGGTCTTGTACATGGCTTGGGCAGCCCTGCCTCACATCTGTCAGTTGATGGTGGCAGCTTTGTTGAGATATTTACAGATCCTCTCCCCTGCTTGCTCTCTGTTTCCACGTTTTTAGTTAACGGTTCACTTCAGCAATAAGCTTCAATTCAGTGGTCTGAGTAGTTATAAACTCGGCACGCTCAACTTTACTTGACTAGTGTGAACCAAATCTCTTTATTTCTTCTTGAAAGAAAAAGATACTTAACATTATTCTGCCTTTACGAGCTTTTAATGACTGATTGCTAATTTGATATAACTTAATCATGGTAGTAGAAGGTAACATGATTTTTTTTTTAATTCAACTGAAAATTAAAAAAGAAATGTGATGCTTTACTAAAGAAGATGCTTTGAGCTTAAATTTTCTTGCTTTTTCATTGTTTGTGCTGCAAGTCCTCTCTTAGGCTGCTTGATATCCTTACAGGTTGCCTGTCTATATGTATCCCAGTAGCTGGTTTTGTTTTCTCCATTCTTTTGATTGCTTTTTCCAGAAGTATCACATGCTTGGTCAAGCTGTGCACATTTGCCGAGTTCACAAGTCACATCGCTGTTTGGGGCAATATTACAGAACGTTGTGTGCTGTCTCTTGAGGGCTTTTTGAAAAGACAAGAAAATCCACTTTCATGTTGTTGAGGGCCTTTATTCATAATTCAGTTGCTGTCTTTATGCACTGTTTTGGCACTAGACCAAACTAGAAAGAATAATTTTATTCTTTTTTATTAGTCTTGATTCTTCTTGAGGGGGGACATACTTGTCAGTCTTTTGGCAAAAATATCTTTCTCTACTGCCTTCCTCCTCCTTCATCTCTCTTCCTGTTCTAATCTTTCAAATTATATTTTTCCCAAAGGGAAAGAGTGTTGCATTTGAGCTCAGCCAATTCCCTTCCTCCCACTCCAGTCTCGGTTTCAGCCTGTGTACATCACAAAGTGCATTAGTCCTGTTGCTTTTATTAACTCACGTTTCAGTAGCTCTTGAATCTCATTCTGAGTCAGCTCTGATCATATCTAAAGCTTGTAGTTTGTTTGTCGCCTTTTGGCTTTTTATCCCTCCTCAGCTGTTTTTTGCCCAGCTTCCTATTCATCAGAAAACTATTTTGGACTTTCAAGCTCATGATGAAAAGTGAGCTGTGTAGGCCATCTTCATTAATCTTGTGACCTTTAGGACTTTATTCATCACAATTTGAAATTCTGTCAAATATTCTTCTGCATACTATAATAAATAATTATTAGTTATAGATCTTGAAATTCAGTGATAAAACAGCCTAATGATTTCAGAATGTGGATGGCTGTGATCTCTTCTGGGTTGTGGTTAAGTCTTTTTTAAGTTAGGGAATGCTGGAAGGGAAACACACCCCTTCCCCTCCTCAAATAAAGTGGGAACAGTCTAGAAAGGAAACTATCGTCTCAATTGGGAAAGTATAGCTTAAAGTGATAATGGGACGGTGAGTCCTGCTCTGGTCTAGAGGAATGCATGTAAATGACCTTCATGTAGCATAAAAAATGGTGTGTAATTTTAAGGCATTCAAGAACTTGAATTCAGAGTCATTCAAGGACTTGTAATTCAGGTTACCTAAGGTTTAATGTTTGTGGTAGGCTGATTTTCAGGAGGAAATGCTCAACATTTTGACACACAACGTGTCCAGAAAATGCCAGTATTCAGTCATCCCATAGTCACAGCCAGGTATGCCCTTGGAAAGAGTCTAAGAACTTCTTAAGAAACTACGTATAAAAGTGTACTTTGCTTTTGTGTTATTTTGAAATGTATTGTTAAAGAATATATGGGATTTTAGTTCTTAAATTCTTGAAAATATTCAAATATACATGAAATCATAGTTCAAATGTCTTTATTAGGTATTTCTTATTAACAGAGTAGCTGTCGGAGTCTTCAGGGAAAATCAGGGATGAAAGACGAGTCTAATTTTTTTTCAATGCTTTTATAGCTTCCAGTTATAAAGTATCTGTCTTCTAAGGCTCTTGTAGCAGATAGCTATAATAGTTGTGGCTTTAATAGGTTTGAGGGTATATCCATTGTAAAGCTATGTTTGAGCTATTATTGGGAACATAATTATTGTTAAACTGGAAAGATAATTTTTTTGTTTGTACTAAATGCTTGTAACTCATGGGTTATAGCCTTTTCAATTCCTTCTTTACTTTTGTCTGTGTGGTGGGACAGTTTTTTCCCCCTTTTTTTTTTTTTCCTCCATCTTCTGTGCTCTGTCTGCTCTTCCTAGCACTACATTACTACATTTAAAGTAAGTAAGCCTAGTTCTTTACAGCACAGTGAATAGGTTGGTTCTGGTTGAACTGAATGGTGGTTGCACAAAACTGTATTTATGAGTGTGATGAATTCCAGGAATGTCAGCTTCTCTGGGATTAAATTCTACCTTTTCAGTTCAACCCATATTATAGATCAGTTTAAAAAAAATATTTAGACCCAAAGTTTAAGCAAATATAAAAAGATGCAAATCGCTATTTTTTTATCAGAGCCTTAACATGATTGATATATATATATATATATATACACATATATATATATACACACTCATGGGACTCTTTCCCTGTCATCCAGTAAAGTGTTAAATACCTTCATTTAATTTCTGATTAAAATCTCAATAGAAGTCATTACTACTGGGTAGGTTAAATATAAGATAATATCCAAGATTGGTAGCTAAGCCTGTTTTATGTGAGTCATTCCAATCTTATTGCATAAATAATTGCTAAATTAGTATAAAGATCTTCCTTGTCCCCCCCCCCAAAAAACAAATAAATTCAAACTCAGCAAAAGAAAAGGATTGTCCAGCACCAAGCACTTGTGCACTGATGGTTTCTGATCTGAGAATTATACTGATGGGCACTAGTATCTTCTGGGCAGGTTGTGAGACTGTCTGGTAAAAAAGTTTTGTCCCCTCGACTCCTATGACGTTGCAAGTGATCAGTGAAAATCCTTGAATGAGGTGTACACTGGGGACACAGGGATGCAGAGGTAGATTTCTAAGCCTACACAGGCTTCACTGAAAAAATTTATTCGACTCTTTATTTGAATAGGGTAACACACAGCTTTGCCATTTCCTGAAGGTTTTTGTTTGTTTCTGTTTGTAAGATAAAAGTTCTTTTTATTCTTCCTTTTTCATTTTCTAATAGCTTACCATAGCAACAGTGGCCAAAACTCAGTTGCACAACTTGCTTTGGGCATTAGTATTAAATAGATAATGTACCTGAGTGGTTGGCTATTATCTAGGAACAAAAGACCTATGTTTCTATTTCCTTCAGATCATTTCCTGAAATACTTTCAAATACTTTGAGGTTTTGACTGATTGGTACTTCTGAGGTGTAAATGTTCTTACTTGGCCAAATTCTTTGTTCCCAGGAAAGTAATTTGGGATGTTGTAGGGGGGTGTGTATGTACTTACATCTACATGTATATGCAAATGTTTGAGCGTATGTCTACATCTGTACATTCTCATTTTTAAAATATGCTATAGATCACATAAGAAAAGCTGAAAGTTGTCACAGTTTTAAAATGTAGTTGGGTACATTTTATGCTAGCACAGCTCTGTAGAATAATAGATACTTGGGAGGGTGACAAGTAAAAGGTAGAAATAGCATAATTTTTCAGAGGTCATCTGGTCAAATACAGTGTGTCTACATCTGTACAGGAAACTTGCACATAAGCATAGTTTTCTATTATCAGAATCTCAGTAGGGAGAATTAGAGTGATTTAGATACTGCGCTGATCTGTCATGAAGTGGGTAAAGGAGGCTTTAGTGAGATCACCAGCACCGCTTTGCCCCTGTTCTGTAGCTCACTATTCATTAAAGCTGTGAGAATTTCAGGAATCAAAAAATATACAGAAAGCTTGAAGGCTCTTGTTGGAGCAGGAGGCAGTCAGAGATTTGGCTTTCTGTTTTGTCCTGTGTATCCTCTCTGTCATAAGGAGCATGATGCCTGATACTACGTCATCTGATAAAAGCAGTGCTGGAAGTTGTTTGAAGCTGCTGATGTTTTGTTTCTGCCCCACTGTGACTGGTCAGTTCAAGTTCCTAGCTTGAATCTCAGGTTCTCTTAATAGTCTGGAATTCAAGATATCAAGCAGGTTTTGTTCTTGTCTTTAAATTCCTTTGTTAATTTGATTTTCATAAAAAATAAAATAATAGATTAGGCGAGCTTATCTTTTAATGTTAAAACTTCAGGATTTTCATGTGAATAGGTTCCTTTATCTAAACCTAAGTATGAATGTATGCTTCATTTTATTAATTGGAATTAATGATATATTTTCTGGCATCTGTTATACTAGATGGTCCAAAAGTTCTTTACGGACTATTGGAGAGGGGAAAAGAAGAAGATGGGGGAAAATTTCCTTACACGCACTTTTGAGTTGTGGCTCTGTTTCCCAGGTCACCTATTAGCTTGTTTGGTCACTGTGCCCAAGCCATTTCACTGAGACCTTTCCATATGGTTCAGTCTGGTTTCCAGGTTGACTTCTACCGCGTTGCAACGTGGCACCCTACTGTAGAGAATTAGAAGGCTGCATTGCAATCCCCTCTGTTTTGAACTCCTGTATTAAATAAACTCCTTCAGATACAGGAAAACTCATATCTGCTCTAAAGAATTTTATGTTGGTGTGAAGAATGGTTTGGAACAAATTAGCTGTAATAGTATAATAGCTGAAGGTGGCTCAGTAAGAGTTAATAACTGTTCATTTCCCACCTCCCTATCTCTCCCTCTTCATGAGGGAAGTGGCTGTTTGTTTGTTGCATTACGATTAGTAAGATTCCTACCTTCACTTTCCATTTGTATTTCTAATGTGTTTTTTTCTTTATCAGATATGATACTACCACTTTAATCAAGTAATTTCTTGTATTTACATGCATAGCATAAAAGTTTTCCAAGTAAGGCCTCCCAGGGAGGTGGTAGGTTTTTTTGTTTGTTTGTTTGTTTTCCAGGATGCTTATCCATCAAAAATGAACTTGTTATTTTTGACAGATTTTTCCATTCAATTTTTTCCACCCAAAGTAATGAGCAAATCTTTCAGATAGTCAGAATTATGTATTTCATGCTATGCATTTCATTTACTGGTTCAGAAGTGTTTTTCATTACAAAATTTTAGAAAGCTTTTAAATAAAAAGTTATGACTTTACGAAACAAATTTGTACAGCGTTTAACATTAAAAATGAAAAGCTTCTATATTATCAAAGCCCAGGCTTCTGAAAAACTGACCTGATTTTGAATTGTGTGTTATTTCCAAAAGTTTTTCAGATTATGATTTCATGATCTAAGCTAAGGAGAGTATTCAGTATCTCAAAAATTTCAATGGATGGTGGGGAAGGATGGTATGGAAGGAGCTACCTGGTTAGTTTTAGCTCTGAATGCTGTGGTAAAAATAATTATGGCCAAAAGAAAGTGAAATAAGCCATATTTCTTATAATTTATCTGCTCAGCTCTTTAACTGGAAGTGACTCAAATGTTTATTGCTATGATGAAGATGATAAAGCCAGACTGAAGACAACTATTTCACATCAGTCGTACCTACATTGTTATTTTTGTTGCTCCATATGCATTCATAATTTACCTGATGTATTCCAGCTGGGGTGTATATTCTCTGTATTAACAAGTATGTGTAATATACATTGCTATCTTTACATTCTGCCCTAATAACCATGTGTTTCATGAAGAAATTGCTTTTTTTGAACAATTCCCAGTAGTCCACTGCAGTAGGAGAATATATTTTACTCATATTGTTCCTCCACCAGACTACTTGTCATGTTGATACACCAGATCTGTGCTGACTTAGAATTAGGAGTCCTGATAATGGCTTTGACCATTTACTATTTCATTTAAAAAAGAAATCCTGTTTTTCCTGTTCATAGTGGAGTCTGTCTCCACTACACTTTATTCCTGATTAATAGTTTGCAGCAGTGCAAAGAAATGTTGTTTTAAAAATGTCAATGTACTGAATTGGATTCCTAAATAGATGCAGATTTTTTGTGTGTGTGAATTCTTTAGCCCATCTCCTTATTTTTTTTGTCATGCTCTTATCATTGTTAAATCAGAAATTAAATCAGCTTTATTTACCTGCATCAAACCCCAATAAATTTAGCATTGTCATCTTGTTGTTATGAGTGGCATTGGCAGCAGACTAGTTTTTCAGGTCAAAAGGTACTTTCTGTTGTTTTGGGGTTTTTCAAAATGATCTTTGCTTTTGTGTCAACAGTTCAGGTTTTTTGATGGCTTGCTTTTTTTTTTTTTTTTGGTCAAAGGACATATAGAGATGGAATAAGGAAGCAAAACCTTTAACAGCCAGAATAGGGAAGCAAAACCTCTAGCAGCAAGCGCAGAGCAAGAGTAGCTCACATCACAAGATCAGCAACCCAACAGAACCTAAAAGAAAAAACTTTTCCTGAAAGAAGGGTAATTGCTAACTAACAGTTTCATTTTGCTCTGTTTTCTAATTCTACAGCTTTTATGAAGGTAGTTCCATTGTGGAATATTATTCTGTAACTGCATTTTTTTCTGTGTTCTCAAGTGTCTTGTAATGGTTACCATTAGAGGTTCTAGGCTGGACAGAACCACAGCTGGTCTGTATCGCAATTCTAAAAAAAAAAAAATGTTGCGTTATCAGGTTCTAATTTGGAAGTTAATTGTTTGACAGGATTGTGATTATGGAAGTGAATGAGGTGAAGAAATGACTTAGTCCTCTTCAGATGATTCCTTTAACAAAAAAATTAATGAATTGGGTAATAAGGTATGCTAATAATAGAAGCGTGGATGCAGCCCTAACCCTGGAGTAATTCCTGACACCTAAACAATTTTCTGTACTTCTAAATAAGTTGGGACTGATGGCTTTTGGTGTTGTTTTGGTTTGGTTTTTTTTAATGATCAGGGCTTTACTCTTAGGGAGAAAGTGATTCAGTTCAAGATGTTCAATCTTAAACTCCAATAACATTAAAAGTTGTGTGTTAGAGCAATATTTCTATTTGGATTAAATTGACCTTAACAAGAGTTTTACTTGAGTGAAAAATGTGATTTTATGTTGGTTCCCAACAATTTGGAGCTCTGTTTTCTTAACATACAATTAAAACAGTGCTTTAATACAACAGATGCGTGTCTATGGAAGAGTTGTGGAGATTTGGTATTTTTTGTTTGTTTGGGTTTTTTTTGATTGCTTTGGTTTTTTTTTTAATAATAAGGTGAGTGTTTAGCTGTTTGAAAAAAACAGCAGTTTAGCAGTTTATAGCTGTTTGAAAAAAAAAAAAGAGAAAGAAAGATAACTTCTGCATGATCTTGGGATGCCTGCAAATCTAGAGCAAAATTACTTTTAAACACTGTGGTTCTTGTGTCAGGAGAGTAAAACTGAGCACTCTGGACATAGTCAGGCCAAAGTGCTGCACTATGACAGGTTTCTTGAATTGAGTTGTTCATTTTGATTCTTGACACACTGATTCCAGTTTCAGTCATCCTAATGCTGTTTTAGTTTCCCTTAAAAAAAAAGTTTCCTCGCCAGACAGAATTAATTTTTCTGTGGAAGTCAATTTGGAATCTAATGTTAAAAATTTGTTTCCCCAAAATACTCAGTAAGAATGTCACCTTTTCTCTTATTCTGTACCACAAGCGTTCTTTTTTTTTTTCTTTTCCCTTAACATACAGCTTTTTATTTATGTTATTTTTCACACTGCTAGATGTGGCACAATACTGTGAGAGACAGATATCAAAGGAAACCATTCACTTAGATCTTTCTTTTGCACTGTGACAAGCATATTGCCAAGACATTAAAGTGTAAGCTCCTTATTTTTATTTTTTATGTGAAAGCCTTAGAGAAAGGAGTAGAGAAATGGTCACTAAAAGAGTTGTAATGCTAAAAGCACAAAAGAATGAAGAGATCATAATGGTAATTTTTAAAAAAAATTATTTCCCCAAAATGGAGAGTATTTCTTACATTCTATGTTGTTTAAATTGTCTAATTTAAGTCATAATTGTTCTATTTTGTGCTCTAAACTGAGGTTTATATTTCAAAGGAAACATTCTTGTTTCATTTGAACAATCATGACAGATGTAAGAATGAAGCAAAACTTTAACTGGGCAAAATTCTATAACTTGGTGTTAGAGTTTGCAACTGCATAATTTAAATGATTATAATTACTGTTCAATTATATTATTATAATAATATAATTCATTGACAGTAGAAGAGAATTTGACCACAGATTCTATGAAACTATATTGTCTGTAGGGAAATTGGATTCTCTTTTAGGTTAAAGAGTATATATTTTAAAATAATAGTTGTTATTCCATACATACCCTATCTCTCTTTAAGAATATTTATCTGAAGAAGACCTACTGTGTTTAACTGGGCTGAGAATTTAGTCTGTATTATCAAAAGGTATTTTAAATAATTTATTTAGCACCAGGAATGGGGGGTGGTGTGGGGGTGGTGTGTGTCAGTCTGGAAGTGAAGTTGGGGGGGGAACCACAATAAACTGAAAACCAATTCTTTTTCCCCAGAGCATGTTTCCCCTTTGAGTAGCTACCTGTGCCAACATTGTCAAGAGTGAGAGTATTTGCCTTAAAGACAAAGTCTTTCCCCCTTAAAGGCCATTTACAGAGAAATAGAGGAGGGAATACTCAGCTTTCCTTCTCAGTTTCTTCCAGAAGTTCACCTGGGGCAAAACTCTGTCCTCCTGTTCAGGTTAGTTGCTCTCTCTCCTTTTTTCTTTCCATCTTACCGCAGACTTTTCCTTCACTATACTTTAACTTTCTGTGTTCCTCACTTTCGCATGAGTGTGAGGTTTTTAAAACAACTCCTTAAAATACACATTAGTAACTTCCAGAAGTGGCTTTATGGCTTAACCTGAAGCTGGTTAGTAAACTCACAACTCTGCAAAAATGGTATTGCACATGGTAGCAAAAAAAAAAAAAAAAAAAAGTGGAGTCCATTCTTTGACTGTGAGATGGTGGCATCCCCACTAAATTCCCTTACCATAGCTTTCTGACACAACCAAAATGAGTGAGCAGCCAAACTCCCCAAACTGGCCAAGTTCCCATGTTTGCCCATGGAATAGTGTGGGAAGGGCAGAATTCCCTGGCTGCAGCTTGCCTGGGAATGGATCTGGAGGAAGAGCAGACCTGCTGGAGACCTTCAAGCCCAGCCAGGAGAGAGGTTCCTTTGGGGCTGCCCAGATCATCCTCTTCAGCACTGGTATTCATAACCCTCACCTCCTCCGCTCGGTTAAAGGGAAGGAAAAGCACACGGAACTCCTCGGCACTGACAATGTATGTCCTACGCCTCCGACGTGGCATATGTTCCTTCATTCTCCTTAGGTTGTATTTTGGTGAGGACGATGTCAGCCATCTCTCTCGGTGGCACCTCAATTACAGGTTGCGGTTGCCAGATCCCCCGGTTCTGTCGCCTGTTCTGTCGGGTTGCTGATCTCGTGATGTGAGCTGCTCTTGTTCTGCGCTGGCTGTTAGAGGTTTTGCTTGCCTATTCCATTTCTGTGTCCTTTGGCAATACGTAGATGACTGGGGCCTTTGTGAAATCCTTGGTCCGTTTGTTTTTTATTCCTAGCGACAGTATGCAGGCTTTCTGCAGATTTTGTTTACAGATTTTTCAAGCACTATATGGTCTTCTTGCTTAGAGGAGAAAAAATATAACACTTTTTAAAACAAACTTTTTCTTTTTTCTTAATCTCCCCCAGATCTGTGAATCTCAGACTATGGGGCTGCAATGTATTTCCTTGGCTTTGGGTACTGGGTGAGTTAGTGAGTTTGGGTAACTTTTGTGCTATCTGAGCACTAACTTCTGTGAGTAAAAAAAAAACCAACCAGTTCTCTGCACAAGATGTTTCTGTGTTTTCCCTGCCAGGCTGTTTCTTCCCATCAAAATTAAATTTTTTTTGGATTCATAGTGTATGCAATTTTCAGCTGTATGTAGAAAAATGAAAAAATCTGTAAGAAGGAGCATGTACAAGCTGAAAACTGCTCAAAAAGTTAGAAACTTTTTTCCGGCCTTTTTTTTTTTTAAAAAAAAAAGTGTTGACCTTTAATCAAATTGAGATGACAGTTTCCTTTTTCAGCAAATGAATTGGTATTATAAAATCAGAATCAAAAGCAGAATAATTACAATGGCAGTGGATGAATATCAGCTGTGGAAAAAAGGATCGCAGTGAAATTACTGAGAAGAAACGCAATGTAAGAGATTTCTTTGGCAGTATGGGGACACCAAGTTCAAATGAAGACAAACCCCCTAAGTTTAATTCTAAATGTGACAGAATATTCATGCTTAGTTTTTAAGATATAAATGTTTGAAAACCAGGGATTAAATTATAATATCTACAAGGAAAAGGAATGCTGGAAAAAGTATGAGCTTTATATGCTTTTTGGTTTGCTCAGTAGCCATTTTCACAAATGTACAATGCAAGCGAAGACAGACTACTGCTTTTGCTTTGAAAATGCATACTAAATAGTGTAGATTTCACTGTCACTAAATACTTTCAATCAAATGGTAAAATACTGGGTTTTTTACTCCTTTTCCTCTTCCAGTCCCTAACTCGGCGATTAAACACTGCGCAAAATGGCTCAAATGATATGCTTAGTAATCTCATCCTCTTCCCTGCCTGAACACACAGCAAACCAAACATATGTCGCCAAAGTCGTGGCTGCCAGCCTTTGCTTTGTGTAGTCTGTGGATTTGGCAACCAGGTGTTTTGGAGATCAGGACTGAGAGAAGTTGGCACAAACATGGACTGAAATCTGCTCCAAACCCCTCGCTGCTCTTTGATTGAAGCCGGTTTCGCTGTTTTCCTCACTTATGCAAGTTCAACATGGACTCACTGCTTTAGAAGAGCAAGGAAGTTTTGAATGTGGTTATTACCACTGTGTTTTGCAGCCATGGGGTTGAAGAGTGTGGAAAGATTATCTCTGTATTAAATGAGATCTCTGACACTGCCAGTGGCAAAACCATCATGGATTCATTAACGCTGACAGCAGTAAATCTTTTTCCAAGCAATTTGTTGATATGGTTCTGCTCTAAGTTTGATCCCTGAGCAATGGGTGATTTATCTGGTTTAACTTAATTTAGATGGTAGGTTTACGTTAGGAAAAATCATGAACTAACCTAAATTATCTATGTGTTTCAGTGCTGTTTACAACATCAAATTTTAAAGAAAGTACAAGCTGCTCTACTGCATGGTGTTCTTGCAGGTTAAACTTCTAGCTTTTTTTTAATGTAAATTTCTAATGTAAATTGTAATGCTTTAATACATTTTTTATGACTTATTTAAATGCTAACATTACCTTTTAACTACTAGTAAATTAAAAAAGATTCTGAAGTTCTGCTTCATATCATTGTTTTGAAACTTTTTCCTGGTCAAATGCTACATACTTTCATGGTTTATAATCCATTTATGTATGTTTAGTTGTGTACTTTTTCTTCTCTGAATAGAATACCTTTGGAGATTTATTTTCCACAAGAGAAGATGTATGATGGTTCTTATTACACTCAGCATTAATGGGTGTTTTAGACTAATTTTTTTAATATTTCTAGTGTTTTTATCCTTTGCACTGCTCTTGTATTTGCATATAAAATTTATACATTGAAAGTGATTCTCCAAGTAGGTATATATCATTAAGCTGTGCTCTAATTTGTCTATCTGTTCCCTCAAAGATATCGTTTATGGTAACAACATATTTATAACAACATTTAATAGCACATACATAAAAATGGATAAAATATGATAATGTGTTACAATAAAAAACAGTTTGATTTAATATATGAAAGCAAGGAATCTAAGATTGCATTTAATTCTCAAATTTTTAGAAGTCTGTTAGTTAATCACTGGTATATCTGTTTTACTGAGCTGAGAACAGGCATGATTAGCTGTTATGCTTATATAACTAACTCATTATTCTCCTAAATACAAAACCAAGTTTATACTTATCTGGCTCTTCAGCTGCAATAAAATAGAACTAGAGTGTTTGAAGCAGTACTGACATCTTTCTTTGGGCAGGATAAAATTATAATGGATATTTAGTGGATATGTTTTATTTTAGATTCTTACTGGATACTTCTGGAATAAATCAGGTGCATGGCTTTAAACAGTATTGTAAGAAAGGTCCTGTCATTTAAATCACTAAAAGGGTCTCTGAGACACTGTCCTTTTGTACAACCAAATCAAACCATGACCTGCACACAGCCAAAGTTCAAAGCAAGTTTGTTAATCTCCGCACCTCAATTGTCACAACTGTAGACCAGGAGAATGATACTTCCCTATCTCATTGGTGTGCTATGCAGATAAGTGCGTGACGTGTGCAGTGTCCAGGTGTCACAGTTCTGTGTTAATCTTTTGTCTTTGCTTGTGAGTGTTGGTCTGGCTCTTTAATAATCTAAGTAATCAATCCTCTGTTGTATCCATTACCTTTTGATATTTGCTTTTAATTACTTGTTCTCTATAGGCTGGAGTGGGTTCATCCTCATGCTAAAAGTAAGGGGGTTTGTCTAGATATTCCTACTTTTTCCATCTTGTTAATCTACCTTTTCCCCAAAGAAGAGTGGTCCATGAAAATTGTTGGTTTATTATGTGGTTACTGTGGAAATGGTCTCTTTCACTCATTATGACATCTCTTCCCATTTTATGTATGCATGCATTCCAAAATAAAACATAAGCTGGTCCTGTGTATTCTTAAGTGCTTAAACAGTCTGTTAATACAAGCTATCAGCAATGTATTTCCTAGTCATTGTCAGCTGAAACCACGAATTCAGGATGAGTCCTCTTCTTTGAGTCCAGCATGCCTCAGAAGCAGGTTCTCTTGGATTTCTGCTTTGTAGTGAATTTTCTCTCACTGAGGGATCCCTGCTCCCATTTGCTTCTTCAGCTTAGTTTAGAGACCTTTGTGACTGCAGAAGTGGACAGTCTTTCTGTGTGGCCATGTCCTGCCTGGAAGCAAGTCATCTTGCAGTTTGGAAAGGCACACCTCTAGCAGAATTTCACATTTTACACAAAACCTCTTAGGGGAAAATGTGAAAGCATTTTGTGAAGATGGACAAACATCACTAACTCAGAGACATAGTTCAGTTGAAGGTGAAGCCTGCAGTCACAGACTGACCAAAGCAATTGCTTTTCAAATACACACAAGCAATTGTTCCCACATATTTTCATCCATTGGTACAATGTAGTGTTCAGTTGGGTCAAGCTGTGAAGTCTGCACCAGAAGCATGCCTCGGCTAACCTGGTGTCTCTTTTGAAACACCTCTTCAGTTGATTAAATACTGGTTGGCAGCTCTTCTTGCCACTAAACACCTCATTTGTACTTTATTTTCACACTGATGTCACAGCAGAAGTTACCTTCAAAAGCACGAAGACACGTAGTTAGTCATATATTTAGATTTAACATTTCCATCCAGCTTCTGGTCTTTTTCCTGCTCTAGAGGAGTATGAGATTTGCATATGTTAAGGCTAACACTTTACCTTCCCCACAGATTCTTTTTAACGGGATGGCTAAAAGCCTTTTATGCTTCAAACCCAAGAAAGCACAGTGTTCTGTGAGCTAGTGCGTTACGCACAAGTTTTTTTTTTTTTTTTTAAGTATCAGCCACTAGAAGGGCTTTTTTTTTCTCTTCTAAACAGCAAACAACTTCTAAGCTGCCCAAGCAGTTGATTTCCCCCTGCCAAGAAGGGGAGAGAATATTTTGATGACTTGTGTGCTCTTGCCAAGTATTCTGAGCATAGGTTTATTAATTAGGGAAGCTCAAACCATCTTAAAATATCACAAAAAATGAAAGAAGGGAAAAGTCTGTTTTGAGAGTCATGATGCTATTTATTTTCCCAGATATGAGGAACACAAAAAATGCCATATCTTCTGGGAGAAAACTGCTCATAAGCAGGAAACTGAGGCAAACCAGCAGTATTTCTGGGGACATTTACATTAACATTAAGGGGTGTGATCAAACAAGTCGCAGGTGTCAGAATGTGGAAAGAATAAAGGAGAAAAGTGTCCATTTGTGCCAGCTTTGCAGACGTAACCCTCTGTCACTGCCACTTCCAAGTACAATAAGGGTTTGTTAAACTTTCCTTTGTGTAAGAAGCTCTGTCATTATATTTGTGTGCTATGTTCCAGCCCACTCCCAATTCCAAAACCTGACACCACTTAATTTCTCTTTTTCATGGCATTTTCCCAAAGAATCAGAAAGACCAGGACTGTATTAATGAAGTCAAGACATCAACGTGATAAATGAGAAATATCATATGATTATATGATCAGTGAGAAGCAAAAGATTGACTTCTAAAGACCAGGAAAGAATCATAGTTGGAGGGAAAGGCAATCCTGGCTGCTGCCAGCCCTGAGCCACGTGATTGGAAAGACTGAAGCTAGTCTTGATACTGCTTTCAGAGGTAAGAAGAGCATCAATGATTGGTAACATAATTTTGTTTGGTTTTAGGAGATGGCAAGATCAATTCTTTTAAGGTACTGAGGAGGTCAATTTATGACATCCTGTGCACAGCTGGTAGAGGTAAATGATGAAGTAATTCTTGACTGGCTTTTACAATGCAGTTGTACACAAAGTCACTGTCTTCCCAACTTTGACAGAAGACTTGATTTCCTGACAATAGGTACTGCTTTGTTCTCTTCTGGGGGGGG
>JANZLQ010000030.1:10758094-10785576 GCA_026212715.1 Elanus axillaris
TGATTTTGAATGATTGAAACACTGCAGAGGGTTGGGGTTTTTTTTCTTCTTTCTTTTTGCACGCCCTGCCCCCCTTTTCTTAACCCTCATGTAATTTTCTTTCACCACCTGGAAAAGAGAGACTCTAAAGTGATTAACTTTTTTATTTGAATGAACATCTAGATTCAGACAGGACATATTGCTTTACATTTTGCAGAAATGAATCTGATAACTAAAAATGTTACAAATCATAACAAGTCACCATGGTTGTGAGGATGAGAAGGTATTTTCAAAGCTTCCTAAAGCCTGTAATGAACAATTGTACAATAAAAAGCACTAAAATATAATTGGTTTTTACAACTAATAGTTAGAAATTGAATAATGTTTAAAGTTGAAGGGAGAAGGGACCTCTATCCCTTACTGTAATACCTGATTACTGCATCTGCGGTGGATCCCTTTATCTACATGCTCATTCTTTTCTGAATTCTGCTGAGTCTTTGAACTCTGTCTTTTATAATAGCACTTTGTAAACTATTTGCACTAATAAATTTTAAATTTCTTTCTATTTAGTCTTTACTGAGTTTACTTTTCTGAATGAAGATGGTTTAGTTGACCTGGCTCTGTTTTCTTTGACTCTCATTAACTGCCTTTAACCTTTTCAGATGGCTTTGCACAGTGAGGATGTAACGCCCATTTTAATGTGTAATTTCTAAATTATTCTTTACCTACCTGGAGATATTTCCAAATCCATCTGCAGCCCTCCTAACTTCTGCAGTATTTCACTTTGAGTTGGAGTATATAGAATGGAACACAATATCTGGGACAATACAATTAATATTCCTCCAGCAAAATATTTTCCATATTTTCTGTCCATCTCTTCACCCACCTTACCATTTTGATGGTATTTCTGTTATAGCTGTTTCAGCACTATTAATATTTTCAGTGTGCTTACTCACAGTGACATGTCAAGACTTTTGCCTAAGTAGACACAGTTAATTTAAAACTCAACAATGTATATGGGTCATGCAAATTTTTCACAGCGTGACTTGACTTGCACAATTTTAATCTGCCATTGTGCTGCCAAATTGCATAATATTGTTTGGTTCCTCTGGACTTCGCTAATTTAGAAGACTGGTGTCATTATCAAAATTTTGTAACATTGCTGCATATCCTACTGTCCAGTGTGTAAACAAATACATTCAACTGTGGGTTAAAAAAAACCATGAGATTTTTCTGTGATGACAAGTGACAGCTTATTCCATTTATTTCCATTTATCTTAGAATATTTTAACGCATAGACAGTGTTTCAGGAATGTTAACTAACTGCCTATCTATCACCATATTCTTCCCTCATGCACCTGGGGAAGCTAGTGTTATCTCTGTTTTGCATGTAAGGAAACTAAGACAGACAAGCCAGAATAAATGAGACATCTCGCAGTGGGATTTTTCATGAAAAGAGAGTAGCAATGTTTTACCTTTAATTTATGGAAGCTTTCCTTACCATTTTTGAACTAGTTTTTTGGGAATAGGTTCTGAGCGGGTATCCTGTAATCTGCAGGACACTGCTTGAGAGAGTACGCAATGACCTTCATGACAGCCCTCACCATAACTTGGAGTCCTGTTGGAGTGATACTTCCTATATTTTTACAATAACCAGCTCTGATCTACCTACAAATAAGCCAATGGAACTTCCTGTCTACGTAGCCTTTAAGGTGAAAGCATAAATAAGCACATAAAATCACTGTACTGTTCACAGCTCTTCATATTTTTGTATTTGCGCTTTTGCTCATGTAGAAACTGTGTGCATTGAAAAATGGAGATTTTTCTCTCTGTAGGGTTAGTGCAGAAGGTCTAACACTCTCAAGCGTCAGGTTCTGCCATAGTTTAATGTATTTTTTTATACTCTGGACAGAAGGATATGCAGAAATGTGTCAAAATTTGCTAATGACTTAATTACTAACAATTTACACGTGCTGGAAAGGTATATGTAAACTGCTTTTTGCTATCTACTCCAATTTCTATTCTGAGAAAACAGAAAGTATTTTTTTTTAAATAGCTAACAAATAGGAACTTCTTTGTTTGTTCATAGTTTACTTGATTAATCCAAAAAATATCTGGTTTTCAGATGCAATTCTTCTCAGGCACAGCCTGCAGGATCTAATTCTCCTTCCTCACAGTCATAAGTTTGGTGGACTGCTTCTGTTTAGATTCAGTCCCTCCATCCCTTTCAGGTCAACTAAAGCAGTGTTAGAGCATGTTCTGTGGTTATTAAGGACTGTTGATATATATAGAATAGAATAGAATAGATAATATAATATGAATATCTGTATCATACCTGTGGAAATAAGAAGTTAGCAGAAGCATCATAGTCTTGGATGATTGCATTTCTTCCATCTGTAGATATCAACAATGACTAAATAAAAAGAAACAGAGCTTTGGTTTTGGATTAATATTAAGACTTTGGACATTTTTGGTTAGTGATGCGGTGATTTTTTTGAATGTATCTGTCTCCTAACTGCAGTGATATTTGATAAAGTTTCCAGATAACTTAGTAAGAAGAGTGTTTTCCTCCATTGGTGATAATTTTGTGAATCCTTTCACTTTCATTCAGTATCCCATTCTTTTGGTATTATAATGCTGCCTGAAATGAAGTACCTTATTGATATTCACCACACTTCTTATGACAATGGTAAATTGGGAAAAATTCTATGAAAGATGATGGGATTTTACTGCTATGAAATTAATGTGAATAGGACAAGAACCTGATTTGATATTTATTGTGTTTCCTCAATTAATTCTCTCATCCGAATGTTTTGAAACATATACTTCCATTTGAATTACAATAGATTCTTTTTTGAAACAATTTCCCTTCCTAAGGAAAATATTAAATACCTTAGACCCCCCTCCTCCGCAATTTTTAAAGTTATATAGATGGAGAGAAACTTGTAGCCAAAAGAGTAACAAAAGATTGATCTGAAACAACATCTGTCTCTTCTCTGTTACAGGGCTCATAGAGGTAAGATTTTAATAATCACCTGAAGTTTAAGGCTTTCTTTTTTATAAAAAAACCCACCCAACAACGATAATAACAGCACTTGCGTAGTAATTATTTGATCAGTGGGTGGTTGAAGAGAGTTTTTATGTTCCACCTGCGTTCTACTTTTTAATTTGATTGCACTTTTGACATTAGCTTCCCAAATAAAATAGGTACATTTCTCCTTTTGCCAGTTGTGGAATTATATTAACTGAAGGTAGAAGGATAAATAGGTAGGTTTGTTTGCTTCATTGTTAGGGTAAATTTTTGCAAAAAATCTATAGCTAGGTGGTGAACGGTAATTTATTTACAGTGTCATAAGCCTGTTATGCCAAGAAACTGCGTCTGAAAATGTATCTAAAGAGATTTTTAGAAACCATATTTTGTTGCTAATTTATTATCTGAAATTCATACCTCATCCAGTAAGAGTTCTGTTTAAAAACCCATGGCATGGCATAGCATGAACTATGCTCTGAGCCAAAAATGTTAAAGGACCTGAAACATTGTAAAATATTTTTGCTGTTAATCTGGTTGTATGTGAAGTCTGTCATAGAACAAAGTGGCAATGCTGTAGAAAAACATTGTATGTACTCCTTTTGAGTAGCTTTCTAAAAGTTATGATGTACATTTATTTTCTATATGCAAGGTAATGTTAACTTTATCTTAAGAACTTATACAAAATTTGCTTGTTGTCTAGGGATAAGTTTTATTTCTGAACTGAAAACACAAATAAGAAATATTTCTATTTTACAGTCCTGTAAGAACTTTGAAATTAAATGCAGGGAGTTACTAAAAGGGAATGCTGATCTTGCAAACAATTATATCCTTGTGTGATGTAAGTGGCCAAATTTCAATTCCAAATGATTTGTCTTAAATCTCAAAATCTTATTTAGAAGTCAATTAAATAAATGGTCTTAACTTTGTTACAACAATTGAAATAAGCTGTTTTAAAGCTTTGTTACACATTTTTTAACTAGAGTAGTGCCCCTGGAGCTACTAAATTTTCACTGTGCTAACTGAGATCAGACTCCACTCTAGGATTTTTCAGAAATCTGGGATGAAAAAAAGTCTAAAGGAGGATCAGATAAGATTTCCTCCTGAAACAAACCTTTGTTGGATCAAATATGTAAATGTTTGAAGGTTTATATGACACACAAACCCCTAAATTGCTTACTTGCATCATACTGGGACATGTGATTTGAGTAGTTATAAAAGGGCTGATGTGGTACAGTGACCATATAGTTGTCCTTACATCATCTGAAGATTTGAAATTGACATTCTTATTGTCCTGTGTCTAGTGCATTGTCACTTTGAATGAATGGCGAATAAAATTGTATAATGCTTCTCAATTTCAGCAGAAGAGTGCACGTCAAATTGCTTGTTTCTCTGTCTCCAGCCCTGCAGCCTATAAAATGACAAAAATAGGATTAAAAAAGAAAGGCAGTGAGGGGACAATGTCATTTTCTGTTTTAAGCATAACTATATCTTTCAACCTTTTTTTCCTTTTGGGGGGCAATCTAATATTATGGGACTACAAAGCCATGAAGGTTTTCGGTTGTCCTGTTTTGCCATTAGTCATTCAGTGTGTCTGGATGAACCTTGTTACCTAAGGTGGCTAAAGGCAACGTTTCTGTAATGAAGGCTTAACTGTGTAAAGTGACCCAGAGCTTAAGGAACAGGATTTTTGTGTGTTAAATTGCTACTGCACCTTTAAATTACTTTTATTCCCAGTGTGCAATGTTATAAATTGTGTTTGAAGTAGGATAAAAATGAATATAAAATGCCGTGTTACCAAGATGAAGTGAGCATTCAGTGGCATTTCAGACTAGCAGTAGGAATATCTATTATGTTTTGGTTTGGTAATTCCCTGGGATAACTACAAGATTCCTTCATTTTCTCACCTCAGAAGCAGCATATAGCTCAACATGGCACTTTCTTACATCCATCTAGGAATTAAGTGGACTTCTGAGGATTCCCGCCATCTGTTTTAGTTTATTTTTACACTTTATCATAGAAGATATATTTTCTACTTCCATTTAGTAACCTGAAAAATATGCCATATGTAGGCAGACAGGATACAGGGAATGAACTGGCTTCTGTCTCTGGAATTGCTGTTTTGCTTAATACAAGGATCAAAAACTTCTGTTAGAGAAAATGCAGGGTCCCAAAGCAGACCAGCTGTGATTAAAGTACCCAAAAGAGGTTTCTCTAGTACAAATACATTCTGTAAAAGACCTGTCTTTTGAAATTTACTGTCTTTGCTCTAAAGTTGAACCCTAATAAAGAAGTATTCTCATTATATTGAGAAATATTTTCATAAACTCAGTTTTGCAAAGCAAACCTTGCTTATTATTAGAAATTTAGAAAGGTCTTTATCTGTGAAAATGTTAGTATACAATCAGGTTTTAAACGAAATCTTAGAAGCGCTGTTGCAGCTAGAATGGGTGAGGGTAGTGGGTGTGAGAAAAAAAAAAAAGCCACAAAGTCGAAAGCAGACCTTTATGATTTTTTTCAATGACAGTTTAACAATTAAAATATATGCTTTATAATTCACTGTGTGTGGTACAAGTTCTCCAAGTAGCCGTATGGTGCAACTACTTTATTCACATTTTAGGAAGAGCCTGAGTAGGTTAGGAGGTAAGCTCGCATCCGTCAGTAGGTCACTCTTCCAGAGTGTTGTAGTTGAATGGTGCTCGTCGTTGGGTTGCACTGCACTGCGCTCTCAGAAAGGCAGGGCTGTGTCATCTTCCACTTCTCCAGCTCTTACCGCAGATGGTTCCTTCTGCTCTGAAGTATGTGTCTTCTTAAAGTTTGGATCCATGTCTTCTTCGGGTAGCCATTGTATCAGCTGAAGAGATTATGGACTTCAGCCCAGCTGGCATGGCTTGTCACTGTTTTGCTGCCAAAATTTACATCTTTCTCTAATCCCATTTAGTCAAAATAAAATGAACTGCAAAAGACAGTGTAATCTATTTTCTTACCTCATTTTGTTCAAAACAAGCTAAAGAGTGTCCCGACAAGTAGTTTGGAAGGTAGATCTGGGGAGATAATATGGATAAATTAAGTGGCATGTAGCTACCAAGAGTGGGCTGGGAGGAGAAATATTCTGTCAGATCTTTAGCCAAAAGAAGATACACGAGCAAGTCTTAGTTCAGTATCCAGTTCTCACCACAACCTTATAAACCAGAGCCGGTTCTATTGTTCCAACATTTTAGATCTCATTTCTACCTGTGTATGTTTTTCTTGTGATACAAATTGTCAGCATTTCAAACAAACAGATTGGATTGTAGCCAACATGGTGCATGCTCATGCATTTGTCTATTAGGTAATACTTGGACAGAAAATCCTAAATAAGTATGTAAGGGCTAGAAGCATGTAAGACTAGGAGACGTTCCTGATGCAATTACATGGCTTTGGCTGTTTTTTCAACCTGTATTTTTCATAAGGATGATACCAGCTTGAATGTAATGTTTTAAAAATGAAATATTTGAGATGTACATTAGTACCTTTGGCAGTATATTATAACTCAGTAGCAATACCAGAATCTCTTTTTCTTCTCAAAAAAATGCATATTTTAGTCATTTTATAATACCAGTTTGTCTTAATTAATTTGTCTTAAAATAATATGCTGGAAGAACTGCTGGTGCAATGTGGAAGTTGCAAATATGAATCCAAATTTGTTTAACCTGTAGAGAATTAATGATGTGATGACAATAAGATGGAGTAATTGCTTCAGGTTGGTAATTTACATAGTTTAAACAGGGCAGCCTCTAGACTTTAAATCAGTAGAATTAGCACATTGTCTGCTTTTTAAAAGTGGAAGGTTCTATAAACTCACAAAGCATGTTAATTGTGCAAGGATAGCATAAATTACGTTATTTTTGGCAGTCTTTCAAAAACTACCCTCTATAAAAACTATGTGCTTAATTATGATAAGTCTGTATTAATATGTCTTTTATAGACATCTTTTCCCATTTTTTCTCAGCAAATAAGGAAATAAGGGTAGATAGAATTATTGCATTAAAAAAAAGAGAGAGCTCATGTGATTTTACTGCATAGATATATCTGAAAATGTTGTCCAGTATGTGACGAACTAAAGCATTCCTTTGGGATGTAACTTACACTACTGATGTACTTAGATAGTATTGTCTCCCCATGCTGGCCTTCAAGGCTAAATTTAAGCTCTAAGACTGGTTTAAGGCCTTATATCAAAGCTGGACTTTCTAAAGTGCAACTTTTCCTGCATTTCTTGCTTCTTCAAGGATCTATGAAATAAAATAACTGAACTTAAGAGTAGTTGAGTTGGTCAGGTTTAATGAGGAATCTAATGTATATATATTTCACTTTGAAAATGTCATTTTGGAGCAAACTGTCTATCACAGCTGGATTAATTTTTCTGAGGCTGGCTGTCATCTGACATGGGGTTGTGAATTTGGCACTTCTGAAAAGTCAGTCTGGGAAGTTTTATTTACCGTCACTGCATTCTCCACGACTGGAGGGTTTGGTTTTGTTTTGGTTTACATTTTTTCCTTTTTTCTTTTTGTACCAGCAAAGCATGAAGATATCTTTAATCAGAGTGCGTTGTTACCGAAGTACCTGCAGCTCCAGAGCTGGCTGGTTATTCATTATAAAAGTGATCAACAAAAAAAGGACAAATAACCAGGTGCAAAGTAGTTAAATTATTCTGACAATTTGCCATAAAATCATTATGTTGATTTCTACTTTGATACTTTGAGATTGAATAACTTCTATAGCAAACGAGGCACGAAATATTTTCAAACCTTCAGTAGCCCCAAATATGGTGAAATTCAATTTTTATTTTATTTCAAAGGTTACGTACTGCCATGTGTTTCCCAAGTCCTGAATTATCTCATTTGTTCAAGGTACCTTGCTTTAATGCTTTTTCCAAAATGACCTTTCCTCCCATCCACCTTTTTAGCAGTGTTACGGCTTGTTGAACGAAGTAACTTTTCAGAGAGAGGCAGGGAGACCTAGCAAAATAGAAATGGCTGGACTTTGCCAGATGCAAAGGAGAGATTTTCTTAAACCTTTTGTGTATGTTTGTGTATGTGTGAGTGTTTTGTAATTTAAGTGTTTGCTATGTATATCTAACCATTTTATGGTAAAATAGTGACTCAGAAATTAATGGTTGCTTCTCTCGATTTTGTTTGTAATTACTCCATTATAGAATTAACACTGTGGAAGTGAAGGGGGCAGTGATGAATATTTTGAAGGCCATTGGACCAGGAGATCTTGTTGGTTGATAAAAGTCTGTTACTCTTTGTTTTCTCTTGCTACACTAACTTGTACGTAGGAAACAGGGGAAAGCCTATTGAAAGACACACAAAGGTTTTAGTAGGAAATCCATTTGAAAAGTTCCAGCTGTGTCATTTATGGCTCATGATAATAACTGCTTATCTGTTTAAGGTTTAAAATGTTATTTCCAATAGATATTTGGGTTCTGCTCAGTTCAACTTTATATGAAATACTTAAAATTCCTGCTGGCCTTCATTGTTCAAAAGTGACATTGTAGCCAGAGATCAAATTAAGCTGCTTGTCTCTGATGGAAATTGCGAGTGGTGATGGATTTTGTTTGGGTTATACAGGATAAAAAGGCTCTGCCCTGGGATTGGATCCATGGAACATCAGAGCTTTAAAAAGAGTTCTAGATGGCTAGTTTATTTATCACATCCACCCCTTCACCTGTGTATATGATATGTATGAATGATATATTTAGTTTTTAAGAGCAATAATTTAGGCCTAGATACTGGGCTTTTTGATGTAGATGTACCTAAACAAGGCAGGTAAATTTCTAATAAAAGTTTCTAATATAGTTTAGACTTCAAGGGCAGGTATTTTCCTCGGAAAAGGGAAAGAGGTCACTGTAAGAAATTCAGCTATCACAAGACATTTTACAGCTTGTTTTACTGTTATTGGCTTCTCTTACTTGCTTAGTCTCCTTAGTAGCAGAAGATGATTTAGGCAGCACATTTATTATTAGTATTAGTATTAATTTGTCTTGAATACAGTGCGCTTTAGGCATGAGCATTTGCTTTTTTATCTTTTTCCTTAGAGACAAATTGATTTGTGGGTGGTCTGCAAGGACTGAGCATGTGCTCTGTACCGTGCCCATCTATTTACACTTTGTGTATTTGATTTGCTGTGTTGCATAATAGCCAGTGATTTAATTACACAACCAAAAAAGCAGAAGGTACAACAGGCATGACTGCCTGGTTGCTATGGGAAGATGAAATAATTTTGAATTTAAGCTGCTCATGTGAATGGGAGAGGAAGTGGATTAAGGTCATCGTGTAATTACAGTTTTTAGCCCAGGCACTGCAGCATGGAAAACAACTATGTCCAGTCTGCTTTGCCAAAGACATTCTCTAGACCTATTAGTATCTTTATAGAAAGAGTAATTTGAAAAATTTGTCATTTGGATAATTATTTTCGCTGTTAGATTCTACAAAACAAAGCTTGTATAGTGGTTAAATGCATGGTAACTCTTTAAAAGGATTGGGCAATTGTGTCTGCTAATATGCAACATAGCTACATCCAAATGCATCTGCAGAGTCAATGGGTTAAGTCCTTTCAAGAGCAGCAGAACTGTTACTGAACAGGTTACTGTTAACCACCTTAGAGGAAGCTGTAACATAAAGAGGTCTGTGATGTTCTCAATAGAGAGCAGTGTAATTAGCTCTGGAAGGGATGCTTTTTAATTTACCTATTCAGTATTTTCTGAATCATCACAATGGTCATTGTTCTAGTGTGCCATTTAATAGCCCCATCCCCAATTAGCGAAGATTTCTGGTTTACTGCATTTTGGATGCAATGAAAACAAAACCACTTGTTACTATCCTTGCTTATCATTAATGCTTCTGCCGTAGTATTTGCGTCCCTGACAGATGTAAATTTAGAGAACTAACTTCATTCAAAACCATTAAATTAGAAAGTCTTATGATCTCTATTCCACAGATCAGAAACTTAAAAGCAAAAAGGCTAAAGCCAAATACTAGGACGTTTCAGTGTTGAGGTAGGGCAGCAAGTGGTTTCCAAAGCCACCAGTAAACAGTAAAATCTCATTTTAAATGAAAAGCCAGCTTTAGGGAAGTTAGGTATCGCCCAAAAGAGATACTGGGAAAATCCTATTCCACTCCTATTCTCTGCATTTCAAGCCTGGAATCATTCAGATGCTTAAACTGACTCTTTTTTTGTTTGTTTGGTTGGTTTTTGTTTTTTCAAATGGGATTTTGATTTTTGAGCCTTCTCCAAGAGAAACCACTGAGATGATCTAGCTAAAAGGAGGAAGCAGGGTAGACTAGAACTGCAAATTGCTAATAGCCAAGTGGTTGCTACTTGCCTGAGATACAGAACACAACAGTTACATTTTGAAAGGATGTCGAATCCTTACCCCAGGTGAGGACCTGATTTCTTAGCTGGTGTATGTACAGGGCTAAGCTTTCTTGTTGGAACTGCTTGACTGACTATGAATCATTTCCTGACTCAGAGGGGGAAGGTGAGAGAAATGGTATGTACAGCTCACCAAGTAGTTGCATCCCTCTTTAAGGTAAAATATGAACTCACATTTCCTATCAGCAGTAGCTACTTGAGCTTTCTGCTTTTGAGCAACATAAGAGAGTTCCTAAAGGAGAATGTGAGTAGTTCAGATATTGCCGTGGAGCAGTGCCTTAAATTCACAGTAAGGAACCTTAATCAACTCTATGGTAAATGGTTTTTATATTTGGTGACATATATATAAGTCATCTGATATAACAAAGTGTCCTACTCACCAGGACACTTTAGTATTAGTGTGTAAGTTAAGCAGGTGACACATGGCAGTGACATATGAGGAGAGGATCGAACATTTCATTGTCTTTCCAGGCTGAATGAATCTACCAAACAGAAATGAGAGATATATTATCTTTCTGCTGTCATGGCATGCACCCACTGAGTTGTGTAATAGGAGGGAGAGTCTCTCACAGAGAAATTTACTGTAAGACCTTTTTGGTTTTGCACTTAGTGACTAGCTGAATGTTAGCACAAAGCAATCTCCTTATTTTGTCTCCCGCATTGATTGATGTGTTGACTTTTTTTTTAATATACTAGAATCCATATTCTCAAGTAGATTGTATTCGAGAGAGACATTGTCTCTAGCATTACTTCATCCCTATTCTTTCATTGTATTGTAAAGTGCATTTCAAGCCTGCAATTACTACGAAATTTAGGAACACTCCTTCAACATAACAATGTTGTGTATGTAGTCCTGAATCCCTACAGAATTACAATGCCAGCATTTGATGTATATTTGCTTTTTGTTTGGAAGTACTGTTTTTATTTGCTGGAGGAGATGGATGGTTGCAGATTACCAGTCGTGGCCTTCCTTTTCCCTCCTCTGGATTCACCACTGGAAAGCACTAAATCTGTATTTAGTATTAGGTAGAATTACAAAGGAGATACATGAGTCTTTACTATTATACTAATGTAATTATTTCTCTTTTCTGACAGAGGCATATTCAGTCCCCTTCCTTTAAGGGCATTAAATGCATGATGCCTCTTTAGACCCTAGGTTTCTCTCTATCCTTTGAAATTAGGAAGTCATTACCTTTAAATGTTTTTGTTTGTCTTCAATGTGAGACATTTGGGCATCTGTATCTTACTGTTTTAGAACCTCCAAGAGGCATAGTCCTTTGCTCTTCATGTTTGGTCCTGGGAGTTCATAGCAACTTTAAGAGGTCAGTTTGCTTTCTCTTTAAAATCTCCCATCTTTCCTAATCATGGGCTGAGATTGGGTTTTCAGTGACATCTAACTCAGCAGTGTAAGTTCTGCTGAACTGTTCTGGGGTTTGCTCCCCTAAATTCATTAGATATATATGAGAATAGCATCTTATGTACTGAGAGGGAGTTTGGGATTGTTCATTTATTCCTTGGGGGAACCATAAAGCGAAATAGGAAGGTTTTCACATTTTTGTAAAAGAAAAGAATATGTAACACTGCTTTAGCTTCTAGAAACAAACTTTTCTATTACTGGTTTTGGCAACGGGGACCTCTTGAAGTACACATCACAGAGACAGACCTGGTACCCATTCATCAAGCCATGTTTAACATTGTCCTGTGCTGTCTACAGTAACGTTATTTGGGGACAAAAAAATTTATAATAAATAATAATTTTAATAATAATAAGATAAAGTTGAAATATGAGTGACTGACCCTTCAAAAAGTGAGTCACCTCACCCCAACTCCCTCTGTTTTATTTCTCCTCCTGAGTCCACTCCTTGTTACTCAGCCACTCTCTTATGTTTAAAGTTACCTTCTAGGTGAAGTTATCAAGTGTGCTCTTCATCAGCAGTTTTTAAGTCAGAGAAAACTTGAACCTATTTATTGCAAGCATTTGAAACCTGAGAATGGGCAGCAGCTTTATAATCAATTAATTTTAATCATTTATGCTGCATAATAAGGTAAATCTATGCTCTTCAGCACAGTGCATTTGGAATAGAGATTCACTATTCAGTGCATTTCTTTAAGGGTAAAGTTTATAGTCAAAGGTGTAATTTTCTGAAGGTGCATGGTAAAAGCAAGGTGGTATTCTCAATGGTGAAATTGGGAACTTGTTGATAGTTCAAGGAATGTGTTTGAATGTTTTATATCAACCCATAGTGTAAAGAAATCTGAAAACAAGCCAAATGATACTAGATTTCCATCCAAATCCGTTGTAGATGCCTGTATACATGAGTGACAATTGTGAACTACTACCTACTAATTAATTGAATACTAGGTGGCAAAATAAAATTTTCTTCTCAATACAAGGATGAAAATTAAATGTAGCATTTTGCTTCCATATGTTAAGACAAAGAAGGTACCAAATTTTCTGTACTGCACACAAAACTAGTTTCTACTTTCTGCTCCTGCATTCTCACAGGGTGTTCTGTTAACAGACTGATCCTTCCTTTGGCTCACCTTCTGCTCAGTGACCCTACCTCTCATTCTGGCAGAAACCATAGGTTAGAGCCCATTCAGGAGAACTGAGGCTTGGACAGCAGATAATGAAACCTCTTTGGGGGAGATGTCAAACAGGAAAGACCAATGGGGGCACATAAAATGGGTCACCTCCTTGTCTTTACTCTTCAGCAATCCAATGATTTGACAATAGGTAATGATTTCTAAGAAAAATGTCTATAAACTCCAATATGTGAGCTCTACAGAGATCATTAATGGATCTTCATTATACATTATGGCAAGATGTATAGGTCAGTAATATCAGCAGCTAATAATTCCTTGATTTTATACTAATTAATGATTTTATATTATGCAAAGAAATGAAGTAACCAGGATTGGCTTGCTTCTATCCGCAACCATTTGCTTAATCATGAACCTTGATTTTGAGCTCTGCTTCTTCACAACAGTCCAGGTGTCTCCCCAGACTCTTCCTGAATAATTTCACTTCGGGTGTTGTCCTCTTTTGGGGTGTGTTTGTATTGCATTCCACTACCTACAGGGCACTTTGAAAATGTGATCACAGAAAAAGTTTCAATACTGTGAAGATTCATAGCTAAGACTGTTTCTACAAGGAATATGGCATGTAAGTGATAAACATTAAGGCATACAACTTACCAAAAGCAAGTTACTAAATTGAATCAGTGCAGTGAAATTCTGTCCCTGGTAAATTTACCATAAAAGGTCAACTTTTCTCTCAACTGGGCCATGATTTTATTTAAAATTTTCTTTTTCCTGCATCCTTCTTCCACTAGGAAGAATAATGACCACAGCTACAGCCTAGTTTGTAGCATTGATTTCTACCTGTCAATGTATAACCCTTTCTTTTTTCAGAGTTTAATTGTTGTAAATATGTAAAAGGCTTTAAAAAAATCTTATTTTTAGATGTAACAAAGAAAAAAGGTCAGTAGGATGGGTGTAGTAATACAAAAACACAGCAGAGTTAGTTATTTATCACTGGTAGGCTTTATTGATAATTACTATGGAATTTAAAATCACATCTTAAGGGATGCATCCTATAGACATTTGCAAAGAGTTTGTTTCCTGTTCAGGTGCTGGTTCAAATTAGAAGTGTTACAGAAGCTGTTGATGAATTAGTAATTCTCTGAAAGAACATTAGTCTTTCCAGTTCTGTGTTGGTTTATTGACTACATTTCCTTTTCCTTCTAAATTGTTCTGAATGTGCCAGAGTGATCATGATTAACAGTTTTCAGCATTATATGTTATACAACTGCCACCATCTTGTAAGCATGTTGCTTCTGATATGCATATCCATAAAATCAAAGGGTAAGCCAAGCATTTCATTTGAAGTCTAAGAGGTAGGCAAAGTCATATATTTTCCAATAATTAAAAAAAAAAAAAAAGTAGTGAATCTTTTTATAATGAGTGCTAATATCTTTATTTTGAAACTTTTTATCTGTTACAATCATAATTAATATACTGACTCATAATATTGAGATTCTTTTTTAAAAATGCAGTGGAAAAGCTATTTCATTATACTAATGGTTTTCTCTTAATGAAAATAATTATCAGAAATTTAATTTAAAAGATAAATTTAGTTATATTTAATGCAATTCATTGTTTTTTTAATTAAAAAAATAATTTTCTTTTTTGTTTTCTTTGCTTTTCTGTGTTCTATATTTGCTTTTTGTTTAAAAACACTTCCTGCTAACTGCTACCCTTTTTGCTCTTCTGAAAATGTGTACAGCATCACAAATAGACATTTTATTGATAGCCATCCTCTTTCATGTCTAATATTTGATGAAAATTATAATTCCAAACTTTGTGGTCTTCCAAGTTTTTTACTGCCTTTGGAATTCAAGATGTGAGAGGGTTATAATTTCTTAAAGGTTCATTTAGAAGAATAAAGAATCGAATAAAGAATGAATATCAAGTTACACTTAAGTTTTCAAAATTCTCTGCTGAAATGACTCTACCCATGAGAAATAATACCCCTCTCAGATGTAACTGATTACAAGTTGCATACTGAAAGATTTCTAAACTTTCTAAAAATGTGGAGTCAGCATTTGAGAACCAGTCACCTCTGGAAGAAGGGACCTCAAGAGCATCCTAGCACAAAATAGGACAAAATGTAAAGAGCGCCCACAGCTATGAGAAGAAAGATATATTGAAAGCGTATATTTATAAAAAAAACCCTTAGTCTATGAAGAGCAGAAAAGAAAAAAGCTACATCAGCAAGAACTACCTCATAATCCTGTATTTAGAGAGTTTTAATCTGAAAGTTGACATGGTCACACTGTAGAATAATGAAAATTGATAGGATTACAGCATAAAAGATGGAGGTGTTGAGTTGTGGGGAAAGGATGAATACTTTAGAAGCTCAAGACACTGACAAGAAATCCATGAGCTAATGAATAAGTGTATGTTTAGGAGTCACAAGCCCAGATTCTGTGACTGATTCATGTGACGTTACACAGACTGCTTAATACATTTGGTCTGTGCTCATTCGTGTTCAAAATGGAAATAAATGCTTGCCTGTCTTTCTAAAGCACTTTCAGCCTCAGGATGACAGTGTTTGCATTTGTGTGCTGTTGCTAAAGCTGGAGTGTTTTATCAGCAATATTGCTATCAATAATGTGTGTAATGTACAAAACAGGAATAATTTTCTGTTTTCCTTTGGCACAGGAAATGAAGTGGTATATTATAGTATGTATTTATGGTTTATATGCCAAGTAGTGCGTGCTTTTCTCTTTGCTGCTGATCATTTCTGAGAGTGGTACATGAAATGCCAAATGAGAAGTATAGTACCAGACATAATTGTTCATTCCTAGTTACACTTGCAGCAATACATTCACTTGGCTTTGTGGAGTCCTAAACAGTAAATTTTGTTGTAATTTCAAATTTGGTGCTTAACATCTAAAAGTTATTATGGCTTTTGCTTCTACAATATGTAAAGCAAGCAAACAAATAGTATTTAAACAGTCGTCGTCTCTGCCTTCTATCTTTCAGAGCTTTTTCATTCTTCATCTCTAAAAAGAAATAACTTATAGCATGGTATATTATGAGAACTATAGATTCCAGCCTTCCCACCCTAGGGGAAAATAGAGATAGAAGACAGTGTATTGAAGTTATGGTTATAAATGTCTATGTCTGAGTTATTAAATGAAAGTCTAAACATCCCTACTGAACTCAAAGTGTATTGTTTAATTGAGGATGGATAGGATCAGGATTCTGGCTTAGGACCAAGTTGATATCCAAAATTTTTCCCCTCCTTCACTTAGTTACCAAGAACAAGTTAATGCATATAGTCATGTCTGTGAAACACTTTAAACATTTTAATTCCAATTTTAGGTCCTCAAAACACTACTGCATTCAATGTTGATTTTCTTTTTTCCCCCAAATTCCCCAGTCATCTAAATTTTTTCTGTTAACAGTGCCCAGTAACACTTGAATGTCAATGTTACTGACTGCTACATCATTCACAGCAAAACTTTGTCCAGTGGTATGGCTAGTTCCACTTGCATCAACCTGGAAGAGTCTAGTTATGAGAAGGAAGGAAGATAGACTTTGCAAAACCAGATTGCTCCACATCCAAAGTTATTTTCTACAGTCCAGCAGCAGAAAGCCATAAGCACCATCCATACAGTATTTCTTTGCAGTTGAATTCTTCCAGAAGTTACTTTTAGTGAAGGCTGTCATAGATTTTCCAATATTCTGAAGAACACAAGACACAGCACCCAGCTTGTAAGGAACGGCAGCCGTGTATTTATCATCAGAGTTCAGTTCCTGGGTTAGGAGACGGTCTGCTTGGCCTCGACTGCTGGTGACTGATGAAGTAATGAAAGGAAAACATTATGGTCTTAACTACCTTCAGCCATTCAAAAATGTCACAAGCATGAGGGCTTAGCAACAATATATGGCAATATTTAGTAGCATTTAAAGGCCAAAGTTTACAAGAAAAACTTATGCAGTTCAATTCAGAGGTAGCAGCCAACATATTTTCTAATACATTCTGATGTTTTGCCTGATTTCCTAGCAGGGATTAAAGGAACTGTACATAATTCTGTGTATGCTCATCTAGTTCGTAGCATCCATACGCACCTCTAACTAACCGCTCACTGAACTTGTAGGGATCATTCAAAGTTTAGTCGTTGTGCCAGCAGCTTGCCAGAAGCTCCCTTATAACGTTTTCAGTGTTGCTGGTGAGACGCGTGACACATAGTCTGCTTTCCATCTGAAAAGGTGTTTATCCAGTCAGTAATTTTTCATCCAGCTCTCTTTCTATGTTAAACATCTTTATCAGTGTGGTCATCCTCTAGCCAGTACCTTAAACTGCTGTGCCTCTTCCTACCCAGCACTTCACTGGGACTACTTGGGACAACTGCCTTTCCCAGCAGCGATTCCTCATGTTAACGATGGCAGAGAATTGCACTGTAACCTCTGCTGGCCTTTGTAATGACAAGCTGATTAGCACACAGCTTCTGTCAAGGAGCGGGTGATCAGCCTGTTGGAAGACAGATTTCCTTAGCAAGGGGTAGACAGCTGATTTCTAGAGGTTCAGTAGAGCACAGCATCCAAGACCTGAAATGTGCATGAAGTATGTTGAATAATAAATATCTGTGTTTCCATAGGAAAGCTGGTGAACAGCAAATCAGATTAAATTACTCCATACCCAGCAACCCCCAGAAAAGACCTGTAAAAATAATTATGTGTACACAGTAATAATAACTGTGCGGTCCAGTAAATATTAAATCTTTCCTCTAGACACCAAAAGCTATTGCTCATCTACCTATTAATGGACTTTTATTATAATAATTAAAATAATTGCTCCTTATCCACAGTTAGGAAAATCAGGTAAAGACTGGGGTTGTTTTTTTCAAAGGTAGGGATTGAGACATGAATCTGATGAGCTGCAAAATGCTAGGGAAACAATTAACAGCAGAATTTAATTTAACTGGCATCTGTGTACATGATATTGAGCTAATAAAAAAACAAATATAAGTTGATTTTCAGAGGGAATTAAAAAATAATATCCCACAGCGTCAATCACCACATTTTTAAGGATAGCGAACAAATTTGGTGTTATGCTTCACTGAATTACAATTTCTTTTCAGCAGTGTTTTTGTTTATATGTACTTTTCTTGGGTTATGAAGTATTTAGTTAAGTACTATACAGCATCCTGATTAAAAACAATGAGTATAAACACCATAAAATGATATATATGTTTAATAGTTATTTTTTAATCTAATAAATAGATCTGAAAATAGAAGCATGTAGGGAATCATCATTCAGCCAGAGTATCCTGGCAGGCTAATCAGAAATCCATTTTCAGCATGTTATTTTTGTTAATAATTTGGGAGTATAAATAAAATAATTTCCAGTAAAAGTTACAGATGACAGAAATCGGTAGGATTCTAAATCTGCAGAGAAATGTTACTTAAAAAATTAACCCGCTTTTATCTTCATAAATCCCAGTTTATTTTGCAGAGTTTACGTAAAACCAGTGAAAATTCATATACTGTTGCATGTGTCATGCCTAAGAAAAGGACTATAGGATGGAGAGGAGAATTGTAGCTTTAAAAGAGATGTGGTATCCTTTAGTGTATTATGCTAGGTATCATCTTAGCAAATGAATAAATGTGATCCTTGATGTGAACAAAAATTAGAAAGTGACAGAGGTATTACAACTTCAGGGCCAGCTGAATAAGAGCCAGCAGTGTGCCCAGGTGGCCAAGGCGGCCAACAGCATCCTGGCCTGTATCAGAAATCGTGTGGCCAGCAGGAGCAGGGGGGTGATTGTTCCCCTGTACTGGGCACTGGTGAGGCCGCACCTCGAGTGCCGGGTTCAGTTTTGGGCCCCTCACTACAGGAAAGACACGGAGGTGCTGGAGCGTGTCCAGAGACGGGCAACGGAGCTGGTGAGGGGCCTGGAGCACAAGTCTGATGAGGAGCGGCTGAGGGACCTGGGGCTGTTTAGCCTGGAGAAAAGGAGGCTGAGGGGAGACCTGATCGCTCTCTACAACTATCTGAAAGGGGGTTGTAGCGAGGTGGGTGTTGGTCTCTTCTGTCTGGTGGCTGGTGATAGGACGAGAGAAAATGGCCTCAGGTTGCAGTAAGGAACGTTTATATTGGATATTAGGAAAAATTTCTTTACTGAAATTGTTGTCAGGCATTGGAACAGGCTGCCCAGGGAAGTGGTTGAGTCACCATCCCTGGAGGTATTCAAAAAGCACGTAGACATGGCACTTCAGGACATGGTTTAGTGGGCATGATTGATGGTTGGACTCGATCTTAAAGGTCTTTTCCAAACTAAATGATTCTACGATTCTATATGGCTGTTGTTGTTGCTTTTTTGGTTGTCAGGATTGGAGGGGAAGAAGAGAAAAGGATAAATGAAAAGTGTTTAAAATGCTTATTACCTATTTATATATTTACTCACTCTTGGTACCAGCAATCAGCTGGAGAGGCCTTCACCTGGGATAGCTGATATTCCTGGAGGAACTGAAGTCAACAGTAGGTTTTTGATGACTTAGCAATTTAAGTGCCATTTCATGATGCACATAACCTTGAGTTGTCCACAGGGATGCTGATGAAATTCATTCTAAGTGCTGAATGTTGTAATTATTAAACATTTTTATTACAGCCAAAGCTATTAAGCACTGAATTCACAAATTAGCAGTATTTTGGCCTGTCTTCTGTAGAGGTTGAGGCCAAGAGACTCTCAGACCAAGGATCTTGGAGCAAGCAGCAGCCCAATATATTGCAAGCCTTCCCTATCCCTGTCACAACCTCTGCCACACTGGCATAAAACCCAGGTTAATGCCCTCTATGGGCTTTTCAGTCTAGTCTTGCTTTCTGCTCTACTAGTAAGACATACTTCATTTGTTGATAACCAGCGTACTGTCTCAGAGTCTGATTTCTTCAATACTACTGGCATTCAATCAGTTACCCCAATATTAACCCTAATAACTTGTTGGGGTTTAAAACAATTTGTCTTCTGAAAGAGCAGCCAGTTTTGATATAGAGTTAAAAAGAGGTGGAGAATCTAGGTGGTCTTTTGCTACTTTTTATTATACTCATTTGCCTCCCCTGCCCCCCTATTTTTTAAATTCAGTTTGGTTTTAAGTTCAGCTCTTGACTTTGGCTTTGCCTTTTCCTGCTAGATTAAACAGCTTTGTGCAACCCAGTATTTTCCCCTGTTTAAGACTTGTACACTGTAGTCAAACTACCTCTCAATCTTCTTTCTGGTAAGCTAAACAGACTGAGATCTTTGCTTCTCAATATAAGGCACTTTCTCCAAACCTAAACTAATTTTTATGGCTTCTTTTCGCAAGTTCTTCAATTTGTCAACAGCTTTTAAGAAACGAGAGTGCCAGAGCCACTTAGAGCATTCTTCTATAGCTTACACAAATGTAATATACAAAAGTAAAATTATTTTCTGGATCCTACTCACTACCCCTTTGTTTTCTAAAAGACCAACAACTTGGAACTGATTTCCAGAGTTTTATATAATTACACTTAGAATGATAGATTTTTATTTATGTAAAATCCTGTTTCAAGGTGATAAAAATTCCATGAGCTCCCATCAAATTCAGCAAATACATTCAGCCAAAAGGAGTAAAATATATAAGACTACACATTTCATGTTGGGTATTTTTTTTAATAAAAAATGTTTTGATTTCTTATTGGAAAAGTGACCTGAGTTTTAAAATATGCGGAGAAAAGATTTTTTAAAAAATTTTCAGTTGATACATTTTTTTCTCTTAATGACACACACATTTGTTGTCCAACACCAGCACAAAATCAAAATGATGGGCAGCTCTTCCAGCCTAAATTAAGTAGGTGAGATGTGGATATAGTCTGAAACTAAGCTTCATATGGAGACCTACAGTATTGGAGCAGGTTGGAGTAGAGTAACTTTGTAACATACTAGAACCACTGATGGTCTTAATGCTTGATAAAAGGACTAAAAAGAAAAATAGCACCAAATTCTTGTTGGAGAACTTGTAAGTGAAACATGGCTAAAGTATACTATTCGGGTAAATATTCCAACCTTTTGCAAGGGCTAAACACGCAAAATACTCTCAAAACACTTTTAAATAAAGCATAGCAAAAATTATTCAGGAAGCAATCCAACTTTTAGATTTGTGGTTATCTATTCCTCTCTTACAGAGATGAGAGGCTAAAACCCAGCAGGTCAAACCCCTACTTGGATTGTCTTTAGTAAGAGGAGATTAAACTTTATAATCACACTGCTAGGGGTGGGGAATGCAATGGCAGCATTGCTGTTGCAGGCAGTGGAGGAATTAAGAACTTGAATAGTGGAGGCTGAATTTCTTTGCTTTGTCAAGATAAGTACAAGCATTAAGGAGGTGATTAGCAGATCAAATTGAGAACTTTGAATTTTACTACAGATCTTTATCTACCATTCTTGTGAGGCTTGTAGCAGAAAATGGTAGGCAAGATGGAGAAAGCAAAAGACACCTTCAAAGTCCTGACTTTCCTTCCTACCCTGTTTTCTCTTTACCACCTCATTTCAGCTCGGGGGGATTTTTTCCTTTTCACTATGTGTCACATTGTATGATGGTTAGCTTTCAGGACTAGGACAGGCTTGCTTTTATATAAAAATATAAATTTTTTTATATTAAAAAAACCTTAATTCTGCATATGTCTTTTTCCCTACTGTAAATCCTTACACATATGAACAGGCTGCTGTCTTTATTAACTGCTTCCAAACTGAGCCCATCCTTTGAAAGGGGTTTTTACTGCCAGATGACTGTACTGAAGTCTATGCTCCTCTGGACCAATGCAAAGCAGGTAAAAAAACAGCCACTGATTTTAGATGTCTTAAGATTCCTCTTTTCTAATGCAGCCTATATGTGCCAGTAGACACATTGTGACGTGCAGCTGTGTGACAGCCTGCAGCAAAACACACTGGATACAGGTGATGCTCTGCTTTCTAGCTCTGAGGAGGGAGTGGACTCAGCAGAGTTGAGGAGTCATGCAAGTCTCACAGGTAATGAGGAACAGCCAACAGACGTGTACTTTGTGCTGGTTCAAGACTATGGGGACTTTCCTCTCTGAGTTTCAATCCCTTTGCTCTTGGGTGTAATGTTCATTTAATTTTCTTGACCATGCCTTTGAATCCACTGGCAAAATTTATAAGCCCAGAATCTACAGCTTTCCACTATTTAATTAATACACCAAAATATTCAGTTTATTGAAGCAGTTCTAAAATGCCTTGGAAATATTGTCTGTCTCCTCCATACTCAATAAAGTGTTTCAGAGCATAGATTAAAACCTCCTAAAGAAATATAGCCACTGACCTGGCAATGCAAGCATTCTAGGAAGATCCTCCAAAATGCTGGCACAAATGCAAGGTTATAGGACATTATAAGATAAGGTCAACAGTATAGATAAATGTTATTATTTAAGCTTAAGAAGCAAATTTAACACTACTTTGTTAACTGATTAACAATAATATAATGATGAATTCAGTGAGATGTGTTGTAATATGCTATTTAAAATGAAAATGATCGGGGTCTATTATGAGCTAATTTATTATATTCATAGGGAAACTGCTGTAAAATTAATGTTGTATCGTGCTTCAATATTCTCATCAAGGAATATTAGTTTTAATGAACAAAGATAATAAAAGAAAGAGGGGGGAAAGCAGGAGAAAATAAAATAATTAAGCCACTGAGTTTTGAAATTCATCACATTTTAGTGTTCTGTGAATGAATAAATAAGTGGTGGAGTTGATTACTGCACTGCTGTATGAGCTGAAGTCACAACAAAAACTCAGACTGAATTACAAAATTCTGCTAATTCCTCCTGAAGCCTCAGAGAGGCAGCTGCCAGAAAAGGCAGGTTAGCAGAGCTACCCGCATCTGTTGCGTTAAAGGGTAAAGAAGTTCAGCAGAAAATAAACCCCCTTGCGTTCCAGCTTGTCCTCAGATATCAGAGGGGCTGGGAGCAGCTAAGCTTAGATTCTGAGTGATGCCCAATTCAGCACTATAATTCCGGACACATTCAATATATTGAACTATCGCAATTATGGATGCACTAACAGCACACTGTACTTTCAATTTAGTTGCCTTCAATGAACTAGAACAGCCAAACTTAAGGAGTTTGGTCACATTCGATGGACTATCACAGCTGGATTTTAGTGAACAGTATAGTTTATTAAAGCAACAAGAGTACAGGTTCTTTTGGATTGTTTGTGATAAATACACTGTCTGCAAAGCACATGCATATAATACTACAGTTGACTACAAGCATGCTAAATTATAGAAAAACTCTATAGAGATTTCTAAGTTTCCTGGAGAAGCACTCAGTATAACCAAGGGCTTGAAGCTCATCTGAAAGGCGTCCCTATGGGGGGAGGAGAGGTTCAGCCCATCGACTGATCCCAGAAGTCAGCAATTTCCTCCCAACTTGTCTATGATGGTGACTTCCCTGACATTCCTCCTCTCTCAAGGTCTTTTTATACTATTTTCCTATTTTTAGGCAGAGCTTGAGTGACTCTAGTCATACATAACTTTATTATAATTGGTATAGCATCTCCTTGGTTTACTTTTAAAAGTATATGCTAGAGAAAATTCAGAGCCAGGCTCAGTTGAGGGGTGGTCGCACCTTGAAGGTGGGTAGCTTTTGGGATGGAGGCGTGTCTTGGTATTATAATGAGAAAAGTTCACCCAGAGGACATGATTTAGTGTGTCACTACTCCAGAAGTGGGCACTCATGATATAAATCAGAAGTAAGGCCATAGCCTTGACAGAACCCCATTGTTTCACCTCCTTGCTTCAGTGGATTCAATGCAGAGACCTTCCATTCCTGTTCCAGTAGTTCCAGTTCCCATCCCTGAGGTGATATCACAGAGCCTGCCTGTGGTGCTTCCACTCTGCTCCACCCTCCGTGTTGTTCCTCCCAGAATCAGCATACCAAGCTCCCCTGGTGTTGCTGACATCTAAGGTTGCAAGTTATGTTGCTCAGGGAATTATTATGGAACAGATCTTGTGTATATCCACTGCATTCCACCCTGGAGGTTTACCTTCCCTTAAGAGTGGGACATTTCAATAAGTCACCTCCAGCAATCACTCCACAACACCTTCCTGGGCTTCACCCTCCCTGAGCAAACTGGTAGGTGATATTTGTCCAGAGGGAGGATCTCGGCTAAGGCAGCACCCTGCGCCACTGGAAACCAGCCTTCACTACAAAAGTAGGATACTGTAAGTTGTTACCAATCAAATATATAGCAGGGTGCAGCCACTCATCTATATAGGTACCACTTTTGATACACAGGCAGTTAGCCAGCATCATCTTGCAGACAAACTGTTAATTTTAGAGGCAAAAGGACCCATCATTGGGTTTGTCCTTTTGACTTCTGAAGGCGTCTTTGGGTATTCTGGGCCTGAGCGATGTACTCAATATCAGGAAGAAAAACCTGCGGTAGATCAAAGAACAGAAATCCAGCTGTCCAGGTAGGGTCTAAAGGTAACTAGGTTTTCTTTCTTTCCTCACCTAAGAAAAGCACAAAAAGGAAAGCAGCAGAGTAGCCCCGTGCAATTCCTATGTTAAGGGGTAATAAATTGTTCCCTTCCTCACTCCAGCAGAATTTTCTATTGCGAAGCCTGACATCTGGAGTGCTGTATGTTGCTGAAAGAGAGCTCAGAGGTAAGAGGATGCTTTCATCCCAAATCAAGGTGTGTGAATGTTGTTAGGTCTAATTATAATCAGACTTTTATCTCGTGCTCTAGTCAATTAACAGTTGGTATTTGGTAGGCTGTAAATGCCATGAAGCAGTGCAGTTGTTAGCTACACTCAGCTACACTTAGTTGTTAGTATACCAAGCGCTGATTTTCCTCAAATGATCCTTTTTGCACAGAGAGGTTCCTTTTCCTGTTGTGCTATGCTATTTCTGCTCTGAAGGAGAGATTCAGATCCTTTGCCGATAAAGTGGTATAGCTACCCTGAAGTTAATGGAGCTATGAGGAGCCACATCAGTTGGATATTTGGCCAGTAGGAGATTTGTTATTCCAGAGCTCAGTAGAAGAGAAAGATAAACTGGAGAAGAACATCTAGGAAAGGAGTGTTTGAAAAGAATAGTTTTAATAATTTGATTTTACAATTTGCTCTGCGATAGCAATCATCACACTATTTAAAAAGGCAAAAGGTCTCTCAAGTAAATCTTTTCTTTTTCCCCTGTAACATTATCTTTGCCTGATCAAATGTGTCTTAAGTCCCTCTGTGAACAAAAGTTGCATACTTTGAAACTCACTTCTTAATGCAAATCAGCTTGCTTGTTTTCAGCTTCATAATCTTTTCCACGGCAACAGCCTATCAGGATGTCACAGATAGAAAATGATGACTTTTGATGAGTAATAAGCAGCAGGGGCAAATGAATCCTTCAGGAAGGAGAGAGAAAAAAATCCTCTTTAGATTAGATCTAACAAAAAGAATTCACCAAGCATGTAATTTAAACCCAGTGCTGATACTTGCAAAGTTTATTTGGTCTTAAACTCCCTGCAAGTACTCTGTGCATGATGCAGCATAACTTGCTGGTCCGCTGGGTCCCCATCAGCACAGCAGCTGACAGAGTCCTGGAATTTGTCCCAAAAGAACATGCAAGTCTGGCAAAACGTTCTTGATGAATTAAACCAATGAAACAAAAGAGAAACATTTTTAATGGGGGAATTAGATGAAGTTTAATGTCTGTGCACCATGCTGAAGATTTTTACTTGGTAGTGCCTATGTATAGCAAGCTTTCGTCTCTTCTGTCAGAACTGTCTGCCACCTACTGCTTATTCAGAGGGTATTTTCATAGTTAATAGCAGCATAACTAACAACTAAAGGATATTTCTTGCTGCAGGGTTTTTGCATCTCTGGGAGAATATTCGAGTGACTTAAAGATTTGTTTTGCTTTTGGTTAGGGCTTATATTTTTTAACAGACTTAATACAGAAATATTGGGGAACTAGAGTCTTCAGCCCTCCCTGAGGCAATAAGTGTTAATGATTAGGCTGGGCTCCCTCCAGCCAGGGGCACTTCAGTGATTTTTAAAGTTAATATGTTGCCACTGTTAAAATCTGAGTGTTCATTTGCCTTAGGGATGTGTAGAATGTAGCATACTCCCAGAGACCCTACCAGAGAGAGAGAGAGAGACGTATGTGTTTTTAGCAGGATCCATGCTGGTTTTATGTCTTCGAAGAACTTTGCATACTTGACTGTGGCATTAGTCACAGCAGCCCATAAGAAGCACCAAATAGGCATGCAGCTTCAAAAAGAAGTAGAGAAAATATAGAACTTAAATTCAACCTTTCCCTCTTGCACTCCCTGATTATTTCTCCCTGGCAAGGAGCAACCCATGGTTTTTTAAGGAGGTGATCTAGTTCAGTGAAACTTCATACAGGTTACACTTGAGTGGACCCTTATGATGGAAGAAGCATGATACTTTTTTTTTCCTCTCACTATTTCAGCTTTTCATCTTGCCTTTCCCACATCTATATTAACCTCAGGAAGAACTGAAGCCTCTTTTATTTCCTCTAGCAACCTAAAGCAGACATGTTGGTGACAGTCCCAATTAATGTCCTTTTGCCTTCAGGAATCATCGTTATCTCTCTCGGGCAGTTAACTCTTCTGTACATGTTTATGCACCCGGTGGTGTATAGCATGTTACTTCAGGTATCATTTAAAAGCCTTTTTCATTTGATAGCTGCAAATGGAGCCCACCACAGGTGGCAGAGGGCTGGTAGGGGAGGAAGGGAAGAAATGTTGTCTTTGAACATCAGTATGCAGTTTTTGGTGTCACTTGGCAGAGGCTAGAGTGTCTGTGCATTTCAAAGCTGAAATCTAGCTTGACTTCACTCTGGCATCTCTGCTGGAGTAAGCATGCCATGCTGGACTGCCTGCCGTTTTGACATACTTCACTGTTCACATTTTTTATAACAGTTTCACCTCATGGAGGTTGGGAGAGAGACATTATCCATTTATAAGCTGCTGATTTAAGCAGAGTCAGTGGAATATGGTGATACTGGATAGAAAAGCTAATGCAGTTATGAGTGATGCCTTTGGAGAGTGAGGTGCTTAGGTTGTCAATGTACTGTAAAAACAATATGAAATTATGTGTTTTAATCATAATGGCATTGAATAAGGAAGGCTGCGGTAGAAAGGAGTCAAAAACCAGACATGACTATGCATTGCTGGATGAGTTTTGGAAAAATGGGTAATGCAAAAATAATAATCTCTCCCTGGCTTGCATTTTATACTAAAATAGTCCCTAGGATTTCCTTTCCAAATAGCTGCATCATCAAAAGAAGCTGTTGTCCGCTGGGTCACATCCAGTTTCTGTGACCCTTCTTTGCCTCAGTCCTTTGAGACATGAGCTGCACCGCTCGTGTTCCAACTGAGCTGTCTCAGTCTTCCCTTTGGGTTAAAAAGTTCTCGGCTAGTTAAAACAGTTTCAGGTCATGGCTTTTACCTACTGATCAGGGTTACTGGTGGGACTTGGTAGCCTTCC
>JANZLQ010000030.1:10789179-10805792 GCA_026212715.1 Elanus axillaris
TCCCCCATCCCACTTGGGGGGGGAAGGGGTGAGCGGCTGCGTGGTGTTAGTTGCTCGCTGGCATTAAACCACGACAATTTCTTTTAAGATGTTGCCTTTGACTCCACTTTTGCTTGTCCTTTTGAGTTGGGCATCCATAGGAGAGAATAAATTCTTTTGACTTTATCCAGCTTTCCTATGCAGTCCAGGTGACAAAACAAGCAGTATATAAATTTACATTCTTTTTTTATAAATGTATATCCCTTGGCCCCTCATTGGGTGAATGATTGAAATATTTATGATGTGTCTCCCGTCTCTAGCAGGTCGATTATATTAATGCTAAGAGAAGGACTCAATCTGTTTATCAATCTAATTTAGCCTCTGTACCTGTGGTCTTTGTCATTGTCTTGGTTTTTTTTCTTTTTTTTTTCTTTTTTTTTTATTGTCAATGTCTTCTGTGTAGGAGACATAATTTAGGGTAGTTTTAGTCTTACCTCTCTCACTTGCTTTGAAGCAAATTGGAAGTGCTCTCTCAGTGAAGACTGGAAATGAATAGCGTAAGAGCAATAATTTTTTAACTGAAAAATATCATGAGTGATGCTCTGATTAAGCCCTCAATTTGGTGTAATACTCTGTGAACTCAAACACATGTATTTGTAAAATAAGTGTGACTATAAAGGATAGAATACAATTTACTCAATGTTTTTTTCATATATGCTTTGTTTTAAAATCTTTGAGACTGACAATTTAACATAAATTTAGTTGACAAAAAGTCCAACACTTCCTGACTGAAATGACTGGATTTATTGAAAGAGAGAAGTATATAGAAAAACTTTTTTTCCTCTGTAAATGTTTCTAAATTTAGATATGCTGAATTAGTTTTCTTAAAAATGATGGAGTTCCTTAGAATTATATAAAGACTAGGCACAAACTGAGTAATTTTAGTCAGTCCAAGTGTTTCTGCAGAACATTTCAGATGGAAAGATACAGAAAAAGTTTTTTGGATAATGATTTTTTTTCCATATACTTGAAAATAACCAAATCAATTTGCAGAAAAAATTGAAAGCCAAATGAAAAAGAGAAACAGTAAATTCTGAACAAGTTTGTCTTCCCAATTTGTTCTGAAGATAAAAAGTAACAGGAAAAGAAATGTTACTTGAAATAAAATCTAAAATTTAGTCTTAACTGTAGTATCTATTTCTTGTGCCCATTACATATGACAGAAAGGGTAGTACCAGAGCTTTGTGTGTGTATTCCAGTGGGATACAGGCAATAAACCAATAAAGCAAATTTATCTAGGTACCAAAATAGTTTAGAGATTATGAAGAGAGGTCTGCTGTCTATAACCAGCCAGTAGTGGTAGTCAGGAACAGGTAAGAGAGGGAATTCTTTGCCTTGCTATTGGAAAGATAGTCTCATTAAACTGGCTAATTTAGGGCCAGATTTCAGAAGAAATATGGCATAAATTGGCCAAAGATGGCCAATACTGACATACTATTTGTAGATGATACTGCTATGACATGCATTTTAATATTTGTGATCAAAAATGTATATATGAAGAATGAAATGTGCTGTGAATTATTTGTTATTGGATGCACATTGACAATTTATATGAATCTGACAAAACTTTTATATGTGAAACTTGCACTGTTTCTAACAGTTACATAGCTTATTCAGCAGAGCAAAAAGAGTTTTTAATGATATAATGCTGTATTTTTAACTGTGCAAACTATAATCTCCACTACATAGCAAATTAACACAATGTTGAACAGCTACGGTAATTCACTTTCAGTAAATTTTATTGGCAGTGATAATGAAAAAGTGATACTACTTGATCACTTTAGAAAGCTTTCTGGTCTGTTAATTTTTTTTTTTTAATCAACAATTTCAGCAGTGATTTCGTGCATACACGGTGCCTTTGTGTACATCCATGGATACATCTTAATACTTGATTAAATGGTACATTAACAGGCAGAGATAAACAGCTAGTTTGGTATCTGCCTCTTTCTGAAAATAGAAATAAATATATAATAGGTAGCAAAAACCACTAATAGTTTAGAGAAAGAAAACAAAAACATTATCATATCATATCATAGCTTTCCTGTACTTTAAGGTGTTAGTAGATTGTTGTCGCTGTAGACAGTAGGGTAGCTCAAACTTAACGCTTGGCTATTGATGCCTATCCCTGAGTAGTCAAGTAGTTACTTTTTAAAACTTGGTAAATTGCAATTGCTTTGAGAGCACTGCAGGTGGAAAATAAAAACCACTGTGAGATTATGTTTTTCACATGAGTTAAAATAGAAGCTTATGGAAGTTGTAAGCTGTGTCTAAAGTAATGTTGTTAGCAGAAAAAGAAGTAATGTACAAACAAGACTGTAGGGTTTGTAGAAGGTATACTGATGGTAAAGCTAATTGATTATCGAATTAACCAAGACTGACTTGGCCTTCAAATGAGTTGACCAATAAATAAAGAAATCAAACCGTATTGCATAAACATGCTTCTTGACAGTTTGCAGTTAATCTTCCCTTAAGAAGTTTTGGAATGATCATGCCCATAATCCTTTTCAGCTTTTAAACCCTCCATGATGTCAAAGGTTCCACTTGAATCTTTTTTATTACTCGGAACCTGTAAGGACCAAGGAGGGTGATGCTACAACGTAGATGACGTGACTGGAAACTCAGTGCAACAGAAAGGAGATTTGTGACAATGAGAAAAAAATACAAAGAAAGGACAATTAAAATGCAGTAGTAAATGGCTGTGTTGTAACTACCTCTGACTACTGCAGGTGATAGATGGAAGTCAAAAACTTTTGATACACTACAAAAAAGGTGGTTGGTCAAAATTAATTATTTTTCTGAGGCAACATCTTCAATCGTTGGTATTTTCTGCCAAAAATAAAATTTTCAACCAAAATTCTTTCTTTATTATTTAATATATTAAGTTCAGGACCTGTGTTAAAGGACTTCAAAGAGATTTTTGACTGGTGGGTTTTTTCTTCCCTGAATTATAATTTGCTATACAATATTGCTCTGACTTTTTAAGTTTTGTCTAATCTAGAGAAAAATTCAACTTCATTGTACTTCTGGTATCAGAATTGCAAAATTTCCTATGAAATCAATTTATTTGCTTCCAAACAGTACTACAGATTATTCCTAGGGCAGAGAGACATGTCAGAGTATATATCTTAAACATTAAGAAGATACTAAGCAAAGTTTGTTGGGAAAAAAAAAAATTAGCTATCATCTATTTCCACCCTTTTTTATGTGGTGAGAAAGGAATTAGGCTGTTGTAGGTGAGGTCAGTAAGAGAATAGGGCTTGCCCTAGAAAAGAATCTCTCCAAGCTATATTTAATTCTGTTTTAAGGTAAGGGGAATGGGTTATTACTATTTTTATTCACAGAAGCTCAAATGTTGCAAAACCAGGATGACACCCATGGCATCAGATAACAAACAAGATGAGAATGGCTACGCTGCTTCACCAAGTCGTGTGAGGGACAGTGAAGTCTTTCTTGCCCAACTTGGATAAACAATGAGTGACATGAGCTGAGAAAGGTATGCAGGAAAACTATCATGTTCCAGGCAGAAACTCATGAAAAAATAGAAACCTGAGGACTTGTTTGGCAAGAAAAGAAAGCTTTTCAATTCCAGTCCTGCAAAACCATTTCCTCTGATTGCCATGTTTATGGGAATTAACAATGCTGCTTTGGCTTGGCCAGATATGTATTCATCATTAATAAAACTGTTGCAAACTTTTGATCTGTGAAATATTTGATTAATTCTGGATAGAAAGTTTTGCTACAGAAAAACTTTTAAGGTTTTTTCCTAATTCCCCATTTCAGAACATCCCCTTTACAAGGCTTGCTTCCATCTGTTCTGAACAGTTGGTTTTACGTAGATAACAATTAGACTGTTTTTCTAGTTTCTTTTCGTTTTGGTGATACAGTGTTTTTAATTTCATTCTCAACTAAACAAGCATTAAAGTACAATTGTGTTTAGGTAAAATTATTATTATTCAGGTAGTTACTTCTAGCACTCCATTCCAGGGTTTAAAGCCATCATTTAGCAAATGTAAGTAGTAAATCTGACCTTTTTCAAGTTTGGGTAGATTGAGACTACTTCTGTTCACTTTCTTTGATAATAATTTAATTCCCCGGTACACAAGTATGTTAAAATAATAATTCCTGAAAATAAACAGCAGCTTATTCTTTTGTTATCTGCTTCTCCGGGTTTGGTTTGGTTTGTTTTTCATGTCATGAGTGTCATTCATTCAGATCTTCTGCATTATTTGCCAAATGGTGGTTTTAGTGCCATTTCTAGCCGCTCTGTCTCAAGTGTCTTTCAACTATGTTATAGGTTTGGTTCACTAATTGGTTTTGATCCTTTAAGTCCATCATTCCAGATATCTGAAAACTCTCAAGTTTTCAAAAATTAACATCTTTATTTTTCTGTCATGCCCCACTGTTTGTTTACCTTTCTCACCCTTCTGCAAAGTTCCATCACCTTTCTCTAACAGGCTCTGGATCTTAATAATTACATCCCAAAAGTTGCCTAAAGGGCAAATAGAAGCCCCATTAACTCCCAAATATATTGTTTGTTTGACAAGTTTTCATAAAATACAATAGATATTTTTTTTATATATATACTGAAGCAGAGCTATTCTCTGATTTTATGTCTACCTAGAGGATTAATTATAGAATAGTTCAGCCTCCTATAGAGCAAACCTCTGAAATTACAAGAGTTTCCTCCCACTCTTTGTATGCTCGAAACAAAGAGGTATTACATACTATATAAGAAAACCCCAGCATGTATCTTGTTAACGTAAAAGAGATTGAGCAGGCTGGCCCAAATTCAGAAGTAGTGCATAAAATAGTATGAACTAGGCTCGCATTTGTTTGTACTCCCTTCACAATTCTGTGTACTTCATAGCTATAGGTCTAAGCTGACTTAATATATGTACTAAAAGTAGCATGGCACTAAATCTGTAATGGCTTGGCTGCTAGTGACTTTGGTATTGCATATTTACCTGCAGTTTTATAGGAAAGGGGAGTGTGATGAGGGCAGTAGCATGCATGCAGCCAGAAAGCATGGATCGATGATTTAAATGCTGCAAGTACCTCTTAAACTCAGGTTTTGCACAGTATCAAAGAGAAGTATACCTTTAGATATGAGGAGGAATTATAAATTACTGAATGCAGTGTAGGGAGAGAGAAGGCAATAAATGATCCTATTTTCTTGCTATAAGATCACCTAGCCTGGAAAACATGTCTCTCGTCAGTGTTCTGTTTGGTAGACAGTCTCTCCTTGGATAGTTACTACTACCTTGGCTCTGCTCTGAAGCTGTCTCCAGAGTATCAGTTACTTTGCTTTCCACTTTTTCCACTGTAGGAATGAACAATCAATTTAAATGCCTCAGAAACATCTGTTGCATCTTAAAAAAATTAATGGATAGAAATATGTATAAAAGTAACCACTTCCATTCAGTTATCAAGTAGAGTCTTTTCCTTCAGTACCCAGATATTTGGAAAATAAATTCCTAAACGAGTAGCCCTTTGTTTCCTATCAGACATCCTAGTATCATCAAGTGTAACTTCAGGCCTTTGACATACTCTAGAAACAGTTTCAGATCAGTTACTACCAGTCCAAGGAAGAGACAGGTTATTCTGCTTCAGGTGAGCTCTAAAGTGTGGGGGATTTCACTGGAGCAGCTAGTTCAAATTCTCCTTGCTGGTGCAAAACAAGGAAACTCCCTTGTCTTTACAGCATGCCTACTACCACATTAATGTAAGATGATATTTTAAATTGCCTGGGTTTTTTTCAGAAGATAGCTTATACTGCCTTCTGTTCTTGAAAGTAGCACATTTGGATGAATATTGGAAGTTAGGGTCCTGATCCAGTTTACAACTCTATTCCAGTGAGCTCCAATATGCATGCAGCACTTCTTGCTGAATTCTGAGGCAAATTATACATAGAAGTCAGAAAAACTTTACCCTTACAATTTAGATTGTTTCCTCTGTATATATATAAATAAGTGAAAGAATTTGGTTTGAACATGGAAAATATGCTGAAGGACAGACTGTTAATTTCACTTGTAAAATAAAAGGGTTATGCATGTTAAAATGCATAGGGGTCCATTTAGAAGCAAGCTTGGTTTTGCAAACTGCAGCTTTTTGAGAAGAACGGGGACATTGCATTCGCTTCTTTTTTTCCTTTTTTTCCCAAAAGACTGAAACAGACTTGCTGGGAAACAACAACAAAAATCCACACACACAAAAACTCCAAAGAAACCCTCTGATTGGTAAGTAGAGATGTTATAGGTCCAGCATACGTCTTCAGAATGGTTTTGGTCAGATATTCCATAGGCTTTTCCTTCTAACTTTTGAACATGGGTTTGCTCACAAACCTGTTTTTGCAGTGCCATAAATATATATTGTTTCCTCAAAGGATAAAGTACTGTAGAAAAATGTGTAAATAACAAAGAGCTTGCACACTCAGCCATGCAGATCTCAAATTAACTCTAACTTTGATTTATCTTGCAGCATGGAAACTATTTTTTTCATGTTCCATTGTGAAAAGTAATCTTCAAAATTGTTGGAATTTCAGTTCAAACATCACCTTGACAACATGATGATTATCCAAACTATCTACACCTCTTGATGTGGAATTTAAATCTCACAGGAACAGAGAGGTTAATGAAATTTCTGGGGCTTGCTTTCTCAGAGGTCAGAGATACCACAGTAACATTTTATCATTGTATTTGATATTTCTATTCCACTTCGATCTGAAATTATAGTGTGAAATACAAATGAAATCTTATATAAAAGGAAAAAGCAAAAACTGACCCTAACTTTTTTAAGCATCAAAGAAACTCTCATCAAGTTCAGGTAATTCTCATTTTATTAGAGCTGGTTTAATTATTTTTTTTCTCAAACAGAGCATTATGAATTCTTACGCTTTTTAATCACTTATGACAGATGTTTTAGGAGCTGTGAAAAAATTAAATCAGGAAGCTTGAAAAATGTTTACAAAGAAGCTGCCTGGCAAGTCATCTCTTGTAATATCAGAAAATATTCAGGTGATGAGATGCTTTGAAAAAGAAATTAAAAGTGTGTTACATGAAAATTTCCACAACTTGCAGAAATTTACAGGAAAAGCCACCAAACATAAAAACAGAGGATTAAGCATCCTGACAAACTACATTTAGCACTTGTGAAAAGCAGTTCAACAAAATTTAAGTAAGGTAGATTTTTTGAGATTTCAAAACTTGCCTTTGTTTCAAAAACAGCAAAAACGTGAATGTGTCTATTTCCTGTCATGTGGAAACAGGATAATATTAGATCAACCAAAATGTATTGTTTTTTTAATCTTAATTTTAAAAATAATTTAATTTTTTTTTGCTAAGGATATAAAGCAAAAGTGATATAAAAAAGTAAGGTTTTAGCTTCAAAAATATCACTGATTTGTGTCCATGTTTTCAGAATCTTCCTTGCAACCAAAAACCTGTTAGATACCAATGTATCAATGTATTTTAATACTGCTAGAACTGAACTTTTGGATGAAAAATGGTTCTGTCTTTTCAGTCATATCTTTTATGATATGACTGAATATGACTTTTCTGATATGTTAAACTCACTTATTCTAACATAGAGAAAATTCAATGTTGCAAATACCTTTTGAGTTAGATTTGAACTTTCAGATGAAGTCTGGTAAAAGTTGTAATGCACCTGAACAAGATTTTGAAAGATAATGTTGTTAACTTAAAACTCCATCCTTATTTTCATGGCGTTTCCTGCTGCATTCTATACAAAGTGTTTTCATTCAGTGAATAAAACCCAAACTGATGTGTCCTATGTATGTAAAGAAACTGACCTTACAGTAGCTGGTGAAGCAGACAGAAGCAGAAGTGAATCAGCTTTATCTCAGGAAAGACTTGGTTTCATTTGTGACTGTAAGGTCTTTGCCACCTTCCAGCTGCTATCCTTGGCCATCGTTAGTGACCTACTTAATCACATACCTGACAGGCAAGCAGTGGGATGAGGGACAGTGCCTAACTGCAGGCTTCAGGGCTTTGTGAGTTGAGGTCTGGTTTATATTCAAAATATGCAGAGTCCAACGTCGTCATTGCATCAAGACTTTCTTCTTACAACACTACAGAAATGTTCTGTCTGCTAATGGCACCTTATGTGGAAACAACCCTCTGGCCTCTATTTTAAAAGGGAATGGTGATTGTCAAGTTAAAAACTGCAGTTGGATATCTCCAGTTGGTGTTTGTTAATATATTTTTGAAGGCAAGTCAGTGTAGGCTGAATTACAGAGAAGAGAAAAAAGAGAGGATGAGAAAGTGACAGGAAAAATCTAAGGGACAATGACATACTTACACAGAATGGGTTTTGTTCTCTTCTTGAAACATCTAGTCTTCCTTCAGGAAGGTGTGATTCATCAAAAGTGGGTGGTATTTCACTGAATATATGATAACACTGTATCTTTTAGAATTTTAAAGAAACATATCTGCTAGTGAGTTGCTTATTATCTTCTATGACAGACAGGTATATTAGATCTAGTTCTGAAGAGGGAGAGTGGAGAGAGAGAGACTAAAAATAAGCTATTTGCATTTTTCATTGGAATTAGAATGTAAATATCTGTACAGAGAAAAAGACAAAATTAGGTAACTGTATTTACATACCAACTACTTAACAAATGTATCATGTGTCTAATAAGGAAAAATTTCATCCAAGTACCTAAAAAAGAATAACATGAAACTATAATGTGTTTATTTTTCTTATTGATTAGTAATATATGTTAAATAGCTGAATCTACACATTTAACTGATTTGTATTGTTTTAAATGTAAGTAAAAATGTACTTTAAAATTACACATGTTATGAAATGTAGTATGTGTATTCATTTATCCATTAGGAAACAACATTTACTCTGCTCTCTAATCTTTAGATTAAAGATCAAAAATGTTGAAAGTGAGTATGTTGAGAAAGTACCAAGAAAAGTTGTTCAACCTTAAAAGGAAAACTGGCTATGTTAAGAATTTCCTGACAGTAAGGGGCATTTTATCAGTTCTTTCTACAGTTTTATACTCTTTTCCTTGCTGTTTTCTAATTAATTGTCTAGAAATTACTCACTTGCCCTTTAAGAGATAGACATGCGTTTTCACATTCTTGCTAAAACATACCTGGTAGGTAGTTTTCTTTCACATAATGTATTCCTCAAATAACTTTTGTTGTAATTGAGGACGGCGATATAACAGACATCTCATACTAATATTTACACAAAGAGAAGGAATACTTTTCAAGAAAGAGATGTAATTATAATCATTTATTGAATATCTTACTTCCAGACGGATTGCCTCAGTAAACCAAATGAAAGGCTTGTAGCAGCACGTATGAAGGATAAAAACATTTGATCAATTTAAAGTACTTTATGGTATCAAGATCCAAGGTAATGGTGGTCCATTTATGTTTCTTTAATAAATTTAACTGTAACAGTAACATATAGCTGGCAAAAAGAAATCAGGATTGAAAGTAAGTTTCAGGTATTTCCATACAAAATGTTACTGAAAATGTTTGTCATTGTTACATGGCATTATGTTTAAGAAAAGAGTGGTGCATAACTGAGGTTATTGTTAACACTTCCAGGATTCAGTGGATATTTAATATGTCTGCAGAGTTCCGTAATTGTTAAGTTTTAGTTATTTATAAACTTGAGTTTCTGTTTATGCTTTCCATTTCGGCTTGGCCACACTTCTTAGTACAGCTGTAGACCCAGGTCAGGAACAATGTTAGGTTCTTTATATCTGGTGGATGAAATGAGAAGAGACATGCTGTTACTATAAACTTGTGATTACAAGCAGCTGGGGCTAGAAATAAGAATCTGACTAATATGTAAAAGAACGTGTTCGAAGATCTAGTTGGCAGTGTGACTTTAAATGTGATTGACTCTTTCAGCTTGCCTTTATTTCCTATTTTCCGCTGAGATGGTTCAAATATATCGAAATTAATAGAATTTGGTTCACTTTTAGTGCTCGTGAATTGAGGTCTGCAGCTTGGGGACAGAAGTATAACACAGATCGTCCAGAAACCAGTCTGAGCTGTAGCATTCCCTTCAGGCTGACCTGGTGAACTGACACAACCCAGTACCTTTCCAGCGGTATATGGCGTGGCACCGCGCGTGTCCTGCCCAAGGGTTTCCAGAGGAGCCCTTCCAGCTGCGTACCCAATTCCTTTATCGCGGAGTCTTCCTTAACTTAGAGGGGAAAACCGCCCATTGCTCTGGTCCTCTCGCCAAGGCCAGGGGCAGGGGCCTCCCCCCACAGGCTGCACATGCATTTACAAATCCTTTACTGAGGATGTTTTCTCTCGGTTGTATTATAGCCTCTATGTAAGGACACAGATATTCACTGGTGGTTTTTTTTCACAGCACATAACGTTAAACAGATGTATAATCATTTAAAGATTCAGTGTTGAAAATGTTACAAAAGATAATAATAATGCATTATCTATACAAAATACTGCAGAAGTTGGTAAACAAAGTGTGGGATAGAGGAGAGGAAAGGAGTTACTTGAATCCATTACTCCTCACTTCAAGTACCTGATGTCGCACTTCCTAGGCCCATAGAGTGCTGGCTGGATTTCTCCCCTAGTATATCTGATTAAATGTTACATGATTACAAGCATATATTCCCAAAATGTAGTTACATGCTATACTTTCTTTGGTGATAAACCTGGACTAAAAAATTATTCTAAAAAAAAAACATTTCTACCCTGACTCAGGACTACTTTTTCCTGCTGCATTTACAGCGAGCCATCCCTCTGTTTTTTCCCCATGTTATTGTTTGTGGGACTGCGCTGCAAACCAGATGACTGAAATGAACTGAGTTAAAAGTAAATGTGCAACATGGGTTTGGTAAAAAGTTTGTGTGTGTGTGTGCGTGTGTGCGAGTTCAACAAAATTCTTTTAGTGGCTGTGTTTGAAGAGTCCCCTACAAGCTGTTGTGCTGGGAAAACTGTGGGTGGCACTCTGAAGCGTCAAGAGAAGTGGGAGCAAAGGAGTGGTGGTAAAGACACCTTAATGCACTTCCACTGAAGGAAATACCTACCTCGCCCAGCAGTCATGGGCTGGAATGAGGACTTGCTGGTGTCTGTCCCTAGTATTTTATTTGCAATTCTACTCATGCTACAAATATTTTTGAAATATATCTCCTGAATTTACCCTTAGTTTCCAGCCACATTAGCTGTACGTTTATGTATTTGACTGTCCAGCATTTTCAGTTTTTTGATGTGCAGTTTGACAAAAGGTTTTTCTAGGCTTTGTTTAATTTGGACATATGTTAAAAGAATCAATATGAACTTATAAATCCCCATATAAATTTGAATTACATGGGGGAAAATGATTTACATTTTGCATCAGCTTGAGAACTGCTTTGATTTGTCTGCAAAATGTCAATGGTTAAGCTACTGAATTCACGTGGGTGCTCGTTTTTGTTGTTGTTGTTATTGTTGTTGTTTTGTTTTTCCAATCTTAAGCATCACCAGAAGGATTTAATGTGTAGTGATTCATTCCTTAGTAATTTTAATTAGTGCATGGTTCCTGAACTTAGCAAGTGTTGACAGCCAGCTCCTCCTGTCTTGTACTGTGTGGGACCTTGCTGTGGTGATGCTTTTTCATTCCGTCTGACGCTGACCGACGGGCTATTGCATCTGACTGCTACTGTTGTTGCTGTACAACACCATCCTTCTGAGCCATGCTGATGTCTGTGGCTCTGCCATCCTGACCCTCTGCAGCTCCTGCACTTCTTGCCTCCTACACTTGTCATCCCACATACAGGAGAGAAGAAGTCCGATACGGGTCCAGCGTACCGAGTCAACACAATAGCGCATACAACGTACACCTGCAGTATTACTGCTGTGTTCTGATCTGGTCTAAACCATTAGAAGTCAGTGCCTAATACAGTCGACTTAAATTTGGATAGTAGATATATTCATACTAATGTACTTATCAATGGCACGTACATGCACATTAATTTTAATAATAGAAAAAGATACAGCAGGGAGGTATGGGGGAATAGTATAGAAGGTCTAGAGAGAAGACGGTTGTTAGGAGTATCTGAATAGGATTTTCACTGTTACTGCTCTGCAGTGTTGTAGTTGTATTGTAGATTTACTTAATTCCAGAGACCAATATAGTGTTATAGGAATGATTTGACTCCTTGACCTATAAAAGTCTTTGGAATTCTTTAGTAATCCTAAGGACCTACAGATTTTGTGTTGCTGTTACTGGTGATTTATTAGTTCTTTACATTAATGATCTTGTATGACATCTCTTTTGCGGAGGGTGGTGGTGGTGGTTTAGGTTTTCTTTTTAAAACAATATGCAGGTCATTCCAAGTTTTCCATAATTTGCCATACATGCAAAAATGTGAGCATATATACCTTAACATATCTAATCTTCTCAGTTTATTCAAACAGAGCCCTGACTGTAATGCGTGACCCTTTCAGTCTATTGCTTTTTAAGCTGGGAGTTGACTTGGTCCCAGATTCAAGCACCTTTTCTATCTGATGTAACTAATATACTTTCTCTAAAGATTTTCTGTCTCTGTTATGTGCAGCATATTTCACCAACAGCTATAATACCATGCTACACAAACAAGGTAATCTAGTTTTGTTGAAAAAACAGTTTTATAATCCTTTTAAAACCTGGCAGGACCTACAAAGATACAAAATTATTTCCAAGATTGCCATAATCCATTCCATAGTATAATTTTGGGTATAGCAAAACATTTAATTTGCACAACACGGAAATGAAAGCTTATATTGGCCTTTTATATGTTACAAACAGTCAGGGTTATCCCCTTCCCAAAATCTACACATAAGCACGCTATCTTTTTTTTTTCTTTCCCACTCAGTTTGTACCCTTTGTCACAAAATACCAGCTTCAGCCTGCCACACCGTCATTTCTCTGCTGTGACAGCACGGAGGAAAGAGCAAAGGGGTAGCCAGCTGGGGAAATCCCTGACACCAGTCAACAGGCTCAATAGAGTTCTGCTTGCAGACTGCACCGAAGAAGATGAATTGTTTGCCCAAAAGGAATGGACAGAGAAGGTCAAAGAAGCTGCAGAAAACTTACTAGACTTTGTCCTCTCAAAGTGGGATGGGAAGCTGCTATGCAGATCTTTCAGGACATAAATCTGTAAGATACCACTGCAACAGCTTTCAGAGGCGGACTAAGCCATAAATTTTACAGGACCCCTTATCTATCAAACACTAGGGAAGCAAAAAAAGACATGGAGAGAGCATGTGTGTGCTATAGAAGCAGCATGTAAGGTCTGGTGTGTACTCTCAGAATGGTGATTTTTCAACTATGTGAGAAAACACAGTACCTCTGGATATTTCTCTTTGCAAAGCAAAACTCTATAGGAGTGATAATAATGTGCAATGTGGGTGAAATAATTTCACAGGATGAAAAGTTGGAAGAGTCAAGGGGGGAGTAGTATTATCATTTCACAGGCAGCACTCCGGACTCTTTTGCAACTTTTTTTGTTAAAAATGTTTTATCCAGAAAATGCTGTATCAAGTAAAAAACAGGCAGCATAACAGGGGTTTGGTTTTGGTTATTTTTTTTTTTAATTCTATCTAAGGGAAATGAGATAAAAAATAATTAAGTACGCTCCTGTTCACCAGGACAGATGTAACAGTTAACTATCTTGGAAAAAAAAATATTCAAGAAGCCAAATGAAAATGTTTATTGTTGCAATTAGTATTGGATAAAAGCTGGTTTGCACATCAGTCAAAACTCTTTGAGATTTTTTTTTTCCTGCCCTCCCTACGTGGAGAAATCCTTAGAAATATTTTATCAGAAAAAAAAGCTGTGCCCAAAATAACTATTCTAGTTTCAAAACATTTACCTGTGATTTGTAGGCGTAGCTGCAAATACTTTTTAGGTTCCATGCACACTAGGTCCCAAATATTCCAGTTGAAGAGCTTGACAGGCAATGCTGGGGTTTTAATTGCTGAACTTGTTGTGGAAAATCTCCATTGCAGACTTGCAAAATTTTTCTTGATAGGTGTTTTGTTAAAAACTAAATGTTCCTGAAAAAGTTTTTGTTAAGAATGATTAGTAATTCACAAAAGAGAGTTTTGATGATAATATCTTAGCTAGCTTTCACTGCAACATGTTAACTACTTTTTGGGTTTCTTGCTGGAAACTAAATACTTCTGTTTAATGTCTTGTCTTTTTTTTTTTTTCCCCCAAGGGTTATGCACTTTTTAATTTTAATATTTTTTTTACAATCTCTCCTTTTTTTCTTCTTGTAGTCATTTAATTGGATTTTGGTCTCCATACTGCACAGTAATATATAATACTTTGAAACAGACGGAGTTTCTTAATGCGTATTTATTATTGTGGTCTTAGAAGCTTCATCAGCAACGCTAGCATTTATAACAAATGACGACTTTAAACTTGCAGATTCAGTGTCTGATTTGCTGCTTTATTTTGATCTGTTAGTAGACCCATTTATCATTTGTTCTTCAGCAATGTTATTTCATAATAAGATCTAAAAAGGGCAAAACAATTATTTTCTTATCTGAATAGTTCACAGAAATTGCATTAATTGTAGATGAAATTAAATTAGTGAAGATGAGGAAAAACTTCAAAATACCCTGAAACTGAATAGCATCCAGATTCCAAGCATTAACATCTCTGCAAGAAGGTTATAAATATACATATTCAGATATAAGATCTTTATTCTGCTTTAATGATTCCTTATCTATTGATACTATTAAATAAATTTAGAGCATGTAAAATAAGTGAGGATGGAGACAATGGGATAAAGATCTAGAGTGATCTGCCTGGTTTAAATGAATATTTGTATTTAATGAGTAGCTTCTTGTAGTTTCTTGCTGTAAACAACACTGTGTAACATTTGGGTTACTGATTCTTTTTTTCTCAGCAAACCAGAAAACCCCGGGGCATGCTTGTTCTGCTCGAAGGGAAGAGGGTTGTAGTCCAGCAACACTTCAAACAGCGAGGACACAAACTGGCAGGGTACCTAATATTGCCTGGCACAGTCCGAATACGCCTCGTGTCCACCATGCCGGGAGTGGAGATGGAGCTTACTGTCCCACGTTTGCGTGGGCAAATACACTCGTGCCGATCTCATTCACCTATTTGCTTCTCTGCTAGAAGTATCAGCTACTACCTCTAAGCTTCCCTAAGGTTAAAAATGCCAAATGAAACATTCTCAATAACTCAGACACCTACAGTCAATAGTAAGAGAGAGATTTACTTGTATATTAAGCTAAGTACAATATTTAACAATGTGAAGTACCTTCATGTACTTTTAGAGTGAGGTAAAACCTTTGCTTGCATTTAAGTATATTATTCATTCCACTTTTCATTGCTTTTGAAACATTATTTTTTATTTCTTCTCTGGTTTCAGTAACTGTACTAGTAATGACCTTGAATGGTGTCTTCCTGGTTACTACAGAGAACTGCACACGCAAACTAGTTAATGGGTATTGCCGCAGCCGTTGTCAGGGCGTTTCAGATGTCAGGTTACTGTGATATGGATTAACTCAGCAATCAGCATTCAACAATGTACAATAAGTGCTGTAACAATGCTGGCAAATTAGCTTTGAAAACAAAACGTAACACACTAATCTGATTATTAATCAGAAATTTCTAGGCACACTTCACGTGTTGTAATTACTGAAGGTCTTGTATGCATGGCTGTTTCCGTAAGGCAGTTTGTCATACTTCAACACATTCTAAGCAAATGCCAGATCTGGCACCAAATACTAGGAAAATAGAAAATGATGCTACTCTCTTGGTTGAAAAAAATACATTTCCTGACTCTCAGAACATATTCCCATTGAACTTTCCTTTGCTTTATCTGCAGCATCTTATCGCTCAATGACTGGCAGATGCTATTTACAGTCCCTTCTAGTTTTGTATTTAAGAGCCTAGTCATTAAAGAGACATGTACCAGTAAGATGGCTTTCTAAGGAAGTAGGTTGCTTTCCAAGGAACGCAAGAAAATTTCAGAGGCAAGAACTGAATAGACCTGGGGCTGACATACAGAAGAAAATAGGATAAAAGGCATATAGAAGTGAGTAGAAGTCCAGTGAATTTCAGTAGGTCATAGCCTAAAATTAGTGACTGCTACATAATTAGTGAGACTGCTTATACATAAGCAATGCTGTGGCATTTCACACTCGTCGTTTTGCAGCAAACTGTCTCAGTTAGTGGCTCCCAGGTTTAACACGCAAACATTCCATGCTTGAGAAACAAAACTGGCACTTACTGCAATCACTTACAGATGTGCAACTGTCATTCTGGGCCACTGCACAGAGACTGAGCACCTTCCTTAGGATTCAGTCCCCATCTCTTCCCACAAGCTGCTGCAAATCATCTGCTCTAAGCTTCATTCAGGCTGAAACATTTCATTTTTCATGCATTTGTTTGGGGTGTAAGTGGGTTAGCATTTACCTGCTTTTTGGGACCAGCAACTATTTATGCATCACTAATGATGCTTGTAGGGGTACGACATTTACCACAGAGGCCTGGTAGTTATCCTCATACTTAACTTTTAAGGTTCTTGTTTCCAATTCCCCTCCTCCCCCCCCCCTTTT
>JANZLQ010000030.1:10805892-10824468 GCA_026212715.1 Elanus axillaris
CATATTCTGTACTGCTCTCATACCTTGCTTTATTTTATTTCTCTCCTAGCTTTTGGTACTTTCCATGTCCTCCTGTTCCCCCTCTCAGCTTCATATTTCTTTGTATGCCCAGCATCCTGGAACATCTGTTCTTGTTTTGCCTCGTTTAACTTCAGCATGTGTATTTCTGCTGCTGCTGCTCTAGAAATTAATGTTTTGATCACAACCCTACACCATTTATGTGCAACTGTGACAGAAGAATTTCTTTAAAAGTAGACCTGTTCATTTCAACTAATTTTAAAACTGTTTTTCCATATTAAATAGACAATTTAGTTTTGATAAGGAAACATTTAATATGTCTGCAGTTGAATGTAAGGTTTTTCACCTTTGTTTGAGCTTCAGTTTCTCAGTTATTATTAGACAGAAAATAACTCTATCAGAATGTATTCTTATTCCAAAAGAACGTCACAAATATCTGTTGTTCCAGTGCTTTGAGCACTTTTGTTTCTGGCAAAAATGTCTTACTCTTATTTCTCATGGTTCTACTTTTTTTTTTTTTTTTAATTTTTCCTCCAGATTCGTTTTGTTTTGTTTTTTTCATTTTTAATCTGCATGATCCTCTAAGAATAAGATTTCAGTTACAGCCCTGATGCTACTGAAATGATTTTATCGGGGGTGTGCAGCATTCCCATTTTTTCCCCCACTGTTTGATCCGTTTCTGTGTGTTATTAGCCTTTCCTTAATCTTTGCTTTTATTTGAAATTTGGGTGTTACAACAGTAGCAGATACAGCTTTTTCTCAGATGATTACCTCAAAACGATAGGATTATAGCCTCAAAGGATTTGATAATGGGATTAAAGGGGACATACCTGGGCAGTTACCACACAGCATCTGCTTCGTACTCGCTTCGTGTGGAACGCGTGCCTCAGCCGCAGGCTTAGCCCCAGCCCTCGGCGAGCCGTGGAGGGGGCACTCCCGTGGGAGGTGGGGGCTGAATTTCAGATCATTTTGCAAGAGGAGGGCATTGACTTTGGTTTCCTTAGAAACTGCTGTAATCTCTAGTCTATTTTAACATTCCTTCTCCTCCTCCTCCTCCTTTGACAGACAGGTTTTAAGTGAAAAGAGTGAACCAATTTTCCATAATCAAAGGAGTTTAAGTGCAGATGGGATTCCAGGCTGTGAATCCCACTTTCACACAAGCGCATAATTTGGGCTGCACTTAGGCACTTAAAAGAGGGAGGCAACATTGTGGATCATCTCTGTCTATGAAGTTTTTTGTTGGCTGGCCTATGCATTTCCCTGTGTAGGAAGCTGATTCCTGTGAATCCTACCCCTGGGCACCCATACCTCGATTCATTTCACATTGTACTGAGGCATCCAGCTCTCTTCATGAACTCTCTTCAGAGCTCTGGAAGGAAAAAAAAGATGTTGGGCCCACCATCAATACCTATAGATCCTTTTGAGGATCTGAGATTTTTGACTTGGCTTGTTAGAAGGCCAGACAAGACTTAATATATGTATATTTAGATCTAACTGTCCCTAATCACATTAGGAGGTACAGTACCTTGAAAATCTCAGTTAGTGCCCAATCACCTTCAGCAGTCTTTGTGTTAGGAGCTCAGTCTGCATTTGAAAGTGATTTTAGGCTTCTAGTTACCAATGTGTTTTTGCTTAATGAAGAGCACAGGCATTTTAAAACCACTACGGCACTTCCAAAATAAAATGAAAATTAGTTGCCTTAAACCCCATAAATTTTATTTTTCTCCTGAATTAATTTTTTCCTACTTTCTACTTCCAAAGAAAATTCCCTCTTTAGGAACTGATGGGATACTTTCTTAAAAATATGTGTTTCGACAGCTGCCTCCAACTAATAGCTGTATTTGTGGATATTTTCTAGATCATTTCTATATGTTATCTGGCCCGATGGAGCTCTTCTACATCACCTGTTACACTGCATAATGATCTGTTGTGATAGGGGGTAAGTGAAGACTAATTTCGTTCTCCTGGCTTCTGAAATTTATCCAAGTTGGCTTTCATGAAGGTGTCTTTGTATAGCTATACTTACTTGGTTATTAAATGAGAGTTTTCCTCAAATTTTGGAGGCTCCCTGAAATTAATGTTGCAAACTTGCCTCTTGTGCACCTAGAATGCTTGTCAAACACAAGGGTAATATCCTGATTTTAATCCCCCATAGACAGGGATATTTTGAACCTGCCCCCTTCTTCCTCTTGTGACCCAGTTCACCATCAGCAGGGAAATATTTGCTTTCAGAAGTGAAAGAGAAAAATCCAGCCACTGTATTAATGCAACCTCAACAGCTGCAAAACAAATCACAGTGAATCATTTTTCCCCTGTATTGTGTTGCTTCCTCATTTGCAATCCCAGTTAAAATTTTCTTAAGCACCTCAGTAACTTAGGCATCTAAATCTCACTTTTCAACATGGAGTAAGTAGTGAACCTCTGTCTCTTCATTCCCTAAGCATACAAGAGAGATCACAATTCTTCCCCTGTTTATCTACTTCCTTTGGTAGCCTTTGGATTGTGATTTTTTATCATGTATTTATAAGTATTTGGCATAACGGGGGATGAACTTTAATTGGGGCTTCAGGCACTGTCGTAAAACAGGTAATAAGTAATAATTATAGTAACAGATGTTGCCATCTTTGAATTTCCTTAAGAATGGAACTAAAACTCCTTTATTTCAGAATGCAACTCTTCAGCAGGAGTTTTTCTTTATTTGTCTCTAATAAGCATTTGTCTCCTTTTTGAAAGCAGATATTACCCCACAAAATTTTTATTCTCTTAATGTTCCAATCTGATTACATTGTCTTTTAAGCCATTTTATATTTTTCAGAGGTTTCTAAATATTAGTCTCCTTTCAAGCCATACCACCCTTTTTGCCTTCATCCTAGCATGTTCTCAGAACTTTTATTTTCTCCCTCTTATGACCCCTCTACATCTGACAGATGCAGCAATAGCAAAACCTTTGAAAACATCCACCAATTAACTGTACTTATCTATAAAATAGATTCAGTCATTTCATCTACTTCTAAGACTTATTTTTCAAATCCTATTGAAATCACCTAGCTTTCTCTTTGAACTTTGCTAAACCAGTTCTTTAATTTCACATTTATTAATTTAATTCCTCATGATGCCCCGCCTTCTTTGGATACATACTCCATGCCGATATTAAAGCTATGGCATTCTGGGCTGCCTTGTGAATGTGTTGTGTTATTTCTCAGTTTAAACTGAACTTGTCATCACATGTCTGCTTCTGCTTTTTCTTACATTTCCCTGGCCCCTGATTTCACATTAAAATGCTAGGAATTTTGCATTGACTCTTGACCCTCAGTGGCTCCTTAGAGCAGATGAGTAGGAGAGCAAATAAAAATCAAAAAACCTTTCCTATAGGTTGGACCCTTGTTCTGCTCCAAGTTTTCCCACAGATATGCAAGTGTAACTCTTAGACGCTGTAACAGGAATTGCAAAGCAATTACTAAGGGAAGAATGTGGATATTACGATGAATGTGAGATTCAACCCCTGCCTCTTAAAATAGTTGTGCATGAGGGAATAAACAGCTGAATAGCAGCAGATGTGGTCCCAAAGAAGGTCATATTTAGTTTTCTCCCTGCTTTTGATTTGTGAAGAATGAGGAAATATTTAATTTTCCTCTCCAGAGGTTCATTTGTGCGTAGGACAGTATGTATGTACTGTCCATACATACATTCTAGCAAGCTCTCAGAAAGTAAGTGGGTTGTGTTAGAAATAATGTAAGGAAGACTGTCAGGACAGTTAAGAGTGGATAACTGCAGAATTCAAATGAATAGATGTTCTTTTTAGCCTAAGCCTTCAGAGTTTTTTTTTGTGGAGGTGTGCAGTATGTATAATGTATCTCTTGGATCATTATATTATAAATTCCATATATATTTATTTAATAAGGTATTGAGAAAGTATGTTGGGAGTTATTGAACCAGTAATGAAAAGAGAATGAGCTAGACTTATTGGGCAAGAAATAAGCTTGACTAAACAGAAAACTCTGATGAGGAAAACCAGCCTTTTAGATATATTAAGTATATTTTTGGAAGTACAACTTTGTTTTCAATGCTTGTTCTACCAGCTGGTCATGTGTATTTGTCTTTAAATAAAAGGCTAAAACATTTTGTGCTAACTTACGGAGGCCAGTTTTGAAAGATACCCTGTTGTGTTTAGGTAAAATGTTGCACGTTTAATGATTTGACCTAATACAATTGTAAGAATTCATCACAAAATCAATGTTCCAGCAAAACTGAAATCAGTCTTCAAAAATTTTACTTCCTTTATAGAATACTAGTGATAACTTCTATGGTTATTTTGTCTATTTGCCTTGAGTAATTCCATGATTTATTGCTTTCTGATTTCTCAGTCTAAGTGACGTTATATTGTGTTCTCTAACCAATATATGCCACTGTCTCAATCCATAGAAGGAAAACACTATAGGATGGCAAGGAAAAGAGAAAAAAAAAGTTTAAACTTGAAAGTATATACTAGGACAGACAGCTTAAGGTGAGCATGATAAAAGCAGTATAGAGTAGTATTAGATAAAAAAAATATACATACCATCCAGAAAAAAAACCCAAACCCAACAACTAGATTTACAGATTTTGAGCCTATGATGAACAAAAAATGCACCTTTATTATTCTTGTACTAGGCTGTCATTCTAATGAAAGGTTTTACTTATTAAAAAAATGGATGTAGAAATCAAGAATTACTCTTCCCTTCTATCCTCTCATCTTTATTACTGAGGTTCTCTATTAACATTTAGTGAAATTAGCCCTCGTCTAATACTAGATTAAGTAAGACCCAAATCCTGAATAATTCTTCATTTCTGAAAGGTTCACTTTCATAAAAAATGCCACTTAACAGACTTCTGAGTTCTTTATTTCTCACGTGTGCTTAGCTTCTCTGTTTTCTGCCACATACTTTCTCTTTTTTAACAAAAGCCCCAAGAACACATATTCATTCTTTGCTTTCTTCCATGCTTACCTTCCGTTCAAATGGAATGACAATGTATTACTAACTTATCCCCCATTTTCTAGCACTTCTTGCTGTAGACTGTAAGCATGCATTCCCTCTGGGAACTTCTGGAGTTTTGCAGATCCAGAAACAGGAGCAGGACGTGTAATTTATCCCAGAGGACCAGCACATTCTGTTGTGAAGAGCCGAAGCCAAAACTCTTAACCTGAATTGTCCAGACCTTTAAAAATCAGCTTTTCCTCTGCCCCTGTGCATTCTTTTTTATTATTTAATATCCTTGGACCTGATTACCACTAATGGTCAAAATCAGGTTTTCAAAACTGGGATTTTTCTCTGAATTGTGAAGCCTGAGAATTTCTTTGTATTACACCATTTAACAAGTAAGTCTTTAGCTTCTAGGCATACTGCTAACTCCTGTTCATTATAATGAGAATGGTGGATGCATAAGAAATTCCTAAAGATCACAAGGATCCAAGTATACTAGTTTGAAAGTAGTTAACTGTTCACTTGAAAACAATCAGTAAATGGAAGAGGTGGAATTAGAAAATTCTTCTAGTCCAGTTTTATATTCCTTTTCACATACTGAGTGAAATATGTAGCTACTAAATATTGCAACTTAAGGTATTTATTCACATGTGGCCTAGAGAGTCAGCTAAAACTATGTGTGGCAGAAGCAGATTTAACACACAGGAAAACTACTCTCCTCACAGAAGAGAACTACTATGTGTTTTTCTATTTGGCCGCAGCTCCTTCATTTCTATTTGTGGTTTAGTCTTGCTTTGAATCTGAAATGCAATCTAATTCACTCAGGCCATTGTGTTCATAAAGTAGCAAGGGTGATGAATCCATTCTTGCTCTCAGTGAATTAGATACTTTTACTTCAAATTGTACGTTGCCTGACTGGCTATAGCAACCATGCAGTCTGCGAATTGCTCAGGACAGTAGATTGCACCATATGATGTATGTGGCATAAAAAACTCAGCGCCAGGCTGGGCTTTGGGTCTTGGTTGTTTGTTTGCTTGCTTGTTTTACAGTGCTGGATAAAAACACTAAGATCTGGTGTACCAGGGTCATTGGCTGGGTTAAACTCTTGAGATTGTCCAAGTTCAGAGAGGGTTTTCCTGTGTGCAGTATGAAATATAACTATGAAATTATTATAAATCATTGAGGTTCCCATAAATCTCTCGGTGTTTTGCACTGTGTCTGATCCTTGGCTTACCAGAGCTGAGTCTTTCAGGCATCACTGTTCTTCATGTTTAAAGAATTTCATTCGGGACTAGATGGAAGAAAGTACCTCATGAATAACATACTGAGAAACTAGGTAATATAAAGCAGTTCCTCAGTCCCTGAAGATCACATGGATGACAGCAGACAGCTGTTTGCTTTGTAATTGACTCTGTTTACCAAAGCATTGACATCCTTATTTGCTATATTCATGGAAAATTCCTGCACCTATTTCTCTAAATTTAGGCTGAGACAGGACATGGACTTGGCTTTTTGAGTTTCCAATGAATTAAGTGATTTTGGAGCAGAAGAAAACTTCAGGAGAACCCCTCTGTTCTTGGTGTCACCATTTGGAGAGAACCATAAGAAAAAGACTGCAATTGCTACCTATCTAACTATATCATTTACCATCCTAAGGCAGGTGAGGTATGCGGTCCTGACAGTGGCTCCCAGTCTGAAGCATTGTGGATTCCCCCCGGTTGCTGTCAGCCTCCTTTCCTGGCCGCCTTTTCCCCTGGGGAAACGGATATCCACTGACAGAAGAAAGGAAAGGCTGAGTGGTTAGTGCTGTCTGGCTTGCTTGTTCCTTCCTTCCTTCTAGCCTTCCTTCCCTTCTTCCTTTTCCATCAACTGCTAATGCTGAATATTAGTTCTTCAAGAAGGATAAAAGAAAAAAATGCTTGGTTTCAACCCTAAGCTCTAAGGAAGATGGATGGTCCTTACAGGATGTCCTGAAGACTGGGGCTAGGAGAGAATACCCGTAAGTGCTACTTTACATGAGAAAAGATCAGTGCTGCCTTCCTCTTCCTCTGGAAGAGTAAAATGCAGCCATCTCTAGAGCTCTAGGTTTTGTTATTTGGGCTTGGGATGGCATTTGAATGGATAAATTTGTCTAATATTACCTCTCTTTGACAGACTTAAATTGCTCTAATAGTACAGAAGCATTCATTCTTCTGGTAACTTGTTGCTCGGTGCAGCCAAAAGTATGGTTTGTACCATGTGCGCTTGTGAAGGACAAGACAAAATCTCCATTGCAGGTACATCCCTGAGGGTGAACAACACTGGACACACAGTGTCCTTGTCATTCTCCATTCCTTGGTAGCCTTTATTAATTTAGAAAGTATTGGGTGGATGGATGATTACACATAGAAATACTGTACAAACTATGAAATTGGAGGGAGGCAAATAAAATCAGCAGTCTTCAAATGAAATATATGTTAGTAGTAGTAACCCTCCCTAGACTACAGGCAGCTTGAAAGATGTTTATGTTCAGATTACAGATTTATGACTTACTCTTTCCAATATTCATGAATGCAGAGAGTATTTGCCTTAGGTACGTTATAGTAGCAAAGCCTTGAAACTGACAATAGTTGCTTAACACTGAACAACATAATTACATATTTTTGAGAAACTTAGTGATTGATTTAAGGATCTATAGATACATTAAAAAAGCAAGTATGATCTTTTCAAGTAGTTAAACTGTTCTTTCATCACTTCACATTTGAAAGCTGGTTTGCCTCCAAACAAATCACATTGCTTTCATTTTACATGCTTAGACAATTTACAAGGCTTATCGTTAGTGAGCCCCACGCAGTATGGGCTTAAAAGTTTAATCAAACTAAAAACCACGGTCCACTGATGTTCTATAGACCCGCTGGGTTTAGAGCTGTTACAAGAAGAAATGTTCCCTTTGCATCCACAGAAAGTAAAATTAATTACCATGCAGTGATTCCTTCTGAAGAACAGAATTGCTTGGGTGGACTTTAAATATAGATGTGTAACTGTATTATCTGCATTGGATGATTTTTGTTTCGGTTTGATTTTTTAACTGCCATTGTCTGGTTTTCTTTGTCAAGAGTCTGTGGAGAGTGTTTCATTTAAAAAATTATTAAATTATTTCATTTAGCATTTGAAGATGGATATTTGTGTAAAAAAAATAATTCTTCAGGCTATGGTGTGAATCAAACTTCCATTTATATGTTTTTTATGAACGGCAAATGTTCATGGACAGGTTTGAAAATGCTTGACATTACTAGCCTATGTTTATGAATTTTTTTTAAACTGTTTGGTCTGCATTACTGATGGCTCAGTTCTTCCTCAGTAAAAGGGAGCATGCGATAAGAAGCAGATATCCAGTGTGGTTCTGTTACCATCTAAATATTGGGGGAAGCATATTATGGTGCAGGTTAGCAAAAGAAAAGGAAGGAAGGAGGGCCTACAACATAGTAACATACCTGCTGTAGGAATACTAAAAATCTTTGCAACTATTTTTTTTTCTTTACTTTTTTTTTTCACCCGAAGTAAAATATTTAGGTATGATGGGGCGGACAATAGTTGTGTCTTTCGCTTTCTGTGAGGGTTATTTACTGCTGTAGAGGTAAGGAATATTTCCTACATTTTAGGGAGGTGAGGGTGAGGAAAAAGAATGAGGCTTTAATGCTGAATGAGTTAGGCAGGGAAAGGTTTGTTTTTCTTTCTCGGTAACTTTTCAATAGCTGTAATTTTAGCATCTCCAGAAGTAGTGAAATGTTGTACACGTTCCTGCTTAGACTGGCTGACCTCCTCCAACTGCTGATGCACACACGCAGGCACATGCGTGCACAGACCCATAATGCCAGGGGCCTAGAAAACCCTTCCCGTGTCCTCCAGCTTCTTAAACGGTCTATGGAAACAAAATCCATTCAAATAGATGGCACTTGTAAATATTTCTGAAAGTAAGTGCAGCAAAAATAAATGATGTTTTCAGTAATTAAAATACACTATTTTAAATAACTCGAAAGAATTATTTGAAATGGGATATTTTCCTCCATTCCTGTGAAAACGTCCCATTGTTAACTCCTTTAAAATGTTTATTAAAGCTAAGTGGTAAATCTTAGTATCTCATTGCCATGTTGATAAACTCTCAGTGCTAAAGGGTTTAATAATAATGTAGATTGTAACAGCTGCTACATTCAGTGTTCTTTCCAACTTCAGATGATTTATTTTTGAAGTTTTATTTCTAAAGGCTTCCAGTTAATTGCTGTATGCTTTAATTGGGCTTCGGTATGCTCATCTTTTGATCACAGTGCAAGCAGCAAACCATACTTGGATAAATCTTGAGGGTGTCTGCAGCTTGATGGATTGTGTTTGTGACTGTCACTCCTGGGTTACACAGGATGCAGGTTCAGTTATTAGGACGGCGCAAACTGTAAGCAAATCACAGAACCTAACAGTGCTACGAGTAGATCTCTGCTGGGTCATAGCTTAAGCGGGGCTTTAAAGAAGCAGGGAGGAATAATAACCCCATTGCCCTGATACCATTTAGTCATTGGTCCCCTAGGTAAAAGCTGAAGCTGAGAAACAGTGGTGTTGAAGGTGATTTGCATTCTCAAGGTGTTTCACCAGATAATTATATTCAGTTCATATGTCTTCTAAAAATTAGATGGATCTCTTTTCACATGCCTGTATTCAAACTCAGAATAAAAGTGGGAAAATGCTCGCATCCCCTAGCTTGCAATAATATGAACAGGTTAGATTAGTTGCTTAATCTTTTATGCTGTGCTAGTATTGCAAAGTTATTCTGAACAATGTTTGCCTCATTTAATCATCTTTGTGTAGACAGTCTGATGATCATACTTGTTCAATTTATTATTAGTCACTATACTAACATGTTAGTGTCCTTACCATTAAAATGAGCTCCATGTAACTGAATGTGGGGGTTTTATTTCTGAAAAAATGTACAGCTTTCAATGTACTTTTGAAAATCAAAATTATCAAATGTAATATGCTATTAAAGAAGACATATGGGTTTCTAAACCCATACATGAATCTCATCCTGATGGTCTATATACTATAACTGTGGTTATTCTAACCATTTAAAAACCTCATCTTTTTTATTTTTTATTTATTTGGCCAGTCACTCAGATTGAGTGATAGATAAGGCAGGGATTATTAGTGGTTATTTGTGATGTCAAAAAGATTTCTTTCTTTAATTTTAAATATGGTTATTTGGTTTTATTTAGTAGCTCCTTGTGCTAGCATTACAAGGGAACAGTTGATCATTATTTAGCTTGTAATATCTTTTATTATAGTATACTCTTTTTTTCTGTCTTCTTCCATTTGTGTTCCTTCTGCAATCTTTTCAGTCCTTCACTCTGCTGGAGCGACCCTATGTGTTTAATTATTTTTTGTTACCATTACTTAAATTTTCTATTTCTGTCACTTTTTTGACACGGCTTTTCTGTTTCGCTAAACTATTTCAGTAAAGTGCACATGCATCTATATTAAGACACATATACACAGAAAAAATATAAGTATATATGGTTATGTATACAAACATTATATGTGTGTATTTACATATACATGTGCCTATATAAAAATATAGCTATGTGTATACATGTGTATACATGTGCATACACACTTATAGGTAAATGCACACATACAAAACTTACGTGCATACCATATTTATTAAAAATATATAGAAATATATATGATGATATGCATTATAATGCTGTAGACATTGAGGGGTTTATCCTTTTTTCTTATACATAGATGTTTTTCTCCCCTTCTTGAAATACAACTCTTTTGTAAGAAAGATATAAGTATCTCAGGAAATGACATATTGTTCATAAAATAGAAAGTATTTCTAGGATTTCTACAGAATACATAGTTTACATAGTTTAATCACATGCAACTTAGTTTATTCAGCAGAAGTTTAACAGAAGTTTATTCAGCCTTTACAGAAAGTAAAGATACTGTTGAGGTGAATTAAATAAAATTAGATATGATATTTAGAAGAGATACAAAATATGAAATTAAAAGTGAACTATTTTATTCCGAAAATAAGTCTGTCAGACAGCAGTCTTTGTTGAGTTTTATCTCAACAAAGTGTGTAGAGATTTATTGAAATTAAACAAAAATCAAATATTGTTTAATATTGGAAAGACAATCCTTAACCAGTAAGAGCAAAATTTCCTTATTTCTGGCTCACCAATAACTCAAAGTTTACACTGTTAAATTGTACCTAGCCATAATTTTGATGTAAATTTGTTTCTGCAGCGGCAGTTGCATCTTTCTCAGTAAAAAGACAGTCTTCCCAAAAGAAAGCTCTCATTTCATCTTAAAAAGATGATACTGGAGAAAGATTTTTAAGGAATTTGGTCATCCTAATCTGTGACATGGCTTTGAAAATCTCATCCTGTGAGTTCTGTTAATACATTATTATCCATTTTACTCCCGGGTGGGGTGGTTTTTTGCTTGTTTTAAGATTCTGATTAAAATTGGAATAGGTATGTTCACTAGCTAATATCTTTACATAACAAAAGGCAAATAATGTTGATTTTTAATGGTAAAATAAATTAAAATTCAAAAAGTGTTTTAATATTTGTAATTTGTATATTGTCAAGTAGTACATACTAGTTCATTAATTATTATGTATTTCTGTATGTTGTTTAAACTATTAGAGATTTGGAATATATTCATGTACACAGACACATGTGAGCACGGAATTATGTGTATGTATAAATATATCTGTATATGAATACAGAATGGATGTTGCGAAATAAGTTATTTTGTTCATGATTCTTCTGTCTTCAATGCCTGCCATATCTACTGGGCACTAATACAAAGTGCTTTGTGTATTTCTTAGTTCAATGTAATTGTATCTGCTGTCGCTCTGTTAGCATAAGCTAAAGCAACTCATTTTCTGGCCACTTTAAGGGAGCAATAAGCACGAGATAGTCTATGTAACAACCTAAAATATCGAGATTAACTGAGAAGCTAGGAGACACTAAATTTACTAAAAGATGCTTTCTTATCAAGGGTAATATCGATTCAGGGTGTCTCAGTTTCTTTAGGAATATATAAGGTATTTCTAGCCAGAGATTGTATTAAAACTTAGTTGTTGGTTAGCTTTATAAAGGTGAAACTCTCTGTATGTGTCAGAATAAAGGTAGGGGTACAGCCTACATAATGTGGATAAAAGTGAAGAAAAGTTTTCACTGTGGTCACACCTTTTGCTATATATCATTGTAATCTGTATGTACATGAGTCATGAGATAACTCCGTTAAACCTTCTGGCATATTTTTACTTTTTGCAGAAAAATTTGTATTAATTTTCTTGATATTCCTATTAGCCATTTTGAAGTTTCATCTCTAAACAGCTATGTGAAGATCCACAGAAAATATTTTTATCACAGCTTTTAAAAATAATCTGTCTGCATGAGCCCAGCAGTAGACTAACAGCTCAGTGAGTGTTTGAAGCTATAGACACTTTTTCCTTCCTGGAATCTTCTGCCCGCTTTTTCTTTTTTCTTTTAATACATTTTTTTAAAATTCTTTGTAGATTGTTTAAATGAAGCAATGCTTCATCTCCCACCATGTAGCCAAAATTCTGCTGTCTATAGTAGCAGTGCCTGTCACTTTCTTTTAAGCTTGCCCACAGCTTTGGGCTTCTTCATTACTGTCTTTGTGTAAGCAGCATAAATAAATTCAATTTGGATAATAAATTTAAGATTGGAATAAAGGATGAGTCTTACTTTGATTCCATTTTTTTATGTATAAAAATACATACACAATCACTTTGTTGAGTGAACGTTCCTTTAGATTAGTTCACACTAAAGAATATCCTTTATACAACAGAAAGCCTCCTTGCTTTCCCTTTAGGAGGGAGCCTGCAGAAATCAAAGTGATCCCTTATCTGATTCCTTGAGAGATAGTAAGGCTCACTACAAAAAGCAACAGTAAAAAATGGCATTCCTTCCACTTGTTCTGCTTCATTGTAGATGCTTACATATTATTTTGTATGAGGTTAATGCTATCTACCCTGAATTCAGTAATGCCATTCACTTCATTGTTTGGGACCTAATGGTTGCATAGTTACTAGATATAAGTCTGAAAAAAAAAATAACCTAACTCAGGCATTAGATCTCAGTTTTATAATATCATGATCAGAAGAATATGATCCATACCTGTTTACATGTAAACCTTGGAATTCAAAACTAAACTCACAACCGATCTGCTTATTTTAGCTACACTTTTGTCTTTGATGGACGGACAAGACATACTTTCAAGACATGGATTACTGGTTTGTTTATGAGCTAAATAACTTTCTTTTTAGAGCAACATAAGGGAAAAATACCTGTCAATGTAACAGAGTGGCTCTCACATGGTGTACTTTTACCTTCAAAAGTGATTCATTGTGAAAAGCAAATTTTTTTTGTAAATTAAGATACGGTTGAGCCAAAATCCAGCCTCAGCATACAGTACCCAAAGTAGCAGGCTGAATAAAGTGGAGCATTGTGAACGTGCAATGGGAAGAACCAAGAACCTTAGACCTGTTCCATTTGTTAAGAAATTAAAACAGCTGGAGCTCAGTCCAGACAATGCTTCTGAACAGCTGTCCAGAACATCTTCATGGCTAAGCAGTGTAATATTCAGAGCAATTCCAATGATTTGTCTTCCTACAAATACATTCTGCATGGACCGTATGAAACAGTTGTTCATTTTAGGTTGCTTGCCTCTTATCTGACATTATAAATAAAAGAAAGTCAATTAGTACATGTTTTAGTGGTGGTTCTTGCCACTTTGATAAATGTCATTATAAATGAAAAATGACTAATTGTAACCTTACATGTAGCTTGAAAAATTAACCTCATGCCCCCCATATGAAACTGAATTAAAAAAAGTTATTTGAAAACCTGCTGCTGGGAATTAATCTAGCACGTCACTGGGGCAAACAGGAGGGGAAAAAGAGCCCACTAGCTAAGCTGTTTTCATTTATTACAGTTCCACATGACAGGCAGCCTTACCTCTCCCTTCGGAGCAGGTGTCAGAAATGACCTTCTCACACTCAGATTGTGCTGTACTCACACAATGGATTTATTTCAGCTGGTGCTTCTATGTTGTTGTGCTGTTTTCATACCACCACACCTCCCTTGAAAATGGGACACTTTTGTTACACCACGCATCACTGGGCAAAACGCCCATGCATCAAGCCTGGGAGTTACAGAGATTGACAGGAGAAACAGTGTCGGATCGGACTGATAGCATCAAAAGCGCTGCAGGTTCGCTGCGGCAGTGAGGTTAGGTTTTGCTAGAGCACAGCCACCCACCTGGTACCAGCTAGGCTGGCTCCCTGCTGAGCCCATCCCACCTGCATCAGGTCTTCTCTTCATTGCCTCAAACTGAGGCGGCATATGTTTCCTCCAGCTGTATTATTCTGTTTACTGTTAACCCCCCCTAAATTTCTGTTTAGCATTTTTTCCCGTCTTTTGTTCACTCTCTTTTTTTTCCCCTCTTCCTTTTTTTTTCTTGAAAGAAATGCTTGCTAGAACTGCTCATGGTGATTGATACAGAGTGTTTCTGAGTGCTGGAAACATATCTAGTAATTACGCTGTTCAGACATGAAGATTGTATTACCTCAAATTGCCTGGAATGATGTCAATTTATCAAACTTCCTGCAAGAAGTTCATCTCTGCTGTAAAGCGATCACGTCTCTCTCTGTTAGCTTGCTTTATCTAATACAGAGGGTCCAGAGGGGATTTATCCACTCGCTTTTTCAACCTCATCCTCCTTTGGATTCTGCCAGACCAATGGGGAAAACAGAAGAGTGTGTTTTGTGACTGCCTTGTTTATTTTATCGTCTCTCAGTGCAGTGGAGGGAGAGGATGTATAATTTGATTTGAAAGTCCAAGACAGTTAAGCAACAGGGCTTCGACAGAGCAGCCGTAATCATGTCTGCTTACTGAAGTAAAACATGGTCTGTTTGTATTCCAGACAGAAGATTTCAATTATGCTTGTTTAAGACTAACAGATTAAAATGCATAAAGAGTCATTCCTATTAAGTACTGTTTTGGTGAGTCTTTAATGCAAGTACCAAAGCGTACTTCCTGGACATTTTCCTGCCTGTTTAATGCTGCCAGAAGGAACACAACGTTTGTAACATTTGCCTGCCCTTTAACAACCAATCACTGTCCTACAAAATGATTTTTACCCTTTGGACTATCAACAACAGAATGATTTACTTAACGTTAGGTGTGCAAATGTAGCATTCTTTCCAGTGCTTTCAGATTAGCTGATTTAAGAATAAATGTAAGATTAGTAAGAGACTTGTCTTATTTGGAGGACAGTTACTCAGTGGCAATCTAGACTATTATCACTCAAAGGTTAAAATAAAGCATGATTTCTTAATAACCTGAATTCTTTTGTGTGTGTGTGTGTTTGCTTTCAGTCTTCTGAGGACATGTGTTTGTATATTATTTTCCCCCCGTCATTAAGATCTGTCTATTATGAGGTAGATGATTTCCCAGTATACACTGTTTCTCATTAAAATGTGAGCCAAAACCCAAGCTTTTAATCTTATTTCTGTTTGGTTTATAGTGCTATGTAAGTACTAAATAGTTTTAAAAATGCCACGGTCACACAGGCAGACAAATCAGTTAAGCAACAGTAAGTGCTAACTAAAAAAATAGTTCTGGAATTTCTCATCTGCTCACAAGGTTCTTGTTAGCCAAAAGAATACAGACAGCAAAGTCACCAGCTATATTCCCTTAACACATTTTAACCTTCAAAGCAGCAGCTTAAACAGGGCTTCTCCAGTGCCTCCAGAACCCCTCATTTTCTCCTCTTGTGAGTGGAACCAAAGTGTCTTTAAGATTCAGAGCTTATCTAGACTCAGCTGCTTCCAACATTTCAGCTCAAGCAGGAACGTCCAGCTGGGACACTAAAAAAGCCTTTTGGGACTTTATTAACTTTACTGAGAATAAAAGGAATGATTCTTGGCTTTGTATTTTTACAAAGACACCCAGGCTCTTTAATCCTTGAGGTAGCGCATCCCTGTGATTTAACTAATTAGGCAACCCAATGATATACCGCTGGGTAAGTCTGGCAAAACCTCCTACCCTGGATGTATAGTCCAGAGCACCAGTGAAATAAAACAGTGACTGCACTCATCAAAATCCTGTTAACAAGGAAAGAAATAGGTGCTAAATAAAATCCAAGCCAGGTTTAGTATCCTTTGATAACACTTCATCTCATCATTTTCATACTACATTGCTGCTACTTCTATATCCTCCACTCCCCACATTTTTTATAATATCAGGCTTACATTCTTGATATGAGTGATTTTATATTAATGAGATTTTTTCAGGGAGTAATGACTCAAAGGAATGACTCAAGGAATTCCTGGATTATTTTAATTCCAGGTTTGATTTAAGCTTACTGATCAGCACATCTGTTTTCAAAGCTCTTCCTCAGAAAGCACTATTATTGATGTAGATTATAATCTTTCAACTGCTTGCAAGAATGAACCATCTTTTTATTATTTTTACATGGGCAATTACAAGGATCTCATGTCAGTGTCTCTTAGGAATAACTCTAACTAGTCCACGATGTTACCTGTTGCTTCCATCCTCACCAACCAGTTTAAAGACTATTCCATTATTTGATGTCTGGAATTTTTTTGCATATGCTTTCACTATTTCTTTTTAATGACCTAATGGACTACTTCAGACATCCATAGTACAAACTGTCTTGTATTACCCCATGCCAGAAAGAAAACCTGCTGTTACTGTGCCTGCTGTCGCTATTAGATTACATAGCATAAAAATCACTGTCCACTGAGGAAGCTCACGTTGTCAGCACTGTCTGCCAAAGCGACACTGAACAATTTAGGTCCTATCTCCCACTGTGCTGTACTCCAGAAAGGCATTCAAGGAAAATAAAACAACCATAGCTTGCTGTCAGGCTTAAGAATGTGTTCTGTAAAATATGCCGTGAATAATTCTCTTCTTCACCATTTCTTTACAACTCTAAGTCTCCTGGGGAAAGATGTGTATAATATGACATTTTTTTTCCTATTGTGAAATAAGAATTTTAGCTCTATTGTCAAATTGTGTGCATGATTATCTGTTAATGTGTTCTTTTTTTTTTTAAGTAAGTATAGGAAAACTCTGAGTCCCTAATCAAGGAAAAAATAAGTTAATACAGACCAAGGTCTCGCCTGTACATAACATCTTCCTACCCACCACTCTTTGCAACTGAAGTTGTTTTCTAACTTCATACAGTTGCAACAGCATAGACCTGTATTTGGACATGACAAAGATGCTATTCTTGGCAGAAACCTACACAAGCATTTAATTTTATGCATACAGCAAGAGCACAGTCACTAGTGAGATTTCTGAGTTCACATTAATGATGTAATGAGAAACAGAGCTCAAAAAATTTTTAACTATGCATACCTCTAAGGAAGGTATGATCTTTAGGTTTCTTTTTATAGTTGCTGCTGTTGTTGTTCATAACATTTTTACAGTATGGATTGGCTTTTAATGTACTTGGATTGAATGTCATAGTGTATTTCAGGCTGAAGGTTTTTTTCAGTGGGATGGATGTGTTTAAATTCCTGAGAGAGTTTTGTCAAGGGGCAAGTGTCATTGCAAGGTAGATTTGGTACAGCAATTGGAAACATGACACCACTATCTTGTGGGAATTCTTTTTCTTATTTCCTCTGTGTTGTGTCACTTCCCCATCTCCCAGTTTCAGTAGAATTCAGCTCAGAGAGCACAACTGGTTCTCCACAGATACAGATTCCTAACAGGCAAAAAAAACCTCACGGGACATTCAGTTCCTTAATAGTAGGAACTGGTTTGCATGGAAGCGGTTTTGGTATTGATGAAGTATTAGATATGGCTGTTTTCTTGCTTCTTCAGCATGGCATAATTCATAACCCCTTTTACACATACACATTTATACAGAACTCTAGAATTAAGATTAGTGCGATAAAATGTAAGCTCCTAGCTAGGAGAGTGGTAGGGCAGGAAATGAGGAAAATGATAATATGGACCCTCTTGCATTGAGGATAGGTGGTGGCAGCAGCAAAACTGTTTCTACCTTAAACACAGGATTTAAAATCCTCTCCCCATGGTAGACCCCTAAAGAGGCTGCTCAAGGCATTAACAGTATGTATAAAATCGATATAACAGCAGTGGTATATAGTGGTAAGGGAGCGGGTGGAGATGTTCAGGCCAGTAGGGTAAAGGGGTGAGTAGTTGAGAAAAATGGAGAAGAAGGCAGCAGCAGAAGCTGTGAGGAAAAAGTGAGAATCAGGGGACTTAAGGGGAATTTAGAAGCATGAGAAGTGTTTTTTTGTTTGTTTATTCTCCCCCCCCCCCCTACTTCCTAATGTAGCTTTAACCCCTTCATTGATCTGATTTTGAAGAAGTAATTCAAAAGTGCACTTCAGGGTTGTCCTCTTTTCCCTTCTGTTCCTGCCTGCAGCCTGTTCAGGTACCTGTAGCTCCCATGCTGCTTGCGTGTGAGTGGGAGGGAGGGAGGAAGGATGGAAAGAGGGAAGGAAGGAAAGAAGGAAGGAAGGAGGGAGAAA
>JANZLQ010000030.1:10824568-10836217 GCA_026212715.1 Elanus axillaris
GAGGAAGGATGGAAAGAGGGAAGGAAGGAAAGAAGGAAGGAAGGAGGGAGAAAGGGGGGAATGGGGTGGGCAACACTGAAGACAAGAAAGAGGAAGGAGGTGTATGCGTGAGAGGCTATAAATGCGACAAGGTAGTGACCGCTGCTCTTGGGAAAGGGTTCCTTCTCTCTTTCACCAGGCTCCCAGCAACTGTCCTTGTTGTCTCCCTTATGACGGCAGCTGGACCCAGGTGTTATCTCCACCACCATGCAAGTGTTCTTGGTGTATTTAAATTTAATTCAAGGGTTTAGAATTTCTATAGTGTGGTCTGGTGCAGTAACTGTACCTGTTTGAAACATTCGGCCAAATGTGATGTGATTCTAAGCTTCGAAGCTCTTGCCAAATTGGTAAACGAACAAACAAACAAGAGGGAAACCTCCCTACTGTAGCTTTCCCACCAAACATTTGGAGAGTATGAGCAGAAAGAAAGGAGGCATGAGAGGCAGGAAGATTTTGTTTTGTTCTTCTTTTTTCTTCTTTAGCATAAAACTCAACATTGAAGAATTGGGACAAGTCTTTGCAGTGTGTAAACATTTGGCAAGGAGAGAAAGAATTGTTTTTAACTATAAGGTTCTACAGTTACAACTACCTGGCCTCATCGCTTGTTTAGTACATGACATACAGCAAGACCCACTAACAGGCAAATAGCTCCTGGGCAAGGAGGGAGAAGCAAGAAGGAGCAGGGGGAAATCAATGAACAGGCATCTTTGTGGTGACATTCTCATCATATGAGCTGGAAACTGGAAGCTTGAAACAGACTTTGCACCTTGAGTCATCAATAATTTTCAAACATCATCCTCGATAAAAGATGTGGGCCTGATGGATGCTGTTGGAGTGCTGATTTTAAGTCTCCTCTTGGCTGAATTGCTTGTTGGTGCTGGTATGCAAAAAAAAAAAAAAAAAAAATTAAGTGTTTTCTGCCCCCCACCCCATTTTTTTTAACCAGCAAGTATTCTAGCATGAAGCTATTAAATATTTTATATCTAGAGTGCCTTTTTCATTAAGAATACACTTTTATTTCCTGACATTGAGAAAATGGATCAGGATCATCACTTTAAAAAATTTTGTTTAAATGTAGATTTTGAATGCCTGCCAGGACTGAATAAAAAATCCCTGCAGAACAAACACTATAAAAATCAATAGTGTTCTTTCCAGGGAGGTATATTTATCTGGTTATGTCTCCTTGCATTTCACTGTAGTACTTTGCATGGTTTTAGGCCTTTTTTCTTTCATAAAAGCAATGCCTTGTACCTGGTTAAGCTAAAAAGAACTGTTGCACTCTGTGGGCCTTAAATAAATTACTGATCATAATAATTAAACAGGTGCTTCTTAAGGATGTTTTTAATTTCCCATTTTCAATATTGCAAGAAAGGATTCAAAATTATCTTTAAATCTGTTCTTTAATATGTTATTGGCTCATACACATATAAATGAATAGAACCACTTGTGCACAAGCTCAGATTTCTCTGCATTCCCCTGATTTTCCTCTTTCCTTGTTTTTTTGAGTGAAGAACTAGTTGAAATGAAGAATTAACTTTAGCTGAGGGGTTTGATGGAGCGTTGTTTTCTACATGTGCCTTCTGGACCGATCTTTGCATGAAACCAGGCCTAATCTCATCCTGCTCCTTGTCACGGTTCATTCAGATCTTTCGGTTGAGATGCTCTGTGATCACTTGTTAACTTGTTTCAGATGGAAAGACTGACAGTTAAGCACTGTAAACTAGCTTAACTCATTTTCACTGATATGAGTTAATAAATATGTTTTCAAGTTCTGAGGAGGTAGCATCTAGCAGCGGGACAGTGAAGAACAAGGGGCTGTATAGCAGTAGCTACTCAAGTTGGTATATCTGTAGCCAAAAGAAAAGGTGTCAAAAAGTTCTTAGTGGGTTTACATCCATGGACTGTAGGCATTCTTGAACACTGCTATTTCCAAAATTGTAAACATCATGTCCAAGGTATGTATAAATGGCAGCAATTAAAAAAACAAAACAAAACAACAACAACAACAACAACAAAAGAAAAAAATTAGAGCTATGTAAATTTTATATGAAAGGAAAAAAAAGCTGTCTCAATCTGAATTGGTTCAGCAAATCCATAGTTAGAAAAATAGACCAGAAATACTTCCCTCCACATGTGGTACATAAGAGCCTCATTACATGCAAGTAAAGACTTCTCAGCAATGAACTCAGTCTCCTGACCACTGCACAGTCTTTGCAGGGAAAAAAGAAGGAGTGGTTTTGTGACAGAGGGTGGACCAGATCAAGTGTTCCTGTGGTCTTCTGTAATTGTTCAAAAACAATTCTTGAGTAAGTGAAGAACAAAATACACAAGATATAATTTCCGTCATAGCAGTTTGTTGTCCAAATGAAAAACTTGCAATGCCAGAGATAAAATATAGTAGAGTTCCTTAGCTACTACTAAGATATCCTGTCACGCAGCTGACATTGCTCTATTGGGTTTTATAAATGATGTACTTCTGCCAGCTCAGACGCAGGCTGAGAGTCTTGGCTATTACAAAGTTTTGCCAAAAGACTTTAAAGTGCTGCAAGTATATTCTGTATCAAACAGGAACATATTTTAAAGTAAAGGACTGAATTCAACTGTCCCCTAATTATATTTTTTCTCAGTTCTCATCAAGAAAATGAAAAAATATGTTGGATTCTTAAGTATTACAAATTTGGGTTGAAAGTCATATTGTCAACATTAAAAGCTAGAAGAGATGGTAGGCTTTATGATTTTTGTCATTAATCATATTTCCACTTCTATTTCATCCTCTAGGCTTAGCCAAATACTTTCATACATGGAATCCAGCTAGTAAAAGAAAAGCTTTGAGTCTGTTCAAGCAACCTGATTGTGAATGCTATTTCGGTCAAATTAGATTGCCAGAGCATGACAGCAATGTCATTAGTTTATTATGTTTTGAAGTCCTTCCCAAATATATTTCAGTTATTTTGCTTTGTCTGTTTCTCCTTTCCTCTTTTTTTTTTTTTTTTTTACCCTAAATCTATCCTTCCTGGCAGGATTCTTTGTTTTGGGCAGGATAAAATTCATGCAACGCTGTAATCAGTGTCCCCCTAAGGCTTGGTACAAATGACCAAATATTTACAGCCCATAGACAAAACCAAAACTGAAGGGATGTAGAGCTATCGCATGAAAGGGCAACAAGTCAGAACCTGTGGGCCTTTGCTCTATGACATGAGAGCAAATTCTGCTGCAGCTTGTACCCTTCCTAATTCAAATGCAATCAACCCATAACCACAAGTCAAGGCAGATTGTGGCCCACAACTTACAAGGAAATGCACCTTTTGACCATTTAATCCTAAAGTATGTATCTCTTTCTTAATATGTACTCGGAAGTACCTTAAAGTAAAATGGTGACAGACTGAACAGTCCCAGCGTCCTTCAGGCATAAGAGACAGAAATGTCTCGCAGACAAGGCAGGTTAAAGGTAGCAAGGTAGGTAAGGAGTTCCTGTCGCCTCTGCGACACGAGTGTTACCCCTTATTGGATAGGCAACAGACTGGATCAATGAGCCAAAGGACCCCAGTTATTCTTAACAAAGATCGGTCCAGTACTCACGTTCATTGTGTAGATCCCCAGAAGCTGTGGTGGCACAGCCAAGGTAAAGTCACAAACAGCGGCCAAAAAATGGTACTGATATGTTACACTGTATCTCCAGAAGTATGTATTACTGGAACAACAACTTTTATTTTCTTTAATGGAATGCTTAGGTGAATTTGCCCACTGTGTAAAAAGACAAATACATTCAAATACAAATTTTACACTAGCATAATATTTGACAGGCAGACCACAGCAGATTAAACAATGGAGTCGGTCTCAGTTAAATATCAGGCTTATAAATTGCATTTGACTGAAACCCTGGGAAGAAAATACTTATAGAAAAGTTGGGCAGTGTGGGGTTAGGGAGTATTCACAGAGAAGATCTGACCAAAGTTGAAGTGACTGTGAAAGAATTAGGGACGAAATGGAAACTTAACAAATCTCCAGTATGTAACAGCTTATTTTTCCACTGTTTACTGTCTCTGGTGGCAAGTATGGTCTTGTGCTAATGCTGAACTGTGAAGCTATGTTAGCAAGGAAAAGTAATGTTTCTGACTTGCTCAGATGAACCTGAGTCATGAAGTTCAGTTTCTGACTTGAACACACTAAGCAAATGAATGTTATGGTCTAGGGAATAGTCATGACATAGAAGTCAAAATAAATTGTGCAGACCTTTTTTTCTTGTTAAGCTTTTCATATTTTTAGAGATACTTAACCCTGACTATGCTAGTTATTTACATGTCATTCTTTTGAAAAACAATTTTCACTAGCCAAGGTAATATTTCTGGTTATGAAAGCACCTGCCTACATTTCAATGACTTCAGAGAGATGTAAGTATGTAAGAAAACACTTAAGTTCATACTTGAATAGGTTTTTTCTCAAGTGAGAAATTTAATTAATAAGTGTTAGATATGCTCACGAATACAATTAGACATGTTTCTGAATTTTTAATGAATAAGTTAATTGTTCTTTGATATAGCAAAATGATCCATTACTGAAACTCGTCCCTTGAGTATCTGAAGATATATATTTCAGCCTTTCACAATACCAGAGCATTATAAACATTGAATATGGTTTATACATCACTTTCCCTTTTATTACTAGAAATTCTTTCTGTTGATTTGGGGAAAAAGAAGATCCAATGCAAGAATGATTTTCCTATCAAATTATTCATTCATAAATAAAAGGGATAAAATTATCATTTCTTTTTTTCAGAAGATAATGAAATTTAGGCAAAATTTAGACTTTTGTCTTTTGAAAATAAAGACATCTGAGAAAAAGCTGCTTTATGTAATGCTCAAAGCTATAAAGACGACATGCAAGGTAAAAAATAACTCTTATTTGCCTTATTTTATATGCAGTCACACAATCCAAATTTCAAACATTAAAACCAACAGATGTATTTCAATATTGCTGATGTGTTATTGTAGATTTATTATTTACATCTACATCAAGTTAAATGATATAATTTGAACTTCTCTGAATAGTTGCTGTCTTGTAATTACTTCTTTTTCATCAAACAAAAATAATCTTTTTCAGTTCTAGGGTGGTTTTAAAATTATCAGGTCTATGAAACATTTTTATTAAGATGCTGGCTCTTACAGATTACGATTTACATATTTCAGCACTAGGTCTAGAAAAAAAAAGAAAACAACCCTGTAGTTCAGCATGTGTATTTTCTGTGTTTATTTATAATCACACTGAAACAACAGCCTGTAAGCTAGTTTTCTTTAAAGTTTGTAGTTGTACAACCAAAGCCTGTATTTTTAATCTGTGTGCTTTTCTCTAGAAAAAAACAGGCACACTAACTAGAAAGTGAAAGAAAACATGCAAAAAATCCACTGATTTTTGGGAACAGTGCTAATGTTTACTAGCAAGAGAAAAAAAAAGTGTAGGTAGTCCATTTTTTGTCTTCTGATGACACAGGAGGAAATTTTTGAAAACATTTCTTTTGAAAGAATATGTCAACCATTTCAAAACAGACATTTGTACGCATGCATGTGGTTTGTATATATGTATCATTTTACTATAATTCCTATTGCTAAGAAGGAAGTAGGCAGCTCAAAAAGTCTAAACAAATAATGTTGAAGTGTACAGGACGTTAGTTAGATGTAATGAAAGATAAGAATCTTTGAAAAATCTCAAGACAGATAAATATATTTGAAAATACAAATACTGAGTGAGCAGTGCATCTGCCAACTTCTCTTTGCATACTATAAAAGTGCAGATGAACACAAAACACATTTAGACTAAGAAGATAAAGTCAATTAACAGCTGTGGCTGCGCTATCTAATTCATAGCAGCAAATTTTACTGCTTCAGAGAATAAATTTATTGGAAGCTGGGTTAAAGATTAAATTACGGTCCATGGAATATCACACTTAAAAGCACTATGTGGAGGTTATGCTTTACAGGTTTACATACTACCAGAAATACTACACTGGATTAGATGGACCACTGTTTTGTTCCAGTCTAGAAATCCTAATGTCGAGGTAATGTTACCTCAGCCATGATGCTTAGCACCACTATTAGAGAAAGTCTAATAATGGCTTCTTTGCCCTCCCTTCTATACTCTGCCCCTCTGCCATCTAAACTGTGGAAAAGTATTGCGACCCTGGAAGAAACTCCTTAATGCAGTAATCAAACCAGTACCTTCTTCGGCTCCAAGAACAGTCACCTAACATTTTGCTTGGCTATCCATGCCTACTGATTTTCTTTTTTTCTCTTTCACTGAAGTTTTTTCATGGCAAGTAAAGTGTCTTCTAAGGTCTGCACTGAAAGACATTCTTGCTTTAGGAGACAGCTTCTGTGCTTTTCACAAACACAAAGGACAAAAAAATCTTTGAACTCTTAAGAGACTGCTGCATATGCTTTCTCTGTAAGTGATGTGAGTGTGAATGAGGGGAAAAAAGTTTAGACCAATCATGTTCCAGTTAAAAAGGGAACCTAAGAAATATCTCCCAGGAGAAATTAGAAGAGGTATCCATTGAAAACTGACTAAGATATATAGAGCTCTCGGAATAAACAAAGGAATAAAAGAAAAATTTCTATCTGGAAAATCAGGCATCCAAACTACAATCTCTCAACATCTGGTTCTTGCTGCAGTCTCAGGCATCAAAACCATCACCCTCTAAGCAACTGCAGCTCCTCAGTCTCCTTCAGCTTATTCTCAAGAGGCAGGCACTAAAGGCTGACACTAAGAAAACAGAAAAATCAGACCTTTAAATGTCAGGCTTTTGTTTTGGAATACTTTATTCTTCTAGTCTGAGTTACTCCACATTTTTTGTTAGTTTTTGTTAAGCCTCTGCACCTCAGTAACCCTGTGAGGCAGATCATGCTTATCAGAGTACTCACACATCAGTCTGGGATGCAGGTTTCTGGTCGTTTCTAACACAGGACAAAGTTGATGAGAATCTCAGTCCCAGTCAAAATTTAAAATCACTACTCATTTATCATTTGACAATAGATTTATTAAGACAATTCTAGTGCAAAAAAGGCTTCTGTAAAAAAAAGAAAAGGGGGGGGGGGGGCGGTGGGAGGCCTCCATTATGACAGGCTTTTTAAAGAAATAAAATCTTGAAGGTTTCTCTGGCAGCTCCAGTAATAATCCTAACTCTGCCAGCATAGTGGTGATGAATCCTTACGTTCTCACCACGAGTGTCTTTTCAGACATGCTGTCATGGGAATTGGCATTGTTAAAATGCAGGCATTGTGACAGCACTTTTCTCCTCTTACCATCACATTAGGTTCATCCCTATGTAAAAACAAACTCAGTGATCCTGGACAAACACTAGAGCAGCAAAGATGCTAATGGCTGCTAATCTGTGCTTTCTGTATGTGGGATTCTAACCTGCAGCTTCAAGCTCAGTTATACACACTGGAAAAGCAGTGAGTTTTTCTAAAACAAGTGTTTTGTGAGTTAATTTCTGTTGAAATGGTTTGTTTTCCCTTACCCTCTTCGATAATGTTTATGATTCATGATTTTGAAGGTTAAGAAAGCCCAGGCTTGTTTGCATGCCATAAATTAAAGCCGTCAGTATAAAATTCATGACTGTGGTTTCACACAGTGGAAAAAAGGATGCTGTCATTGTTGCTGTCCTTTGCAAGCTAGGGTTGATGTGTAACAGCAGGTGCCTTTGAAAGAAGCGTTGTTGGCGCTTGTAAAGGCAGACTGCCCAAAGCTGCATCTTTTTTTATTTAGGGAAAGGCCATTGTTTCTTTTGTTGCTAGTCTGTCAGGGGAAATCTTTGCAGAAGAGCTCAGGCAGATTAAATGGCACAAAAGGTTTAAGAAACATGGCTAGACTCAAGGGTTCATGGACTTACAGGTCATTGGTCGTATTTAAATATACTCATACTTGAATACTGTCCACATGATTGCCTAAACCTAGCAATCCTGAAATTGTAAGATAACCTTCAGCTTTAATACTCTTTTTGTTGGTGTTTCAGTTTTTTGAATTATTATTGTTTCTCACATGTTTCAATGCATAGAAGTATTAAACACAGTATTTTTTACATACAAAGTCTTATGTAATAATTAACTGTCATGGTGAAGCAGACTGAAAATAAGTATGATGTAGCCTGGAAGAGTTAACTCTTGGAATCTGTAATACTAAATATTTCAGAGCCTTTTTTTTTAAAGTTTAAATTTTGGAAACAAGGTAGTGTATATCTCTAGTTACAGTCTCTATGATTGTGTAACATTGACAGTTCTCACATTCTGTAAGCAAATTTAAATCCTGTGCCATTTCATATAACGCTGAATTATACCCTCACATACACTAGAAACCTGAGTCAGTCAGATAAGTTTCAAGAGTATCAAATGCAACATTTTTTGGAAATAGGGGTTCTATTTCTGTGTTGAAGCTGATGTCACTAAACAGGATTGAAGGTAATTACAACTTGACTTGCTAAATCTGCAAATAGCAGTATTCAGTCTTCTAAGTTGCATCAGTTCTGCAGGTCTGCATGCATGATTCTTCATGACTTTTCCAGTATGCTAAAATGTGACATTAACTTTAAACTATAGTCAAATGCAAAACATCAAATTGATACAAGTACAATTAAATATTTCAATCTTATGAAAATGAAATGTTGTAATACTTATATAAAATGGGAGATGTTAGATTTTTCTCATTGATGTTTTTTCTTTAGAATTAGCACAGTTTGACAAAACACAATCTTCAGCAAGCACTGTATTGTCGATGGGGCAGAAGAAGTTGTTTATAGTTTGTAGCTTGTTGTCTCGGTACCTTCAGTCCTAGGTTTTTCAAGTTAAGAGTCTCATTTTTTATCCTTTTGCCTGTGCCTTCTGCCCACCATTCCTTTCTGATCTCTCTAAATATGAAATAATATTGAAATAGCGCACAAGCTATAAATGACTCTTTTGATAAGCAAAATGTCCAAAGTCAAATCATGGCAGAGGACTGTCTCATTATGTTGATAGGAGAATGCAGCACCTCTGTACACCCTCCACATTTGAATATTGAAAGGAGGGATAATTACAAGAAATATTCAATTTGCATTTGATTTGTTTGACTAGCTCCAATCTGCAACAGTAAGTGCTTTGTGCTTCCATTCAATATTTTAGTTGTCAGCAGATGTTCAAAGGGAAGTGCAGTTCCCCGTACATTGTAGCTGACATCAGGGAGTATGTTCATAGTTATGTAGAATAATATCATACAAGAAAGTGACATACTGTGATTGCAAGTTGCCTATCACTGCGCAACATTAGGCTTTGGAAGATGGTGCATTTTCTTGCTGATATATTATCCCTCTCTAAATAAGCTGGTAAAATATGAGAAGTAGGTTGCCTGGGATATCCTAAGGTACAAAACAAAAGTACACAGGGAAGTGTTTAGATATACTTCTTTCTCTGCTAGAGCTAGCAGGCCATTTAAGATTCTTTTTAGCACAAGTCTTTTGTTAGTCAGAGTAAAACATGTACTAAAGCTAACTTTTCTCCTGAAAAAAACATTGGTAGCTGGAATGCTGTGTTTCCTTGTGTAACAGCTGCTCACATGTTGTGGCACCTTCCATAATCAGAATTGGGCAATGGATTACATAATTTTAAGAAAAAGTCATGGCATAGCTGCATCCTATACCTGAAAGTGAAAAAGGAGGAGAGCAGTAAGTGGGGAGAACCATTCCTTGGGGCAGCAAAAGCATAGTGCAATCTGTGAGGTTATCTAATCCAGCTCAGACCACCCTAACCCCACATTTTTACTGTAGTCTTAATTTTCACTGTTTCATGTAATATACCAGGTAATGTGTTATAATCAAACAGAAGATCCCTTTCTGTACTTGATTGTATTCCTGAAGTCAAGGAAGGCATTCTGGCAAAACAGAAGTTGGAACTGATTCTGACCTGGTATTTTAAGGATTTGGAAGTTGACACCCCCCTGGAATTCAATCTGAAGTGCTTAGCACACAAGGAGCACTCCTGCTGCATGCATCACTGCACAGCAGCTTGGCATGACGATGATCACGGCAAACAAACATGAGGGGAATGATTAAACAGTATGGCACGTGTACCCAAGATAAGTAAAACCATGGCAAAACGTTTTGACACATACTTTGGGATGATTTTAGGTGGCAGCAGCAGAGATCCTAATCAGATCACTCAAATGAGGGGCTGAGATGTCTGACCTGTTTCAGAGCTCAGTCCAGGCTCTGATTACGTGCCTTCTCTTTGGGTACTCAGCAGGCTGTGGTGCAGCCCCCATCACACAGTGGCTTTGAGTACTGAAAATCTGAAGAAAATCCTGGCCTGCAGTTAGGATAGGGCCCTGTGATGTAGAGCCAGAAACATTCTTTTTCTCCAGTAATCTCCCAAACTGGGTCTACTCTTGACCCTGAGGATCTTTGTGTGGCTATTGACACTGTTTTAATTAAAAAAAAACCAACCAAAAACCTAGTGAGAACTACAATTTCTCATGTAGCAAGTTGATGAAATCCAAGGCTTTTTGTGAACAGAGCTAAACTCTGACATGCTTGAGTTAAAAATCTTCTCCATGTAAAAGGAAACACTGCCTCTACTTGAAAATTGGAGGCATCACCTGTTATATTGTTTTCCCTTCCAGATTTAACATTTAATTTTTTTTTCATAGTATATGAGGAACTATGAAAATCTACATATTGGGAGTAGTATACATTCTCATGCTTTTTAACTCATGATAAAGGCAAGGCACCGACGAAGTGTATACCAGACCACCAAAAGATAAAATGGAGAGGGAGAAAGGGTGAGGACATAGTACTCCCAACTGTGTAAGTATGTTCTCTCAGGACAATTCTTCTCTCCTTGAAGGCCATGGTAAGTAAGTGTAGCACAATGTAAAAGGTAAGTGTAAAAATAGAGTTTGTTTATGAAATAGATATATTTAAATATGAAAAATATTATACACATACACAGAAATAAATAAAAGGACACTTGTCTATTAATCCTTCTCTCAAAAATTGGGACTCTATTCACCCTGTGTACTATCCAAAAGACATGTTCTCTGTGGTTTTTAGTTCATCTACAGCACTAGTGATTTACTTTTTATGTAAACATCACAAATTTAGATGTTCTGTCACTGAAAAGGTTGTTGATCTAGGCATGCATATAATCACTTATATTGAATACAACCTAAGTTTTTACTCAGGTTAAAACATCCTTTTCACCTAAATGTTGACTTCTTTATTTTTTTAATTTAATTAAGTGTTTTGGTTTAACGCCAGCGAGCAACTAAACACCATGCAGCTGCTCACCCCTTCCCCCCCCAGGTGGGATGGGGAGAAAATCAGGAAAAGAAGTAAAACTAGTGGCTTGAGATAAGAACACTTAAATAGAACAGAAAAGACGAAAGTAATTATAATGTTAACAACACTAATAAAATGACAACAGTAATAGTAAAAGGACTGGAATATACAAATGGTGCACAGAGTAATTGCTTACCACCCGCCGATCGACACCCAGTTAGTACCTGAGCAGCGATCCCCACTCCCCCACCACCCAGTTATTTCCTGAATGTGACGTCCCATGGTATGGAATACCTCGTTGGCCAGTTTGG
>JANZLQ010000030.1:10842686-10861991 GCA_026212715.1 Elanus axillaris
GCCGCCAGCCCCAAGGCATCTACAGTTTTTTTCAGGCAGCTACTAGGATTATGGAGAATGACTAAGAAAATTAATTAAAAATTGAATATACACCAAGGGTTGTAATTTACAGCCCATCAAGTTCAAAATATTTTCCTTAGTTCATAACATGTTCCACATGTGTGTTAAAATTCAAGAAAATTAGTCTCAGCCTTATATATTATATTTCATTTTTTCATAAAAAGTTACTTAAATGCTTTCATTAAGTGGAACATTTATTTAGATATTAAAGGAAATTATGTTGAAAATGTAAATGATCTATTTGACACCAAAAGGGGAAAGAGGCAGTAACAATTTTAATTAAAAATTCAATCCTAACAGGGTTTGCCCTCGTCAACTTAGAAATATTGCACAGGCACTTTATTAAATTACAAAGTATCTGGTTAAAAACTATTCACTATGTTATGTGCTAAATCATCCTTCTCCACACTAGATCCAGTTTCTACGAAAGTCCGTGGCAGAACTCTGACTCTAGAAGGTAACATTGAATTTATGATGTCATAGTAGTTTCCCCAATGGGATAAAATGATATGGCTGGGCTTGTTTTAGATCTGGCTAGGTGGACCTACAAGGAAAAAAAGAGGAATGTGACATACACAGATATACCTGTTGTCCTCTGTGCTGATCTTTGGCCGTCCCTACCAAGATTATATACAGGATTCACCTGCTTTTTTCCCCTCTCCAGAGCAAATAGACAGAGACAGAAAGTGGAGCAGCTAAAGCACTTGCATTATTTTCCATTTATGCTGTAATGTGTTTGTTTTGCCTGTCGTGTTTGAGAGGAAGGATAATACTTTCTTACTGGAAGAAGCCATCAGCAGCATACTAATTTGGAGTTAGCACAGGAAGACGGAGCAAACTGAAGAAGCTGTGGGTATGTTTTGAGGCATTTGAGATTTCAGGGTCAGAATACAATTAATGGTTGAGGCAGGAAGGGATCTCTGTTCCTGCTTATGTTCTCCTGTGGCAAAAAGACATTTGGGCTCAGTGTGAATCTCTCCTGGCTAAGACTTTAAAAAGCTGGTTGTCTCCCTGTTTCTGCCATTGACCTTGAAGTATGGTTTTGTGTAAGTACATTCACCTCTGAGTGTTGTGTGTCCCCTATCCTCCCCCCACTTTTTTTTCCCTTAGCCTTTATCTCTCTTTCCATTTGAACTGTAAGGCTTAGGAGAAGCAATGTCTCATGGTAGGTGTAGTTATACTGCACAATGAAACTGTCTTATTAGCCAGGACCTATATATGGAGCTGTAGTATCAATAATTAATAATAAGCAACTCTGGTTCACGAACTGCGCCTGATTCCTGATTCATTAGAACTAAAATTTATCCTAACTTTAACTGGATCCTGAGATCCCTGTAGACAGGCCATACAAACCTACTTACAGCCCTACCAGCCGTTTCACTAGTTCGTATTATCACTTGATTTTATCTTTCCTGAACTAAATGACCTCTTCGTGCACATCAGCAAAAGGAATAGATTGACATCAGCAAAAACTAGGGCAGTATAAGCTGTACCCTAGCTGGTAAAATATTGTCTGAGGAATTCTTAATTCCTGTAGCAGTTCATAATGCAGTATAAATCAAATCAAATCATCACAGAACATGGAAGTGACTCTCATTTTTGTGCTTTGAAGGGGTGAACCATTCCTTCTATATTGAGACAGTCTAAATACATGGCTCTAATGCTTCTTTTTGTCTAAACTTCTTAGCAGTAAATCCAACAGCTAGGAAACAGTGGAACAGAGAGAGAATGTGGATGTCTGAATCGGGCCACCTGCCTGATCCTCCAGGTCTTGACCTGGGGAAAACCAATTTAATTTTTTGCCAGTGAGAATAGTTTGGATAGTGAGACACCTCTCCCCTCTCCCTTTTCCCAGGTTCCCAGCTCTCAGGGCCGTTTCTCCAACCTTTTCCCTCAGCCCTTTGGCCCCTTCTTCCCCAGGCTTTCCCTGAGGCGTCCACCCGCCCACCCGTGGCTGAGGAGCTCGGCTGTGCCTGGCGGTGGGGCCGCTGGAGCCGGCTGGAACCGGCTGGAACCGGCTGGGTCCGGCCCAGGGCAGCCCCGCCGCTCTCCTCACAGCAGCGGCTGCCCCTGCAGAGCCTCCCGCCATCGCCGCTGCTGCTGCTGGCGCCGGGGCACCTGCACCCGGTACAAAGATTCAGCAAAAAGGGGAAAACCAGTCTTGGCTGGCAATGTACTTCGAGTAAGCACCTTAAATTCCAAATGATTATGTTTAGTAACAAAACACATTGTGGTTTTGAAGACCTGTGCTGTGTCTATTTTCTTTCTTTTGCTGGAGGCTGTTATTAAAATACAAGGCCTTTTCCTTTTGACTGTTTTTCATTTGATCTTGCTCTGTGGAAGGTTTTAACATTGGGAAAGTCCTTTTATCTCAACCCAAGGAAAGGGCAACATGAAAAAGTATGTATTTTTTAGTTTGAGCGGAGCCTGTGCTATCAGGGACTGTGCCATTTGGGAGATAACCCTGTCTTTGCTTCTTGAGCTCCGTCTGAAGGGGCAAAGTAAAAGTCTGTGGTTTTGTGTGAGCTGAGCTTGTGTAGCCAGGGAATATACCATCAGGGAGATGCCTCAACACCTTGCTGGGACTGTGGTAGTGTACTGGGAGACCCAGTTACTACCTTGGACAAATGTGTGTATTTTGTTTTAGTTAGTAAGCTTGTCCTGTCCTGTCAGAAGGAATTCTGAGGTGGCTGGGTTTTTTTTCTTCAGAAGTGTAACATATAAGCAAAGCATAAAACACACACAGAAAATACAAATAAAAACCAACAAAACAAACCCCCCAGACATAAAGCCTGATTCCCCACTGTGCCATACTTTTGGGCAATAATTTACATTGATGCACTGTGGATTTAATTTCCAGGAGCTCAAAGCAACTGGGTCTCTGAGTAAGCATCTGTGGTTCTCTTTTGCCTGAGATCTTTTGAAAACTGAGCCAACGGAGAGCAAAACAATAAGCCTCAATACTGTACGCTTACTTTGTAGTACTCTTCTGTAGTTGCAGGTGCTATGCGTAATACAGGTTAAAAGATCATTAAGACTTGTGTTAATTTAGCACTGAAGTTGTGTTAATTTAGACCAGGGAAGTAGTTAGAATTATTCACCATTCTTCTTTAAAATTTTGTTAGATTGCATTATGAAGAAGGCTTCCAAGTTTACTAGAAGTTCTGACCTTACTAAAATTCAGACCAGGAGGAAAAGCAGAAAAACTGGTTTAGATAAAATAGGAAAAATGTCCTCCAGCAGTTAGTAAAAATATGATCATTTTGTACCCCAGTATCCAAATTGAAACAAGCGTAAGAAAATATGCTTACTCCTGTAATATTTCTTTGCAAAAATGGGCTATCTGGAAAGAAAAAAAAATAATGTCTGACTTTTGTTCCTCATGGAAACACCACTGAAATTCTGAGCTGTTAGAGATCTTTCTGCTGCTGCTTATTAGAGCTGGTCAGACACTTGATAAATGTTCAAGAAGAAAACCAGAAATACCGAAGAGTAACTGACAGTGCTGTACAGCCATTTAGCTGTTGTTGTTCAGGATTTTCATAGCTTGCATTTCAGATTTCAAAATGAATTTTCATTATGACTGGAATGAAAACGCAGGATTTGGAAAAATCTGTTAAAAGTTCAGAAAAAGATGTTTGCTGAAGGCATGAAGAGTTTTCATTTGTGTCATGCTTAAACCTTCTTATTTATTTACATAACATTGTATATTAATGCATTGAACTTTTGCTAGAATAAAAGTTAAAACATAAGTAATCTATACTGTAGGATTAACACAATAGATTTGGCACTAATCAAGTGAAAAATCATCATTATTCATTTGGAGTCTTTCCCACAAAAGATTTCATCAAGATGATGATCCAAGAAATGCTTCCATGTGATAAAACCGCACTGTTCAACTGTTCCTTCAAGAATATTTCAAGTTGTACAAGCATACAAGCAGCACTTGAGGATGAAAATGGCTTGGCCTGTGGGAAACACCTTGTCTCATGTTATTGAAGCAACAGTGGAAAATTAATGTCTCTCTCAGCAGCAACCTAGTCAGCAATATGTGCTCTAAATGAAGTAGAAGGGTGAAGGGAGTATATGCCATGTATCATATTGATTGCACTTTTGTGTTATGACTCGCTTCAACCTCTGTGCTGAAACCAACATATATGAAATCTACCAACACTGAAATGGACTGTGGTTTGGGTTTTTTTGTTTGTTTGTTTGTTTTTAACAACACTGTAATTACACTACCTGAGCCTGATACTATAATTACAACAGTTCAACTCCATTAGGAAAACCCTTTCATTTTAACTTCAAGATGGAGTTAAACTGAGTTAACTTCACCAACGTTCAAGAAGGGAACTAGAGAAAACTGAAAGGAAATGTTAATGTAACAGGGTCATTTAGGAGAGGTTAAGTTTTATTCTGCTGTCAATAATTAACCAACAATTTTGCATGTTTAGGAGTAGCCATCCAGTAAACCTGTTATCCAGGAACACTCAGTGAATTCAGTAAATCAGTTTTTTTTAAGGCTTTTTTGTGTGTGTGTGTGTTGTATGGGCTCAAAAATGTTGGGAGTCATTCTACTCATGAATGGTTGTTATAATGCACTGAACAGTGAGGAAAAAAAGGTGTATCTGCACAGTCCTTTGCATGCTGATACACATAGTCTAGTGCTTTCCAATGCAGATGAATGTGAGCCAACTCAAAATCCAAAGCCATAAGCCACCATTAGAAAGACGCAGGCTGTTTCTCCCCAGACACCTTGTGCTTATGGAATCTCGCTCTCTCTATCTTTCCTGGGAGCAGGATGTTGGGGATGATTAGGGAAGGTGGAGATAAATCAGAGCACTCCAAGCATTCTTTGCTCTTTAGTATCTTTCTTAAGACTGTCTATGCCTCTTAGTGGAGTATCCAAGAGGGACAATCACTCACTACTTTACCCCTGCTTCCCATGTGTTTGGAACAGCCTGAAGGAAATTGTTCCTCCCTAATGGCTCCAGCAGAGGCAAGACAGCTGTACCTTGCCCTTAAACAGGCTGTGATTCTACATCTAGCCCATATTGGACTGTTTTGGAAATTTTAGCAGACAGATGTGGACTTTGGAAAAAGTGTTACCTACAGGGGCCAATACCCATAAGGTGTAACAAGTTTAAACTACTTAGCTTTAAGCAACAGTGCTAGTTTCTGTTATTTGAGAAAAGGCCTAAGATTTCTAGCTGCCTTAGTTTGGTCATGAAATCAATTCTCTCATGTCACGTTAAGTAGTTGTGAGCTGTAGTTGTGAGGAATGCAATGTTCATTTTCTTCCTAGGTGATTACAACATTAAGCAGCAGGGGTAGCTTCCTCACCTCTGATGGCTCCTAGTACTCACACAGAGTCTGCACAGAGGTATTATGTTGTGCTGTTATTTACAGCTATAATGTCAAGCCCCTCCACATTTGCAAAGTTATCTGTATTTGAACTCATGCCAGCAGAAAAAAGAACACACACAAGGCAGTTGAAAGCCATGTTTGATTCCCCTTCCCCAGGCAGTGCTTCTGTTGTGCTGGAAGGGGTAGAATAAGATAAACACCATTACCACCACTGTACATGATCTTCAACTGTTTGAGGAGCCACAATGAAAAAAACAACTGTTCTATCAAAAAAGTGAATACCTAAAAATGTATTTCAAGTTTTCCTTGGTTCTGCTAATGGTCATGAAATTTCAAGCATGTTAATGTTGCTTAATGTAATAATAAATTTGTATAATCAATCACCATATTTCTATGCCATTAGATTCTCTGGCTATGCCTGTATCATTAGCAACAACAATTCACTACCACAGAGAATGTAGGTGAAATGTTTGAAAGGCCATGCCATTTTTATGTTACTGTTAAGATTATTTTGAAGCTGAATATAGGAATGCATGTGTTTATGGGCAATAGACATACTGAATTTCTTCTGGCTATGCCAATTCTGTAATCAGGTGACTGTGTCACATCATATTTCTTACTTCTTGTTAGTCTAATGGGGACAGAATTCTTTTTTTTTAATTTGATGCAAGTTTGTACTCCTCTGTGTATCAATATTTATTTCTTCCTCAAGTTTTTCTCCACAAAGAAATTTATTACCTCTTTGACCTTCACTGTCATTCAGGTTTTTATTTTGTCTTCTGTGCATTTACTTCTGACACTTGTTTTGCTTGGTACCTTTGCTGTTCTTTCTATTTTCTTTGTTCTTTTTCAGTCACCTTTGTATGTTTTTAGTGCTCATCTGCAACATTCTTAAAATTTATACTGATGCTGTAGTTCTTCTAACTTTGAGGTTTTAGGAGTTTAAAAATTTCTAGGAGGGGGTTGCAATATATTTTTAAAACATTTTTTCAGATCTCTTTTCGCCATGCTCCCATTAACAGCTGTCCTCTTGTTTCTGGATCCCTACTCATTTTGTTAAATTCATATTTTTTTTGACCTCGCTACATAGCTTCTTTCAGTTGCTTCCCATATCTCAGCTATTCTCATTAATTCTGAACTTTCCTTCCATTATATTGAATTCTAAAAATACCATTCTGTAATTTCACTGCCTTGGATAAAAATATTAAATGATTTGAAATTATCATGTATTAAGGGCAAAAGATGATAAACTGCTGTGCTAGATAGAAACTTAGTACCATAGTAAAATAATGTTTGACAATAGATGATGTGTTTTTACCTATATAAAGTTTTTCCTAATACCTTCTTATAGAGGTTTGGGAGACTAGGTAGGAACATTCGCTTATGTATGTATATACAGGAAGAGGTGTATCGGTATAGTTACAATGGATTTTCATAGTTGAAAAAACAAGTTTAGCTTTCAGCATAAAGATACAGCAAAGCAGATTTTCATCTGATAAAAATCAACTATTTCTTTTGCGTGGATTTTTTTCCCTGTCCTCTTTTTCTAAACAAAACAATAAATAGAAAAAAACCAACCCAACCCCAAAACCGAAAACTGTGAGGCACAGCAAGCAATGCTCCTCAGCCTTTTTCCAGTCCTGGGTCCATGGTATATCAATCTGATTAACCACTGTGCCCTAATGAAGGTACAGGCGTCCTGCAACCTGAGAGAAGAGCGTGCCAGCACTTTGTCTTGGCACAATGCCCTACTCTCTGTCACAGAATGCTGCACGGCCTCAGTAAATCACGACTGGGGGTACATTTGCTTCATGGAATGCAATCTTCCCTTTAATGTTAGTTACAAAATAAAATGTGCTGGCTGTCTACATCAGGTAAGGACAGTATATAGCTGTGTGAATGAAACTGCTGTGATGGAGAGGAAACTGTGCAGGAACAAAAAGCTGTCCCTGTGCCTTTGCCTGGGATGGAAATCATCCTGCACTAGTGAACTAGTTTCTTTCAGATTCAGGAAGACTCATTCCAGTTTAAGTAACATTATTACTCTACCAAAAGTATTTTTATTGCTAATGCAAACTGGTTTATTCCCTAATATACTCCATTTATGCACCCAAGGCCTTGCAGCAAATTTTTCCATCATTATTTTAAAATGTGATTGAGTCCTTCGTAAAGAATAGAGCTAAATTCTTGATATTATAAAAGCACTGGACATTGAACACTTACATTTATCCTTGGGCTTACTAAAGATGGCAGGGAGGTTCAGAACATCTCTATCCTACCCATGATTCAAACCTGATCTATAGGGATTGTCTTTTCTTTCTGAGTGAGAGATAATTCAGTCTGCAGAATTGAGCTTGACAGAATTTTTTTTGTCGATTATGTATGAAGTTTTGAGATACAGAATTCTATCCACTAGGGAGCATGGATAAAACTGCAAAATTCAATTGCTTTAAGGATCTTTAAGACCTCAAAAATTGGACTGGATTCTTTTCTACTGAAAGCCTAAAACTTCATCCAGCAAGATAGCTCAACTCACATCTGTATTACAAATGATTTACTATGGTAAAAGTAAATATATTTATTTCTGTGTGTCCTGGTTTCAGCTGGGATAGAGTTAATTGTCTCCTAGTAGCTGGTATAGTGCTGTGTTTTTGAGTTAGATATGAGAAGATTGTTGGTAACACACTGATGTTTTCAGTTGTTGCTAAGTAATGTTTAGTCCAAAGTCAAGGATTTTTCAGCTTCTTATGCTCAGCCAGTGGGAAGGCTGGAGGGGCACAAGAAGTTGCGAGGGGACACATCCAGGGCAGTTGACCCCAACTGGCCAAAGGGGTATTCCATACCATGTGATGTCATGTCCAGTGTATAAACCGGGGGGAGTGGGGATGGGGGGATCGCCGCTCAGGGACTAACTGGGTGTCGATTAGCAGGTGGTGAGCAATTGCATTGTGCATCACTTGTATATTACATTTTTATTATTATTGCTATTGTCATTTTATTAGTTATCATTATTAGTTTCTTCTTTTCTGTTCTATTAAACCGTTCTTATCTCAAGCCACGAGTTTTACTTCTTTTCCTGATTCTCTTCCCCATCCCACTGGGTGAGGGAGGAAGTGAGTGAGCAGTTTTGTGGTGCTTAGTTGCTGGCTGGGGTTAAACCATGACATCATGAAAGACCAGTGATCAAGTCCTCTGCTTACTTCTGGAGTTACAACCACTTCTTCCAGCAGGACTTTGATTATTTGGGGGAGTTTTTCCAAATTGTTGATTCTAGTATCAGATCCTTTCTTTATTCTGTGCAGGGGGATGCTAGCAATCAGTAAATTTTCAGTTTACAGTCCTAGAGACATCTATCTCTAGTGTGAATACAGTCACAGGCATGGTAGAAACTGAATCAAAATACAGATTCTTTGGCATGAGCTGTTGGGAGCGCATGCATTCTTGTGTTCCTGCTGTGGCAACTGTGCAGGGACCGTATTATCTTGCATTAACTTCTATTGAAAATAGAAGTATTCATGTATTTTCCTCCTCAGTGATGTTTTGGTAATAAAAAGCAAGCTAAATAAGGATGTCTATTTTGGGTAAGAAACGCTAGCAAGAAATAACTCCTCTCTCTCTGTGTATGATGAGAGTGGTAGGAAAAGTACAGCAAAGCAAAGGGTAAGAAAACCCCTAAAATTTCTGAGCTTCCAAATCGGTCATGGATAGATGGTCACAAATGCCAAATGAATAACAAAAGGAAGCTAAACTCTGACTTTCCATACAAAACCTCCCTAACATACAGGGACTCTGGCTGAGTCAGGAGGTAAACGGGTACAGTCCAAGGATATGTTTTGTAGTCCTGTCTAATTACTATAGTGTCAGTTCAGTGGTTCTGTGTATAATAAAAGCTTTTTTCTTTTTAATATTTACACAGGCTAACTGGCATATCACCTTCCTTGGCCTGTTTACCCTCAGTAGACAAAAACATGTTCGGAGACTTCATGCATGAAGTGAGTGGCATTTTGATGCTTTGATCTGACTGCTGTACACACAAATGGTTAGGGCAGAAGGGAAAACTCTCAAGTGTAGTGTTCTAACAAAACAATGTCTATTGTGCCTGTAAATATGTGTGCTTGTGTGTACATGAGCATATGAGTGCATATGTACATACTGTCTTTATAATTTCAATATCTTTTAGTTTTCTTTTATTTTTTACATCTTAAAACTAGCTCATATATTTTGGATCGCTATCTATGAAGTCAAGACCCCTTATGTGGCCCATTGCCCTTCTCAGATTTTCATTGGCATGAGTTTTTAAAATTATGTATGAACTTTTATAGCAACTCAAGACTGGTGCATGAACTCTAGATTTCATCACTGCCTATTTATCATTTTTATACAATTTCTGCAGGGTAGGTCCCTGACACATTGTTTAAACAGACTCTTGCATGAAAGCTGCTGTGTAGAAAGTTAGCAGTAAATAGAGAAAGGATGAGAATGTTTCAGTCTATTGTATGCTAATGGAGAAAAAGCAGTGAGTGATATTCACCCTTCCACACCCACCCCTGTTCCTCTGCCTGGAGCTACTGAGGAAATTCACAGTTGAAAGTCTTCCTAAAAACTGTAAAAAAAAAAAAAAAAGTAGCATCTAGGAGGAGCACAGTCATGATACGTTGGCAATTTTCCAGCTGTATTACCTAGCATTTGATATGTGGTCAATATGAAGTTCACAGATAGACTTCAGACAGTATTACAGATCTTTAAAATAAAGTAAGACTAGAAAGGGGTCCAAGATAAAGCCTTAGATTAAATCCTAGCGTGCAAATCAGGATAATCTATTAAATGGTTAATGATGATCTAAGGCCTTTGGCATTAGCAGCTTCTTCCTCTTTAGCTAATACACAGCTCTCATTTCAAAGATAAGTAGTAGGCTTTTATAATCTTATGCTTGGTCACTAAAGAGGGACATTGTGCAATGCATTAGTATCTATTACTAATATTACTAGAATCATGGACACTCATGAAATAATTTAAATAGGTAAATATATTTGGGAAGAACTTAATGCATAGCTTGCATCTAATGTCACACAAGTAATCACAATGTAAGACTTTTTATAAGAAAATATTTTGTTTTGAATTGAGACTTTAGTTCTCAAATAGTTCTCAAAAATAAGTAACATCAGAGTGGATGCCCTAATTCTTTATATATGTGTTAAATTTAAATATAAAATCTAAGTCAAATGCAAATATTACAGCCATGGCCAAAGTAAGATGTAATTAGAATTGTATGAGTAAAGAAGAAGAACAGTTTTTCGGTTTACAGGCATATTCTAAAATTAAACAGGCAAAATGTTGTTTTCCATCTACAATATAATGATCGTGTGCAAAATTGAAGAACAGAATCAATTACCATGCTGATTTGTACCGACTAACACAGAGTTGCCATTTTAAGATCTACCCATTTTTAAGGCATCTTTCTAATTGTCTCCTTTAAATTTGGCAGAGTCACTCAGCACTTACCCCAGAAGTGCCTTTTGCAGTTGACTGCTGTTTTCCACTTAATAAGCATTTACCTGTTGATAGTTTTCTTTCTCTTGCTCCTAAGGAAGATGGTAATTCTAATACCCTAAAATGGATAGGCATATGCCTTGGAGTCAACATTATTGTTTACAGGATTTTGTGAAAGTATAAGCAGTGATGTTCTGTTTCCTTTAGTAACAAATGACTTATGCTGGTACATTTTAATAGTTTTGTATTACCTTCTGACATGAGATCCATTAAGATGTCACAGCTGCAGCTGTGTGCTTATAATCTCTCTCACCTCACTTTGTGTTTTGGAGAGGGGAAGGATATTGGATCAAATGCACTCCCAGGGTATGGGATGAATTTGTTATTATTGGCACATGCACAGAAGACATTTCATTCACTGCTTGATCTTCAGCCTATTGAGGTCACTAGAAAAACTTCTATTGACTCAAGCAGTGTTGGATCAAGCTCTCAGAGAGCTGATAAATGTTATCTAGTCCTTGTCAACAGTAAAAAAGGAAAGCAAGCATGAGCTATAAAAACCTGAACTACTTTTTTCCACAAAGAAAATGTCTATTTCCAACTTGTTTAAAGCCGGGAAAGTTTCAGCAACCAATAAAAACTAGGGAATAATAATAAAGAAATCCCTTTTCCTAATTGTATTTTTTTTCCTATTTTCTCTTCTTGCTGTTTCTCACTGAACATATTTTTCTGCCTCTTTGTCGCTTTCCAGGGTCTTCAGCTAACTTTCAGGCTCCCAAACGTGCCATTCAGTATTTTTTTTACCCTTTACAAGAGAGTATACTCCCCTCCCACGTTGGCCCTTCTTCCCAGTTTGGTTGTGTTTGTTGTTTTGGGGTTGGGTGGGTTTTTTTTGTTTGGTTGGTTGTTTCTTTTTTTTTTTATGTTTTTGTTTTGGTTTGGTTTGGTTTGTTTTTTTGCTGTGACCTGTGTCCCATCTGCTTCTACTGCTAGTTTTGTGATAAATTGGTTGTCCTTTCTGTCTCAGTGGTTACATCAGGTCTCAGGAGTGAGATGTCTTTGGAACACTGAACTATTCAAATAATTCTGTGACTTAAAAGTCCTGCAACTTCCACTCACTACTAAATCATTTCCCCAAACTATTACCAGACATAATAGACAGCATCCTTTTTTAGTAATCCAATGAAAGGGAGGTATCCAGAAACTGAGAAATATTAAGAACAAATTCCTTCTTGTCTTACCAAAATAAATAGACTTTCGGTTCTGTGATCATGTATCAGACAGCACTGTAACTATTAGCTATGAAAGCAAATTAGCTTGTCTACTCCCATTATAATTTAGTTTACAGTAAAACATGTCTTCTGGTTAGTCTAACCTAATCTCCAGTGAAAAATTGAGTTGTACCATTAACCTGAGGGATTTTTTCCAGTTGGCAATAGTTACTTTGTCTTTCACTATCTACTAAAACATTTGAATGAATGTTACAGACCTGTAACTTGAGGGTACTATACATAACAAATGAATCCACAGCATCTAGCTGTCATGTTCTAGGAATTACTTTGGTGTGCACAGATAGCTGGCCCCAAGTTAACCTGGAGGATGGTCAAGAGATAACCTAGTGCCATTAGCTTTGGGTTCTTGAAACCACAGGCCATTTGCTTCCAAAGAAAATCAGCAAGACTTAAAAGCATACTATTGCAAGATCAGCATGAAAATCCTCTTAAATCTCACAGCCCATAAGGATTATATGAAGGTTAGCAAGGTGCATATTACCATTTTCTATGAACATGCACACACACAAACACACAGGCAGAGGCAGATATATAAATTTGTTCTGAAGGACTTTTCTTCTACACTAAGCAAAAAGGGGAGAAAAGGAAAAAAATCTCCTTCTACATCACAACCTGTAACTTTCTTCATTACTTGCCATCACAAAATGTCAGCTGGGCTGGACACTGAGCTAGGTTACCTAACCTTGGATGACACATATTGTTTTGAAATGTGGTGTATGACAGTAAGAGCCACATTGTTCAAATATTGTGCTGTTGTGGTGCTGGAACACTTCAGTCATTGATTTATCTGTCTTCAGCAAGTATTAACATCTGCAGATGGTTGCCTGGCTACAGGAAAATTAATTTTAAGTTTATGCTGAGTACCAGGTGTGTACAATGGCCCATGCAAGAGCCTTAGTTCCTGCAGCATCCAGACTTGGAAGCTGTCAGAGCACGCTGCAGTTCTCTTCCAGTCTTGATAAATAGGCTTTCCTTTCTGCTCTTAAAACCAAGGTACAGGCATACAGAGGAGGGAGAAGGGTGGGGAATTTCATGTCTGGGCTCCCACTCTAGATAAAAACTTAGGTATAATCTTGGGGATTCAAATCAGCGCAAGATATGTTGAGTATGGTGGGAAATTGGGTGGGTCTCAGTTACACAGCTAGCCTTCCTACTTCTCTGGTGTCATTCTCTGTAACGGTTTAATAGTTTAGTGTTAAGATTCTGTAAAGGACTTTGTAGCTGTGTTGTAGACTGTGTTTGTGAAAGATGTCTCAACATTGCTGGAACATCTTGATACCTAACTTTGTCGAAATAACAGATGATCAATTCTGGGAGGAGCGACGACACCCCAATAAAAGAACCACGGCCACCAGCACCCAGTGGAATTTCCCCAGCTGATGTACAATTCGGACTGACGGGAAGCCGCAGCTCCGTGGTGGTAGCTATAGCACCTTTACTCCACTTTTTTTTTTCCTTCTCTTTCTCTCTCTTTCCTGCCCCTCTGCAAACGTTAGTTTGATTTGATTTGTTCTTGTTGTTGAAAGCATTAAATGTTTTGTATAAGGTATCTGACCTCGTTTGTGTCTTAATCTCACTCTGGGAATAACAAAGAATCTCCCCAGACCTGGCCATTCCAGGTCTGGACAGATACATTCACAAGTGGAGCAGACTTAAGTTTTGCTGCTATATTACCATATTAAGTTAAAGTGCAAAGAATTTCCTACAGAAAAAACACCTTTCTTGTCAATTTACGAGTTTGTTATGAGAAAAGGAATGTGGAGCTACCTGTAGATGCCGCAGCAAGAAATTTTTTTCTTCAGTGAGTTTTCACTTTTTAAGATATTTTTACATGGGGTTAATGTTCATGAAATAGAGGAAACAGTGTTCAAAAGTTTGTTGCACAGTTCTGTATGCATATTTCAGTTCTGATCAGCACAAGGTGCTCTTGGTCATCTGTTGAAGGGAATCAGCCGGTAGCATCAATATTTTGTGACAGCTGCAAATAAAGACTAAAATGAAACCACCAGACTGATTTTCACTAGCAGAAACTGATCGTAGATATCCAGAATGTAACAGCTAATGTGTTCATCTTCTGTTTAATATCATTCAGAGTGTGTGTGTGTACTCTTGTACTTAATGCCTCTTTCTTTTTAGATATCAGCATTCATAACCTTCTCTGGAAAGTAGATAAGAAGGAAGATCATGATAAGCAATGCTTTGGGTGTTAGTGATAGAAATTGGGGAGGCTGCCAATATAAAGGTATTTAGAGCCTGTGCACCAGTTCAGTGCTTACATTTTCTTCTTCCAAGAAACAGCTGCATGTAGCCTTAGATTAATGGGAATGTAAAAACAACAGCCTTTAATTTTATGCAGCTAATATTTCAGAAAATATCAAAGCAGTTGATGTAGTGTCTAATGAACTACAGAGTACAATCTTAGTTACTTTTGTGTCTTTTTGTACACCAGAGAAATTACCAAAACTATACGGCTACTTTAAGATAAGTCTTTCCTAAAATGATTCAACAGCGCAATATATAACCATCTTATGAAACTCATTTAACACTGTTGTCCCTGGACACAAAATGAATTTCAATCATGTAGATAGAATGAATTAATTTTAACTGTTGTCATGATTACAGGTCTAGCTGCACAGCTGTTGTCCTTTTGGTCTCTGTATGTGCATCCACTGAAGTACCAATTTTCAGGCTTTTACCAGTCCTAAACCAGAAATTATCCTAAACACAGTGTGTGCATATCTTTTGTACTTACTCATATGCAGAGGCCTGTGAGCAACCATGAGTACAGTGTCCAGTCAACTTTTCATAACCAAGTAGTATTTAAGTGAAGAAAGAATGCAGATAAAAATTACTTTAAAGCAGGAGGCAGCACCCAAGACTCTTTAAATTGTTGTTTCTTTTATAATGACCTAAAGTGGACCAGACTTTTCAAAAAACCTTTAAAAACCTTTATGGGTGGGTCCCTGTATTTCTGTTTATTAATTATCTGTTTGAGAAAAAGGGAGATGGCTTTGAATTTCAATCATGCTTTTGTGTCCACTGTTCTGGGACAGCACGTGGGACAACAGGTGGATGGATGGATGGATGGATGGATGGATGGGAACAGCTTAAAATTATGAAAGCTAAGAAATCAACTTTGTTTGAATAAATCAGTTTGCTTCAAGACTGTCTTACCTCACCACCATTGAGGTTTTTCCTGTTAGCTTCCATACATCTCAAATTAAATCACCTCAATAATTTAACCAGCAGATAGTTTTCATAAATTTATGAAGCGTACACTTAATTCCATGACAGCTGTATTCTTGAATACAGGTTATATTCTTCAATGTGTTTTAACTAGATCCCCAAACAGTTATTTTTTTTTCAGGATAGGTGGTAACGATTGAAATTTTAATAGTATGTTTTACAATTTATCCCTAAAAATCTTTACAGCTCTTTGAGAATATTTTACCTCCATGTTCTAGACAGTACGGATAGAAACTGATGCAGGTGCAAAGTACCACTGATTTTTTTTAGATTCCCTGATCGTCAAAGGACTTAGGTATGTGCTTAACTTTCTCCTTTATGGCTATGCACTTTCAAGTTGTGGGACTGCAATGTAGATACATTTAAGCATGGGAATTTTTGTCCCTGTAGTTGGGCCTTGTTTTTCATCTGATCCAGGACAGAAACTTTGGTCTGTTATTCTATATGCTGATGAAAGCACTGATCAGAAACATGCAAGCAAAGAATGAAATATTGCTTAGTTAAATCAATTTCCATGCGTCTCTTGATTTTTGTCATGTTTGTCCGTTAGGTTATCAAAGCTATTTACTTGTCAGCAAAGATTTGTTTCCTCATGACCTGTCTTATCCTCTTCTATGACTTGGAAAGGAACACATAATACTGAATTACTTTAGGCTCTGTTGTTCAAAAGAGGAGGATTAGGGTTTGACTACAAGATTGAGCAGGAAGAGAAGCTGGGCTGAGAAACATAGTGCATTACATGAAAATATCAATACTGCAAAAGCAGAGAGCAGAGAATCAATCATAGAATCATAGAATCATTTGGAATCAGGTTGAAAAAGACCCTTAAAATCATGAAGTCCAACCGTTAACCTAACACTGCCAACTCCATCAACCATGTCCCTAAGCGCCACATCTACTCGTCATGTGCAAATTTACTGAGCATGCACTCCAACCGCCTCATCCAGATCATTGTTAAAGACATTAAACGGAACTGTCCCCAATACTGAGCCCTGGAGAACACCACTTGTGACCAGTTGCCAACTGGATTTACATCCATTCACCACAGCTCTTTGGGTCCGGCCATCCAGCTAGTTCTTTACCCAGCAAAGAGTGAAGAGAAGATGCATCACCATGTGTGGAGCTGAATGTAAGGGGAAATGTGTTTTGTGGTTTTTGAGTTTTCTGAATAAATCCACAGAGATCAGGAGGAAGCTGCATAATCCACTGGTCAGTGTGTGTTATCTGCCACTACTGTGCACATCAGAGTGTGTAACTCTTACTGCAGTCATACCAGAGACCTTGGCTCTTCAGCTTCGGTCTCATAGTTTTATTCCTTGAAGTCTTCCATTGTTAAGCCTTGGTATCAATCAAGTTGATAGCTATTAAAACCGTCGTAGCTTAAAGACTATGACATGGTAGGTGCTTGTTTCTAAAACATACTCTGAATTCTATTGTTGAGAATACCCAGTGTGTGTGTGTGTGTGTGTGTGTGTGTGTGTGTGTGTGTGTGTGTGGTGCATGGGGGTGTGTGTGCGTGGTGCATGGGGGTGTGTGTGCGTATGTGCATATTTGCACAGAGGGGTTAAAAAGAGCTGAGTGTCTAGCTGTCCTTCATGAGACCCAGAAGAACAAAAGTGGGGACGTTAGCAAAGCAGTAGTGTGAGGGAAAATCTCAATACTACTCAGTATTCAGCACTTTTAAGGAGAGAGTTTGCACCAGATTTAGATGGACAATTAGAAATAAATTAATGGAAGAAGTTACTGACTCACATTATGGTAATTAAATGACATGAATCTGACAGACAGTGGCTATTGAGGATGGGAAGAGTTTCTTGTATGATCCCCTTTCTTCATACTTTTAGCATATTTGCAGATTGGGGGATGACAGATTTGCTCATTCTTATCCCCACAGAATTTCTATTCAACATTTTAATAATTCGGCTGTGGGTAAAAGGTGAATGAATGTCATCATTACTGCAAATAGGCAAACACAAGGGAGAGAACTAAAGGCAAAGTTTCAGCTATAATACAAGGAGCTTGGACTGAACTTGTCACAAATCTGTAGTGACTTGGGATGATGCTACCCTCAGTTTTTGTAATTAAAACAAAGTAAAAATACATGAAGTAATAAAAATGTTTTGCATGGTTTAGATTCTGTGCAAATTTCTGTACCTGTATGTGTAGCCATGAACTGACCCAAACTTCTAGAAAATAGTCAGATCAAAACCCATACCAAAAGCAGAGAGGAGCAAGAGAAAAACTAGTCTGTCTGACTTCCCTTTTTCCCTTACTAGTGCTAGCCAAATTCACATCCATTTCTCAGTCATACATCATTATGGAGCCTGCCTTCATCCAGTCATCCACTCTGGCAGTACAGGGTCTCATAATTGTAATCATGAGAAAATTAAGTCTTCCTGACTGAGGCTTTAGGCTATGTGCTCCACAGAAAACAGTAAAACAAAGGGCAGTACGTGTTTGTGGATACGGATAGATGTGTGATTTGACAATTGCTGCTGACAGCTTTATCATTTTACAGAATCTTTTAGGACACTGTAATTTTCTGTTTATTGATCAGTATTCATTTTTTTTTTAAATTGTGAAACAATCCAGAAGAAGATTCTCTACTAGCTGTCCTTGCTTATTTTCTTCAGACTGCTCACAAACTTCTGATTAAAAGCTCCAGAAACTTTCTGGAATTTTTACATTGTGTAACTCCTCCAATATTTCCTAAGTGGTAGTTAGTCTTTGCAAAAATTCTGTTTCAAAAGAATAGGACTAACATCAGTCAGTGTCTATAGAACCCAAATACATTACTTTAAAAAACACTCTCAGTTTCTTTGTACAACAGAAGTGTACAATAGCCATAGAATTTTAAAACTAAACTGTAGATCTTAATGGATTAATAAAATTCAGCTATAATGTTCAACAGGTTCTATGTATTTATCTTGTCAGTAATTTCTATAGTAGAATTTTCTGGAAGGAAAGCATTTGGCAGGCCCTCAATTAAAAAATATTACAGATCAAAGTTATCGTGTCTATTTACAGTATTAGGGTGTGGTTTTTGTGGTTTTTTTTGAGGGGTGAGGGAGCCGTGGTTTTATTTTGTCCCTTCCTGGACTGGATTAAATCAGTTTTACACCTGAATTACATTTTTTTGTTGTTGTTTCTTTCTTGTTTAGTGCTCCTTTTGGAATTGATACTGCTTGCTTAGATGACTCTAAAGCTACAGTTAGAAAATACCTAAATATAAAATAGATGCATGAGTGCATCTTGGGAAGGTGGTATTATGGATGGAGAGCTGTCATCACATCCTTCACAATTACATTATCATGTGCTCCTGTGGTGTACACCTGTGGCTTGTTGGCAAGGCATTTAATTCTAAGGACTATTGAACACCATGCATTTTCATAGTGAATCAGCACAAAGTTATTTAACACAGGTGTTTCTGTAATTGTGATACATTGGGAGATTCACAGTGTTCAGTAGCCTTCAAAATTACACCCTCCACCTGTGTGGTGAAGTAGTTTAGCAATACCTCACTAATGTTGGTAATAAGCTGTGTTGTGTTCAAGTTAGGCATCTGTGTGCATTTATGCTGAGCCATGGTTCTAGCGTGTTAAAATGAAATTCCTCAGGTTTGTTATATTAAAATAATATTCCCAACTGTTCTCTTAAAGGCCCAGTACCTAGGAGCTACTAGATGAGCCTTTTCATTTTGTTTTAGAGGTATGTTGCCAATCCTCCTGGCTGTGGACTTCAAGAAATCAAACAAATTTTACCACATTCAAGAAATAGTTGTCCTGGTTTCAGCTGGGATAGAGTTAAGTGTCTTCCTAGTAGCTGGTACAGTGCTGTGTTTTGAGTTCAG
>JANZLQ010000030.1:10862091-10900354 GCA_026212715.1 Elanus axillaris
CCCCATCCCACCTGGGGGGGGGAAGGGGTGAGCGGCTGCGTGGTGTTAGTTGCTCGCCGGCCCTAAACCACGACAGTCATGAAACATTGAGGTGACTTTCATTCTTTATAAGAATAAACATTCTGACATGTATATAATTGTCATTATAAAACTATCAGCAGTGCTGAGACTGGAGGTGCTTGTGTAGGCTATATGTCACTTTTTTTTTAGTTTTTTAACATAAACATGACATTCTTTCCACTTGTATTGTGGAATATTTGTATTTGAAATGCCAACAAGAATTCAACCAGAGCCTCAGCTTTCAAAGGGAAAACAAGTGCTCCTCCTGAGATCTGCCAGGCACTGTGGAGTGGCCAGTTCAGCTGGCAGAAACGATCTGTGAGAAAAAGGGTCCTGACAGATCATTACCAGAGCTGGTAGCTTGCTCACATCTCACCCATAGGGGAAATTAGCCACAGGGAACTATGTTCTTCGGAAGGCCCTTGCTTTGAAGAAGATGATGTTGGTCAGCTATACCTTTCTTCTCTCTAATGTGCTAGATTCTAGGTCCCATGTGTTTGGAAGCATACCTGCCTTGAGCTTTTCCTTGTCTCAGTTACATAGCTTTTGCTTAGTATTGACACTGGAAGAGACAGCCTGAATTCTGAGTTCTCGTATGTACCATTCAGTCACTGGCCATTGTTTTTTGTCCCTCTTCAAAGTATCTGAATGGATTTTGGAGGGAGCAGTAAAACTGACATCTGATAAACCACTTGTATATCTAACCACAGTGGTGCTAAGCTTGTCAAAGAAAAGTTTGCGTGAATTTCTCTTTTAGGATAGAAAAAGTGTTTTGGGGATTTTGATTTTTTTTTCTTTTTTCTTTTTCTTAGCCTTATTCTTAGAAACAGCCAAACTGAACCATTCCCAAAACTTTCACCAGAGGTTCAAATGTTGGGAGGTTTGGCAAAGTTCCATTTTACTAAGCAGTAGGCCATGAGAAGTGTCAGGCAAATATAAGAGGTGGTGCTAAGCTGATTTGTTGCTGTGCCACTCCTGTTTCACAGCTGTGTATCTTTATTGATTTCCCTGTAGCTGTCACAGTAGCTAAATTAAATTAGCTGAAATTAAAATGAAAGAAAAAAGAGAAAAAAGGAAATTGAAGCATACTGTCAAGAGCTAAAATGTCAACGAATTGCAGTGAGTCTGGTCCAATGTGAAAGCTGCTATTTCAAGGACTATCATAGCAAGCATGGCAGAAGGCCAGCATGGATCAGCAAGGAACTCCTGATTGAGCTCAACTAGATAAAGGAAGAACACAGAAGGTAGAGGCAGGGGTGGGGTAGCTGATAGGAATACAGAAGTATTGCCCAAGCATGCAGGGATGGAGCTGGAAAGCCAGAGCTCGGCTGGAGTTAGAACTAGTAAAGGATGTGAAGGGCAGCCAGAAGAACTTCTATAAGCACACAGGCACCAAAGGAAGGTAAAAGAAATGTGGGACCACTTCACAGTGGGGCTGGAAATCTAGTGACCAATGACATGGAAAAAGCCAAGGTACCCAATATTGTTTTACCTCATTTTTTTCACTGGTTATGTTTGTCCATGTGCCTTCTGGGTCCTCAGGTCTGTTAGCAGAGTCTGTGGGAGAAAAGCATTACCAACAATAGAGGTAAGATCAAGTGAAGGTGTACTTAAGCCATATGGACACACACAAGGTCAAGTTGCCAGACAGAATGCATCCAGGGGTGCTGGGGTGCACACAAAACTGCTGTCTTTGTGAGGTTGCTGATAATTTGAAAAAGGGAAATGATACCACCATCTTGAAGATGCGGAAGAGGGAGAATCCACAGAATTACAGGCTGGTCAGCCTCACCTCGTGTCTTGGGAAGTCTTCACTAACAAACCGAATGCTTATACATAGTGCACTTTCCATACATTTCTGGACAGTAGCGACCTGAAGAAAGGCTGGAGGGTGAGGATGCTGTTCAAAAGACCACACAAGCCAGAGAAAAGGGATGACAAGAATGAATGAAGTTCAGCTTTTGTAAATATAGAGTTCTGCATCTGGGATGGAATAAACTCATGCAGGACTACAGTCTAGGTGCCAGCTGGCTAGAGTGCAGTTTTGCAGAATGCAGGACCTGGGTTTCCAGCTGGAAAACCAGTTGAACTGGAGGAGTCAGCAGTACACCCTTGCAGGAATGAAAGGACAGCCACCAGTTTGAGCGAAGTGAATCTTGTGCCCTACTCAACTCTTGTCAGATCAAATATGAAGTACTATATCCAGCTTGGGTCTCTCCAGTACATTGACACACCACGGGGACAATATAGAAAGATGAAGTCAGGCTGTTCTCAGTGGTGCACCGTGGAAGCAGGACAGGCAGTGGACATAAGCTGGAACATGGGGAAATTCTGACTAGATAGAAGGAAAAAGTTTTCATCATAACAGTGGTCAAACAGGTGGAGCATGTACCTGGAGAGGCTGTGGGATTTCTGGTCTCTGAGATAACTTAAACTCAGCTGGACACTATTCTGAGCAACCTGATCAGAGTGTGTGGGTGTAACCAGCCTTCAGTAGGAAGTTGGACTGTATGGTCTCTGGAGGTCCCTTCCAGACTATGTTTTTCTATAATTCTGTAGAAATGCTGAGACAAACTTTACATTCTATGGAAAACAATGGTGGGGGGAATTGTGCTCATGGTGACAAGGATGCAGATTTATTTTAATTATGTTGTAAAATTTATCTACCTTTTTACAGTTAGACAAAATATATCATAATTCTCTTGAGCAGAATGCATCGCTCTAACTCCTAAATAGCACGAAATCTTTATAACATTAAGGTCTGCTAAGTTCTTCCAGAATGCTGACTATCTAGAAGCTAGCTTCCATATAGGATATAATTGTTCAAATACCTTAAGTGATTTTTTTTAATAAGGCTTTACCAAATACACTATGAACAGAATATTATGAAATTAAAAATTAGAAGAGAAAAAAAAGGGTATATCTATCTAGTCTTAAATAATATTTTACTAAAAATATCTACAAGCAGCAGCCATGACGAGGAAGTAGGGTGACAAATGAAGTCTGAAATACAGAGCTACAGCCAAAAGTGTTAACCTAAAAAAAAAAAAAAAAAATAAGTAAACGTCAACGAATGCCAAACACCTTCCTAGGCCTTTTGGGGCATGAAGAGAAAAAGGCAAGGAGTGCATTTTTAATGGGAATGAGAATTATTACAGAGCATTTATTTAAGTCCTTAAAAGTTCATGTATATAAGCACAGTCCTCTAAGATCAGAATTAATCTTGATGTAGTTCAGCTGAAGGCCCTAAAGTTTTATCAAGGAACAATGCGTACATTCTTATAGCACACCGTCCAGTTGTTGCTCTTCTAATTTGTTCAGCCTATTAAAAGAACCCTATCCTTACTCCTGAGCCTCCTCTAGTGTCCTAAAAATAAAAGCCAGTCATGCATACTCAAATCAAAGCAAAGTACAGAATCACTGATGAAATGGACATCTTGCCAAAGAGGTATTCTTAAGCCTACACTTTTTTTTTTTCCTTCTTAATTTTCATGGTGCAAAATGAAAAGTTCCAGTTGGGTCCACATCCCCACTTGTTTTCCTGTGTTTCTGGCTGGTAAAAGATGTAATAGCTCAGAGCTGTTGCTTCACAAATAATAGCAACAGTGTTTGAAACTACAAGAAGTAAACAAGCAGATTCTCCACTCCACTTTTCTGGTTCTCAGCAATTAGGTAGTTAGATTATCTTGTGCATACCCATGTATCAAAATTGAAGAAACCAATTATTAAGGAAGTTTATAGTTCTACTTCAGTCCATTTGTCAAATTGATACCTTAGCATTTTAGTGATACCCTATGTTTTTAGGCAATTATTTCAGTGAATAATCTGTCCGATTTTGCTAGATACCTTAAAAATGTATCACAGTCCGGCATCCCACAATTTCTATCAGACTTTATTATAAACCTCATCAGTGTTTTGAATGGTTTATTTTCCAGTAAGTTGTGTGTATGGTGACAGCAGTATTGAATCAATGCATCTTTTTATGGCCATACACTTTTTACTGCCAATTGTAATTCTTCTTCCTATTTCTTTTCTTTTTTAAAAAATTTTTTACTTTTTAACATATGACTTCAGTAGAAAAGCACTCAAATTTTCTTAGGTCAGCATTAAGTTTTTTATACGTATATATTTAAGTCATAAGGAATTGACATGATAATTATATTCCTTGCTTGGTCACTTTCAGTGACAACAGCCAGAAAACATGAGGGACTATGTTTCTTTGAAAATAAGGCAGGTTCATATACTGTCATGAACCCTGTGTAGTTATGAGGACTTCTTTTGGATGAGGACTTTTTAAAAAAAATCCATCAAAGCTGATAAAAATACTTCTTGTTATGTTCTTTAGTTTCTATTTTATACATCACAACAGGTGGCGGGTTGGACTCTTGTATGACTTATTTAAGTATAATATTTTACTCATCTAGGCACAGAGGAAGGAAATACAATTCAGCCTTAATTTGAATTTAGAAGAAACTAACCCCCTCCCCAAATCCCCAAACCAGCTAAGAAATAGCGTAATTATAGAGCTAGTCTTCCTTGCTGTACTGTGGGGAAATCAGTATTAATACTGCTGAAGTCTTTTCAGCCAAAACAAAGCAGGAGTAACACCACATAACATGTGTAATTAAACAATCAGAGATTCATATTTCTCATGGCAAAACTACAATTGATCAAAGCAGGAATTTGGAGGGGTTTAAGTCCTTTTTCTTCTCATATGCTGATATTAATAATACTAAATGTTTACTTTTAATTTACTTCCATGTAAAAACTGGTTCCCTAAAGTCACATTTAGTAAGAAAAAACAATTGTATAATTTTTTTTTTTTCCAGGGAAAAAGGAGGGAGAAGCATATTCATTATGAATTGCTGCTTTGATGTGAAAAGGCATCTGAACTGAAAATAGTTCATAGTTAATGAAATGTGTAGTCAAGGTCAGAGTAATGCTGTCTTTTGAGTTTTAACTATGATGAATTTACTCCTCCTTTTCATTTCCCCCCAAAAGTCAGAAAACGTCTTACGTTACCTTGAAGTAGCAATGGGGTTAGCTTTAAAGTACCAAACTCAAATGTTCTCTGTTGTGTCTGAATTTCAAGCCAGGTGGCCAAAAAGATAATATGACAACTTGAGGAAAGAATTTCCTACTCCTTCATACTTTCTGAGATGATTCATTGACTCCTCCTTAAAAGCTGACAGGTTAAACAGGAACAATTCTAGAAAAAAAAAAAAAAAGATAAAGAAAAAAGTAGAAAGTAGAAAAGACATTCTTGTGCAATTCAAAGTCATATCAGAGAGAAGGGTCAAGTTCCCAACCCTAAATCCTGGGGAGGGGTGAGATTTTACACTTTGGGAAAGATTGTCAGACCCACAGTGGAGCCATGGGATCTTGCACCAGCCCCCAGAGAGAAGTCAGGGAGACGAAGAAGTGCCAAGCAGTTTCATAGTCATAGTCTGTCTGATTTACAAATCTAAAACTGGGTATTCTCTTTGAATGTCTAATGCTTTTCAAAATCTGCCAGAATTTTTAAGTATGCTTTATAAATTTTTAAGCACCGTGTAAAACTTTCCACTGCAGCTGGGAAATAATCAGCCTTTGCTTAAGGTATTGTTAGCAATTTTCCATCAGAACAAATTCATTAGAATTTGTACAAGGCAAGGAAATTAGTCTTCTGCAATTCCTCTCATCAAATTCAGAGACAAAGCTGATGTGTAGTATAAGTATGGTTATTGATCAAAAACAGGTTTTCGCATTTGTGTTTCTCTTTTAGCTCACAAATGGCTTGCAAAAAAAATCGCCAGATTTTTCTTTCTTTCCAGGATAATGTTTATTATTTGTTGCGTTGTGTACTATCATGCCATTCACTTCAACAAGTCATTTTTGGCTGGTTTTTGTTGTTTTGTTATAGAAGTAACCCTTTAACAATGGAATAAGAAATAACAATATTGAGTAGCAAACTGTATTTCCAGCATGGAATTTATGAAACTTTGGGGACCTAATAGTAACATTCAATTTAAGAACGCTAGGTAATTGAATGTGGATCCAAAATTATCTGTTCGTCAAGGCATGCAAAACAGGAGAAATGGATCTGAGCAAATTATTCTGCCTTATGTTGTTTCCCCATTATAAAAAAGACAACAGAATTGTAACCTAATATATGTGGTATGCATATTTATTGATATACCCGAGAAATGAAAATGAAGGAAAATCCACAGCTCTTACCAGTGTCAATCATATGAAAAAGACTGGTTGTTCTGTTACATCTCAGTAGGTACTGATAAATTCTGGAACCACTGTGAACTCTCTCCTGCAATCTTTTGACCACCCACATAGCTTCCTACTTTGTACCAGTGGAATGCAGAGCAAAGCCAGTCCATCCGTTCCGAAGCTATTGCCCTAGTCTTTACAGTGAACACAAATCACCAAAGACAAGTTTTTCTGAGAACTTTCAATGTCTTCACCCCATTTTTCCTCTCTCTTACTTGCTTTTTCTTTATTACTTGCTGGAAAATTGCTTATTTGCTGAGGTTATTTTCCTAGAATGTCTGTGTTTAGGAGAGCAAAAATGGTGACAATGTAAACTGGAGCAATGAAGCCCATCCTTATTGCTGGGGAGGTGAAAGAGAGAAAAGGCATGAATATGAATTGCTTCAATATGTTTGTGGCAACTAGAAATGGGAAATGTGGTTAGTGGGATGTTAGATTGGAAGGAAGGGGTAAGGAATAAGCTACTCCAGGCAAAATATTTTCACTTAAATATCAACAGAAAAGTTAGAGCTAATCTAATGGATTACCAGCTCTGTACTGGAACAGGCTTCCTAGAGAGGTGGTCGATGCCCTAAGCCAGTCAGTTTAAGAGGCATTTGGACAATGCCCAGACTCCCAAGACCTTGGCAGGTGATCGAGAGGGATCCTGCCATAACATCCACAGTTCCTCCAGTACTCTGGGGTGAATCCCATGAGGCCCCAGGGGCTTGTGAACATTCAGCTGGTACAGCTGGTCTGTTACAACTTCAGTGTCCACAAATGGAAAGTCATGAATCCCAAACTTGTGGTCCTCCAACTCAGGGTACCGGTCAGCCCAAGATCTATTATTAAAGTAGTATTAAAGTAGTATTAAAGATTCATTATTATTAAAGACTGAGGCAAAGTATGCATTGTGTGCCTCTGATTTTTCTTCATCCCTATTAGTCAGATGACCATCTTCAACAAGTATTGGTCCAATGTTTTCTTTAGACCTCTTCTTGCTATTAATGTACTTACAAAAGCCATTCTTGTTATCTGGAGTTTCAACTCTAATTGAGCATTAGCCTTTCATGTCTTCTCCCTGCATAAATGAACCACAGCTCTGCACTCTTCCTGCGATGCCTGAACTCACTTCCAGAGATCATACACTTTCTTTTTCCTCTTGAGCTCCACGAGGAGTTCCCCGTTCAGCCAACTTGGACTTCTGCCCTGCTTGCTTGACTTATGACATCATGGAATTGCCTGCTCCTGTGCTTCTAAAAGGTGGTTCTTAAAGACTGACCAGCACTTGTGAACTCCTAAGCCCTCAAAATCAGTTTCCCAGGGTACTCTGATAAATAGCTCCCTGAACAGCTTAAAGTTTGCTCTCCCAAAGTCCAGGGTGGCAACTCTGCTGTCCTTTTTTCTCATTATATTGAAAATTTTAAACTCAACAATTTCATGATCACTGTGGCCAAGACAGCTACCTACCATGACATCTCCCACGAGGCCTTCTCTATTCACAAATAACAAGTCTAGGAGGACATCTTTCCTAGTTGGCTCACTGAGTACCTGTGACAAGAAGTTATCTCCTACAAACTTCAAGTATTTCCAACACCTATTCATCACAGTAGTATGATGTTGCCAGGTGAAAACTCCCATAACAACAAGGGCTACTGATCCAGAAGTTCCTCCTAATTGCCTGTATAATAACTCATCAGTGCTTACATCCTGGCTGTGTGATCTGTAGACACTCACTACATCTCCTTTATTTTCCATCCCCCTAATCCTTACCCAGAGGTTCTCAACCATATTATCACTTAACTGTAAGGGCTGTACAATCAAACCTCTCCCTTATGTATAGTGCAACACTTCCACCTTGCCTGTCCTGCCTATCCTTCCTGTACAGCCTGTAGCCCTCCATCCCAACACTCCAGCTGTGGGACTTACTCCACAAAGTTTCACTAATACCGATGATATTGTACGTCTGCGAGCTGACCAGTGCTTCCAGTTCATCCTGCTTGTTTTCCATACTGTATGTGTTGATGTACAAGCATTTCAGGTATGGTCCTGAGCCCTCCATGCTCCCAGGAGCAGTGTAAATGTTCCTGCTAGAATTGCCACCCTCTGGCGATGCCAAGCCAACCTTTTGTTTACCTACTGCAATCCTGTTGGTATCCCCTTTCCCCATCGACTCTAGTTTAAAGCTCTCTTGATCAGCCGTGCCAACTTACGTCCAAAGACCCATTTTCCCCATCAGGACAGGTAGATCCTGTCAGGACCCAGCATACCTTGTCTCTCGAAGGCTGTTCTACAGTTTGAAATCCCAAAGTTTTGGCAGAGCCAAATATATCATTCAGTGTTACTCACTGTAGTAATGGATGCGGATGACTTCAGCTTCCACATACAAAGGTGAGACCTCAGCAGATTGGAATATTGTAGCTGGGCAAGAAAGGTAACAATGTGTTTCATTTCAGGTGATATGCTGGGCTGAGAGAGTGGAGAGTATGTTGGCCTTTTGCATTTGACAAAGTAAGGAACTTCCATTATCTAACAAAAACCTACCTTTTCTGTAGCTATGCAATCCTGTCACCTGCAGAGATACATGCTATTTGCACTGTCTTAAAGTGCTATCCAAACTTTGTTTTTTTCATGGTGTAGTGGACAGATTATTAAATAGTTAGATTTTACCAATCTTTTTATATGTGAACTGAAAGCAAGGAGCTATCTTCACATTGCCCAGTTACAGGAAAGGTCAGCTGAAGTTTGCTTCTGTTGTGTGAGCAGGGCTTGGCATTCTCTTCTTACCTCTCTCTGCTTCATAAATCATCTCACACAGAAAGGTCAGGAACAGAGAGAAGGTAAGATGCCAGCTAAATAAGGAGCAAAAGATTACTCTTCTCCTGGAAATTGTCAGAGCAGAAAGGGAATTTCTAGAATCCTTTTGGGATAGGAAAGAAGACCTGAGATAGCTGAAATGTTTGGATTACACACTGTACAATTCAACTTGTTGGATTCAGCTCACATCCTTGTATAAATAAAGGAATTAACTTGGTATAAAGCTGTCCAAAGCCACAGAATAGTTACAGCTGACTTTTTTTCTTTTAATCTGTGCTTATGTCTACTTACAGCATGTGGATTTTTCCTCCCTGCTCTCTTTTCCTTTATCCGACCTAACCTTTACTCGTGTTCTTGAATATGGGAAAGGACAGAGGTGAATTGAAAAAAGGATGGTTGTTGTCATTTTCCTCACCTGCCACAATAATTCTAAATGAAGTATTTTTAGACTTGTAGCTTCTTCAGAAAGTCTGAGCCAAAATTAATCTCTAAATTTTCTAACACATAGCAAAAGGCTGCATTCAAAAAAGAGTGGCAAAGAAAAAGAAATTTTCTTTGTTTGGCTCCTTACTCATTGTGGTTAGATATTTCAGATTAGTGAAAAGTTTGCTAAATAATGTTGTTGGAGAGTTTGAAGCAGAAGCTGATACCAAACTCAGTATGAATTGACTGAAGCTGTGAGCCTGAAACATTTTGCTCATACCAAATGGGCAGCTTCCTATACATTTTTGCAACATTGTGGGGAATCTGCCTGATTTCATGACCTTTTACCTCACAGACATTTCTGCAGTTCTCTGAGTAATACCAAAGCGGTCAAATAAGAGCAACTTTAAATAAATTATGTCTAATCCATGCTTTTGTGAGAAAGAATACACTACCTTACATGTCTTAGGTGTAGCCGCAGCCTTTTCACAGTGCCTTTTATGGGCAATATAACTCATACCCAGCAAACACCAGTGTAACCTTGACTAGATACTCATAAGCTAAAGTACAGGGACTTGCAATTCTTGATCACTCTATTCATGGTTTTATAACTTTTTGTCTTGGAGTATCTTTAGCACTGCTCAAAGAATTTACGTGGTAGAGGAAGGAAGCCAATTTTAATATGGCTACAGTGTGTCTGATGGTAAGGTTGGAAGTAATGAATGACCTCTCTCTGTTCACATCGACAAGTGCTCTGTCTTACGGTTTTGGAAAAAAATCAGAAACACTGAGTAGTCCTGGTGAAAGGCCCTGTGATGACTTTTTTTTTTATTTGCAAATACAGCATAGAAGTGATTTTTCATCAACACAAATTATTATCATGAAAGCATAATATGAACATTTATTAAAATCTTTTTTTTTTACTTCAACACAATAATTATTGTTACTTCAGATAATAAATAGCCTGTAAGAGTCCAAATTTGGAACCTGTTATGCTCAGTGATGAAGAAATGTGCAATGTGGACAAATGCGTAGGAGGGAACGTCTAAAATACAGAAAACAAATGTTTCCAATGGAAAATTTTAAGACCTTCTTTCCAGAATGAGACCTGTAGAGGTGTTCACACAGAACTGGTCCAGTTGTGTATGTTACAGAGACCATGCATGCCAGTGAAGTATTTTGAATGTATACATGTGCATATTAGTAAAATATGTTAAGATACGTTCTAGGTAAATTTAGAATTGGCAGGGATGAAAGATTGTTTCAGAAGATTGAATTGGCTTTGGAATTTGTCTGGCCTTTCTTCTTAGAAGAACTTCCTTAAAGAACAGCTAAGACTTGTAAACAAGCAAAAAAAAGCCAGGTTTCATTAGAACGTAAGCTAGAATACTTAAATTCTTACGCTGAGAAAACTCAAAATGAGTAGGTAAGGCAGAGAAGAAATTTTGAAAAAGAAAACTTGCAAACCACTCTTTTCCTTCCTGCTTTCTCCTTGCAAGTCAGGTTCTTACTTTCAGACTTAATACACAAGAATTTCCAGATTGCAGCAGACATTCCCAGCACTTTCTACCCCCAGAAAAAAAGCTCTTTTCATCCCCTCCGAGATGTAGCTGTGATCCCCTTGCTAAGCTCCTGTCTATGGGCAGCAGTCTCCTAGGTGCTAGGTGAGACAGTGATTTTTTCTACTCAACACCCCTCAAAGCTGGAAGGTTGTCTCCCAGAGGGGTTTTTGCTTACCCTCCCATCCTCAGCAGCATCACTGCTTCCCTCCAGGGGCATCCATCAATACTCTGTTGAGAACAAACTGAGAATAAAGAAATAAATCCACTAATATGTTCCACTGTAGACAAGAACATAGTTAGAAAATTATTTCCTTACTTTCTCCTGGAACACGAACTCAGCAGAATGAAGTAATGTGCACAGTTTACCTTTTCCTGGAGAGGCAATGCTTTAAAAGCTTGTGAAACCCAAACGCAAATGAACTCTCCCTTGTGGGTAGTCTTCTTAAATGGTTGAGGAAGAGTTAACTTCCCATTCTGTAGAACACGCTTAGTGAATATCATGAAGAAAATACTTTTGTCACTGCTGTTTACACTATGTCAGGTAAGGAAGAACTCCTGTTTTGTAGCAACATTCAGCCTAAGGAACAAATCTTCTAACGCTTCCTTTCAGTTATCTTTTTCTTTCTTTTAAATAAGAAAGTTGCACAGGCACTGAAGCAGTCACAGTATTATTTTGGGGAAATTCTGTTTGTTGGTTTGTTTATTTCTCTGGCAGGAAATTATTTAACTGCCGAGATATACTGCAGTATATAAAATAGTGTAAAAATTCCGGAGAAGCACAGATGTCAGTGCTGTGGGGCAAGTATAGCGATTATCAGATACTCAGCTAAATGATTGAGGGTATATTAAAGAGTCATTCTGCTAAGAAAAAAAGCCAAATTATAGTCCCTATATTTTGACTGGAGGAATTAGAAACAGCTAGGCATAAAAGTTGGAATGAAGCTTTGCAGTTTCTATGTCCAACATTGTTTTTAATTTTTCCCCTCTTATAGCTGTAAAATATGGAAAATAAAATGGTAAACCTAATCCTTTGAATCAGCAAAGTGTGTGTGACTGCTTATCTTGGGGGGGGGGGAGAGGATGCAACAATTAGGCAACTCATTTTAATCTTCTAAGCTAAGATCCTTTATGCAAAGCCCTTGCCTGAAATGAATTTTCAAGGCTGACTATTTAAAGATTAGCTGTAGTTTAAAAAGACAGAGCTGGCATAGCATTTGCTGCAGAGAGCACATGAATGATGATACAAATAAAGGTAGGGAAAAGTGAGAACATTCAAAGGCCTTTTAACCCAAACCAGAGGAAACTACGCCTTGAAAAGATGGGGAGTGTGTTTTAATGGGTATTATGTAACATGATTGGGTTTTTTTAACACAGTGCAGTGCCTTACTCTTCCTGTGCTGTTGACAGAGCACAAAACCAACTCAGAAGCCTGGCACAGCTCTCAGTAGCCTGACTGCTACCCTAAGCTTCATAAGGGCTGAGACTGAATCAGTAAATTGATCAGCCCCTTCTGGTTTCTTTGCACACTAACATCTCTTATGCCAAACAAAGATCCAATGTGGGAGGAAATGTTCTGTTTTCCATTTTATTACCTCATGTGTTCCAAGTGGTAAGGGTAAAGCATTACACACTGACAACCCGTTATACTTTTGCATGGTGACAGGACACTTACGTTAACACACACATGCTTGTACAGACCAGGTTTTATCTCTGTGACTGTGCCATAGCAGGGCTCCTCCCAGATCAGCTTTGGCAAATAAAGGGATGATTAGGGAAGAACAATGACAATGTTTCTAGAGATCAGTGGTATTTTCTTCTACATTTTAATGGGGAATTTAACTCCGTTCATCTTCAGAAGTATCTGAAAATCATTGGAGTTTATAGTGGGCTCCCTTCAAACACAACAGAATTACAGTTAAAGAAATTTTAAAAGCTGAAGTTGTTTTTGTGATTCATTTTATTTACTTTAAAATATATTCTTGAAAATATAAGAAACTTTTTGTTTGGTTTGGTTTTTGTTTTTGTATTTTAAAATAGAGAAGTTAAAAGAAGGACTGTTCGATTCACGCTGCTTTTGTTTGATCTACTTTAATTCCCTGTAGCAAAAAAAAAAAAAAAAAAAAAAAAAAAGAGTATGGTGTTCCCATGGAGAACAAAAGCTTGAAAAGAAGCAGCAACATATTGGTAATAAAAGAAATTAAAAAGGGCCATATTTCAGGTTGTGGGAGTGCAAGGAAAATAATTTTATTATATAAACTGCACATCATTTCTTGTGAATGGCAGATCAGGAGACTGCGTGTGTTCCTCTCCTACTTCATAGGAATTATCAAGTAGATACAAATGAAGGCAGTTTTGATAACTAACCTAATAAAATTCTGAAGAGTAGGGGTGGACAGCTCAAGCTGACATATTAAGATTTCAGGGGGGAGGGTGATGGGTGGAAGAAGGAGGAATGTCAGTTTTGCTACAGACAGAAACTTAATTTCTTTAGTTTGGATGAATTCCAAGCAGAGCTAAGGCATTTTTACAACCCTTCTATTTCTTACACAAAGCAAACAGTTTGCTTCTGTTTACTTAAGCACACTGAGACAAGAAGAAATCCAGAGGCTTACAAGACCACAGCTGTCTGCACTTCAAATACTGGTTCAAACCTTTGATGAAGGGTAGTGGTGTTTGCTTTCTGTGGATTGCAGGTTAAAATGAGTCAGATTGTTAGCAGGACATATTTCTCTAGGGATGGCGCTTTCTGGCTGAATTAAAAGACAAAAAATGTGTCATTTGTTTAATTTATTTTTTCCGTTTCTCAAATACTTTCCTATTTCATCTAAATCACAATTTGAGTCCAGAGACCTTTAAATCAGGCAGTATGATTCTTCAAAATTATAAGTAATTAAGAGTCAGTTTCTGGCAGCTTAAGGTCTCTCTTAATCTGCCATTTCTGCACGTTTTAAAGGCCTGATGCTCTGAATCATTACTTTCATCACTTGTCATCACCCAAGTGTGTAGTCCTGGTGTAGATGGTCTTTATTCATGCTACCATTTCCAATGTCCTCATTAAGATTACTTGACCACTTAAGAGCTGCTTACATGAATAGGACTTGTTAGACCAGCTTGTGTCATTCACCTCCTTGTTTCTTCCTTCTGCAGTCCTTGTCTTCCCTATCCACAGACATTCTCTCAGTCAGCATGGAAATGATCTCAGCAGAGACCTTTGTGGCACTGTTTATTCACTTCTACAGCCTAGGGTATTAGATACAAGGAAGAGATATTTTACTACGAGGGTCATGAGACAGTGGAACAGATTGACCAGAGAAGCTGTGGATGCTCCATCCCTGGAAGTGTTGAAGGTTCAGGCTGGATGGGGTTTTGAGCCACCTGATCTTATGGAAGATATCCTTGCCCATGGCAGGGGTGTTGGACTATATGACCTTTAAAGGTCCCTTCAAACCAAACCCATTCTCTGATTCTGTTTTATTTGTGCAGCTCAGGACATGTGCAAGAGTAATCTTGAAAGAGACTGGTCTGGCATTTCCATAGAATATAGTACTTATCCCTTCAGAAATCAGGTGGGAGACAGACTAACCTTGTCCAAACTGGCCTGTGTTTGTGATCTAGCAGAAAAGCTTATTTATCTTCAGGTAAACAAATAACAATTTGAGGTACGGATGTAAATATGCAGCTCCAATAAACCTTATTGCCGAGGAGACTAGGCACCCAAGAAACATCTAGTTTTGCATAGTTCCTTAGGGTTCTCTGGAAAAACATTCATGTCAACAGGGTTGAGCATATTCCATAATTTCCTCCTCTCCTTCAGCTGCCATAAGAAATTCTTCTCAGTTGAGTTGCTGTGGGCACTTTGTATCTTAAAGCCCTGTGTTCATAGATATTTTTGGTGTAGGAAGAGTAGGGGTGACAGATGGGGTAAAGTTTGTAATGTAATAGCAGATTTTGGAAGTACTGTCATTTTGTATTGATTTGTATAACACATGCACCTGTCATCTTTAAATTTTAAGAAATTCTAGTATTGGAGATATACACCTACATATACACAGATCTACATAGATACTGGCATATATATTGATGATATAAATTCAAGAAAGGTGCTTGTGAGACACAAAATCCTATAAATAAGAAGTTATGTAACAAATACCACGTTTAGTTTTTTGTACCATTCATCAACAATTACTTTTCTTGTTGGGGAATGGTGAATCTTAGCCAGCCATCTGCACACTTAGGGTTCCTATATAAATTTGTGCTAGCCCTAGGAATTGTACTTCTGGAGAATATTGATGTTCAGCAGCCATACTTTTCTTCACACTAAAGGAAGAGATCAAGTAAACTGAAATACAGATTCTGCAGTCTCCTCAGGAAGTCTGTTGCTGATGTCCTCAGAACACCTAAACCCCTCTTTGTAGACCAGAAGGTGTGAAAGACATGTTGTGGAGCTTACTTGTAGAACAGTATTTATACCTCAAAATTCTGGGTAGACTGGCTTGATGTGAAGAGAATGACTTTCTGTGCACTTCTAATATCATAATCTCTTCTGATCAGGTTATAATGCAAATATTATCAAAGGCTCTCAGCTTATCTGTAGTATTGACATTCCCAACATTGACATTCTCGAGTCAATATACTAAAATTATAATACACTTCCTGTGAGTTAAGAATGAATTTACTAAACTTCTTATACGTAATACCTCAAAAAAGAGAAAAGGCATATAAAACATAACCTGTCAAAAAAGCAGTACTTGAAAGCAAGTCCTTGGATAACAGGTATTCTCACACACCTGCAAAGAAGTGAGTATAACAGGTTCCTTGCTACAGAGGGAGAAGTCTATGGACATCTGTGAGTCTATTCAAAGAAAGGAGGAATGCAAGGGGAAAACAAATTTAAGAGGACTATTTGATGACACATATGGGACACATTTTCTGTGTTTTCCAACATATATAAGACACACTCTTTCTGAATTAGTTCTTTTTTAATATATAACATGCTTTAATAAATCTTACTAATACATTCCCATCTTCAAAAAGGGCAAGATGAAGAATCCAGAGAACTGCAGGCTGGTCAGCTAACCATACTTCCTAGTGTGATTCTGAAGCAAATTGTGTCAGAAGCCATGTCTAGGCCTATGAAAGATATGGTGGTGATTTGGAACAGCTAGCAAGGATTAACCAAGGGCAGATGGTGGGTGCCTTGCCAACCTGACTATTCTCTTTGATGACATGACTGACTATGTGGATGAGGAAAGAGTACTGTCTATTGCTTACCTTGTGTTAGCAGCTCTCACTTTTGGCACTGCACAAGGTCCCACAACCGGGGAAGGAAATTGGGCACATAGGGTATAGTTAGAACAGGTTTATTGCCCTACTGCAGGCTGCACTGATCAGGTGCAGGGCTCTTCAATGTTTCATCAGGCACCAATGGGCTCTGCAACCTTTTCCTTCCTCTCTTCTTCCCAGGGTTTTGGCTACCAGTGCTCAAGACCAACTAACTCTAACTTAATGTGTTCATGGAATCTTGGTTCAGACTGCTGGGAATGAGCTGGATGACAGATACCGGGAAGAAGAAAGGTCCTAGCCTCCCTTTGTTTGGGAGCAACACTGGAGGGTTCTTGCCCAAGCTATATTGTTGATATGTCTGTGCCTGGTCATGTACCCTGTTGATCCTGAGCCTGACACACAGCCTTGACTTTCCAGCTTGACCTTGGACCTGCCTTGTCACTATGGGCACGTCTGGTGATCTGGACCCTTGGCTGTCCTGGTTACCATCCCCAGTCCTGCTTTGCTCTTGTTCAGGTACTGTGGGACTGCCTTAGTTGGTAAGGGCATGGCTCTGCTGGACTTGTCTCAGCTCCCAGTTCCCCTTCCCTTATGCAGCAGTACTACCCTTGCTTCTCCTTAACAGCACTCTCAGCCCAATCAAACTACTTGCCTTTCCTATATTCCCTTTTTTCTCCTGTTTCTCAATGAACACCCTGTCCCATTTACTCTTTCTTTGCTCGGCTGGTTTTACAGATTTTCCACCCTTATATGGTAATTTTGGTCTTAGAGATTGATCCCAGTAAACATGCGCTTCTCTGTCTTTTGACATGTTTCACCCAGGAGCAGTCCTGGTATTCCTCTTCCACCTTTTGCAATGTGTTATAGTTTCTTACATTAATTCTTAATTGTTTAGCCTCAAGTTGGGGTACGCCAACCCCTTTCCCATTTTGGGGTTTTGCAGTGCCCAACAGTTTCTTACATTGCTATCCCATTCATTTGATTTGGGACTGGAGTTGGCCCTCTGCCTGTATACTTTAATAACTTGTTTAAGAAAGGGTTTCAACATAGCTTTCCACAGTGTATTTAGAATCAGATTTGTGAGATACAAGATGGGTTGAAAATTGGCTGTATCTCTGAGCTCAAACTGTGGTGATCAGCAGTAGAAAATTCTAATGGCAGCTGGTAACTTAGTTGTGCTCTCTCCAGTAGATACTGAGGCCACTTCTGTTTAATGTTTTTTTCTTAAAGAATGGATGATGGGATACAGTGCACTCGGCATGTTTCAAGACAATATCAAATTGGCTAATCACCAGCCACAGGGCTGACAGGAGGGATCTAAATAAGGCAGAAAATTGGGCTGATGGGAACCTCATAAATTTCAAAGGGAAATGCCAAGATCTCCACCTGGGGAGGAAAACCCCCATGCACCAGCAGAGGGTAGGGGCCAAGCAGCTGGAAAGCGGCTCTGTAGAAAAGGACCTGGGGGTCCATAAACCTAAGCTGTCCATGAGCCAGCAATACACTGTTGTAGCAAAGCAGGCCAACAGCATCCTGGTCTACATTAGGAAGAGCATTTCCAGCAGGTCAAGGGATGTGATCCTTCTCCTCTGCTCAGCCCTGGTGAGACACATCTGAAGTGCTGTGTCCATTTCTGGGCTCCCCAGTACAAAAGAGGCATGGTCATACTAGAGGATGACCACAGATGTGGTAAGGGGACAGGCTGAAGCACGTGAAATATGAGGAGATGCTGAGACATCTGGGTTTATCTAGCTTGAGGTAGAGAAAACTGAGGAGGAAGATCTTGTTGCTGTCTACTACTACGTAAAGGGAGGGTGTAGAGGAAGCCAAGCCAGAATCTTCTCAGAGAAGAATGGAAGGTTGAGAGGCAACAGGCACAGGTTGGAGCATGGTAAATTCTGAATAAGTACAAGAAAAAATGTTTTTCACTGTGATGGTGGTTAGACACTACAAGAGGTACCCAGAGAGGCAGTGGTGTTGCTGTGCTTGGAGATAGTATAATTTCACTGAGCCTTGAGCAACTCCTCTGACTGGAACTACTCTAACAGTAGGGATTGGACCAGACAACGTCTGGTGGTCTCTTCCAACCTATATGTTTGCGTAAAGTATGTCTTACTAAAGGCTATGGACAGACTTATGCTTTCTAATAACGGGCATCTCACCAAAGTGAGCTAGAATCATATGTTTCTTTGACACATTTTTTATGTTGGTTAATTTGAAACATGGAGACCTTAATTCTGATTATCCTAGCAGTATGCAATTTTTAGCAAAATATTTACAGTAATATATGCATAAATGTAAGCATCTGTGATATCTTATTCCATTGCAACATAGAGTATTATGTCTAAATCATTATGTATTAAAACTTGAGCCTGCAAATATTTATGCACTTGTGTAATTAGTAATCTTCCAGTTTACCACTTTAATAATAACCTTCCAGAAATATAGTTGTTTTTTTCACTCTGAAGTTAGTTTCTTAATTGCTGAGTATTTTCAGTAGGACAGTACTTATGCAGAATTATGGCAACCCATATATTGGCTTATGTGTAGCTCAATACCATTGCTCAACAGATGTCTGATTTAATTACGGACACCTCATACAGATTTTCATTGGTGTCATGAACCTATCTCTATGGCCTCAGCATTTCTAAGCAACATAACAGCCAACTAATGCAGTAGAATCACTTAAAAGACCAGTTTTATTCTGCACTCTCCTTTCCCTTCCTCTTCCCCCTTCAAAAAGCAGTAACACAATACCATGCCTTGCCTTGTCAGCTAGTCAGATGTCCATTCTGGTAATCTCACTCAAAAATATTTTTGTTGTGTGGTTAAAGGGAGGTCATGTTTCAATGAAACAATGATTGCATTTCACTGTTGGATGAGTTATTGCTAATACATTTAATTTTAGCTAAGTCACTACATAGGTGAAGCTCCCAGTGAGAACACTAATAATTTTGTATTAAGTCTTCAGATTCCGTACATCCAGAACTGTAGTGAACTGAGTTGTCAGTGTGGTTCTATGAGCAGAGGACTAAGGCAGGAATGGAGAAATGGAGGCACTGTGTTTTCTGTTTGGCTCTGAAAAAGGAATGTTAGTGAAAATGAATATTACTTAATAAAATTCAAGTTAACTAATAATTCAGAATACTTCAGTATTCAGTATTATGAGTTATACTTCAGTAGCTATTTTTCTTCTTCAGACCAGGTAATATTCGATATTCTGAAATGCTTCAGGAAAAGAACAGAGCAATGTGTTTCCATAGGCATCAAGTTTAATCATGAAAGAACTACTAAAAGAGCTATTGCTACCAGAGAAACAGAAACTACTCATTACTCAGGGAAAAAAACAAACAAACAAGCAAAAAACCACTGATACTGCAAAGATGGTGGAGGCTGAGAGGGGAAGAAGCAAATCCTTTAAAGTCCATTTTTTTCAGTTCTCCTGGATAAGCAGATTGAGAGTCTGAGCAGTATGTAAATCAGTATTTTGTCCTGACTCAAAGGGTTTTACTGAAACTGCAGAAAGGACAAAAAGAAAGCAGAATAAATATCAGGGAAAGTTTATCCTAATAAAAGAAGTAGTATTTATTACATCTGTAGTATTTGGGAGCAAGAATTGTGGCATGAGAATATGACTGGTTCTTTTCCCTCCCATCCTGTATCCTCTTATTTAATCCTTTTTGTACCCATGTAGTAGTCTGCAAAGAAGACGTGTGTTAATTGGATAATGTGACTGCAGCATGAGATAATAAAAGGCTAAAGTGCGATATGGTGCCTTGTGTGAGGCTTTCAAAGGGGCTGTCTACTATCTAAAATGAATTTGTGAGACTGTGGTGCATAGGTATTGGAAAATAAAATGCTAATGCTGCAGTCTGCAGTTCTACACTGTCAGCCTGATTTTTGGTGGTGTTTGATCCTCAGACGATATTGCAGCTCCAACTGATTTCAGCTACAGTGAGTGGAAGTTACATGTATCTGAAAATCCAAATGACACAAAAGCATGCAATTTAAAAATACAAGGACAGAGAGGCCAATAAAGGTGGTTAGTATGTCATGTCTGCTACAAACTCTCCATGCAAGTCGGGCAAGTTCTTTAACATAGATAGCCCTTAAAAAAAAAAAAAGCTTCCCATGCTGATTCTCTTCCACTATTTGTCCACGTAAATGTGAGTTTTTCTAGCCCAAGACTACATCCTGTGGCCATTCCAGGTACTATAAAAGAGTTCTTTCTTTTTCTTAAAGCAACTTTACACATTAATCAAGGAAGATAGATCACAACTCATTATTCCCTGTACCAGCACTTACAAGACAGGAGTGATGATATGTGTTATATGCTTTGTAATTCTGAGGAAAGTTGCACCAAAAAGAAGCATGTATTAATAGTCAGACAAGGATATACATTTAGCCAGAAGTATCAGGAGAAGTAAAAGATTGCTTATACCTTATCCCTAAATTACCAATGGACATAAACATTTATTCCTCTTTTACTTTAGTGCTCAAAGGTTGTAGAAATATATTTACATGTTCACTTAGACCACTGGGTTAAAATAAAAAAATAAAATCGGTATCTTGCACCTGATACCCAACAACCAAGAATTTCCTTAAATGAATTTGTAGGTCAGACCCTTCTTCCACTTAAGTCAATTCCCCATTGATTGCACTAAAGTGGGGAAGGGAGCAGTGGGAAACTTTTACATTCAGAGTTATATGGAAACGTTTTCACTCAGATTAAACTGGGACTCAAAAGTGGCTATTTATATGCATGAGACCAACACAAAGTGCATATTCTGCCTCAGGATTAAAGCATTTAGTTTTTCAGGAGGGAAGAGTTCATTGATCAATGTATGCCCACATTTCTCATTTTGATAGAGCTTTGCCCATGAACTCTCATTAGATGTCCTCATTCCAACTTAAAACTTAAATTTGGTTTCAACTCCAGCAGTAGGATGTCATGAAGGAAACAGATTTTTCCATACATTCATTGAAATACAGGTCAAAGCTAGGTATATATCAACAGTATTTCATCATCAATAATCTGTGCCACCAAGATGAATTGATTTTGAGGGCTGTAATTTCTAATCACTTGGTATGTTTGCAATTAATTATAGGTACAGCTAACTGTATCTGAGTTTACTTGCAAAGGCAATTTTGCTAAACCAAGCAATTTTACTTTAAACGTAGGCACTGGAAAAGTTGTGGCCATTAACATGGCTAGTTTCACATGTCTAATATATGGTCTCATAGTTAACCAGTCTGATAATTTAATTTCATGGTACAACTGCTCTACATTGAATATTTGATATAAGAATAAAAGTTTGACATTAGAAGGTTCCCCCCCGCCCCTACATATTTCACTTTCCCAGTCCTCTTCTGCTATACCAATACAAAACGGCATTTTCCAGTAATTTTTTTCAAGTCCTCCAGTCCAATTTACTTTAAAAAAAAACCACCAAAAAGCATCAACAAAACAAGAAACATGGAACTCATTGGTTGCAAACTTCCAAAACAGTTAAGAGTTTTTCATCAGACAACACTCAATAATATAATGGCAATTGTGTAGCTAAATTCTTACATAGGTCTGAATGCACTCCCTTCATTATATGCCCTTTAAACAACTTCGTGCCAAATCTGATGTGAATAAATTCTGGACCTATGGTTCAGAAACTAATTCGCACTCATTATTTTCATGAGTTACAGTATATGCCATTTCACCCCTTCAGCAGATGTGTATTTAGATTAGTTTCAGAGCACATTCTAGTCTAAATCCCAAATCTCTCACTAATAAACAGTAAAATATGCTTAATGTACCCAGTATGTATCTTTCTGCAGTTAGAGGCTCCCTGCCATATTCTAAAAGTATTGGACCTGTTCCCAGAGTAATACTCTCAATTCTGCAGTGAATCACTGCTATGTGCTGTAGCTAACCCATGAGGTGCTTTCAAGTTTTGTACCTGAGAGCCACAACATTTCACAGACACCAGCTCTGAAATCACTGTGAAAGTTATTAATCTTGACTTGTTTTAATATAAAGCACAATGTTAGAAATAAGCTAGCTTTGAACAGTTTTGTAGAAGGTTAAACAGTGTAAATAGATCTGTATTTTTAGGACAACAGCACTACATCATCAGAAACAAATCTGACAAATAAAAAGCTATTAGTCCACCAAAACTGTAATGAGATCATGATTAATAAACACCTCTGAAAGGTCTGCATCAAAGTCAAGGCTTTTCTGTGATAAATGTAAACATTCAGACCTTACTTTGCCAAAAGCTGTGTGTTTCAGTTATCCAGCTCTCCTGATTGATTCATTCATTACTCTAATAAATAATTTATCACCTTGAAGAGGACAATTCATTATGCAGCTAGCATGAACAAGTAACTTTAAACAGCCAAATCTTTAGAAGAATTAGCAGTGTTAACAGTGCCATGAAGTCTGTTTCTGATGCAGAATTCAGACTGGCATAAAAACAATTAAATTACTATAAACCCAGATCATTTCAGATAACTTATAAGCAATGGCCCATGTGAACTCATGATGCAGATCTATCAGAAATCGGATAATCTCTTTAGGTCCTTTTAACTACACTGTGTTAGAAATTATGTTAAGCTACAAGCAGCCTTCTTAACCATAGGCACAGAATTAAATTACAGTTTGTAATATACCCCATTTCTAAATTAGGGGGGAAGTCTGTAAGATTTGCAGTGTTGGTTATTTTATTCTCCCATTTTCTCTCCAAAGTGCCTATATGATTTTGCATAGCGACAGGTGATGGAAAAAAAAGTCATATAGAAATCAGACACAGTGGGTCATTTCTCCAAGTGTAGGAAATATAATTTCAAGAACTAAATTGTAACTTATACCAGCGAATTGCTTCTGCATTAAAAGTTAAAAAAGGTGGAGATAAGGACAGTTGTATCATGGGAACACATTTGGGGATAAAGTAGACGCTATTACTCATCACATTTTCCTCTAATAGGAACACAAGGGATTATTACTATATGGGCTTTATGGCTTATTTCTTTTTTTTAAAACCTTTTAATGGATGTAGAAATCTCTTTGTTGAAGAAAAAAACCCCTCTACAAATAAGTGTATTTGTAATTAAATGTGTAACATATGCCTAAGAAATGGGATTGTTCAACATAATTCAAAAAATTAATAGTGCCACAATTCAGTTATTTAACCATTTTCTCCCTCAACAGTGCACAAGGAGAAAGACTTTTTGTTTACTTTTTTTTTTACACTATTTTACTTTACATTCCCAGGCAATATAAATACACTAAAGCTTATGCACTCTACTGCAAGAGAGGAAACTAGGAGCATTTAGGGGTTGATCTGCTGTGTTTCATCCAGAGTGAAAGTCTTTGTTTTCCTAGGAATTAATATCTAAAATAACAAGCACATCACCAGTCTTGGAATACCAGCCTGCTCCCAAAAGTCTAGTTCACAGTAACAAAGTGGACACTTTCTCACCACTTACACACTACATTCCTGAGTCTAACAGAGATTTCCTCGAAGCAGTATTTCTATTAGAGCGTTATATTGCATTCCACGTTGCAACAACTGTGACTATGATACTCAAAGATTGTATCAGGTGTATCAGGTTCTTTGAGCCCCTACTCTTTTTTTTTTCTTCTTTCTTTTTTTCTTTCTTTTCTTTTTTTTTTTTTTCTTCTTTTTTTTCCCCCCTGAATCATGCATCTGGCCCGGGGAAGCAGGGGACGGTGAGTACTGCTATCTGCTTTGTCTGTCATTATCGTAGAATTTGATCTGGAGGTTAAAGTGCACTGTATTCCTTTCCTTTGCTATAGTAGAAGCTGATGAGCTAGTTGCATATTCAAAACAGTGGCAAGATGATTCAAAACTAGGGTACTTTGTACAGAGTACAGGTACTTTGTACTGCCATTCATATGACTTCCACCTCTCTTCAGGGAGCCTCACAAAGGCAGTGCCTCAAAAGAAGATGCTGTAGCAGTACAATTTGCACAGGATGCAAAATAACCACATCAGGAGAAAGCTAGGGAAGGAAGATGATAACACAAAAGCTGGTGGTCTCCTTCAGACCCTGTGGAAACTTCGACTTCAGGGAACTGAATCCCCTGCCTTTTGGTACAGGGTCAGGTAACTTATATCTGGTGGAATTATTCCATTAACTGTGTAACACAGAGGACCAGGTTTTGCCACAACCAAAGCTACGACACTTCCTCCTGTCATGTATCCTTTTAGAAAATGTGAGCTCCAGTGGTGATGGTTCCCATTAGTTTGCGTGGGGCTTCATTGACTCTATGAATTTCAATAGGCAGGTGTGGTGCACTAGGCAGGATCTTCAAAGAAAAAGAAAACGATATTTAGTAGCAGTATTGGAAAAAAACGTTGTATGACATAAAGTTATATTTCTTCTGATGTGCATTATTTATTTAAATCAAAGAGTAAACATTTTTTCCCATTGTGGCAAAACACTTCTGAATTTGCAGTAATAAAATGAAACTTGTGTTTGCTGGGTGGATGTACTGCATCAGCAACATTGGTCTTCCATAATGTTTTATTCCCATATGCTACTCCTTACTTATTTTATATATATATATATAAACTTATAACCAGGGGATGTGACCATGGAATGAGCAGAACAAATTAAAGTCTGAACAAAGGTTTCCTCCAAATAAGCCACAGAGCAAGCAATAACCAGCAAGAAATGGGATACAGTTGATAAGCAGAAAGCTTGCTTTATTGATTTTTTTTCCTTTCCCCCAATTAGGTTAGGTAGATTCTATTCATCTGCTTGCTTAAATAGATATGAATGTGAACTCTCTGAGGTATTCCTAAGAAATTTTCAGTAAAAATGTTTCCATATCACTGCACTAAGAGGGTTTGGAGGTAGCTGACAGCTGTGGGTATATAAATTAAATGGAAGATTATTGATGTATTTGAAAAAAACCCAACCAACACATATTTCTCTCAAACTGTAGCTTTCTAAAATAGTTCAGTGTTGTAAAAACAACATTCACGTTCATTTTCCGTAGCCCCAGGTTTGTGACAGTGTGATTGTTTGTAACTCTACAAACAAAGTAGAAGTTATTTGCCTTTAGAGTGATCCACATATTGTGTTCACAATACCTTATCTGTACAGCAGGTATCTGAAAACCTAAGGGACAGTGAGAGACAGATGAGTTTTTGGATACAGTGAACTTGTCCCTGAACCCAAGTGGGCAGCTAACTATAAAAAAAAAATATTATGGCAATCTCTGGAGATAGGAAGACCTGATCAATGAGGCCCTGATCCTACAAGGGATGATTGAGGAGCGTGACTTATTTTGTGCTGTTTGGAAAGTTTCTAGAGAATAGGGTTTTAATTTCCTTCTGAGGTAAGGAAACTCAGTAAAGGCTACTGCTGTACCAGTTTCTTGGTGAAAATAGCAGAAATTGGTGCCCTGAGAAGTATCCTGACATCAAATTACAGTGAGAAAGGATGAGTCACTCTTTCTGCATGTAATACAATAGGCACTTCAGATACCTCCGAACTGCAGAAAGAGGCAAAAAGCTGCTCTCAGCTGTGCCAGTGTATGTGTGAAGGCAGCTCAGAGTTCTCTCAGGCTTGCTCAGCTGTAGCCAAGAGTAGATGGTGAGTTGGGGAAGGCAGCCCAGCGAGAGCCAGTCACGGTCTGGAAGATAGAGGTTATCAGGGCAGCTGTGATTGCTCTGTGCAGTGAGGCAGACAGGGGAGGTGGGAGGGGGCTCTCCGGAGCCCCTCGGAGTCATGGTTATTAGGAATATAACTAAATTAGGGAGGAAGAGAAAGGCTTGAACACTGTCACTGGCTGGGACTGAAATGCAAAAGAAAGACTCCCACATTGAAAGACAATATGAACCCTTGAAAAATTAAAGGGCAATATTTTAGAACTGTGGTCATGGGAACTGTGCCTCTAGGACATAAGAGAATCTTACCTATATTAAATCAACCTCTTGCATTCCACAGGGGAGAGGGCAGGCTCTGTCTGAACAGCTATCATCTGCTGAGCTGCTCTGGGAAAGCACCTCAACTTGTAGCTTCATAGAAATTTCATGGTGCTTAAAGAAGAAAGGGAGGATAAGGAGAATCAGTTTAGGGAATTCCTGCCCCGACCTCCTAATCTACCAGCTTCCTCTGCTTTGCACCACTGGCATCGCCTCATCTGAGGGAGCCCTAAACTCTGCTCTGGTCAGACCATAGGGCTGACTGCGGTAGGCCTGAGATGAGATCCGTAACGTGCACTGTCATTTGCTTTATTCTATGGTGAAGTATTGAGTCAAAAGAATGCCTCTTCAGTTCCTCTATGTAATTTCTTTTAATAACCTGATAATAGTAACAATATGATAACAACAGACATAGCCTTTATTGCTTTCATGGACACAACAGCTAACTAATCTGATGATCGTTACAAACCTCATCAATTTGCAACAGACAACTCCAATGGCATTTCAGCAACACCAGTTGTGTTACTTACATAAGATACATACTTGCATCCACTTACACAGGCCAGTACATGGTCTCTTTATTTATTTTGCAGGAATTATCATTCAGAATAATGGGGATTTTTTTTGTTTGTTTTGGGTTAAGCTTGGAGGCTTGAAAAGAGTAAATTCTGCATGCTTGTTAAATTAATTTTGAAAGCGAGAATGTAGTATTATTACAGCAAGTTTGCTGGTGAAATGTGATAAGAGGAGTGCTGCTCTTCTAGTTATCTGTCAAGGACTCTGGACAGTAGTAACATGCCCCATCTGGTGTTGCAGAGGCTTAGCAAAAAAAACAACCCAGTTTTGTTTTTTAGAAATGTTTGTTTTAACAGTTTACGCAGCTTGTGGGAATGAAAGCACAGAGGTTACATTCCTTGATGTTCTTCCATCTCTCAGATGTGCTCAAAGCTCCTTCCCTCTTCTCTTCTTAGGAGACATTAATAATAGACACCCAGAAAGTGTCTATTATAATCAGAAAACAATACATTTAATTTAACATGTTTAGTTTTGTAAGTGTTTTTATTTGCTATATTATAATCATGCCTATTATAAATGGATTGCACTGTAATTATATTTACATTTACCAGCCACTTCCATTGAATGGGAGATCATGGAGGTCACTGCACTGCAGCCTCTGGGTATTGCAGACATTTTAAACATCTGGAACTGCATTATTAGAACTGTCACAGAGAACTAGAGAGCTTTGAGAACCTATTATCATTCATGTAGGTTATGACTGATGAGATCCGATGAGATGTGAGTGGGTTTAGGAATGTTTTTCTTCTCTTTTTTTTTTTTTCCCTGAAAGAATGCAGCACTATAAACATTGTGTACTTTTCCTGTCAATAAAAATTTGAAATTAGACAGGCTCAGAACATAAGATGTTTGATCCCTAACTATAAATAGTACACTGTGAGTTATCTGCTGGGCTTTTCTAGGCTGATTCAATAAATACTAAAACTGCATAAAGCAAGTGGATTAAAATTAGCTTTTCTTTTTTAGCAGATTGCACAGATTTTAGTACCCCAGAAAGATTTCTTTCCTATAGGGAGTGTAGAAGCTTTTTATATATATGTATGTATATTTTTCTTCTATGTGTGTTTTCTTCTTCATATTATATATGGTTTCTTCTTTTTCTCTTACATATCAAGTTTCTTCATGGACTTTCATGGACTCCATAGTGTTAAATAGCTGTTCAGTTGAAAACTGCTGCCAGCTTCAGGATCTTTGGCTCTGTTTCAGGGAAATTCTTAAACATGTGCTTAATTTTGTACCAGATTGGAGATATTAAGCCTACTAATATAGCTGAGCAGACCTGTAAATAGTCTCTTGAGTTGGGGCTTTTAAGAACAGCTAGTGATAAAGAAACTTTGGAAAGTTTTATGGCAAATGTAAGATCATTGTTTTATATTTCTAAGAGAAATAAATGGATGATAATTGATTACTGCATACTAACACAATTTCATTAACACAGTTTTAATTTATTTATTTGTGTTCTTCGATTATGTAGTTGTTAGGGCCAGTTGTAATTCTGAAAGGAATTGTACTTTGGTTCTGAGAACAGCTCAACTTGTCTTTGGCCACAGGTTGCAGCCATTATTTCACCATCCCATTTTCCCTGAAAGGATGTATATAATCTGGAGGTAATAGACATTTTATGACATTCTGCATAGCACAGAGTTTTACCTGAGAATTTTTGTGTTGTGCCCCAGCAATAAGGAGAGGTAATACACACACGGAAATACAGATCAAAGAAAACAATAGAAGAGGAGAAATAAGAGATGAAAAAAGTTGAAAGAAAAGCATATCCACCTATTTCTTTATGTTTAGAGGTTGGTTTGTTTTAAAAAACCTGTTTGCTGACACTTCTAGTTAGTCTGAACTCTTACTGTGAGACTAAATGATTTAGCTACACATCACTGAAAGGGAAAACAGAGTTGAGTTTATGTTACTGAATTTTTGCTATGTCCTATCTTCGCTTTTTGAAATCTTTATCTTTATAATAATCAACATGAAATATATCACAAAACACCTGTGGTTTTTTTTGGGGGTGAGGGGAAGTTAGGGAAAAGAAAGCAAACAAACCTCCTTGTGTATTCCACGCCATTTTCTCCTATTCATTCTGAGAACACAACACAACAGCACCCAACCTTTTCTACAGTGGGAAAAAAAACCAAAACAAAAACCAGGTTAGGTTATCTACAAGTTACAGATATTACAGAGCTACCTACCAGAACATAGTCTGGGTTTATGGGTATTGTGTGTAGCTGGCACAGGCTTGTGACAGATTAAGGACCACAAGATCAAGGGCCAACAATTTGTTGCCAAATCCAAAAGAGCAAACCAGAGAACAGGGATATTTGAAAAATAGTTCATTATGTCATGTCTGCAACAAATTATCTGCTATTGGGTCTTATTCCACAGCTCAGTAAAATCACTGGCACAGGGCTTGAAGTCAACATTGGTCTTTCCAAGTAGTTTTCAGAATATACTGTATCAAGAGATGGAAGACAGTTCACTGAATACAGTACAAGATTGAGAGGCCAGGAAAAGATCTTTTATTTTATTTATGTAAGATTTTAAAAGTCTACTTTCTTTTAGAAGTACCTCTGATGAGATTTCAAAAACCAGTACTCACAAGCTCACTTATTTCCTATGGAACAAATGGGATTGAACAAAATAAAAATGATCAGAAATGAACGGGCTACGCTGCACAGATGTGCAAGGTCATCAGGGAGTGCAGGGGGCAGACAGGACAGAACAGGGGGGTGCAGCATCCTGGTAAAGGAAGGAAACTCATCATTAGGCATAGGCCATGCTGCAGACTTCTTAACTCACAAAGCAGGAAGAAATTGTCAGGTAGAATGTGTCTCTCGAGTGCTGTTAGCAAACAAAGGCTGTTATGTTGCAATATTAAGCCCATGTGAGGTGGTGTGTGGGTGCTCCTGGGGTTTTAAACTGTAGATTACAGGGGCATACTAAACTGGTGTGTGTCTACACAGGTAGTTTCACTTAATTTAACTGTCAATCTAAATCATTTTAACATCATGCCTTTAGTTAAACCATTCATTCTGGGCAGCCTGCCTTTAAGACCTAGTCTTTCAACGAGTCCCTGATGGATCCTAGTTGAAGCTAATGGGGCTGTATGTGGTTGTAGTGTAGCAATTGCATTAAAGGGCTGGGGCTTATTTGGGTAAGGCCAGCTCTGATACTTATGCTTACGGAGAGCTCTTTACACAAGAATTATTCCTCTTGACTTCAGTGGGACTATTTATGACTTAAAGCATAGCTCAGCAAGAATTTGGTTGCAGTCAGGTGGAGATGTTTGTTGCCTTGCTGATGTACCTCATCCCACTGAAGTCAAGGTGACTACTAATGTCTGTGGGTTACTTGAATGGTGAAGGGTTTGCAGGACTGGAGTGTTCTTTTGCTGTGTGAGTATGAGATGTTTGTTTTCAGAATACCAGAATCTGAGCCATAGAAAAAACAACTTAGAGATTATAATAATGTTAGAAGAGAAATAGATCTGAGAGAAAAAAAAGTTTAAAAAAACCCAAAACAAAATAAAGAATGCTCTATCATGTACCTTGGTAATATTCCTAGAAGGACTGGGAGTAGCTTCTGTTATGATTATCTCTGGGTTAGAAGAAACAGTCATTTCTCTGCAGATGAAACAAGGTAAAACCAGATACTCTCCTAGTCTTCTACACTTCATTCTGGCGAAGAAGGTGCCCCTGTGCAGAAATACACACACCTTATGAAATAAATGCTATACAATCTTCTTAAAATGTGGATCTGGGCACAAATGTATGTGCTCTCCTGTCCAGGTACAAGGCCATACAGCCGAGCTGATTAACGCCAATACCCAAACTACCTCTTTTAAGAGGCTGACAGATAATGCACAGCAGCACAATGAAATAAATGGAATTACTTATGTAAGTGCTCTCCCATGTGAGGGCTGCAAAACTCAATCTTGCCATGATTTCTTCCCCAGCCCTGCTTTGCAGTGTTAACGAGGGAGCCAGGTCTGTCTCTAAGGTGCACTAACATATTCCAGTGTGGAAAAACAGAGGTCTGCTGTTCACGGACCAAAAGAGTGTTCTGCTTCAGATAATTTTTGTTGTCTCTCAGGTTTCAGCTATGTTGCTTGTTGAGTGGGTTAAATCGTGGAGGATAAGGAGTGATAGAAATGAAAGAAGCCAGTATAAAATTGATACAAATAGCTATGAGAACAGGCACAGAAGAGCATTATTAGGGTTTCTCATTTGTATTACAGACCATTAGGCATGGATACATTAAGTCTCTCACCTTTAGATTTTGCATTTCAGCTCTTCTTAGACTTGGAATGCAGGGATGTCATAATTTACTTAAGTGAGATATATTCTGTTCTTGCTCATATTGGAAAGAAAAAAATAATCAGAGAAATCACATTAACTTCAGTGGAATTATTCCAGATTTGCCCTAAATAAGATAATTCTTTCCATGCTCTACAAAGCAAACTGGACATAAGTGGACTATCTTCATGATAGATGATCTAATCCTGGTATCCGTGGAGGGCGTACAAAGAAAGCTGATCCAGGGGATGAATAGCTCCAGAACTAGCGATCTTCTGCCTTTGAGAAAGAGGAAGTAAATCCATGTACTGTGATCTCATTAAACTTTATTCTTTGATTTTTTCCACCAGTGCATAAAGGTAGTGGAAAGCATCAGAATATCTGTTCTGTATAATACTGAAAAAAACTGTCTCTCACAAATACTTTTACTTATCATCACACAAAGCCTCCTTGATAACATGTACTGCTATAAGAATTCAAATCTTCAGGATTCCATAAGCTTCCGTATATATTAAACAAATCTTCCTGTCAAAAGGGGATATGTTTTCATAACACAGGGAAAGATTTAAAGTATCTGGGCCTCACTAAGGAGTCACTTAACACTTTAGAAAACTTACCCCTCCATCATGCCATGAAAATGAATGACAACATCAATTTTTAAAATCATATCCTGAAGTTCATTGATCACACAAAGGCAAAGGAAAGACAAAGGGATGATCTTTGATTTCTGAATGCATTTCATGTTACACAAGAAAATAAGATGAGATTTCACAAACACTTTCAGAAAGTAAAACACACATAAAGGAGAAATGATTAAGCTGAAGATGTATCAAACCTGGAGCAGGAGTATCAACATAGAAATTCATCATGGGAATTAATTGTACTGTATGAAGAAACAGAAGGATGAAACATCAAATTGAATCGCCTACTCCTTTTGCTGTAAGAGCAGGGGAAGATGGCGATGCATTAAGTTCCGTGATTCAAGATATCTCAGTTCTTTGCCATAGCTTTGCTGCAGACTTTCAGAAAAATTAAGTGGTTTTGTCACTGGACTTCAGTTCTTCGTCTGTAAAGTGAGAATAATCACCCGTTCCATGTCGGATTGGGCTACACAGGTATAAGGAAGCATGGCAAGGTTCTTATCTCACCTGGAGCCTTTTAGTATTCCTGTAATAAAAACATGAAAAATATTGTCGTGCCCCCATTTTATCTGTTGATAGGAAAACAATTTCCAACCAGCTGAGCTGGCATTGTTTGCCCTATTCTGAATGCCTATCTTTGCTAGACAGTGCAGTTACTATAGCCTCCGTGCATACCTTCTGGAGTCTGTTTTGCCCATTTGGACACAAAACCACTTCTTTGTTTAATGTTTCAGCTTGATTCCATGTTAAGCCTATTTATTCATCTTACATATTCAGTGACAAAAAGCCAAAAACTTCAGCAGATGGAAGGTTTCCTGGTGTACTTTCTGTCTTTTCAGGGTGTTGATTTCTGAAAGCCAGGAAATAGAGGTTCTCTGCCTTTCCTGGGGTGGTCCATAGCTGATGGGAATTACCTGCAAATGCTCCAGAGGCAAATACCTTCATAGATATAGCAGTTTTGAGCTGATCCAGTGATTAGTTGGAGCAGATTGACAGAGCTGTGCTTGTGACAAAAAAGAACCTGAGAGGACTGCAGGAGGGAAGGGGAAGGGAGAGGGGAAAGAAAGGAGCATATACACTCTCTGAAATACCTGATAGGCCTTATTTCATGCTCTGTTGAGTAGGTTGTGGCAGTAAAGAGGTAAGAAAGTTCCCTTGAGTTGGGAACTGTCTGAAGTTGTTTACCCATAATTCACAGGATGATGATCATCTTAAGTCTGCATTTCCTCTTTTCAGAGCTATTAATTTAGATTACTTTCTGGAAATTCTGGAGTCTGATTCATACAGAAAGTGGGGACACCACTCCATAACTTTCCATGTAAAAAGTACAATACATATCCTCCAAATCATATCACATACACTGGGGTTTGAAAGGGCACTCAGATCCTGCTAAAAGAACAGCTACCTTGCCATATATATTGGATTGCAAACTTGAAATAGAGTTTGTAGTCTTTCCGAGACCTGTTCCAACACATGGATCCTGGCATTCACAAGGTGCTATGCATAATTCCATACATACACACGAGGAAGGGCAAATAGAAGGTAATAGCTACTTTTCTACCCATAATCTACATAAGTCATTGCCCTAGTCTGAATTCTCCCTGTGCTGCTTCTTTCCCATACTGCTGACTTCCTTCTCCGCCAGCTCATGCACGGGTGATTTATTTTCTTCTTGAAATCTTGTGGGGTTTTTCACTTCTGAATTTTACCTGGATTTACTTAGATTATGTTTGCTTTTCTTCCTGTAAGTGCAATACACTTCGTCCTCCTTTGTCCTCAGTGAATGCAGGGAAGCCATGACTTTCACGTGGCACTGGCCAGAGTTATGTGTTTGCTTCAGCTACTCAGGTGATATGAAACATAGCATGGAAGTCCCTTCAATCTGCATATGTGCAATGCAATTAATGTGATTTGTAAGGTTAAAAACTTGTGGTGTATCAAGGATGGTCAACAGTAGCAGTTTTGTCAGCATTCAGTAAATACAGTATTTGAACCGCAGGGAAGAGCTCTGCATATTTCTTTATTTCATGTGAAATTACAGTAAAGAAGAAATCTGCTTAAATTATAATACATACAGGCTATAACTGTCTAGAGCATGTGGAACCTATGTATTATTTCAGGTTACAAGGTTGCTGACTGCTGCTGTATTAATTGGTGCATATAGTAATTGTTTTTTAATATTTATTGGAAATGTTATTTTGTTGCTTGTTCAGTAAGTGTAGATGAACTTTCTTGTCTGTGCAACTAAAACACTTTTCATATTGTAAGCCAGCTTATGTAAGTGTTGCATTTTTGGTGTTTATTTTCCCCCTTCTGATTTTCTCCTCTAATGAGATCTGGTGAGAGATCACAAGAAAGAATAGGAGGAGTAGGAGTATAAAAGAGAGAAAGAGAATGCTGATCCCAAGCAGTATAATTACAAATGTCTTCTTGTAGGAGGAACCTGTCTTCTCTTTGATTTCACGGATGGTTGGGATTTTCCATTTGAGGTTATGGGAACAAATGTGCTGGCTCGTCCAAAAATGTCTATTCCTCTTGACAAGGGCTTTGTCCTAGAATGTGCTAAAAGGACTTAAAAAAAAAAATCCCAAGTTTCTATTTTTGGCTGCTGTTTTAAACCATTACAGATGATCTATCTTGCACCTTTTATGCAGTACAGCTATTATTTATACATGAAAGAAAATTGTACAGGGCTTGCATGGACAGAGGGGATTTTCACTTTCTCTCCTTCTTTGCTTTACGTCAGCATTCACAGCCTTTTCTCCAAAGTTCATTGCTTGTGTAGTACAATCTTCTATCCTGACCTAAAGCCCACTGAAGTAGAGAAATCCATGCTACCAATACTTTTATTTTGTACCTAAGGATGTATATCAGGTTAGGTTCATTATGTCCTTTCTCCAAATCCTTAGTGCTGTGCAGTGCAGGGATGAAGTGTGCCAACCTCTTCCCTGATGGGGCAACAGTGTGTTCATTAAAAACTTTTCCTCTTTCCTGTATGTAATTAATTGCTTTTACTTTGAGTGTGGGTGGCTTAAATTGATAATTGAGAGCAAGTTTATCAGAACACCCAGATATGTTTAAATAACAGTCAGATCATTTCTAAGGGGAAGCTGTTTGGTAAAAATTTAATACTAGAAAACAACTGAAATAGTCCCTTCTTTCTTCCTATTCTAGTCTTGCTTTTCATATGTCTACAAATTGCAGTCAAGGTGAACAAAATAGAACTGATAGTCCTTATAGAAATGACTAGAGACTCTAATTAGAGTTGACATTTGATGTTTTCTTTTATGTAAAAAATTCTGAGCACTAGTTTTTGAGCACTTAAATATTGGCATTTGCCAACTCTGCCTGCTTGCAGATGAAAGGAGGCTGGAAGCTGATTGCAGAGTGTAAAGCACGTCCTAGTCCATTCAAACCATCTCCCAGCTAGTGTCATATAGGGACATTCACACTGAATATAGAGAAATTACTATGCAGAAATTCCCATGTTGTGTTCGCTTCCTTAGCTTGTTTTTCCTTTGTTTCCAAAGGGTCTGTTCCCCATCAGCTTTACTTTCATTGTGGTTTTCATTACTGTCTGTTAGAACAATGTTCTGCACCGAGAAGCTGCTGGCTCTGTGGCTGAACATCTTTACTCAAAAATACCTACAGGAACCAGGCATCCTCTGCTCAGTCACACACAGCAAAGATTCAGTCTATCAAGTGCTTGCAGATTCTTATTTCATCCCTACAACCAGTAACATTTTCTTTAGGCAACACTGTTAGTGCCGTTTTGAAGTCACTGCTATCAATTCTTCAGTTTCATATGTAAAAATCAAAAGGTTTGTTAGAACACTGCAGTTGTTTCCAAGTGCCCTTCTAATCATCAAAATGTTTGCAGGCAGTATAATATCAAACCAACAAGTCCTTACATTAAATTTAAAACCAGAACCAAAACCAACTAAGCGAATGAAAAACTAAAAGAAAACCCAACTAAAACCCCAAAACCCACAGCCAGCCATTCCTTTGGATTGTCATTACCAGCTTATTAGGTCAAATCCAGGCAAGAACTGATGATGAAGAAACCTGAGAGAATAAGAAGGTCAAAGAGGAAACAAAGATATAGAGAGATTTAAAAACTTGTCCAAGATCATATAGCAGACTGGCAGCAGAACTGGCAATAGCATCTAGCTTCATGCCTCCATCCAGTCTATCTTCTAGACCAGCATAGCCAACTATATATTGAGAGTTAGAGTTAAAACATTATGTAGTGTAAGTCTAGAAGTCATCTTTCCTGAGTAAAAAAATCAGCAGTAGGTCAATGTTCTGGTATTCTCCTCCTTATTTATTCTTCTGCGATAACATGACTGGAAGTCATCCTTTTGAAAATGGTGGGAATACAGTATGTTCTATAGCTTTAGCAGTTTTTTGCAGAACAGCTGTATGAAAAGTCCTAGAAAGCCTGAGACTGAAATCCAGGAATCAGGAAAACAAGAGTCACACATCTCTGCCTTATAAACTTAAAAACAGTTACTGGTTTCATTTCTAATTACATACATTGGTGAACTGGATGTGCATTCTCTTGACAATTTAATCTGCATTTTTTTCAATACCACATAAGCAAGATTCTCAATGTTACCACGTTACTGTATTTCAACTGTGACCAGAAAGGACTAGGGCTATTTCCTTTCAATTTGATCTTCAACTGGCATTTAAGCTGAATCTATCACAACACTGTCAGGTGCGGTAACAGATTCTGCTGTGCAAAGAGTATAAGCAACAAGGTTTAAACAAAGTACAGATTGCCCAACAATCTCATTCTTTACAAAAAGATAATGGACATATAGCCATAGTATTGTCCACTGAAGAGCCAACTATTTTATTAGTCCTTTTCTCCAGACGTTCTTGTTATGATATAAGCAATTTCTTGTTTCTGTTATCCATAGCTTGTATTGTAGTGTGCATGTATAGGTAACATACATGGCTTTATGTACATTTCTGTAAAGTGACAATTCTTCTACCTGGTATGTCCAGCATGTAATTTAGGGTCGTCTAACCCCCAAGCAGTTTTAATCCGCTGTTTTAAAAAAAGAAACCCAAGAAAGGTGCTTCTGCTTGTGATAATTCAAACTGTCGGAACTACTGCCCTGGATTTTTACCATTATTTCCCTTGCCATGCCTTCTTACTGCTGCTTATCTCAATAGTTCTGAATGAAGGGGAGGGACTCTCAACTATGTTATAGAGAAAGAACTCGTCTGCCTGTATCTTGTGTGTCTGTGTCAGGCAATAGCTATAGGTCCTATCTATTCCCAGCTCAGTCCATAACCAATATTCTTGTAATTAGCCTTAAGACTTTTCAACCAGTCTTCACTGAATGAGGTTGCCAGGGTGCAGAACGAAATTACACAGCCTTCTCCAGCTTTACGCAGAAGGAATAGGGCACATAGCATTTAGTATGTATAAATCAGCAAGAATGATGCACCTGAAATGTGGTTTGAAAAGGGCAGCAGCCTCTTAAAAAGCTTTGGAAGCTAACTTTTAACTTTGAAGAGAAGCTTGAAAGTTGAAATTCAGCTTGTAGTATTATTAGGAGGATTATTGTACCCATTATCTCTGTTTTTTCCCCTGTCTTTATAAAAGGCTCATAACTCACCAGTGATGTGGCCAATGTTAAGAATATTCTCCAGAGCTGAAGAAACATACACATTCTTTACTGTTAAGATATTTTGTTTATTCTTGAAGAACCATTTCTTTATATTGTATATCCACAGATTTTACTTGAATTGACATATACCTTGAAAAATGATCCTGTTTATAAAGTTGTACAATAACCTGTCGTTCTGTTTACATTGTAACTGCAGCACTAGATAGCTGATTTTTCCTCTTGTGAAAGCAGCTGGTTACCACAAAACAAATAGGAGGCATTTCTTTGCAGCATCACAGCACTCACCTAATGAAAATATAATCACAAACTATACTACAAGTTGATTATTTCATGAGTTGGATATGACAAAGCATGTGTTACTCTGCAATATAAAAAACTAGAAGTGTTGGCAGCCAGAAGGCAACTGGCTTGTTAAATCCACGCAAATTGCATAGTGGAACAGAAATAGGTACTATGCATTTATTCTTAAAGGAATTTATTTTCATAAAGAAAAAAATGAAATTGTATGAAGTTCTTTAAGATCTACTAGTGATCTGTCCTGGTTTCAGCTGGGATAGAGTTAATTGTCTTCCTAGGAGCTGGTATAGTGCTGTGTTTTGGGTTCAGTGTGAGAAGAACGTTGATAACGCTCTGATGTTTTCAGTTGTTGCTAAGTAGTGTTTAGTCCAAAGTCAAGGATTTTTCATCTTCACCTGCCCAGCCAGCGAGAAGGCTGGAGGGGCACAAGGAGTTGGGAGGGGACACAGCCAGGGCAGCTGACCCAAACTG
>JANZLQ010000030.1:10900539-10914307 GCA_026212715.1 Elanus axillaris
TTTTCTGTTCTATTAAACTGTTCTGATCTCAACCCATGAGTTTTACTTCTTTTCCCGATTTTTCTCCCCCAGCCCACTGGGTGGCGGGGGCGGGGGGAGTGAATGAGCAGCTGCATGGTGCTTAGTTGCTGGCTGGGGTTAAACCATGACATGATCTCAAGCTATACTAGACTTCTTCATTTAATTTTAAAAATGCAATTGCAGACCCTAGAAACAGACTAAATGCAGTGTCTTTCAGGGAGGAACTGGGGTTTTGTGAACATTTTGGCCACACACATAAGCCCATCTTTCTGCCCATTTCTTATTTCAGCTGTGATCAGTTTAATTTTAAATTGCCTGCCTATCAAGTCACTACTACTAGCAGGGACTTCTTTCATTTTCTAGAAAGCTGATAAGATCTATATAGCCCTGGTGGACTCCGAAGTCTGAAATATGTTCCTTTTACACTGGAAATTATCTAATATGTAAGAATGATGAGTGAAGTTTGAATATTTTTCCCTGGGTTTTTCTTCTTTATGTAGAATTGTAATTAAAACAGGAATGTAGTGAGTCTAAAGAGCACTGGTCAATTTATTAACATGAAAAAATGCATCCCTGGACTAATTCACATATTGAAGGCAATCAAGTTATTGCATTAATTTTAGCGATTATTAATTCTATTATTTCCTTACTGCTTTTCCCAGAAGGCTAGAGATAAAGAATTTGTAAGTCAATAAAGGCATGTGCAAGGTATACATATGTGCTAAACACAAAAATTTTCTACCCATTATGTCATTGTAACTGTTTACATCCATATATCAACACCACATGCTGACTGCCTGTATCAGTACACAGAAAACAAATACAGTTACCTAAAGCTACAGGACAAGAGTTCTGAAGACTGAACAAAGAGCATCAGCATGATTGTTAACTTCTCTGTCCAGTCCTGGCCTAGGCTTGCTTTAAGCAAAGCACTTCAAGATGAGTTCAACTTTTAAGCATTAGCTTAAGCCCTTTCCTTTTGGAAAAGCAGTTAAGCAGGACTCTTAGGTCCACAGAAATCTGTGGTATTTAGTCATGCACATAGAGTAAAGCATGTACTGGAATGGTCCTGCTAACCTGGGATCTTAGGAAAGACTGCATAAGAACCTTGTAGGTACTCTGTCCTTCCTGCTCAGCTATGGGTCTCTTCATACTTTATTATGATGCAAAGGATTTTTAACTTTTCATCATCATCTTTTAACATCTTTCATACTTCATGAATAAATCTATATGTTTCCTATAGTTCTTTAAGTGAGGTTTTGCAGTAAATTGTGGTGCAACTTCCAACATGTCTTCATTTGGTAGTTAAACTACTTAGTAAAAGCATCCAATCAGTTAATCCAAGAAGATTAATTTGACTTTCATCTTAGAATACAAGATTCATTAATGACATAGAAACAAGTTTGCATTCGGTTAATTAGTTGAATGATGGTCATCCATATCTATCGCCAGTGGCAGACAGCTGGAGTAGTTAAGTCCAGGAAAATAAATTCACTCTGAACAGCAAAGTATTAATCAGCTCAGGAAGGCTTGTTGAGGTCCTGAGAAGTACCACATGGGTGTGAAATAAAAATGTCCTAAAGTTGTTGGTCTAATCGATTGCCAGATTTAGAGTGGAATTCATGGCATTAATGATGGGCAGTAATCTCATGTAACAATATTATTTCTGGTTTTCCATGGCATTTACTTACTTATTTCAGGGGAAAGGAAATAAAGACTTGCATGCTAATACTTTCACGCTGTCTGCCACCTGAAGAGAATCACTTTTCAGAAGAATCCACACTGCCTTTGGATGAATGCTCCCTATAGCAGCACATTCACAAGCAGGGAGGGAATGGGGATTTATGCACAGCAACACTACTGAGAACAACAGGGAAGTTGCATGCAGAAACTCTGCAAAATGTGCCTTTCTGAAAAACTTCCTGCTTGTATGCAGAGTTCTTATTTGTTCTTCTCATATGCTCTGAAGACTTCTAAAAGCTGCAGACTTCTCAGTCCAGTGTTTGGAAGACCTGACAGCAAACATTACTAACCAAAAATTTTGCTGAGATACCAAAGTTTGTTAGATTTAAGGATGATCAGAATGACTTACATTTACTAACTTTTCCATTCTAAGCATTCACAGCTCTCCATAATAGCTTGATTCTTATAAGCAGAAACTTGTCAATGTGGCACTTAAAGTACATTTTTTGTTATGCATATGACAACACAACTCTTTTCACAAATATCTCAGTGACCTTGAATTTAACATGTTCTATAAATTTAGCTTAATCTCCAGCTATAAACTAAGCTTACCTGAGAAAGATGTGGGTGAATTACTCTGTAAAATTAGCGACACTGATTCTTGTGAAGTGAAGCGAAAAAGAAACTGATATCTAGGGAGAATAGTGATACCTAAGAATGTATCTTATGTAAGTCTACTGTATTTGAACAAATTAGAGTGACTGAAACAAGAAATCCATTTTCTTTCTGGCATACATATTAGTGTAAGGAAACTACAATAAGTTCCTAAGCAGGTTCTGGTTCTTTATGCCATTGTGTCAAATGCCATTGTGATTCCCACAAGCAATTTCTTATTGGAAATCAAAAAAGAGTAGTGTCACATATTTTGTAGTGTGACAAAAAATAAGATTAGATGTATTTTTGAATTTTACCATGCACTATTTAACACTCCACCTAAATATTTAAATGGTCTGGCTATCAAACACTTTGCATCAGACAGTGTGAATGCTCATATTAAAATTAACCTTTCCAGATTGCCAGCTGAAATAAACTTCATTTTTACACAATAAGGATTCATAAGAACAGGAGTTACATATACTTTAACCCCTTCAGAATAGGAAAGAGAAATAAAATGTCAAATGTTTCTTACCATACCCTCAGGAGATTAATATCTTTCATGAGCAACTTTTTTTAGGTAAACCAAATCCATAAAAATAATACACATTTAACGCTTAATTCTGTGCATTGCTACTGATAGATATAATCATATATCTTAATGGGCCTGGAATTTAGGATCCTAGCATCATATGTGTTTATCAACTTCTGAACCAGAGTCACTTTTGAAAATTTCATTATGCTTATATTACATTTCACTGTAACACATGAAAATGCAAAATGTTAGAATTGTGTTAGACTTGCAGCGTGATGTTAAATGTGATTCTGCACTGTAGCATACAGAAATTGTATTTAGACACTTTTTAACAATCTATGGTTAATAGTAAAATTACTTCAGGCCTTTTACATGATCAGTTTTAACCCCCCCTTTAACACCAATGACATGTAATACACACATGTACCAGAGCAGATAAGGCTTTTGTAAAGATTTGGGATGTCCCAGTAGAGTAAATTATTACGCTAATTCTATCCTACTTACTGTTTGCATTGTAATGTAGGGATAGTGCCAAGTCACATAGATTTGAAACTATTTTAGGACAATCCTCTCCATATTTTTACACTTCCACTTTTGAATAGAGCTGGAAAGAGGTTTAGGGAAACATTTTTACTCCAGACTGTGTTAGCTTGCAGAGAAGGATCACCATGGTCAATCTTCAAGCAGCAGTTCAAGGCAAATATTTTTTTCACCCAGGCAAGTTTACAGAATGACTGTATGCCCTCTGTGATGACTTTGTTATTTGTAATTTAGTAATTCCCATTGTCTTGTGCAGTACCTACAGACACAGCTAGGTCTTACCACAAAAAAATCTCAAATCAAACCAGACATAATGCATAAATGGTGATAGTCATGGACGAAAGAAAGAATGGTAGAAAAGATACTTCGGGCAAGTGCTGTGCGATGTATCTTACTGTTGTTTCCACATGTACTGCTGCTATCAGCTTTAGTTCACTAGAAGTACCACCCCTGAGGGCAGTTGTGGTGGTTTGTACATAAGATGTATGCCTTGCTTAGAGATTCCAGAAAGAAGTACACAAAGTCTGATGCCAAGCCACTGAGACTTTGTTAGCTTCAGTGGGCTTTGGTCAAGTTTGTTTTGGGAAGTAAAATGTTATTCCAGGTAAGAGACAGAAAAACAGAGGTTTTGCCACAGAATTCCCAATCTGTACCTGTTCAGATGTTAGTTATCTCTGCATATACCTGGGCTGTCTGCACTTAGTTTTTGAATGGCTTAGTGAGGACAGTCTGTCTTCTGTTATCATATATGAAATATGGACTGGCAACATTTGCTTTGCAATTTCATATATTATTACAATTTTATTTGTTACAGGTAATATTTTGGCATCTAATGTGTCATTCAGAAAATCTAAAATGTTCATCTTCTTCATGATCCTAATTATTCAAACCGTCTTGCCAAAACCAAAGAAAATTCAATATATATGTATGTAGTTGCAATTGATAAATTCCCCAATGACAATAGATTTATTCAGTTACTAATGGGTTTCCACTAGACATCTTAGTAATATAATTAGTCTGTCTCATAATCAAATAACTGATTCATCATTACATCTTTTTTCCCCAAAGATAATAATTTATTGTAGATTTATTTTTTTACAGTTTCTTCAAAATAATTTGTTCTTTGCTACTATTTTACCAAGAAGTTTCATGAAGATGGTGAAGTTTCCATGTATCATTTACTAAGTTTATTGAAAACAGAGTTTGTGACAGATATTCAAAGCGGGAAAATAATTTGCTTATTTTAAACTTATTCCATATAATTTACAATAACATTGAAGAGATTATTTTCTAAATAATAATCCAATGCACAGCCAATGGGAAAATCTGACCCCTGTAGAGGTTCAAAAGCAATTGTATAATTACTTCCACTTGTGTCATAAGAGGCAAAGCAGTGTATGTAATATTTTTATTATTTTTCTCTACTTTTCAGAGCAATTAACCATATGTTTTAACTATATACTTGGGAGTTTTGGTTTTACCAAATAGATATGTTAATATTTTGGTGTTTTAAAATGAATGGAACCATGTTCAATGTGTCCTTGACCTAGGTAAATATCATGCGTAAGAGGTATATACAAGTACATACACATTTATGTACACAGTGCATATGAAATTTACATACCGTTTTAATCACTGTTCTTAAAGCAATTAAAGTCAAGCCATAATTCAGTTAATTTAGATATATATAATAGTTGAAATGGCCTGGGATACTGTGGCATACAATAATAATACCTAACCTGCATGCTTCATCATTTTCTCCAGCAATGAATGTGAGTAGAAGACACCCTGGGAACTCTGAATTTTTTTATGGGTACGTCAACATGTCTCTTTTTAGTAGTGGTTACATATTTTGATATGCGTAAGTCAAAGATTCTTGTACATAATTGTGTACAACTAGATTTGATCTTTAATTATGCATTTGTGTATGCAAAATGGTACATAAAATGAAGATAGGTTGAGGGATAAAGGAGTAGGATAATTTATATTTTGATATATAGGCTCTTTGTGTGTTCTTTGGAGTAAGAAAAAAGTTTAAAATCAATTTTCTCTCTTGTCATTGCAACAAGCGGTAGACTTTGCTGGGATTTGATCTTAATGTTTTATGTCTGTGTCTTAAATCAGTACAATACTTGCCTCTGCATAATTCCTGCCTGCCTTTCTGACTCCTGCCTTCCTTATCTGATTGTCTGTGGCCTCCTAAAATGAGGGAAATTGACTCCTAAAATGTGGAAAATGAGGGAAATAATGATTCTTTTGATGCTACCTTGCCTGTGATGTTTGAGGGATATGAGAAGAGAGTCCTTACCCAAGGAGTTTGGTTCAGAGAGTGTAGAATCCAATTCCAATTTCCAGACAAGTTGAAATGACTTGCTAATAATAGAAATTAATTATAAATTAGAAAGACTCTCAAGGCTGGTTTCAAACATACTGAATGAACAAAAGAAAAAGGGAAAAGGGGAAAATGAAACAAGGAAGACCTTGAAAATAATAACCTCCATCTCTCTGTTTAAATACTACATCTAGGGTTTGAACTTGTGGTTTCCTTCTGGGTATATGATAAAATCTTGCTCTAACAAAGCACTTGTGATTTCTTTTCACTTCAATTAAAATAAGATTTTTAAAGGAATTACTCATACTTAAGGGTAAGCATGTCTTCTGTTTCCTTCAGTTAGTGTGCAATCATACACCCAAACTGTGAGTTCTGTTTAATTTAGCAATTGCACTGGACATATTAAAAATGTCTCGGCTGATGGAAAAGAACTCCTTAACTTTATGGTTTGTGATTTTTGATGTCTTATAAAAACAAAGTTATTTATGAAAGACCATGAACATATGACAGATGCCTTACTATATCATTGCTTACAGAATTTAATTTTTATTCTTCACAGAACACAAGCAATATCAAGAAACTTAAATGGCCAGTTGTGTAATATTTTACTAGTAAGCATCTGGATTAAAATGTTCACAAAAAGCCCCATTTTTTCTGAATTACATAACAAATACATTTTTTCATGGGAGGATTTGTGAATAATTAAAGAACAATTCAGTCAAATTCCTATTGAACAAGTGTTTTATATAAAACAGTGACAGTGAAAAAATGTTTTGATGTATAAAAATAGCAATATTTTTAACTTTTTTCTAACAAACACCTTTTTTTTCACTACAATATCCACTGTGATGCCATATATCATAGCTTATTTACATTGAAAACTATAGGAGATGAAACTTGAATTTAAAATCCCCATTTGATCATCATTAGACAAATCAAGAGATTCTGTCTAGAAAAGACTCCAGTCAGAGTCTTTTTAAGATGTAAAGTTCCTAGAACCAACATCTTCACAGAAAAATGTAGCTTGCATTCAGGAAGGCACTAGGTAAGTTATTAGCGATAATAGGGTAACCCTCAATACAAGAGAAGTGATTCAAAGACCTAGGAGGCTCTTTCCACTTGTATACCATGTGAATTTCAAACCATGAGACTTTCCTGATAGATGGAAGTTACACTTTTCAAGTAATTCTAGTGAAAACTGTTTTAAGTTACAGAGTTTTTGAATGAAGTGTTTTCCACTTTAATTGCAGTAAGAATTTTCCAAACACGTGGCTTTGTGTTGAGAAAAGCCTCAAATTTCAAAGTTTCACCATCTTTTTTCAAATCCCTAATGTTAAATTTCATGAGAAGTTATGTAAACAATCAGTATTTTTCCAGTAGCAATTTGGAAATACTTTGCAAAAAGTTGCAAAAGGACTGCAGGAGAATGAAGTAATAAATGAGTAACTTAATACATAGAACAGAATACCCGGTTGTGTTTTGGTACATAAAAATAGGTTAAATTCATCAGGCAAGTTATTGGTTGTGAATTATTCACTGTGTTCTACTGGCTGTAATTCATTTTGCATTTAATTACAAGGGGCTACAGATTACTTAGAGGTCTTGTAATGCATGTGCATGCCTGCCAAGACCACTAATGGAAATTGCATGCCATTGCTGAGAGAAAAGTATACACTTCAGTAATTACATGTGGTACTCTAAATGCAGATGCAGAAGTAATTATCATAAACTGGTACTCTGCATATTGGAATGCTGCATTGGCTCAATACATTAGCTTTCACTTCTGAAGATCATCAGGACTCAATACATAGCTAGTTCTCTCATGAAATAAGTTTAAAGGTCTCCAAGTAGCTTCCTTTCGTTCTTAGAAAAAAACAATGTGCTGCATGAGTAGCTCCCCGGGGAGTGCTACATTCATTATTACACTAGAGGAAAGAGTGTTATTGGCCAGCACTGAAGTATTTTGGTAGAACTGTAAAGGACAACCATATAACGCTTAAGTTTAGCTACTCTTACTTGTCACAATTTCATGACCACTAAAATTTATATAACAGAACAAGGAAACTTAAATTCACAAGAGGTTTATTCACATTCTCCTCCTGAAATTTCAGTAACAGAGAAGCCTTGAAACTATGACCTTGCAAGGAGATGAGCAAAGAAAAATTACAGAAAGGAAAAAAATTGTCTATGTGTCAGAGATAGGATTGGATATCCAGCAGGGCTATGAACTTCAGAAGTGAATGATTCCTTGCTGTAAAATAGTTTTAATTTGTGGCCTTTGCTGGTGGCAGTGCTCCAAACCTGGCTGAAATATTGCGGAACTTCAGCATTTCTCCAATATAAAATGTGAAAGTGAACATTTTCAAAGATATTTGGTCCTACTGTCTAGTCACACATGGTTAATGTGTTTCCTTGTCATACATTGGCTACCACTTCTAGACCACTGTTGCTGCAGAGAGCTAGCCTGTCTTTTTTCCATTAATTTTGTTCTTTCTATACTATCTTGAATCTCAGATTAACCCTTGACTTCTCTCAACTCTTGACATCCTTAAAATCCTTCAAAAAGCGATTTCAAATTTATGAACTAAAGTTGGCACTGATGTCTCACATTATTCTTATAATTTCATGAGGTACAAATGGAGAAATTTCCTTCTTTGTAATTTGTGGTGCAATTTGTGTTTTTTATATCTTACTTACACAGTGGACTTCTACATACAAGGAAATTAGAAAGCCCACTTTAGAAGAATAATGATGTACAGTTAGGCCTCATCTTGTAAATTCTTCATATATATACCTAATTTTAAACATAAGATTACCTGTCCTATTTTTCATGCAACGCAATTTTGGGTCAATATGGCCTTGAACATTAAATGTGAATATATTTATATTTTAAAAAATTGTTTAAAATGATGGCTCAAATATTCTGGTGAACCATTACAGGTTATTTCCCAATCTATGAAATTTCTTGAGGTTCCACGCATTTTGCTTTTTTTTTTTTTTTAAATTAGAAACCAGTGATTAATTTGTGTCTCTGTGTGCATTTCTTTTTTTTATAGCAACTATTAAAGGTAAGTCCTAGCATATTTTAAAAGCAGTTGTAGTTTTTTTTTATTTTCTTGTCGGTGTAATAAACCTAAATAAAGGTAACTAATCTTATTTATCATTTAAGCAAGTTAATATTCCTAGGTAAATATTTCTTCTCCCATTGATAGCTTCCTCTTAGTGTTATGGTTACTTTCTCTTTTGTGACATTTTCATGGACAGTGATGGCAAAGCACAAGAGTTCAGTTTATAATTCATTAGACCTTCACTAATGACTCATGAGAGTGTGCCTTCCCTGTTTTCAGTTTTTTAGACATTTTACCTGTGTGAAACTTCACCACTGCTATGTTAAACTTCATTCTTGCTATCTGTGCAGCTATACAGTTTTGCTTGTAATTTTCTTGACTGCAGCTCATTTTAAAATGTTTTTATATCTTGTCAATGTTGAAGTTTTCATACTCTGGGCATTGCCCGGGTTTGTGTAAGTTGCCACAGTTCATGCACTTTCTTTTCTGTGCATCCTCTTGCAGTTTTTCCTGAAGTCTGCTCTAAGTATTTACTATTTGCCAGTTTCTTCTCTCTCTGACCAGCAGCTTACCTATAGCTACCTCTGATTTGCCTTCCCAGTTTTCTGTCCTGAGTAATATTTTATAACTTGACACAACCTGATAGTACTAAGTTTAAGCCCCCGTTTTTCATCAGTCTCCTCTGTCACCATGGATTCTTGGATCACCGACTGATCTCTGATGTCAAAACGCTACAGTTACATTTCTGACTTCCGAATTTCAAGTCATTGACAAAAAAAAGGCTAAAGGATTCTATTTTTTGCAGCCCTATCTAAAACTTCTAGGACTCCCACTCTTAATGAGATTATAGCTTTCCTCACACTCTTTCACTGCTTTTTCGTAGGTCATCTTCTCATCCTGCCTTATTTGCATGTTATTTAAAATGTGTTAACGTAACACACTGCAGTAATCAGGGGAATAACATTTTTGTGGCTCTTATTAAGTCAAGTTCGTGTCTCTATAGCTCACATTTTTTCTTAAATATTTTCTGATTGCAACCACTGCCTGAGAACCAAGTTCATGAAGGTGTGTTTGTTGTTCTGTCTACCCATCTCTTATTTATTGTCTCATTCCCATGTGTCCTTTCTCTTGTTCTTTATTTCACTGCAAGCTTTTTCCCTCTCAAGTTCCATTTCTGGGCCTGTGTGCTCTTTTAGTACCTCAAACAATGAGATCCTTAACTTCACATACCTTTAAATTTTTATTTATTTTTTAACTTTTTTTAAGAACTCTAACAATCTGCACATGGACCCATCTGGAAGAAAAAAGGCTTAAGCTTCTTTATGTCTCTAGGATGATATAACCAACTCAGACTGATCCACCATGCTGTCAGCTATGCTGTTAATAAAGGGTGAAAAGGGATATTCCGTATGCTGCAGGTCCCTAGGAAGCTACTTATATGCCTGAAGTTAGACACAGGTTTTACTAAACTGAAGTCAACTGCAACATACTTCATCTGACCAAAAGGCATAGGACTTCTTATACCAAGATCTTCATAGCACTCTGGAGACACACACGAGGAGGAAATCTTCCGTAAGAGAGGACTTAATGAGAGGGCCCAGAGAGAGGAATCCTGGCACTAAACATGCTACCACACAGGAAAATGCAAGCAAGCAGTTATCCTCAAGGGTGCATCAGCAAGCAAACAACAGAGAGGTTGGCATGTACGCAAGTGTTTGTTTAAAGCACCCCTTACCTGCAGCAGGAACTGTTTAAGTATCCTATTCATGTCAAATACTAAAATGAAGGTGCTTCTGTAATGGTTGTCATGATTATTTACCATCTGCTCACAAGTCAATTCATTGCCATAAAGATTTAACCAAATAAAATAAGTTAACCTGTTACAAGTCATGAAATACTGTAATTAGTTGTGTCTGAAATACAAAAATAGAATATTTAGTTTACCTAATAGCTGTTTAACTGACTGCAAGAAGTGATTGTTTTGCATGGTGCCTGTAACTAAAAGAAATTGCATCAAACGGATTCAGAGATTAGGTATGTTGAGGGAATGGATGTTCACAGAGTTTTTATGTCAGGTCAGGCACTTTCAGGCAGATAGTGCAAAACCATACACGTCACAGATACGTGTTTGTTATGTAAGTGCACTAGATTTTTTTTCCACTCCTATCAATATGTATTTTTGATTAACCATACCAAATAAGTTCAGTTATAAAAAAAGAATATTTACAGAAGTGAACAGATGAAATAAGTAATTTATAAAAAGAAGTTTTTGTTGAAAATTGGCAGATTTGTGTATACAACAAATAATTAACAATGGAAATTTATTGCTGTTAGCACTACTAATGAAATAATTTGGTTTTGCCAAGCATTTCATATTTGCATGAGTATCAATAGCGTCTGTTTTTGAATTGGAAAGCAGTAACAGTATTAGTTCCTGTTTTTAACCACATACAGAGACTGCCATCTCTATAGTCTATAGTAATAATTTGGGGCTGAAGAGTTTCTTCAAAATTATTTCATCAGGTTGCTTGGTTTTCAATGACATAGAATTAATCCTTCAAGACATTATTTTTAAAAGGATAAAAAGTGTTGTAACACTGAAGAAGACACAAAATGAAAACAGTACCTGCTGCGGAGCTATGCATATGGAAAACAATACATGCATCAGCAGTGCAGACATATAAGAAAAAGGGTTTTAACAGTAGAGACAGAGCAGACAGAGTTAAGGTGACAGCAAACATATCTTTTTATGTAAGCATCCTCTAAAGCAACAGACCTATACTGAAGTTGGGACACCAGCCTGTAATTAATAAGCTATTCTCTTGCTTAAGGAAAATCTTTGTGTATCTGAAGTTGAACAGGGAATGAAATAAGCTCAGATCATTAAAAGGAGAGAAGTTGAAGCTGAGCACCCATATTTTCATCTTTTACACATCTGGATAACAGACATGCTTTGCAAAATGTTACATCTTTGGTTCTTTAAAAAAAGAGAAAAAAAGGAGAAAGTGTCATTCATTGTTGAGCATATCCATTAAAATGAAGAGTTTTGTTTAATTAAAGCTGGAAGTTTTGGTGATCCTCCACTCTTTCCCTTTTCTCCTTCCAAGAAATATCAGATGGAAGGGACACTAATCGTGCCATACTGACTTCCACTTAAAGCTCAATGCTGCCCACCTAAACACTAAAGCTCTTAGTGTTGTCTTAGGACTTTTGTCCCAGTCCTGTGGGACAACTGTCACGTCCATAGTTTGAGACGACTTCAAATCAGTGTTGTTGGAGCAAGATGAGATGTGAAATGATTTACAAAGGAGAATACTAACATTTTTGCTGTTTTGTCAAATCTTGCACTGAGCTTCATTTTTTACTTTCTTCCCCCGCCCTGTAACCTTTGGGCATAAATGACAATGTCACTTGCAGTTAAAGCAGAGCACTTTGACACAGCTGACATCAAATGTACTTAATGCTAGATCAGCCTGGAAAGTGTCAAAGGCTGGTATGTCTGAGAAAGAAAGTGTGTATATGACTGCTGAGGAATATTACCCTGTTCCCAGGATACTTGTTACAGAGTGCTAATGTCAGAATGTCAACAAGGGAGCTTTTAAACACTGGAATTAGTCAAAGGTATAGCTTAGAGTATTTCTGAGTATAGATTGTTCAAATGGATTACCCCCCATTGTTGTTCTTTTGCTTTTTTTCCTTAGGCATATTAGTTCCCTCAAACTTCGTAATTGGTTTAGATTTCAGATAAATTAAGTCAGTTTGCTGTACATAGCTTTATTAGAATAATCATTAAAATTCATTATTCCTTAACATAGCAAGGTATTTATTTATTTAAGATTTGTCCACTGTGTAGCTCAATTTGGCTGACATCAGCTGAGGGTTCAGTCAAACTATTCCAGGTAGGAATGCTGCTTCTATTAACAGACATTAATAAATAATAATATAAAGAGAGGAATGTGAAATTTTATAGCAACGCAATCTGTACACAGTAAAATTTTAAATAGTGTTTGAAAAACAGCAGTGCATAGATTATGTCAGTGTGATAAAATATTCTTTTTAAGTATGATTAAATACATTTTTATATACATTCAAATATGTTCTCATGTGTACAGACTAATAAATAGATAATGTACCTAAGCATGCTTGGGAACAACAGTAAAAGAGTTTTCAGATCTGTCAAACACTTTTTTTGTTGCTGTTGCTTCAGGCTTCTTCTTTTCATATGTTATACTTTGTATCTTGAGTTAAGCTAGCTGGGTATGCCTGCTTTTTTGAGGGTGTTGGGGAGGACCCTGTATCAGAATACCAACTTTTCTGAAATTTCCTTTGAAGTGGGAATTTTCACCAGAAGTTACTTGAAACAATCAGATTTTATGTCTTAATAACGCTGTCTTTTCATTTGCCAGAATATTACAAGAAATAAATTACTAAAACACACATAACCTTTAACATACAAAATTGGCATCTGAATGAAATATACTACCACCAAAAAAAAAAATCAAAGTTAAGCCATTTTAGTCTTTTTCTTGGAACATAAGTCAACTTCCAGTATAAATTATTTTGATTTTCTTTTCCAAATAATGTTTACAAGCATTATCATCAGCTCCCAGGAATGTAATTTTGATTGATTTTCATCTTCTGGAATGTTTGTATGGAGATGTTTAATGTATTTTGCTCTTATTCAATGGCATGCACCTCACCTAGTTTCAGACAACCACAGCATGAAAATCTACATTTGATCAAACCGTCTAGTCTCCCAGTAAAGACGGGGAAGATAAAGGTATTCCTCTTCAGTGTCGTTCATCTCACCCAAATCCAGACTTGTTGATGAACATGTTAAATGAACTTCACCTTAAGACCTATCTGTTTGTCTCTGTCGACTCACACTGGGTGTAGGTGTCCAGGTGTTGGCGGTGGGGGGGACTGGAGGGGTGG
>JANZLQ010000030.1:10914407-10929149 GCA_026212715.1 Elanus axillaris
GGGGACTGGAGGGGTGGAGGGTTCCTGCAGGGGTGGCCTCTGTGACAAGTGAGACCAGAACAGGCAGCCGCCTCCACAACAGTCCCACCACAGGGAACAGCTGAGCCCATCAGCCAGTTCCCCATACCTGACAGGACAAAAACTTTATTTTATTTGGATTTCTTAGTATTTCTTCTGAAGTTCACTGACCACTTACTACCAATGGTATTTGTACTATAAAAGGAGATGCAAACTTTAAAAAATGCAGAGTTGTTCTCTTACCTGTGAGTTTATATGCCCCGTGAACTAGTCTATCTAAAAGATTATCAGTATAATCTGAGTCAGATTGAATTTTTGCTTTCACAGTGTTCCTCTACAATACAAACGCGGAGTGATAAAGCTTATACTCCAATTACGTTTTACAATGTTGACCATGAAAACTTCATTGTAATTGTAATGTCAGATAATTTCCAAGAACATCTTTCTGACTCGGAACAATATGACCAGCTGCAGAAAACCAAAACTCTGCCAAAACTTGTCATTTTTCATTTGGTCACTTGTTTCCAACAGAGCTGTTCCTCATTTTATGACTGTTTAGGGTTTTCTTTTATAAAATTTGGCTTCTTGCAGCGTGACAGCTCCATGCAATATCTGCACATGTCAGCAGGCCTAGCACAGGATCGTGCCTTTCGACGTTACGAAATGGGTGTGAATGAGGACATGAGCAAATGTCTTTTTCTGGAGAGGTTAAAATGTCACTGCCTAAGAATGGGAGGTTATGACCGCACAACTGGAGGTTAAGAGAACTCCATGTCAGCTGGTTTATATGGCAATTTACTGGCGGCTACAGATCAAATGGGCTGGCTGTGCACTGACCGGGAGAGGACATGATCCTGTGTTCCTGGCTTTGCTCTCTGTTGCAGTGAGGACAGTAATTTCCAATAGAAAATGGTAACAAACAGTACCAAAAAGTAGCATCAGAAATAATTTCAGCTGTTTGCTAAATGAACACATATCTGAACCCTTGGAAATTTTTTATTAAACTCAGAAATGAAGCATTTAGCTCAATTTTCTTTTGCCAGTCTTTTTCTCTTACTTTTGAATTTCTCTTTTCTGTTTGCAGGAGTAGAACCCCAAAACAGGTTAGTCTGAATTTCTTCAGTTTCATTACAAAAGTTTTGTGCAGATCTAGCTAAAATCTTTGGTTTGGAACTATAATGATTAATGTCCTGAGCCACAAAGAGAGGAGCTCTGAGCCAGAAAGAGAAGAGAATAGAAAACTAAGAAACAAATGGGGGACACAAAATTGAATACAATTTCTGACCCCAAACCTGCTGAAAGAGTCTTTTCACAATTTGATGTTTCATATTCCTCCTCCGTTTCTTTAAACTTTAGAAACTGATAGTACTTCATTTTCCCATCAATGGCAAACTAGTCCCTAATCTCATATATAAAAGAGGGGCTTTTTTTTTTTCTCTCTGCATTTTTTTTCTCACACTATGCCTTACACTTACACTTACAACAGATTGCCAGCTATCATAGAATCTTTTAGTGTGCGAAATTAGGGTTAGGAGTGGAACATCTTATTTCTGAATTAAAATTCTAATTTTAGAATGCATCCTATCATCATATCTTGTCACATATTAACAGGTGTGTGTGAAAATAAATGGACTTACAATTGTGTTGGCTGTACTGATAAAGACATGCAAAAAAGTTCACACGGACTGGTATTTTGCTTGTTTTACAATCGGTGTGTTTACTGATTGGTAAAACGGTCTCAAGAAACAAGAAAAACTCCATGATATTGGATATGTTGGATGTAGTACAAGCCAAGCAAAAGTCTCTGGTCTGAACATTTCAGTCATTAGTCAGATGAGACTGGATGCCAAAGAAAAAGATATAATGGCTGCAGGTTGTTTTCAGGTTTGAGAAAGAAATTAGCTGCATTACATCTGGAATGAAATCAAAAGAAAGAATTACTGAAAGAAGTAATGACCCTCATCTGCTCCAGGTGTAAGTCAGACACAGACCTGCAGTGAGTTCATAGGTACATACTGAGCTGCTCGTGAAAAGATTGTACTTGTCTATAGGTACTGTAAGCTGTTTGGGTACTGTGGGTGTTTGCTATGTGGGTATAAGAAATACTGCAGGAAGGACTGGTGAATATATTTATTCAGTAGCCATTATATTAATAAAAATCAGTTTAAATCAAGTGAAAATATATTCTTTTATTTGAATGACATTTGAAAAAACATGAGTTTATTTTAGGCAAATAACATTTTTTTAATGTTCAAACAGGAAAGTTGGCCACTTGTAATAAAGACCAATGAAACAAAGTGTGCAAAACTTCCAGAAGAGGAGGAATCTTTCCAAGAGCTGATTAAAGCAGTCAACCAGGATACAAGAGTCAGTGGAGTTTTCTCCTCTGCCTGAGAGAACACAAACTCTCCACACTCCTCTTCAACCTTTCCACACCTCCTGCCTGAATTGCCAGACTGTTAGCTGAGCTGAGCAGAGGTTGGTCTCGGTTCTGCTGATGCACCTTTATTTGATTAGGAGTATTTAAAAGCTGAACATCTTTAAAAAAGGCTGGCTTCTGCAGTTGGTTGTAGACAGTACCCTTCTGGAAGGTCAGAGATTTTGGTTCCCGTGACTGTTCCGAATCAAGCTGAAAGTGTATCTGATCGGTCTTCTCCTACCTCTGAGGAGAGTGCCCACCCACCAGGCAACACAGTAAGCAAACAGCCAAGGAATAACTTTAAACACCGCACAGGAAAGGATTTAGCAAATACACCTCTGTGAAAATAACCTATTGATATTAAAGTTAATAGGATTAAAGAAATGCTAATCCTCCTATCTGGCATGAGGGGTGACCCATGGATGATGTTTCAAAGCAAGAAGAGATTGTAGGAGAAGGCTGGTCAGAAGGAGGAACAAGGCTGCAATCCACTGAAGCATTACTGCAGAGGAAAATGGAAATCTGACCAGAGTGAATAGAAGAGGTTACAGAAAACAGAGATCTTCATGTCCATAGCCAGCAGGGTGTACCGCAGCAATTTTTATTTGGCAGCTTTATTTTCATTTACATTTCCTAAGTAGAAGTAAGTAAGTTTTGACAGACCAGGTGAGGCTAGATCAGACTAGCTGTAGTAGTAAAGAAGTTACAGACATTGCATGTGAACTATTGCATAAAGAAAAAGAGGCTGAAGAAGGAGAATGGAAATTGAGTCTGCATGATCTTTGATAACAGAACCTTCTTTTTTACAATATCTTGTTAATGAAAATTGTAAATATGCATAGCAATGCATTTCCGATGCTTTCTGTGGCCCCCAGATTGGAAAAAAAACAGCCTGTAGACAGTCGAATAGAATAAATCTATTCTTTAATCTACCTATGTGATCAATTACAGTACATTGTGCTCAGCTGGATTTTCAGTTACCAAGAGGGCTATTTTCCTTAGCTTGCCATGTTGCTTGTATGATTTATTTCCAATACACTGTATCGATTTCCAATAAATTTGCCATTTGTATTAATTGGAAACATGAAATAATGACAATAACGTTTGCTTCCTTAGCTGTTTTGCTGCTTTAGTTTTGCACAATTATATTGTATTTATGTACTAACACAGGGAAACATCAGGAAGAGGATGATATCAGAACAGAATCAAGTAGGGAGATGGAGAAATGAAGGAAGAGGGTCACGGGCTTGCGGCTAGGGAGAGGGAAAGAAAAGGAAAGATATCCGCATTGGGACATGGCGATTGCATGCATAAGGCAAGGTCCACTAGGGCTATGGTACGTGGTTGGGCTATGGTACATGGTTCTGAAACAGCAGTCCCCAGAGCATGAGCACAGCCTGCTCTGCCTCCTCGCTGTCCTTTTTCTGCATGGCTGCCTGGCAGCCCGCCGCTGGGCTGACCCCTGCTGCACGCAGGCGGGCAGCCCGGTGTGTGCCGTGGCACGCCAGTCTGCCTGGCACACATCGGTGCTGAGCCTTGCCGGCTCTGGAGCGGGAGACGGCCGTAACTGAGCCCGCGTGTGCGACCTCGCGCTGCGCACGGTGCCCAGAGCCGGCCTCGGTGCTGCGAGGGCCAGGCAGTTCGTTCCTGCGTCCCAGTTAGCGGGGCTGTTATGGACCTGCAGCCATCTTCGGCTGATGCTTATAGCTCACGCCTGGTGTGCAGAAGGTAGTTTCTTCCCTAGGGTTATTCTCGGAGAGGGCGTGTATGGGTTACATTTCTCCTTTTTTTTCTTCTCTTTCTTTCTGACGTCTTCAGCAGCATACCTTGGCGTTGGGAGTGGCTGAGCGGTAGCACATTAAGAGGATATTATTTGCCACTCCGAGTTTACTCCCTCCTCAGGAAGTGGAGCTCCTTCTAAGTGGACCATGATAGCAGTGTTCCTTCTTCTGTTTTGTATCTTTTTCTTGCAATCAAACTCTAAACGCTGTTAAGTGGTCATAGCAGAGCTGGGATATGCAGGAAGATTCCAGTTAGCTAAATTTTTTCATGGAGAAAAATGCAACAAATACACTTCTGTTGACTTAGTTGGTATTATTTTTATAGAATTGTATTTTGTAGAACATTCTGAAGTAGATAAATTAGTTACACATTTATTATTCATATAAATATATTCATAAAGGGAGGGATATTGGACTTAGGCAAAGATTATTATGCATTGCAGCTCAGTGAGAAGAATGCAATTGTTAATGGTATTTCTTTTTTTTTTCTTTCTTTCTGTTTTTTCCTCCACTACCTGTCTACTGCATGCAGGACCACAATCTGCCTGGATTTGGCTTGTATGTATTTTTATTCTTTTGGTCATCTAGTCTCACATGAATATCGATGCTATTTCTGTAAACACCGTTGTTCTCAGCAGCTGCAGAGTGTGCTCTCCTTTGAGAAAGGATTACATGTAAAGATCAAATGTGTTACACATGTGTTCTCCACAAGGGAGACTTCTGAAACTGCCTGGTCTCTTAATTCTATTGTTTCTTTATATTGATAGTGAGATGAAGACCACATTCTTCAAAATTTGTTTGAAATTCAGAATTCTATAATTAAGCAATTTGTCTCCATTTGTTCAGTTCCCTCACAGTGGCATTATGTCCTGTGGAAATAATAACATGTAATTAGAGATTACCACACGGAGTATAGAAAATGTCATAATTGCATGGATCACTTCACTGTTGTCATTTCCTGCAATTTGAGGACTTTTTTACTTTACTATTTTTAAAATAGATTTTTTTTCTGATAAAAAGGGAGAGAAGTATAAAAAAACCCCAAATGCATTAGGAAAATGGATTCAGTAGGAGCCCTAGAATATCTGTCTCAAGCCAGATATGGAATATCTTCATTCATGTCTTTAAAGGCCAATTGAATAAGACAATGCTCTATCATGAGTCTGTGTCTCTGAATATAAGTTTTGATCAAAACATTACTGTTGAAGCTGTTTGTCTTTTCTTTTGAGAAATTGATCTATTTTCCTTTTCTGAAGAGAAGAAAAAAGGTTTTGGTTGAACCTGCACATATTTTAGTTTGGATATACTACTGCAACAGGATGTGGGAGATGCAATCCATATACTTCATAACCCTGTCTTTATTAGCAGTACAAAATCCCAAGCTTGACTTCATGTATTCAGAAGTGGTAACATCCAAGACACTCATATTTGAGAAGGACTCCTCTATCCCCTTTGGTAAGATCTAGGGTGAAAACTTGGCCCAATATAAGTCACCATAGTCTGGATCAGAAACTACTTTTTGTGGGCATTGCCTGAGAGGCAAGATGCCTCTGCTGCTTATTATAAATTAACCTTTGTAATACTTTAATTTTCCTGGCATGCATGCCTCCAACACAAACACAAATTAGTAAAGAATATGCTGTGCAGCCCTATCATGAAAATAAAGAGCTCTTGGTATTACCTCTATCCCTGTGTTAGCTGGGAAAAGACAACATCTGCTTCTAAGCGCTCATTAACTGCATTTGCACTTGCGCTCTGTATTTTTGTGTATAGAAAAATGATAGGTGGCCTGTAATTGCAACCTGCTCAGAGCAAGCAAGTCAAATGGTAAGGTCAAACCCCTCATTTTTCTTTTGCTGTGGACGTCCTCAGGGTAAGCAGCCGAGAGGATTCCCATCGCTTTGTCAGTTTTCTTGCTGCCTGCCAGCCCAACAACTGCTGCAGCAGTGCAGAGACAGAGAGTGGTGAATGCTTCACAGGAAACAAGCAGCAAACTGAACTATTCCACAGCTCATTCACTACTCACAGCTTACTAGAAGAATACAGGGATGACAGTGATGTATTTCATATTTATTCTTTTATGTAAGCACAGGTCTCCTCTCCCGGTGATGCCAGCAGACAAGAAGTGAGCACAAGACATATAAAATGCAAATAGCTCTGGTTGTAAGGGGTGTCCTATTAACCCGTACTCACCCCAGCATTTTGGTCATCCACAGTGGCAGAGCATTAAGTAAAAATGTGTACTCAAGTAAAAAACAAAAAAACAAAACTAAAAAAGCCTTAAGTTCTTGTCATTTCAAACTCACACAGGGCAAACAGTTACTGTTGGCACAGTACCGCTATAATAATAAAAAAGAAAATGATACACAGTGTAGCAACAGGCTGAAGATTCCTTGTGTCCTGGTTTCGGCCGGGATAAAGTTAATTGTCATCCTACTGGCTGGTACAGTGCTGTGTTTTGAGTTCAGTATGAGAAGAATGCTGATAACACTCTGATGTTTTCAGTTGTTGCTAAGCAGTGTTTATATTCAGTCAAGGATTTTTCAGCTTCTGATGCCCAGCCAGCGAGAAGGCTGGAGGGGCACAAGAAGTTGGGAGGGGACACAGCCAGGGCACCTGACCCAAAGTGGCCAAAGGGGTATTCCATACCATGGGATGTCATGTCCAGTGTATAAACTGGGGGGAGTGGGGGTGGGGATCACTGCTCAGGGACTAACCGTGTGTCGATCAGCGGGATGTGAGCAATTGCACTGTGCATAACTTGTATATTCCAGTGCTTTTATTATTACTGCTGTCATTTTATTAGTGTTACCATTATCATTATTAGTTTCTTCTTTTCTCTTCTATTAAACCGTTCTTATCTCAACCCAGGAGTTTTACTTCTTTTCCCACTTTTCTCCCCCATCCCACTGGGTGGAGGGGGGAGTGAGTGAGCAGCTGCATGGTGTTTAGTTGCTGGTTGGGGTTAAACCATGACAGCTTGGAAGGCAAGGCGTCATGGTCTAAATTAGGCTGCTGACATTAGAGCAAATTTTCCTGTTACTGCCTTTTCTCAGCTTAGGCCTAGGTGCATCTTTGGAGGCCAGGGTTGAACAACTGATGTTTCTTTCAGATGTTCTGGTCTTGGTTCTATGCAACCCTCGAAGTACAGTTTTGGGGAGCCACCGTAAAAGGAGTCTGAGGAAGCTTAGGGCTTCCACTAAGCCTTCTGTTCCCATTTCCCACTCACCATTTTGCTTTCTAAGATATTGTTATTCCCTCTCCTTGACTCACCTGCCATGAGAAATCTGTAGCAGGAGGCCCTGTGGAGGAGGGAGGGGACTTCTGTAACTACAGCTTTGACAGCAGATACTAGTTCCTTAATGGAAACCTGTTGTCAATACTGAGCAGTAGGCTGTACTGAGTGACAGAAGGTGCCACATGAAAGAAGATACCATTTCATTTATAGAAAAATGGCCATTTTTCTCTGACCACTTTTGGTATAGTATTGTTCTTTCATATGCCTGTTTTGTGATGATTATATGCAAGATATTGCTTATTAACTGTCTCTTCTGCACAGTTTGTAATATTTAATATAATAAGCTTTTGCCTGGCGACATTGATCCATGGTGGACTATGCACTTTACTGCTAAATACTTACTTGCAATCAAATATAGGGAAAGAAAAAGCACTAAAAAAAGAAAAAAAAAAACAAGCTTCAAATGTGACAGGCAGACAAAATGATGGAGACAGGCTCACATGTTAAATTGCAAAGTGTCACTCTCTTTCAAATACATATTTTTCTGGGGGTTTTTCTTCTTTTTTTCTTTTTTTCTTTTCTTATGGAAAAATACAGACTGAAATTTGTGGTGAGAGTCCTGTGAGGCACAGCCACTTCTTATTTTCTGGTTAGGATTTCATAATTCTCTAACTACAGCCACGTCATCAAAGCATTTAAAAGTGACCTCCTCAGAATTTAGGATGAAAGATTGCTTAAGTCTATTATTTCTCTTTCTATAGAGAGTTAGGTGTGCTGACAGTTGCAATAGGAGACAGAGCAGAAAAGCAGTGTCTGTGGAGAAGGCCCCACCATGGTCAGGACATAACATGAAGGCAACTTTTAGCAGGTAGGTCAGAGAAGGTTTCTGTCAGAGGAAGTGAAAGCACAAGTGGTTTTTAAGCTTCCTAGACTGTCAACCTTCCATTGGGTTGAATCTGAATATGAGAATGATTTCTTTGTATATTTTTTTTCCTTTCGGGGAGATTTTCAGAGAGATTGCAGGCTCAGGTAGATCATTGCTTCACCATCACAGTTTCTCAAAGTGTTTGTGGTTGACTTCTGCACTGGTTAAAGGAAGGACCTATGGATTCAAAAGCCAGAGCTTCCAGTTAAAGGTTGGATGCCAGCACTACATTTTCTGATGCCATGTTGAAACCAAGTTTGTATTGTGTATTAGTATTAAAAAAAACATTGCATAATTTCACAGGGAAAGTCTTATTGCACTAATACATGCCTGCTCAGGAATATATGTACTTGGCACTTGGAGGTTTTTTGTGCCCACTTGATATCACCATATGGACTTTTAAGTACAATGGCTAGAGAGATGTTTTGAAATTTCACAAGAAAATATTTCTGTAATTAAATTCTATGCATTATATTTCAACCCTACATTTAAAATATATTTTAAAATTACTTATAAACCTTTAACAGTCAGAGTTCATAATAAAATGCTGAAAGCTAACATAGAGAAATGACATTTTAAGTGAAATGATGAAAAGGCTGCACTAAGTACATGCAGAATATATGTGGCAGGAGAAAGATTTATCAATGCCTGGCCCTGTAACATCAATGAACTTCATGTAGGAAACACATGAGGCTAAAAAATTAGTCCTTGATTAGTATTCCATAAGAAGTAGAAAACAGTCCAAAGTCAGTCTAAATTAACATTGGAATTGTCTACTCAGCCCCAATTTTATATATGACAGCATCTTCATAATTAATGTGTTTATATTTTCTCACCTGCCTTTCATTTTCTTTCCAAATTCCTGTATGAGCCCTTAGATTTTAATTAAGAAAAGAGGTCAAAGTTAGAATGCAAAGTTGGGTTCCAGATAGAGCTTCAAATTATAGACTTCAATACTGATTTGAATAGTAAGGCTGGCAGTATTGGACTTCTAGAAATTGTATTATTTTATTTTTTTCTGTTTCATTCTTATTATTTTTCCAAATGGCTTCGACATGTTAGGTATCAGAAAAAAATTTGATTAGGAAACTCAAATTTGGGACAAATGTCAATGAAGGACAAAGTACTAACAGTTGTTAAAACTTCCTATCATATTTATCTGTCTTTCAGTAAGTAAATACCAATAACTAAATTATTGCACGAATATGTGTGTGTGCTTGTGTATGTCAGAATGAAGGTATGCATTGACTTTGATGGCTTTGGATCAAGCCTTACATAGGATTACAGTAAATTGCAAGTTTAATGGAGTCACAGACTCTAAAGTTAGAAGATTGCTCAAGGAAATGTATTGTAAGAAAAATTTGGCTACAATTTTCAACATCACTGGAAAATTAACATATAAATTAATAACAAAGCTACTGCCAGAAGCGCTTATGAGGGCAGCTTGTTGGATTAGGCAGTAACACATAATTAGACATAGCTATTACCAAGGATATCTAGATTCAGCAGCACCTGAGAGGAATGGGAGCTTGTTTGCCCTCCTCATCTAGTATTCTTGAAAATCAAAGATAACTTCTACATGTAAGGCACGGTTGCATTTAACTTAGAGCTGCAGGCTTTGCTAAGAACTGATATGTACGCTGAAGGGAGAAATGATGGCTTTACAGTTAAGAACATCTATTCAGAACCCAAACCTGAAACTTAAAATCGGCGATGCTTGTAAACCACTGAGCAAAATGAAGATCTAAAGTCAGATTCTGCATATTCCAAACATCAGGGGAATTCAGATTCTGAATTTTGGGTAAGGCCCATCCGCAGATGACTATGAAAATATATTTTCTTCCCTGAGTCATTTTGCTGTCTTGAGAAAAGTAGCATACACTACCACTGTCAGCTTTATAAAGATACATCGGAAAACTTCCACCCTCTTCTTACTATAGCTACTGTGCTGCAGCCCCTCTGTTCAAGAGTCCCGAGATTTAATTGTCTCCATATATATATGTCCATGGAGACTGGTCATATATATCACCAAAGGGGTCAGAGGTCTGAAGCAAAGAAGGGATGTAGCTGGAGATGAGGAAGAAAAATTTGCTCGTAAGACCCACTAGTTACTTCTGCTTCTCTCCTTCAATGAATAATTGCTTATAAAAAGTAAAACCACTCTCACAGGAAGGATGAAGTAGAAGACTCACTTAGTAGCTCAGGCAATCACCAGCTGTTTTGTGCTCCTGGTAAAGTGAGATTTCAGTCCTGAGCTTGCTTTCTTTAAAGTGGAGACTTAAACCTGGATTTTCCCTGTAAAAGTTAACCAGGTAGGCCAGGATTTTCTGAACAGGAATAAAACAAAACCTCATTATGTGAACAAGCTATGCAACCTTCTGATCAGCAGCTACTTTGATATACTTTGATACTTTTACAATAAGATATAACCTCTTGAGCTATTGCAGTTTACCATTGCTACTTAGTTCACAACTTGATTCATTGGCAATACGCATGTGGATAAAGCTTCAAAGTGAAGAGCATATAGTGAAAATGAAAAATCATTTACATTGAATCAAATATAAATGCTAATGCAGTAGTCAAAATTGCAAACCAGACTCAGTCCTGTCTTCCATTTAGTGCTTGCAATTAACTGTAATGACGGCTTACTGCAGAAGAAACATAACCAATGTAAAATTAGATTACCTTTTTTGTTTTGTTTTCCCCTAGCAGATTACTCTAGATTTACAGTGCTGTGGTAGAAATAAAAAAAAAAAAAAAAAAAAAAAGCTGTTGCTTTACTTGAGACAGCTCACTTCAGGACTTAGAGATCATTTCATTTCCCTTCCTTTTTACAGCTGCATTTTTAAAGACAAGATTGTGGGGTCTTCAGGTAACATTGACATACATTGACATATTACATGGACTGCAGTTATCAATGTAGTCTTACAATTTAATTTAATACCTTTTCCCTTATACAGCAGGTGTAGATTGCATGAGTTTTGGGATGGTTTTTTTAGTCTGCTCCCTTTCCACCTTGCTCACAAAATACAAATAGTAAAGTTTATTCAATATAAGTCAAACTATTTGTCTTGCATGATTTGGGATGTGAATATCACATTTATCAGTGTTATATGGTATGAGAAACATCACAAATCCTCATCAGCAGTAGATTTTTTATAAACTGTTAACAACGGCTACTGCTAACATTAACACATGTAGTGCTTAAGTAATTCAGGATATTTGAAGGCTTCGGCTATGTTTTTAAAAGACAGATGTCTACATGAAGTTTTATCTTATCTATATCGATAAGAACCAGTGCTGTCTCAAAATTAGGCAAGAATTATCACAACTTTATGGGATGCTGGAATCGCTGAAGTGCTCAAATGTCCCTGAGGGAAAGGGAGATGAAGGATTCAGTTGCAATGAAGGTATCAGGAATTCCTTAGTAAGGCAAGTGAAGGAAGATTCGTGGTATGTCCTGACTTTCCACATGTGGAGAAGTTTTGTTGCAACAGGTACCTCCCCTATTTCTTTTATTCACCCACTGTTGAGATGGCTTTTTGACCTGTCAAGGTCTTATACTGGATAAACTACTAATGGAGGGAGGAGGGGAAAGGAATGACTGCCACAGGCTTTACTGATTTAATGAACATGTTGATCTAAGTCAGCATTACTCTGAACAGATTCAGCTGTCCAAATGTCATAAATACATTTTACGATGGGTTATCAGTTCATAGTCCTTGATTATTCATACAACATATTCCAGTGAATACACACCCATACACTACCTGAAGCAATCCAGCTAGCTCTGCAAGCTCAGAAGAGGATACCCCCACACTCAGACTATGCCCTCTAAGCACTGTAGATTCAAATTCCTGGAGCACTTGGCCCTGGGAACTCAAGCCTGAAATCCAGTAAAATCTACCAAGGATAATACAGTCACAGTCTCAGTGGAGCAAGTTATCACACAGCTTCCTCTTAGTAACAAACATGTATATAAAATAGCCTCATATTTTGGATAGGAAAATAATACATTTTCAGCTATACCTCTAAACCCAATTTTTAAAAGAGAGTAGAAAATATCTTGATACACATTTGTAAAAGAGGAGTTCTGAAATAATGTGTCTACTAGAAGTTTGTTGGTAGAGAGAGAGATGGGTGCCCTGACTCTTAGTCTAATGATCTAGCTATAGTATCTCACCCAACCTACTGAATCTTAAGCAGCTGGAAGTGCTGATAACCTGTTACTAAGCATTTGTGCAAACCATAGCAAAGAAGAATTCTTGAACTTGTTTCCAATCTCTTTGCATTAACTTAATATTAATTGTCTATTAATAATTCTGATTATGGCTGTTGACCTGAATGAGGACGATGCAGGTATGGAAGAAATGCATAAGCAAACTAGAGATGTTACAGACCTGGAAAAAAGAAAGCAGTGAGCACTTGGGAAACTGGGCAAAGGAAAGGTTGGCACAGTAATCCTCAATATGCGAGGGACTGTACAATTATGGAATAAATATCCCTCCTGCCTTGTCAGGAGGAAGGACAAAAGAGAGTGGGCTTTAATTCTAGCCTGTGTGTTGTAGATCACAATTCCGAACAGAAGAGCCTTGGAGCACTGAAGTAGATTGGAAGATTTGGAAATCTCCATCAGTGTACATTTTTTAAGAATTGACAATAATTATTGGGAATTGTTTAGTATTATGTAGGGACAAAGAAGTGAAATACCCATTTCACAGATTTCCATCCAGCCATGTATTCTATAAAGATCTTGGCTGATGTCTAAACCTTTTCCTCCATGAAACTTTTCTAGCACACAGAGTCAATGTGGAGCAACTGCTGGAAGCTACTCTGTGTGGTAGAAATGATTCTACAAAGAACATTTTTCTCTGACTCCCTGTTTTCTGGCCCTGGCTTCTACTTTGTCTTGGATTTGAGATAGATGGGGAGCAATGAGTGCTCATGGAAGTAATTTCTGTCAGAAGGAACATCCTTCTTTTTCCTCTTAACTTGTATCAGACCTTTATTTATTTTTAACATCAGAAGCCTAAACAGTCAAGAGAAACATGAGTCTAAAAATCATCTAATTTTAAAGTGTAGCTTCTTGGCCAAATACTTTTGCTGTGCTGGCATGCACCTGCCAGACACTACCTGCAGCAGAATGGATACAGCTCCAAGTTCCTTCTGGAGGATGGGGGTGCAGGGCTCTGGACATTTGTGATGTATTTACTGTTGGTACTGTGACAGCATACCAAGAGCTGAGAATGTACTAAAACTCCAAGACTTTTGAAACCCTATTTTAAAAATGTAAACCTTGTCCATTCCCCCACCATGCCCCAACAGAGTTAAAGCAGCAATGCATGTAGGATAAAGATAATGGAACCATAAAAAAATCTGCTGATAAAACAGAATAATCTCTGTGAAAAGTCTTGCAATGTTTTTTCATCATTTTTGAGAGAAATTGTTGGGGTGGTATTTTGCATATGGAGAAATGGGGAGATTAAAGATTTAACTTAATCCTTTCAGATGACAATTCACTTTTCATTTCCCATTAAAAATCACTGGATTCTGTTCTCATGCATGTAACTGTAGAAGGTTTTAATATTCACAGCTATTAAGGTTCTTGAGCCTTCAGTTTTTCTGTCCTGTAGGGAATATGTTTTTTTCTCAAGATACATTCTTTTGAGTAACATTTTTTTCTTATTAGAAAGAAAAAAGTGGTGAAAAGCTTACGTCAACTGAGTATCTTATGTCTCCACTACATAAAAATTTGTGAGGTTGTTAGGTATATTTCCATGCTTTTATTGTAAAGGCCTTTTCCCCCAAATATTTGTTGTTTCCACAGTCAGTAATAAAATTATTCTGTATATATTTGTGTATCTTCAACTGTACATCTTTATAAGGAAAATGACCCACAGTTCCCTGTAGGTATCAGTAATACATATTCTTGTACCCAGGAAAAGAGGCCCATGCACCCTCAAAGACCTGGTTGACAACACCACAGTTTAAAATCCAACTGTTCCCCTCCTTCCCCCTGCCCTGCCCCATATAAAGAAGTGATGTTGATTGGGAATGGAACGTTGCTGCTGGAACAAAGGTTTTTCCATGTTTCTTAGCCTGAACTTGAGCCCTGGAATAAAGGCTGATACAGCTTTGAAGCTCCGAGCAGTATAGCAGTGAGGAGGGTGAAGCAATGGGAAGAAGCAGTGGCAGGTGTGGGGAGAAAAAGGAGAAAGAGAAGGAAATGGTGTGAAACTTTTTTAGCTTAGGTTGGGAATCTTTGCACTGATGTTTTCTCTGCCCTTTTTCCAAGACAAGATTAGGTAGAGGTAAGTATTCCTAGAAAGTTGGGGGTGGGGGGTTGTTGTTGTTTGTTGTT
>JANZLQ010000030.1:10929249-11076740 GCA_026212715.1 Elanus axillaris
AGGTAACTATTCCTAGAAAGTTGGGGGTTGGGGGTTGTTGTTGTTTGTTGTTTTGGCAATATGTATGTACGTACCTATATATAAATGGATACAGACAAACTTCCAATGCACAAGCAAATGTCATTCCTAGTCACCAGTAAATGTATGAGAGGAGGGGCTTAATGTATGTTCACTTCTAACCATGAGTCCTGTGAGCTAGAAGATATATTTCTAGTGTTTTAAGATGAAAACATATCATCCAAACATATTATAAAATGCTCTTGACATTTAAGTTTGGATGTGTTAGTAGGTAGACAGCATGAGTCATATCTGTCAGTTTTTTCAGTGTAGCTGTATCAGTTCTTACCATAGCTTTCTGTTACTGATCTACAAATTCACGCTTCAGGGGACTTAAGATCCATCTCAGCATTTTGTCTTTTTTACATTCTTATCATAAATACCATCATGCTCAGGGATCAAACACAATCTCTCCTGCAATGGATAAAAGTTAAGACATGTATCACAAACGATGTGCTAAAAACAAACCTGAATTATAGTGAAAAAAAAGCGCCATTCAAGCTACAATTTACACTTACAACACATAGGTGCTGTATTGCAGACTGGTAATCAACCATTAAAATGGACTTTGATGGAGAAAGGAGATTTCCTTGGACCATGGGTTACTGCTAACGTAAGGGGTACAGATTCTTAACTAGTGTGTATTACCTTCATTAAAATCCATGATGCTATAATGATTTTCTTCAGCCGAGTATCTAATCTCTCCTATTACCATGGAGAGACTTAAAGCAAGGCTCTCATGGAATAAAAGCTTGGACATCTAGCAAAGAAGCATTGCTGTTGTCTGAGCCAGTGAGAACTGCATTATGCTTCTCTATGGATGTGTGTTTTCTGCTTACATTTGCTGAATACAGCTAAACCCCTATTATCTAGCTGACTCAAGGGTCCTTTGAATAATTCAGGCAATTACAGTTCATTGTAAGCAAAATATGTTTCTATCTGAGTTTTGAAATGGGAGAAGAACAATATGTCCAAATTTTGAGCAATCTGACTTTTGGATAATCAAAGCTAAAATAATTGAGATTAGAATGTATCTCCTAGTTGTGTTTGGTCTGTTTGCTTGTTTCTTTGTTTGTTTTTAAAAAGCATTGCACTGCATTATTTCTCTCATCTTTTGGACTGTTGATCAATAAGGCAGCAGTCATGATTTGCCAGTTCTCTGTTCCCTTGTGACAGGACAACAGAGTATTGCATCCTCCTCACTACATTTCCTTCATTAGCAATCTGCTTTAAACAGTCAAAAAATCACAGACCAATCTGGTACGATTTGGAGATACAAGGGGGTGAAGGATAGAATTTGATGATTTAATTTTTCTGCTAGCATTTTTTATATCAACGATGTAGCATCTCTCCATGTTGTTTCATATTATACACTGGTAGTAGTTTTTCCAAGGTAACTGTTCTCCTCAACAGTTATTGCTAAAAGAGTTAGACCTTAACAAAACATTTGTATAACTGCAAATTTTTAATGTAGTTTTCTGCTAAATTTAAATGTTGCAATGGCTTTTAATTTGCTTAATTTGATCAAATTTCACCTAAAAACCCGAGTGTTTTCACTGAATTGTACTTTCAATTGTCTCTCTTACTAAGTAGTTACAAGGTAAGAATATATTTTGTTGAAAACTAGTCACATTTGTGTAGGATTACAAATGGGTGAAGCTTCCTTGCAGGCAAAAAGGAATCATTTTCACTAGTTCTGAGAAATGCAAAATATACTGCTGCTTCAACAGCAGTATATGCATGTTTATGTACCTTTACATGCATACTGAGAACGATTTTACCTAGATGTAAGTCCTGTAGTTCTCACGTCTTGAGTCTACACCTTCCAAACTCACGAGGATCCAATCTCATCTATATGGACCTTGCCCTCACCCTTCCTGCCTTCCCCACTAGCTGTGCCAGTGGGGGCACATGGTAACTATTTTCAGAGCAGGTATGACAAAATGAGGCAGACTGGCCACCAGCCAAATGCTTGTCAGAGGTGCCTAAATCACAGGCAACAGCCATGACTTTCTGGGTTGCACCATCTGCTCTCCCATGTAGCCTTCTGCTGTAAATTCCCAGAGAAAGCACCTAAAAGCCCTTCTGACCTTGCTGCGGGCAGCATTCTCCTGGCTCCTGTATGCAGGAAAAGATTTTAATTGCATTGTCTACAGTCACTGCCAGCTCCTGCCTCCAGAATTACCTCCTGTCTTCTCACCTTGAGCCTCCCACAGGAAATACTTTAAAATGATTGTTTTCATAAAATGTATTGAGGTTGATCTTCACTTGCTCTTCTGAAGTGGTGCTTTGTAGAGTAATCCCAGATGATGATTAGTAGAATTAAATACTGTGAAACACCAGTTCTACCAAAATGTAGAAGACAGTTGTCAAGCAGGATTGGAGCAGTCACCTCTGCTCTTTGACTTTAAAATTTTTTTTGTTGTTATTGTCTAATCAAGTTAATCTTCCTTAGTTTTTCTCACAGGATGTAAAGCCTTTTGACACAATTTTTAGAGGTTTTAAATGTCCAAAGGATGGTTCTGTGTCTATATGCCATTAGCAGTTACTGAAGAGTAGTACTCACAAGCCTTTGATTAGAAGAATAGTGATATTTGTGGACAGCAGAGAACTGGGATGGGAAGCAGGCAGGGTCTGAAACAGTCCAGGACTTGTGACGCCTAATACATTTAAAGATGCCTCCCTCCCCACCTCTAATCAGTGCAAACCACATGGTTGCTTCTGAAAACATAATGTAGGAATTAATGAAAAAAATGCTTTGTAAAATTCATATTTTTCTTTCTTAAATATACCATTTCACTTACTGCACACTTACTGGAGCCAGCACATGTAAAACTTTCTCTTTTATTTCAATTAATAAACCTATCATAAGGACATAAAAGATTGCTGGTCAGGAAAAGGCCACATGCCTCAGTAAGATTGTGTCCTTTAGATTTATTTTAACCTCACCTCTCTGCTTTGTAACTATATCATTTAACCCCTTTGTCTATAAAAATGTCTTTGCTGGCTCTTAAACACATTTATTCTGCTTGCCATCTTATTTCATATGTTGCCAAGTAACAAAGACCACTGAAGCTAAGTAGGTCACCTCAAAGTCTTCCCTTTTCGAAAGAGAATAAATTTAACATTTTTTTTTCTTCTTCTTTTTTTCCCTTCATAAGAACAACTACTATGAAAACTCAAATCCTTCTTTGGCTGCTTTCTTCTACATATTCTCCAGAGCAGTGGTATCTTTTGGATGGAAATAAAATCAGATTTGCTAAAAGACAATAACTAGCTCTTCCTTCGCGTAAAATATCTCTGTCTGCCAGTTTTTCCTGTTTTATTTTTCTATCTATCTGCTTATTTCATATGCTGTTTTTATTTGTGATCTTTTTCAGCAGCCTTTTCTTTTTCAGCTTTGATGGCTTTAGGGATTTTTTCCCAATAAACTTTAAATCATGGTCAGCAAAGTACATGACGATCTATCAACAATATATATGGTCTCTGTTGGAGTTCATCATTAATTTCACAGCAAATATGTAGAATTCTGTTTTCTAAATGTAACTACTGACATTGAGAAAAAAGGTGTACATAAGACTGCCAACTTATTACTCTTGCTTTGGCATTAGCCTGAGAAAAGAGCTTTAGATAATTCTGTAAATTTTGGTTAAAGCAGGGAGAAGAGAAGGTGTGACGGCAAACACTTATTTTCTTTTGTCCCTGGCAAATTTTCCTGCGATCCTTAGTGTCAGTCCCTTCAGTGATTGCAGCTGCTTGGGCGACCCCTTTTACCCTGAGGACAGAAGCCAGTTAGGGACTACACAGATAGTAAGCAGCAAGTTGAATTAATTGTTCTGCAGGTGGTTATTGTCTTATAGGAAGGGGCTCAAAGATGCAAAAGGGGAAGTGGCAGTCAGGAGGAAGATGTAAGAATTATTCTAGTGAAAAAAAAAATCACTTGATACTACTGATCTCAGCCTCCAAAAGCCTTTAGCAATAGAAGATGGCTTACTTCACTGGAACGGACATCCCAAATTACCTGCCCTCCTTAACTACTTAATGCTCTTTGGCATTTTTCCAGTCATTCTAATGAGTGTGGGCAGTTGGTGTATGTGGAACTTTTATGCTCAGGTTTTGAAAGGTGGTTTTGCTGATACTAGTTGACCTCAGAGTTATTTAAAGCTAGAAATCAAGTGGAAATACAGTGGCTGTAAGAAAAGATGCTCTTTATTACCTCTATTTATTTGGTTTCATATTTGTGGGAGTTTTTCATGCTGTAAGACAATTAAAGCTATCATTAATCATTTAAAATATAAATGTGGCTTAGTGAGTAAATAAATGTTAAGCCTCAAACTACTTTCTTTGACTAGTTTCTTTGACACCCTTCTCTTTACAACTACCTGAAAGGAGGTTGTAGTAACTGTTGGTCTCTTCTCCTAAGTAACAAGTAATAGGACATGAGAAAATGGCCTCCAGTTACGCCAGGGGAGGTTTAAGTGGGATATTAGGAAAAAATTCTTCAGTGAAAGGGTTGTCAAGCATTGGAACAGGCTGCCCAGGGAAGTGGTTGAGTCACCATCCCTGGAGGTATTTTAAAGAGATGTAGATGTGGTGCTTAGGGACAAGGTTTAGTGATGGACTTGGCAGCATTATGTTAACAGTTGAAATCATGATCTTAAAAGTCTTTTCCAACTTAAATGATTCTATGATTCTGTGAATCTATGAATACAAAAAGGATGTCAAACATGGTGCTTATCAAATGAAAATGTGTTTTTACCACTCTGTTGGTAAGGGTATGGTTTTTAGATTACTTTGAGAAATTCACAGTTATGGTAAGGAAAAAGGAAAATGTCTCTAGCTTTTTCTGGCTTTTATAAGTAAGTAAACAGGAGAATCCTATGTTGGTGATGTGTGCAATGCCAAAGACAGAAGCTTAAAAATGTTGAGCATAAAAGATCTAATACAAAGTCCAATAAATTAAAAGTAATTTTTTTACTTACTACATTTCATATATCTGATTTTCTTTTTGCTGCTTCCCTTTCTTGTCCCTCAAACTGATCATAAAGCACAGAATATTGTCAGCTAAAGCTGGGAAACAGTAATTTGCACTTCCTTCGTGTCCTGTGTTTTGCCCTGTTCCTTCTATAGTTCCTAGTCTCTGCTGGGCAAAGAATAAGTGAGGTGGTGACTAGCATGAAAAAACAAAATTGCTGGAGGTCTCAGTTGCTTACAGAGTACCTGAAATTACCTTTAACTTGTTTTTTATAACTGACTAGATTTCAACTTGACAGTGTCTCTTTAAATATATTTAGTTGTCTGGATATTTGAAGCCTGAGGTCTCAGTGTCTCAAGACTTTGTGATGTGACAGTGTATCATGTCTTTTTGGTATGCTAATTGTTTCCTTCCAGCTGTTAAAAGAGCAGCTGTTGTACATCCTACACACAAAGCAGCAGCAAAGGTGCAGCCCTTTTCATTATCTTCTGCTGATGTTTCTACTACCTCCAGGCCTAAGGTCGATTTCGGAAGTCCCAATGGGACCTGCTAAATATGGATACAAGAAGGAGAGAAATTCAGGTAAGCATAAAAGTTACCCTTCACCAGCTTTTCTGTGACACATGCCAAACAGTTTGACAGTATGACACAACTTGCCTTTGGTATGAAAAGGAAAGAAGAAATTAATTATTTTGGATTTATATTGTGCCAACAAGCCTTCTCTGGCTACGCATACAGGCTATTATAGAGGTGTAATAGCTACAGGGTGCCCTTGAGAGTAGTCTTTATGACAGCAGTCCAAGGCTGACTGACCCATACATTGCCATGCCACGGTCCCGTATCGCACCTATAAGATCTGTTGCATTCACACTGCACAGCAGCTAAGATAATGCTATAGATGGCCAGGATCCCACCTTTCTCTGCTGTGGGCCAAAGCAGTCCCTCCTCACATTCATGCCACAATGCAGTAGCCCTATAACCTCCCCTAGCAGCCTGTGTCAGTATCGTGGCTCAACCCTTCGGCATCCTCACTGATTTTGCTGCCTCGTTCACATTTTTGGACACGAGGTAAGTGAAAAGAAGGCTCATGAAGCTGCCCCAAGGATTCAACAAATTCCCACAGTTGATGGGACCGCTCTTGTGATTTCCTCATACCCACATGGCATCTGTGAGTTCAGCATTAGGAGCATGGCACTGCGACTGACAACTCGGGTAGTTCTCGTCCTGATTACACTGACAGCATGACACAGTCACTATTGTTTGATATAGATGAAAACAGCCTCTCCTTAAAGTAAGACAGCTTCACATCTATTAAGGGCAAGAATCCACAAGTCTTAATCATGGGATTGTGTGGGTCTTTAGAAGACAGATAAAAGAGCTGTGGGCAGTTAACTTCAGAGAAAAAGAATGAACATGCATGACAATTTATGGCCATGCCATGAATTTAGAGACAACTTATGTCTAAAGTATATCAGTAACATGTATCTAACAAATATCCATCCTAGTAGAGAAAAAAAATTGGCCATATTTGACTGTTATCAATTAGTCACCTGATCTTTTGACAAAGGCAGTAACACTATTGCTGTCATTGTGGATCAGTCATTGTCTAGGAGGCAACTGTTGACATGTCTGAAAGCATCTCATTCACACTGTGATGGGGACCATCCCAATCTTCTGGCAGAACAGCTGACTTAGTTGTGCTGAAGAGAGGGAATATGTGATTGTTCTGGGAGTAGATGTCTGGGAAGGCACTACACTGCTTTTAGTGCAAGTCTGCAGTGATATAAGAGACAGCCATGTGGCATGGCTCAAATGTCCATACAGGGACACCAACCTTCGCAGCATACTAAAACCTAGATGCAGTATTTGCAACCTAGGCTCCCCAGTGAATTTTCAAACAGCTTGTAAATGTTCTTGGAAAATACCAGTCTTAGGTTTCTGTCTTCTTTGTAGATAGGTGGAGTAATAAGTTTTGGAAAATTTAGATTACAACCTCAAAGGTGCACCACAGGCACTGCATGGACATGAATTCAAGTAGCCAAACAACTGAAGAATGGACCACTCAAGGATGGTGGTAGGTTTTTTAATATCCTCTTACCTCACTCTTGCTGGAACTCCCCATGCTTTCCAACACCAGCGAAATTTGACAGATTTGTCTACATCCAGGCTTGACTATACTCTTGAAATTATAGGCTATTTTAGATGATGGCTATTTTATGAGGCTACTTTAGATAAAAGTGTTGAGAAAATGAATTCCACAGTACACATTGCAAGATGAGTTCTGTCATGTTTTCAACTTGTGTCACAAGGCAGAAAATCTCAAATTTTCCCAATAACAGATCATATAGCAGTTTTGAAACGTATGCAATGATACAATGGAACACAGACACAGAGATACTCCATTTTAGTTAAATTAAACTCTTAAATTGATGGCCATGATTAACAATTGCTTTTTGTCTCCGTAGAAACTTTCATTAGCAAATCTGAAAGTCTTTCAGTGGGATGGGAGATGTGATATCCTTTTTCTAAAGAATAAGGAAATGACACCTACAGAGGTTAAATAATTTATCTGATAGATTTAGAGGTAATGCCAGCAATAGAAGCCACACCTTCAAGGAGTACTGCCTAATTTGGTTTTGAGTGACTGTACAAGTGTCAGTTACAGAAAAGTTTTACTTGGCGTTTGACTCCTAATGCCAAGTGAATCCAGAAACTTTCAGGACTTTATATGGATCAAGCCTACAGTTGCACTAATCTACCACCATTAAAAATGTCATTTGTAAGCCAGATCAACTTTGTCACTCTCAACATGCTCAAGCAGCTCAAATAAGACTGAGCATGAGTTTTACCATAAAGTCCTGAGCAACGCAAGTTTAAGGCATGTAATGTTAAATAATTCATGTTTAAATTAAGCCCCCAGGATTCTTATGTCACCTCACTGTTTGCTGTAAGTAATCTGTCTGTGGTATAGCAATAAAACCATGTTTTGTACTGATATGTTCTGTTCACTTCTGTAAGATAGAATCAGAGCTACTGAACTGTAACTATAATCTGTGTATCAATAGCTAGAAGAAATCTTTTTTACTTCAACAGTTTGGGAGATCCAACGAGGTTGTTGCATGAGGTTCTGATCTATACAATGCTCTGAAGCTTAAAGGAACCACAATATATATCATTAGGACAAGTAAAACTAGTACTGATCCCTGAAATATATTGATTTGCTTTGATAACTGATATACATTATAAGTAGGTTAAGTACCACTTTCAATGGATAACTTTAAAAATGAGATTAAATTTGTGCAAATTCATCGGTTGGAGGCTTTTTTGCTAATAGACTTAAATGGATATTTTCAGGTTGTGGCCCATTTGCAGAAAGGTGTTGGCTCTGATTTCTGATGGGCATTCCAGCTCAGCTCAGAGAATAGCTTTAAATCATGAAAGCAGTGTCCATTCTTCATAAGACAGTTTTCAGCAATATCCTGTCACAGATTTTTCAACAATTATTGAAAACATATATCCTACTATTTCTGAATAAATTTTCTTACAGTCTCAGGTTTTGTGGTGATCATAAGGTGGAGCGTATTTCTGTGAAATTGCTCTTAATACTTGTATTAATTCCCCTTTTTGACCAGTTGACATGCGTTATTTTCATGCACAACTTTGTATTTTTTATACAGTGTACTCTGTCTGTATTTAGTTAATGTTCTGTCAGCTGATAAGTAAGCACATGAACAGACAGCACCAATATTGTATTCTTGCCTGCAGAACAGTCTTCCGGAGTTCACTCTTGGATATTCTTTGACTGCTTTCACAAAGATGAAGGCTGAGTGACAGAGGTGACTTATCTTGACAAGAGAGACCGCTGCTTTGCAGAGGACCACAAGGAGGAAAAACAAGAGAATCAAGAAAGAATATTTGATTTACGTTTTGTTGTACATACAGTGCATCTGAAATGATACTTTCCTTTGAAGGCTGCTTCTGCACTGCCACAAGCACAGAACTGACAATGAGGTATAATCTATCCACAAGAGAAATGGCAGGCTCAGCATTTCAAAGTGAAATTTAGTGTAAGTGTTAAGTGTAAGTAACAATAACTGCGCTAGTCACTCATCTCTTGCCATTCAGTACAGCATGCACAATCTCCCTCAGTTTATATATTCTATACTTAGTATCTAGTCTCTACATATTATATGCTGTCTCCTTGCCCTTTGTACTTGCCTATTTTTTTTCAAATCACAGTCATTTGGATATTTTGTCTGCCTGCATTTGGAGTAAGCTTGCAGAATAAGGCACAATAAAATCCCCAAGGCACTGATCATTTCCTTAGTCTATAGGTGATCGCACAGAAGTCAGTAAGTTCATTTAATAAAGTAAGGTCCAGTCTATGGGGGAAAAAGATTATTTCTCTATATAAATTACATCTGTAGTGGTCATTGGTTTCCATCATCTTAATTTCCAGGAAGATTCTGTACACTTTGATCTATATTCTGCAGTCCTACTTATCTTACATAAAACTTGTGAATGAGGCCCTTTTTTCAATAGTCAGGGCAAGGTCCTACAGAGCTGTATTAAGAAAGAAAGTAAGGAAATTCTTCCTTAGACTGTGGGGTACTTCTTTTCACTGGCTGAACAAATGGAGAAAAATATTTCTAGTATTAAAGTTTAAGCTAAATCACATTAGAATTGAAAACTTGAATGTAATTTGTAGCTAGTGGATAGAAATATATAATCTAGTGAATTAATTTTGAGCCCAGGACTCTAAAGTAACAATATGAAATTTTAAAATAATACTAATTTGAGCTTCTTCTTTAAAAAAAATTCTCCCAGAGTATAAAAGGTAAGTTCAGGTCCACTTAACACCTAAAAGGCAAGTAGTTTTAATTATGCATATGATGCAGAAGAATAATTAAGCAACATGGAAATTGTAATATGACTAAGGTCAAATAAGCAAGACAGTGGCAGAATAAGGAATAGAACTCTTTTTTCCTTCTGCAACTACTATACATAAATGAGATGGAAATTAAAAAGTAATTAGGAGAAATATATTGAATTTGTATTGCTAATGGACTACAGGGTTTGGGCTTTCTCTTCTATGCTCTAGAAGGACACAGGGGACTGATACACAGTTGCTGGTAGGTGCAGAACATAGCTCAGCTGTGATGCAGCGATCTGTGTACCGCAGGTTGCAATTGTTTGTAATTATGCATTTTATTCTGAAAGCATGGCTCATCATACTTTGGCATACTGAGAGACACATTTGAGATTTGCTAGAAGCAACTGTGCTCTACAGTATACAATATGTATGCAAATAAGCAACAATTTTATGTGTGAAAAAACACCACACAGCTCTAAAACTAGCCTATTGTTTGCCTTGCCTTATTCTTGACTAACATTTTATAACCTAAACAAATAAAAACTGGCATTTACTTTCACACTTTCACAGTTGTGAGGTGAAAGCAGGGCCAAATTTTAAGTTTTCTCAATTGGTGGACCACGTTTTCATAAAATGTCCATTATATTCTTGTACATAGAAAAATAACACAACACTACTTCTACCTGTGGCTGCCTTGTGTACTCATAACAATAGTATTTTTATATATAGTTTCGTAGACATAAGTATATTTAGTGGAATATCATAGTCATATGCTTGACTATAGTTGACTTCAAAGAAGCTTATGACAACTCATACCAGCTATTTTTTTGCCACACATACCTTAGCTTTCAGGCAAATATTCAGCCCAGGAATGGCAATGAGCACTGAGCATTGTTGTGTTTCCTGTTTGCCATTTTAAAATGTTGTCATAAGAGATTCCAGGCCACATTATGACTGTCCATACTATGGATATCACTCCCTCTGCTTTAATTCTTTTGTAAAAGTCAGTTGTCATCAGTCAAGAGTATTGAAGGGAGCAAGGCAAAGGGAAAAACATGAATAGAGCTTCTTTCCATGCTTTTTGGCTTCCAGCTAGGATAACCCAGAAAACAGTTTAAAAAAAATATAAAAAGATTATATGGCAGAGCTGTTTTTTCACCCTCTGTTATTTTCCTTTTTTTTTCCCCAGTCAAATGAAGAAAAAGGCAGAGTGCAAAACCAAACTCTAAAAATACAAATCAGAGGGATTTTTCATTTTCAATTGAAAAGAATTGTCTTACATTCTAAAATGTTATTTCAAGATGAAATGTTCATTTCAAACAGTCTAAATAGAAACGTATACAATTTTATAAACAACTTTTCTACTTGAAAAACTTCACTGCATATTAGGGATTAGCATTTAAGCCTCTAGTCTGGATGTGCCTGGGTATCTGGATCTGCTAGGGACTCCATTAAAGGATTTTTTAACTTGAGTGGGTGCTGCTGCTTTTTGTGTACGTGGAACATCAAGTGCATCTGCATGCTTACAGGAGAATGGAAAACTCCTCCCCTCTCATTTACAACTATTTTGTGAACACAGCCTTGCAGTTCCAACTGTAATGTGGTTATGAGCAAGTACTAGATGACACAATTTAACCATGTTTGCCACAGAGGAAAAAGCATTTAAGAATGAAATGTGTCTACTTGCAGTAAACTGCAAGTTCACAGAGAATTTACAAAAGGAAAAAAACCGAGCATACTTATTATAATTGAACTGGTAACAAAGTTCATGTTTTCATTATATGCAAGGTCCATCTTTGGAGGAGATGCAATATTGTGCATGAAAAACAGCAGTATCATCCAATATGACACAACTGTGACATCACCTTGGCCTAGACAGAGCAGATCATCAACAATTATAGGATGCTGCAATCTTCTGAAGGTTTTTAATTAAAATGTATTAATCTTGTTATTTAAAGGATTCTAGTGTCAAAGACCTTCAGAAGAGAAAGACTGTAATAGACTTACAAAATTTGCTGTTAGAACAGGAGGTGATCCTGAATAGATAAAATTTTTAATCCTAAAATATTAACTCATTATTGAATATGATTATTGTAATATTTGAAAAGTGAAGGATTGGTGTAGGGATTACAACAGTAATGAAAATATTTTAGAAGTTTCTTTTGCTAGCATCTGATAGAATAAAATTATCTGTCACTTTCCATGTCATGAAAGACTATGAAATGCCCCGAAATGTGGCAAATTTCTGCTCAGAGAAAGCAGACTAAACTAAGCGCAAAGGTTGATATGTGTTCAGTACAGGAACTAATTTTCTTGCCTCTCTATTTCTTGATTGTAATGCCTTGTAACAGCCAAGTGCCAACAATAGATTTCTTTGAGTTCTTCTTTAAAATAGAAGAGATCCAATTTTTATAAAGCAGATATTCATTTCACAGGCACAGCACAGTGTACAGACTGGTTTGGGTCAATTTATACTGCATTTGCACAAGGAAGTAGTAGGCAGATGGTCATTACTCCGTAATCTATTTTGTTCCATTTAAGAGAAGTATGTAGGTAAAGTCAATAGCTAAAAAAGGCAGGGAAAAAAAGCCCCCAGCATTAAGAAAAATAATGTTAACTAGAAGATACCAAGGAATTGGTGAATGTTTAGTATTTCTCTAATGGATCTTCTTGTACAAAGTGTCTCTTATCATTTTAATCAAAATCTATTTGTCTTTGGAATTGGATGGCTGTAGAGAGAATTTAAAATTAAGGTTTATGATTTGCAAAGGAGCCCTTAGTACCATTTCAAAAAGTTAATGGTGCTGGCAGGGGAAAAAAAAAAGTTTCATGAAGCAACGAAACAGATGCATGCAGTGATAGCTCTTAGGGAGTTAGTTCTCAGTCAACAGAATTTCACTGCTCCAAAGGAGACTGGTATGGATCAAAAAGCTATTTAAGTAAACCAGAATGTTTCTGGTCACTCAATGGGAATTAAGCAAGTCTGTGGGAATCCAAACAAGTAGATATGTACGTTTTGATCTGTGCTGCAGACTTCTACTGAAATTTCCAGAAATCTCTACCACTGAAGTAGACAGAAGTAGACTGAAGACAGAAAATCAGTCACGTTTAACACAAGATTTGCACTGCAGTTTGTGAAAGCCTGATCAATTTTTTTTTTTTTTTTTTTTTTTTTTGATGCTGGGCACAGGAAAAAATCCTCTGTTTTCTCAGAAATTAAGTAGATGAAAATCCTTTGATGCCAGTAGTTTGTACTGCACTGCTAGAGACACAGGCATATTTAAGTAGCAGGGCTGCGATTGCGGTTTGATTAATTAATTTATTTCCTTAACAAACTTTATTAAACTTTATCACCAGTGATGTGCCCAAAGGTGACAGTTATGGATAGGCTCAATTATGGCACCTGAGGCGAGTCCTGCTGCGAGTCCTGTGCCATTGGGCCCCTGTGCCACATGCTCCAGACACCATGACCGCTCTTGGCACGGTGCTCTCAGGTGTCCACGCAGAAGATGTGAGTGTGCAGGGTCGTGGGGAAGCTGTCCACAGGGCAGTTTAAGCCACCCATAAAACTGTGGCAGAAGTAGAAGTAGGAAATACTATTGATACAAAGGGTTTTTTGAGACCTTTGTGGAGAGAGCAATTTCAATCCTATGAACTCAACAAGAGTGCAAGACCTCTGAGAGCAGAGTAACTCCTGCAGGAAGACAGACATAAGGTGTCATTCTGGGAAAGAGTTTAATCTGATTCCTGTCACATTGCTGTCTCTGTAAATAAAAATAACTGCCCTTATGAGAGAGAATGGTTCCATGGTTATGATTGTGCTGATAGGGTGCAGCCAGGAGAAATACCATGGAGAACAGCCTAAGCAGTGCCCAGCCCATGTTTTATCCTGAGCATTGCTAAGCTGTGAACTGCTTTCCAGAGACCAGGCATTAAGTCAGTGCTCGGATGAGAACTAACACTATCAAGACAACTCACTGACAGACTTTTTGTAAACTGCACAACCCATAGTATGCCCATAGTATATTGTTCATACAGAATCCTTCACAGCAATGTATACAAGTCCATGTTATGTCAAACATAGATCTCTATCTTCTGTGTGATCTTAATGCCTTTTTGGGTATCTTCAGGTGAATTCTTTGCTGTGCTGTGCATCTGTGTAAACAATTATTTTTGCTCTGGCTGCATACTTGCTCAGTTCTTTCTCTTACATTATCCAGTACTGTGAATTTAATTACTCCTTGTCTTGAAGTAATTTCTGATTTATCCTGTTAGCTTTGCTCCAGGGTGGTCCCTCATGAGCTTAGAAGAACAAGGGTTCAACTGTCTCAATAGCGTCACTCTAATGTAAAGCCATATCAAGCAATTCAGTAATACAGGCTGTGCTTGACTATAGAACACACTTGCATATTTAAAGGATAATATTAATTCAAGACTTTTTGTTGCTGTGTGAGGAAGTTGTATTTTTCCTCTATCTGAATAAGTTCAGAGGGTTTTTTTTATGATTTTAGGTTAACAGGAAACAAAGCATGCAAATCAAGTTGCTACTCAGTATTCATTCCAGGAAAAAATGAGGCAGTGAACTGGATTGAATAGGAAAGGGGTGAGCATGTCTTATGTGCATGTTGGGAGACTAGAGGCTCATTCCCTCAAGACAATATGAATTCCCTTGCTTTTCAGTGAGTCAAGACAGCAAGTGTGCACTGCCCTCAGGGTCTGCAATGGTCTGCTCGGTGGGGCAGAAATAATTTTTTTCATTCATGTTATTCTTAGGAGCCCCCTTTGTTATCCTCTCAAAGGGAGTCATCTCTGGGCTAAACTTCTAGTCACTGGGGATAGGACTGTGCAGCCAGGACAAGTACTGTTTTGCCAAACACAAGAAATAGCAAAACTTGTTCTAAAAATAGCAGAATACCTGAAAAAGAATAATAGGATACCTGAAAAGAGTGTGAAAGAACCAATCTTTTCTATAGTAGCACGACTCCAGGAGCTGGGTCTTCACAATGTACAGAGCCAGTGTCTTGTATAGCTCTAAAGAATCTCACAATGAAATCATAAAAGTTGCTATTCCTCTCCCCTGTGGGTTTAGCACTGGAGGTATTGAAAGTGGACTCCCAGCCTCACGTGGTTTTGCCTGGGATTTCAGATTGTACCCAAGATTCTTCCTGTCCTGTTGCTTGTGGTTGCCTAAGCATCCCGAGAGTCTTTGTTTCATGAAGCATGAAACTCCACTTGTAAGCCTTAAAGTCCAAAGGGAAAAAGTGAAAGATAACTTAAAATGCTGTGTGTAGTCTGGTGAAAAAAACACCTATGCAGCAATTTTTTAATGAAATTATTTTTGATTAGACCAGGACTATGCAGTGCATGCCACGCACTTTTCTATGAAGCCAGCAAAACGGCTTTAAAAAGGTTCTAAAAGTTAATATCCTCCACTGGGCATGACTAAAGGTTTGGTGGTGGTTTTTTTTGTTGTTGTTGGTTTTGTTCTTTTAAAAATCATTGCACAGAAGGAAGACTATAGTTAATTTAGGTTTGGAGCTAAAATACTTCATTTGAATCTTGAAAATACAAATTTTTCTTCCTTCACTGCTTTCCCTCTTTTGACTGTTTGAAATCCTATGCAGCTGAAAGGAATCTGGCTTTCTGGGGGACATTACAGAGGGACAGCAGGAAAATGAAAAATGAGAGACATAAGCATTTGTCCTATAACCATAAGTTTCCAAGTACTATAGTTATCCCTCAGGGTGGCTTCCTTTCCACTCTTAAGCATGTCCAGCTTCAGCTGTTTTTATAGTTATATTCCTGAGGTCATCTGTCCACATAATTTCCATCTTTTATTAGCAATTGCAAGTATGTGGGGATCCTGCAAATCAAGTCCAATGTTTATTTCCTAAGTTTAAATATTTGTCCCCCAATGTTTTTTTTTTTTTTTTTGGGGGGGGGAGGAGAACATTTTCTTTCTTTCTTTCTTTTTTTTTTTCCACAGGGATAATGTTACCCTTGCTTTCAAACATGGGTTTTGACAGGGTCCACAGAAACCTGGAGGGCTGCATAGGTCATTGCTACTCTGTTTTTTCAAGGGCCAGGTATGGTTTTCAACTAGATAAAGGAAATCAGCTAGAGGTTCTTAGGTCTGAACCTGTCATGATTCAGTAGTTTTCATCTTTATGCTTTGCTATAGCAGAGGTCTTAATTTAGGGATTAGTTTAGAAAAATCTCACAGCTTAGTTCCACTATGTGCCTGGCCTACAGCTGGTATACCCAGTGTGTTCAGAAAAACAAAACTGTTCAGCTGGCAACAAACTCAAAACTGCAGCCAAAGTGTTGCCTGTTGCAAAAAATATCAAGAGATTGGCAGGAGGCTTCAAGGGTTTGGGGAAAGCAATGTCCATCTCCACATATGTACAGGGCACATCCCCTTCTCTGTGCAAAACCTCTGACTATACTGCAGAATTGTTCATCTCCTCTAACAAAGTATCATAAGGGATGGTTTCTGGTACCCCTGCCCTGGACACACAAAACTGTATTTATATTTCAGGGTTATACGTTAAAATTATATGCAAAATTTGATTATGCCATTTTGAAAACTACCTAACTATTTGCACCTCTTTTCCTGCCTGCCCATCTTGGTTAGATAAGTAATTACCCACCTTAAAGGGATACCTTACTTCTTTTCTGTTTCACTCCTCCAAAAATAGAACTTTGGAAATTTAATAAGAAAAACTGGGGGGGGGGGGGGAATAAAAGGGGAAAACAAAAAAGACCTTGCAGAAGTGTGAAGTCAGGAAGTGCTTTCACAGAAAGTTAGGAGACAAACATGTCTTCTGTTAGACATGAAGCCTTACTGAACTTCCAGTTCAGCTGTTCAGATGACTGGTTAATAGAAATACACTTGTCTGTGCTCTTGGTTATTTTCTTTATCCACAGAGATGAAGAGATGCTTGGGAAAGCATCTCTGACATGAATCTGGCTTTTATCTTACTTTGGTTTTCAAATAAATAACCAATGGCTACAGGGCAAAGAAACCAATTATTACGAGAAGGGAACAAATGAAATCTAGGGAATATAAATACTTGGTCATTCCTTATTGATGATATCTGAATATGCCATATTTTGTTAATAATGTGATAGCTTTCTTTAACCATTACAAATAATGGTTAAAAAAAAAGAGGAATAGCTACCAAGAGGCTTCGATTGAGAAGAAAAAAAAAAAAGAAAAAAAAAAAGGTTAAACTGGCTATTACTGAACTTCTTCATTTAATTGGAAGATGTTAAAATTCATGTAATCTGGCTCTTGAAATACATGTGAAATGGTTCCAGAATGGTATAAATATTTATAATTACATTTTCTGAAAGTTAGATTAAGAACAACAAAGTTTGGTGGCTTCTGAGTAAAAATATAAGATACTTTAATAAGTATCTGGGACACGTGGATTCAAGAACACGAATAGAAATTTCATTCTGTTGTTAGAAAGCAAGATTCACATCAAAAGATCTGTTACTTACTATTTTATGGTTTAGTACAAACCAGACTCCAATTTCACCCACATCTTCTTTCAGCATCTTTTAATTTGAAAACGTAACATTTAAGATCCACAGAGTGAGCCAGAGAATAATTGAAAATCTTGTTCTTTAAAATCCTTTCTTAAAAGGTTTTCCAAATATCCTTTACATATTTTTTTATTTTCCAAAATACAGCTTAACATAGAGAAGACAGAAAGAAATCAAAACACATACTTGAGAATAAAATCTATACATTTGTACAGAAACAAACTGTGATAAAAACAAAGAGTAAAAAAATACTTTTATAATCTTATGGCTGATATGAATAAACATAACCCCCCAGGCTTATGCATGCATTGCAGTTTTCTCTTCAGGAGTAGCTCTTCAAGATAAATTAATGGATTGTAAGAACAGTTATAGATCCACTCGTTTAGTTTATCCACTGATTTAGTTCACCCAGATAGGAAGACGAAAGTCATGTAGTTGATACTATATTCTGAGGGGAAACAGGACCAACTAGGAATGGGACACTGGTCTCACTTTCCTTGGTAGACGTCCGGTTCATAGTGTACTTTTTACCTGCTTGCCTATCTGAAACATCTTGAGTTTATACATTTTTTAACCAAAACATTAACAACATAAAACCTAATAACTGTATTTTTAAAGAAATTCTTATGCTCTTTCTCTGCATAAATGAACAAGCAGCATTCAAGCTTTAGTTTAATAATATTGCATTTTAGTAAAATTATAACATCTTCAAATAGAAAATATGATGGGGGGGAGTGTTAAGAACTAAGTTGCAATATTAACAACAATCTGCCATGCCTGTATAGTCCAATTTACATTTTATTATCTTGTATGTTTACACAACAAAACATTTCTGTTTTTTTATTTTTCATAAGTGCAGCTATTAAAGTCATTGACATGGCATTGTGAAGAATATCTATACATCCATTTCAACCAGAATAGTACTGAAAATGTGAGAAAAACACTGAAAATATGGATTGATACTATGGCACTGGTTCATACCTTGAGCCACTCTGGCACACTGCTACAAGTCTGAGACAAATTTTCCGCTTCAACTCTGAAGAAAAAGCACACTGACGCTCAAATGAGTTTTAGAGAAATGTGTGATTAGATTTAGCAGTATACTCAGTTCTATGCATTTTTAAGATAAATTAGGCTCCTAACCACAGCACTTCATAACCAAACCTTTGGAGCTTTACCACAAATCTGTATAGACTATTTATCAAGCCTTTTGAAATAATAAAAGTAAAATAACCTATCCTGCAAACTGCGATTGATGTCCACCTTTATAAACAGTCATAGTTTAATAATATACTAGGCCTGCATTTTCAGTTTAATTTCTCTGTGTCAAAAAGCGTAAATTACACCAATTTTCTTTGCTGCCTGAAGTTTTTTATTTTGGACAAAAAAAGCCCCCGTCAAAAAAATAGATTTTAAAGTGAAGCATATATTAGATAAAAAGACCTCTTTAATATGGAACTCTTCTATCTGTGAAAACTCTTTTTCAATAAAAATATCAGTAAAAATGCAGAATATTGTAAGAAGGAACATTCAGGGCATGTCCAGAATATATGTGCATATGTGTCCAGTCATATGTGATATTTTAAGGTGGATAATACACATGTCAGTAAAGTATTGTATGATTTGTGTATATTCAGAATACAGTATTGTGTCTATTTGTTTAGAAGAGCATAGTAAGTTCTTTAAGAAAGAAACTAAGTATCAGTGGTGTTTTATGACACCCAAAGGGGAAAAAATAAAACCTAAACAAAACACTAAAAATTAACTTGCACACAATCTTTAACTTGTTCCCCTGCTGGACTCAGTGTAAAATATAACATCTGTGTTATGAAATATATTTTATATATACACATCTGAAATATCTGTATAGTGTAAGACGTTATAACAGATGGAAAGAAAACATTCCTGATAAAATCTGAATGTCTTACAAGCTATTTCAGAGATAGAAGAAAATTAAAACTGTGTGGTAATATGAAGATGAAACTGTTAGTGGCAACTGAAATTTTTAATACATTTCAGTGCATTTATTTATTAATATGTTTAACAGCACATACAGAAGAGCAGTAGAAGAAGTTTTTTGTATGAGCAACACCTGCTCTCTACTGCTCAGATGAGTCCAAACACAGGCTATTTTTGCAGAAATACGTGGAACTGACAATTAAATCTCTCTATAAATCTATCAAATATCAGATACCAGAGCTGGATATTTTGTCAGTTTCTAGAAACCATTTTTGTTGAACTTGGATTTTCACTTTGGGGTGGTATCACATGAGCAGAGTGCATCCTTTTTTGCATGTTAGCTTCCAAAGAAGCATGATGAAATCCAGGCCTGTCTTAGTTAAATTTTGCTTCAGAATTCAAGGGAATTCAAATTTCACTAGGATGTTGGTCTTGCTTCTTAGAGAACATGCCGAAACTATGACTATTACAGGTTTCATTATACTATCAGATCTAATAGATACAATTCATACCTCAACTCATGCCAGGGAAAGCCGTGGTCAATCCAACCTCATTGATTTTTGTGCAGTTCCATTCTTAATAGGTTTTATGTACCCAATATGGGAAGAAAAAGGAAAAAAATGCACATCTAAATCTTCTGGCGTTGACATAGTTTTAACAGAAATGTATTTCTATCTCTGTAAAAGTACTGAATACTTTGCTGAAATAATTTCTGTGAAAAATGAAAATTAGTGACAATTATGTGATTCTTTTTTTCAATCAATGCTTATTAATTGGCATCAATAGAAAATGTGTGCACACTAAGAATAGTGAATAAATCCCTAAGCAAAGTTACGGCAGCAGAGCTTAACTAATAAAAGCAGTTTTAAATGAAAACTTGAAGGAAATTAGTCCTGCATGGAATGGTTATTAAAAGCATGTTGAGAAAAATCTCTGTATATTTTTCCACACATTTAGTAAGACAATAAAATAATAACAATAAATTGAAACATTGTTTTTTTTTTCAAATGGAGCAGTATCCAAGTAGCAATAGACTCTTCTTGAAGTCAGATCAGTATATTTTAAATAATTAACAGTGAACTATAAGTCTCAGTATCAGCAAAAATCTGCTCAGTAGCAGAAGAAAGTCAGAGTCAAATGACACATAACTGCTCCTTCTGTAGACTGTTCTTCAGCAACATTATTTTCCTTTATATAGTTGCTTTGATGATCTACTTCTGTAGTTTTGGGGGAAACCTCACATCCTGTCACCCTTGCTTTTCCCTTCGCTTTTCAAAAATAAGAAGAAAATTAAGGAAGGAAATACAATCGTAAGCCCTTTGCTTTTCTTCCAACACAGGTAGCTAATTTGCTGATTTTCTATCTATATCCTTTGTACTTTCTTGTTAGCATGTAGAATGTTCCTATATAATGGTATTTTCAAGGCTAGATCTGGAGCGTATGCAATTTTTGTTCTTAGGCCTGTTTATTGTAAAATTTCTGGGAAAATGAAACTGATGATTTACAGTATTATGGAGTATAATTTCTAAATTATTTTGGTGGCACTGCTGCATAAAACCCATTGCGCATCAATAGGACCATTGTTTCTAAGTCATGTAAAAATATTTGAAAACATACATGTGACAGGCGAATCCTGATAAAGTAAAAATAAAGGTATGTCCACTGCAGAGTGATAAAAAAATGAAAGTTTACCCAAGGTTGTATACTGACATAGGGGAGCGGATTTCTCAGCAGTGACATTTGTGCTCTTAATAATCGTTGCTGTAAGTCACAGGGGAAGCACTTACTGCTGCTCAGTGGGAAGACCAAGTCCTGCCCAGTGTGCGGCAACAACTATATAACGTGGGGCAGCCCCTGGAGTTCCTTTGGGAGGGGGCAAGAGAATGCAACTTGTCTTCTCACAAGGTTACTGCTGCACCTTGGAAGAGGCACAATTAATGATTTTATAAGTATTTTTTTCACCCATCGCACACTGAGTACCATTGCAGTTATTTTTGCTTAGACCTAAAAATCCCCTAAACTCTGAGAAGTATTCACTTTCTAGATTTCAGGAAGGGACTAAGGCCTGTGAACAGCCAGTTCCAGTGGAAAGCGTCACATAGCTAAGCAGGACCTTGTTCTGTAGGTCATTACAGCTTCTTTTGCGGTGGTTAGTGTCTCTGTAGCACTTTTCATCCTTGAAAGGTTGAAAACATACAGACAATAATTAATCTTCCCTGCACTGCTATGAGGTAAGTAAACACTGTTAATCCTATCTGATGAATGGGACAACAGCACACCTGGGTATTCCTGGTTGAAGTTGGTGAGTCACAATCTCACCTATGGAATTTAAAAGGTTTATTTACATGTGATGTTTGCACCACTTTATCAGCTTGAACTTGGTACGGTTTAAAAAGGTACTAGCTCTAGACTGGATATAGGTGAACTGGCATAAAAACTTTTCTACTGGAATAGCTTATCCACATTTGATTATTGTGGTAGAAGAATTGTTATAGTAATACAGCAGCATTCACTTTATTATCTGTATTGACTGCACTATTTTGGTTGAGAAAAATTGTATTCAACTCTAATAATTTTGTAAGTGTGGAAAGAAATATAGACCTGCCCGTTAACAAAAAACCATAGCAATAAATAAGTTAGCCAGCTTTCTCACTGTCCTGCCTTTGCTACTTTTTTTGCTTGCAATCTAACACCATTTTGTTGTAAACCCAAGTGTGCTGTGCCTCCCTGTGTCTGCACTTTTATACATATTGGAATAAGTGGGTGAGAACACAACCACCTGAGTCGGTTTCATGCAACTACTTTGATTGTCATTGTTATATTTGGATGAGCAGTTGGTGCTGGTGGGGTAAAAATACACTTGGGGATTCTGCTCCTCCATTCTCAAGTAACCAGAGAATGGTGGCCATAAACTGTCTCCCAGTTGCAAGTCGTAGTTCCATTTGCAAATACAGTATTTTGGGCAATTGGAGGTAGCTCTACAATGTTCATATGAGTATTGCACCTGAGTTAGGAGAAAGACTAGGAAGGACTGTGATGTATGCTTTGTTTCAGCCTGCAAGGACAAGGCAGCCCTGACAATATAATTTAGAACAGCTCTCCTCCTGCTTGCTCATATTAATCCCAAGCTGCAAAGGAAAGGAGTAGTCTGCTGTACAGAATATGGCTTCCTTGCTTTGTGAATAGCTTTGATGTCTGTTAAGTGCGATGTTTCTTCGTAAGGTGAAGGTGGGAGACTTTTATACTGTATCTAGTTTGCAGGTCATATGGGTGCCCCAGTATGGTGATGGACTCTTCTAGGCCTGTCCAGAGCAAGCCTGGCTTCCTACTAGTTTGTGCCTCTAGGCTGCCTTTTGGTGGGAACCCAGTCATGGAAGGGAGGGGACAGGCATTTGGGGCACATCCAGACCTTGCCCTGACATGGAGTCAGGCAGGACATACACTGAGGTTCCACAGTTTAAGTATAAATCTCGTGGCCTAGTGTCCAGCAAAATGTCCAAACCCTGCACCTCAGAAGTCACACTTCCCCATGGCTCCACAGTTGGCACATAGTTTCAAATGCCTCAATGCTGGAGGTGAATTCCATCTTAATGAGACCATTTACCTAGTGAAAACTACATCTACCTAGTTCTACCACTCACCATCTTGCCATATGTCACTGCTATTGCCATTTTACTAATAGAACAGGATGAAAAAGTAAAATTTAGTTTCAGTGTTAAAAGATTGTAAATATGTTCCTAGGCATATATTTTTATCTCTGAATAGATAGCTAACTGGAGAACTGTGTCCAGTTTCCTCAACCTCATTTGAAAATTTAATTCTGCTTGGATTTGGATCTTGCCAGAGTTCTTTTTCCACTGTGGTAATAATCGAGGATATCACAAAGGAGCACTACTTTTTTCTTACTCTTAAGCATTTCCATTAATCATTCAGTTCTCTAGTTGCATGAATATTTAGCGGCCTGAAGCATTTCTTAAGAGACTGACATGTCTGAAAACCATTATAAACTTTAACTTTCTAACAGTAATGATGTTCAAGATGAAGATTGCTCACGACAAGAAGATGAAGAACATTCATGACAAGTTCTCCTTGAAGAACAACCACCACTGATGGAACAAATTTCTCTGCCCTTTTCTGGTATTTGAATTACATGCTGCTTTCACGTTTTGTCATAGCTGGGTGTCAACCAATTGGCTGCCTCCCAGCTTCTGTTAGCAGCTTTCCGTATTTCAATAAGTCAGTTCCTCGGCAAAATTTCCTGGATGATTGAATCCTCATCAGAGAGGAGGTAAAAAAGTTGTATGTTTCAAGTAACCTAGGTCCCCCTTTAGATAAGTAAAGCAGCCATGTGTTCTATTTATCAGGACAGCAGACTGCAATAACAAATGCTTCTCTACCACCTTGCTTACTGAACATCAGCTATTGCCTACAGCTAGGCTTCAAAGAGACGAATAGAGCGTGAGGAACTCTGACAGTAAGACTGTAGCAAGACAAGATCCGTTTAACTTTGTGGGAGGGGGGCAGGGAAGAGAAAGAAGGCCTTTAAGCTCAGTTTCCTACTAAAATAGGTCACAAGTTACTCACATCTTCATGGAACTAATGGACAGATAAAAAAGCTAAGATTAGTCGATAACAGCACCATCCAGCATTTCTGCTTTCAAATCCTGATGAGAGGTAAATTAACCCTTTAGTTATTTTGCCTTGTACTCCCCTCGTCCCCTTTTCCATAGCTATGGGCAGACTTGTCCCTTGTATGTAGTTAGAAACTATACAGTTAAGGAAGGCCTTAATTGTAACTACTTTGTATTTTGAAAAACAAAGAATAAAATTAGCAGAAAATACAATTCAAACACCTTGTACTGTAAACATGCAAAAGGAGAAAGAGATAAGGAGAGTGCATCTTCCATGAAACATTTAATGAAGAACTTGCTCTGGAAATGGATTGGGCTTTTCCTGACTTATGAAACAATCCAGCCCCAAAGCCTTTTTTCCATTTTCTGACCCATCATCAATTTTATCAAAAACGAATGTTAGCTTTATTGAATACCAAAACAAACAAACAACATAAGGAGATGAAATAACATTATCTAAGGCTGGAAAAAACCCCACCCAACTGTCACATTCAAGCCTTAGGACTTACCCTGTTTCCAGGAAGCTTGTTCAGATCTGTATGCTGCATAGAATTGTTACGTCAATGTAAGACTATTACAGTCTTTTCTTCTTTTCCATTTGTGTTTTCCTCCTCCAAGTGGATTGTTTCCAGTTGTTTGCGTATGTGTACTGAGGCAGCCAAGTTTGCTTGATGTGACTTTTAGACAGTTGTTAAAATAAATATATGATGCCCTCCTTCCCACTAAATAGCAGTAGTTAAAAGAAACAAATATGTTTAGTTCAGGATTCACAGCAATATCAGACTGCGCATTCAAGGAACTATTTAGTTTTGTGATAGATTTTCATCCTCCTCTGAGTTCTCCCTAGAATAATAAAGTAAAAAGTAAAGTTAAAATGCAAGGCACGTATGAAAAACCAGAGTTCAAAAACATATGTGCTGTTTATATAGTAGACTATCGTTGTAAATTCTTTTTATTATTTTTTAAATCAGGAAAACCATGCTGCTTTCAAAGATCAGTACTAAAGAATGGCCTTTTAAAAAGGGAACCCCAATTTTTCAGAAGCACCAGTGCTCTTCCTATTGGTGAGGAAGTCAATGAGATTTTCAGCACTCCACGCTTCTGAAATTCAAAAGAATTTTAATTCTAAGACTTGAAGGGTGCAATGCTTTGATTCTGAGGATTTATATAGCAAGGAAATATCTTACCCAGTTGCAAAAATATCTACTTTTACGTTACTAGGTTTGTTTTCTCTTATCCAACGTTAAAGTTTTGATTCCCAAATCCATTTGAAAAGTTTTCCATGCTTCACCTGAGTGAAACTCAGAAAGAGAGGAAGATATTTGTTGAGTCATTTTGGGCCTGGGGTGTTTTTTGGGGCAGGGGCAGGGTTGCTTTTTGGGGTAATGCAGAACCATTCACAAAATAAATAGAATAAATTCCTAGAAATCTGTGGAATAGATACTATCAAAGGAGTAGCATTGCAGATCACAAAGGAAGATATTTTTTTAAGGAAAAGACCTAATGCTAAGTAAAAAATGCAAGCAGTAATTCCACAACACATGAAAATATTTGTCAGTTATGCATATAGAAACAAGCCTATCTAACTTATATCCTGCTAACGAAGGGTAAAAAAAAATCTTGTAAAGATTTCACATTGACCTCACAGTATTCTTACACCTGTAACTCCACTGTGTAATTACTGGAAAGTATAAAATATATATAATTATACTTACATAAATTTTAAAATATAGAACATATATTAAAGTCAAATTTCTTTCTTCAAATACGGATAATAACTATCAGTATCTGAATAAAAAATACCCCCCATACATATCAGACATACATGGTGGATATCTTTTTCATTTGGATTTATCATTCCAGGTTTTTGTCAATGAAGAGAACATAATAAAGTCTTCCGAAGAGTGTCAATGTAAAGTGGTGGAATTTTTATAGCATCTTGGCTATTCTCTATCACTGGAAAGTTTCTAAGCCAAGTTCCTTGTAACACCAGAAAATTACTGTGTGCAAAAAAGTTATTAGACAGACAGTGACAGTGAGACCAAGAGAGCCATTGTTCTTGGCTGAATTTCGTTTATGTTCCTTCAAGAAATCTATTTAGGAATTAAAGCAGCTTTAGCTCCTTCTAGGTTCCTGGTAGGCAAGAGCAAGGCAGCACAGCCAGCAGATGTGAGACACTAGATGACATCCAGGGAGGGACATATCTCTCTCTACATAATGTATGGAGAGATAGTGGGTACTCCTGTTTTCACCTTGGAGAAAGAGTCCAAGGTCTATCTTGCTATCTATGTTCCCCTTAGTCCTAGCATGCAGAATATTTTATATGACACAAGTTTTTCTGAGATGTCTATGGAGTAGCGGTGATTCTCAGTCTTTGCTCTTCTGATTCCATGATAAACTGTGGTAGAGTTGTACATGGTATCTCTCTTGAACGAAAGTATATATATCCTTATCTGATTAAAATGTTCTGCTTTGTTTTACTCTGTGATTTTGACAAACAATGACATCTGTCCGAAGCCTGCCAGTATGATAGATATTGAGCATAAATCACATTATCTTGTGTTAACATGTCCCTTGGAACAATACCTTGCCATAAGTTCTCTTGTAAGATGGGAATTAGCCCCCCCGGGGATAAACACAGGACTCAGCTTCCATTTATATCACTCACTGGAGAACTTAATTGATACAGTAACCCCAGATCTGGTACAAAATAATGCCAGCATGAAATAATAATTGAATTCATTCTTGCTAATGGAGTTCTATTTGTGTGCTGTGGGGGAAAAATGAGGAGATAATTTTTACTTTTTTAAAAATATGCTGATATGATTTATCCATTGGAATTCACCTTTGCAGTACCTCCTCCTTATCTGCATACAAGACCAGTGAGGTATGAACTATACACTTCCAGTGAATGGATGATTCCTTACAAGAAAGAGGTTAAAATATTCAGTAACTATATATAGAATCAAATACATATATTCACAATTAATCTGCTCTAAAAATGCTCAGATATTATAGTTGTGTGTGTGTTGTGCTGGTATTTCTGTATAGCATAAACCATATTGTTAATAGGATTCAGGATGGCTTTTTCGTCTTTCAGTCAAGTGCCGCACTACACCATATAGAACTATATTTGTTCTTGCTATGCAGGATATGTTGCTGTGCATTTTCTTTCTGTACATAGGGATAACAAGATAGAAGTGCACACAAAGTGAAAGACAATAATTTTTAAAATTTCATCTAAAAAGCAGGAGAAATAATTCAGAAACCTCAACCAAAATAATGTATATTACTTTGAATAAGACAGTTTCATAGGAGCACAGCAGTAGAAATAGTAATTCTCAGTTGTGGCAATGTAATTTTCCACCCTCGAGCTGAAGACAAGATTAAAGCAAGGGCCTGACCCTAGAGTCCCACTTGTGTTTTGAGATCACAAGATTACATCAGCCTATATTTCAAGGGAAGTTTCTAGCCCTCATGTGGAGAAAAGCTTAACAATGGGAACTTGTAGTGTCTGTTCAGACAGACACTGTACAATGAATACCTGAATATGCTGAAAATCCCAAACTCTCAGAATAACCACAGACTTCAGAAAAGACATATGGCAACACAAACATTTAGTCCTGTGGCCACTATAAATATCCAATAGAGGTACACATTTAAATGTTACTGAATAATAAAAAAATTAGGAGTACTTTCCCATATTGTTAATAGTATGATGCCAATTTTCCTTTTTAATAAGGTAATTCTTAGCGTGCTAGTACTGTGAAAATTCAGTCCCCTTCCTTTTAAATTAAAGCATGAACAGTCAACCAGTGCGTCTGATGTTTACTCTCATGTAAAGTCATCGCTGTACATGTGGGGGATTTTTTTGTGTTCTTTTTTTTTTTCTTCCCCCAAGGTGGTATTCAGTTCAGTCTGCTGTGATCTTTGCCACTGACTTCACCTCTAGCATAAACCCCAGGGCTCTAATACCTGATGAGGTTGCATTGCTATGGTGCTGCTCCACTCCTGGGAGACAGCAGAGTTGTACTGATGCTTGAGAGGACAGAGGCCTCTCTAGGGAAATTATTTTTTTCCATATGCACAGAAGACTGAGGTGAAGACAGAAAGACTGTGAAGAAAAAAAATCGATCAGTCTTTCCTTTCTGTAGCATCAGAGGGATTGCACTGATAAAAAAATTGTGAGGAAATAGAGACAAGTTATAAAAAGGTGGTAACACACCAACAGCTCACTCCAAATTTACACACAAACTCAAGATAAACTTTATCAGTAGGATGGGGATGTGATTTTACAGCAGTTAAGGAGGAAGAAATATGGGCAAGCCAAAAATAGTCCTGGAACAGTATAGTGATTCAGTTTCAATTAAGGTAAGTGCTATCAGAAAATTCCTCGTGGCTTGTCCTTTGGGCCAAGAGGCAGGGAGAACCGTAGGTATCCTCTCACTGCAATTCTGAACAGGTTCCCCTGAGTTTTAGCACAGTTAGAATTTCTGAGGTATGACTACTCTGAAAGATTAAAAGCCCTCTTTTTCTGCTATGTGTCATAGCAGATGATTAAAATAAAATAAAATTAATTTAATCTTTGCAGCCTTAAAATACCTGCAGCCTAAAATACATTTTAACCTCTCATCAGAATAGGTTTTTCTGTAAGTTTTGTAAAATATAGTTCGAGTATCATTCAGAAATTAAATGAAAACACCCAAGAGGAGAGTAGAAGGGCAGGACATTAACATGGAAAGATGTCTTACTCATTTTGGATACTTCCCTTTGTATATTCTCTATGAACTTTAAGAAAGCATATATCTTAATTAAATCCACCATACTGCATAACCCTTCTTCTGTAGTCTCCAGAGTGTATTTGGAAGTTGCACTAGGAAAACATTACACTCCAAGTCATGATAGTATTATGATTTTAAAAAATTACTACTCCAGATGGGATTCTTGTCCCCTAACTCTAGCCATTCCAAAATGAGGAGGCTACACCATTTTATTTTTCTAAGCTCCTTCTAGGCTGAAGATAGGCATCTTGAGAGTTCACTGGTGAGGGAATCTCAGTAACTCAGGCAAGAAATCTAACTTTTAAGCAGCTAAAGTTGGTGAAATGAAAATGGATCTTTTTGCATGAAGAAATGTGAAACCAAACCCTTTGTATCTTTTTATGGGGAGTAGTCCTTGATTTCAGAGGCTGTTCCAGTAATTACAGAAATGATGAAATTACACAGATGAATGATCCAGTGATGTAAGAAAGAATTAGCCACCAGAAACCAGAAAAAAGAAGCCCATGCTGTAGTTTTGGGGTTTTTTTCACAATGCTGCTGTACCCTGTTGGAAGGACATGGTAAAGCAGGAACTGTAATTTCTCATTTTAAAGGGTGACAGGAGTAATAAAAATCTAGGTATTTCCAATGCTTGTAAGCCAGTATAAAATTTTACAGTAAATTCTTTGTGATCAAGGAAGAAAAAAAAATAGTATTAAGATAACAAAGTAAAACACAGATTTACAGTAACTAATTTCCATAAAGCAGATTTTCAAGATCACACACATTTTATAATTACTGGATTTAGTGACATTTCTGACAATCAAGACTACCCTACACTAGATGACACCTATAAAAAAACCTCAGGTTCTGTCATGAATTACAAAATTCATTATAAATTGAGAATTATATTACACTATTACACTTGAGTTTTATGTGGTGCTAATAATGTTGAAGATCTGATTGTAGTACGGGTAAAATATCCCTAATCTTTACAAACATTGAACTTCAATACAGAGCTCTGACTAATTACTTGAAATTAATGCTGAGTTCAGTTTCTATAAAGAAATGTCTATTTCCCACTGCAATTCCCATAGTAAGAAATATCACAGTCTCAAAATTTACATAATTTATATCTATGGCACAAATTAATTTTTCATCTATATACATTTTTAAGAATTAGAAAGGTAAGGACCCTTTGCAAATAACATTTTAGTTTTCATGTCAATAGGAGTTATTATCTTAATTTTACCTATTCAGCCTGCTGGGAGTTGAAAATATAAGCATATGCCAGGTGCCTTTTCAGAGTAAAACGCATTAAACAACCCATTACCTTGGCGGAAGGAAGTGGCTTTGCTTTTGTTTTATATAACTTCATTCCCTTTAAAAAGAAATCTATTTTATTTTAAAGTTGCCTGCTATCAAATTTAATGTTGAGCTGTGATGAAAAATCAATCATTTTAAAATGGTATGGCTGAGACTGTAGGAATGGGTGAAAGTGCCTATCCATTTTGCAGCTGGCCCTGGCTTATATGAGTTAGAAACATAATTTTCTGTTTCAGTGTAGACACAGAGAGAAAAAAGTTCATGCTTCAATAAAGGCTGAGTACTCATCAATGATGTCAGGCATCTTCTCAGGTGCATGGCTCCTCTCCTATGGCCTGAGGAATGCAGTAGTATTCCTTCCCATTCCTCGTACTTAGGTGTTTTACAGCTACAGAATATCAAGCTTTTTCCCCCTCTGCAGCCAATCGTAAGGCAGTAAAAGGTGATGCAGTTAGGTGTAAACCTAGGCTGAGAAGTTTAATTTCAATTCCATTAGCTTTGCCATCTGTTTCATCTCAATAATACAAGGTACTGACAGATGGGATTCTGCTCTTGAGTTCATGCTGTTAAACACTGAGCCATTGGCTAATAAACTTACTGCCATTCATGATCAAATTAACAGTAAGACCCTTCTACTCTCCAGCTAGATATCTAGGTCCTACATAGTAGGATCTATGATACCTACATCCTTTCACTGGCTCATCCCAAAGACAGGAAAGAGGTGGGTTTTCTGCATATCTGGCCATAAATACTGGAGGGCCTCCTGCTCCAAGAGCTTGGCATGACTGAACAATAATTCCTGTCTGGTGCAGAGTCAAGGTAAGAGATTTGGATGGGTCCAGTTACAATGCACAGATCCTCTTGATACAACTAGGAGTCTTGGGCTGAGCAAGGAGTATTTCTTTTTATTTTACCTTCTTATTGATACTGCCACAGAGGTGTGAGCTGAATGATTAGAAGTAAAGCATTGCTAAACCAATTTGTGAGTTATGGTTAATCTGACTAAGGGGCTTGTCTCAGGTGAGCTGTAGCTAAACATGTGAAGGTGAGTGCTGTGCAAAGCTGAGATTCATTTCTTGAAGTATAATATTTGTTGACTGGACTTCTACGTTGGAATCACCCTAGGCTCCTTTTCTATAGTCAGTAAAGAGAAATAAATGCTTCCAGGAAATAATTAATTTCATGCTATAGTAGACATCTAGGTACAGATAAATCATACCATTTCTCTTCAATAACATCAAAATGTCTTTATTTCATAAAAATAATAGCACATCTCACATGAAACTTGCACTATTTTTCAGATTATTTCTAACATTCTAAAATAAGTAGTTTAACACCAGTGTGTAATTCCATACCCACACTGCATAAATTACTTGACCTTTGCTACTCCAGTTGTGGACTCTGAGAGAGAGACTCATGGGGAAGCTTACCTGTTTGGCAGCCAGAGGAAGAGAGCTGGTGTCTCCCAGGGCATGAGATGCCAGGCACTGGGTCACGGGGCTGCTGTACCCTGCTGCTTTTCCTGGGAAATCTGCTCTTCCTTCAGTTTTTCTTTGTGGATGAAGCCACGCTTAGTGGCACGTGCCCTGTTTCAGTACAAAACTGCCTGTCCTTGGGCCTCAGCTGTAACTGGCTGGTAGACTGCGTCTGAAACCATCTATGCACTGGTCTTGGAAAAAAGTATGCTACAGGAATCAGTCTTGCCTAGTGTGTGAATGGATGGATGTGGGCTCTCAGAAAAAGAGACAGAAAAACACACTTGCTGTTAGGACAGCAAGTGATGGTGCATAGTACTTCAGCTTAATTTCTATATTTGAACAACGCTGCTAGGAAGGCTTGAAACCAATGAGATATCAGATTTCCCTACTGCTAATTTCTTTAAAACAGGCAAATGGCAAAACCAGTTCTGAGAATTACATCCTTACACAATGTGAGGCACCAGGAGACTGTACTTCCCAAAAAGAAGAGGCAGACTGTTTCATTAAGCAAAAGAAGACCTCAGACTGAATCTGCTCAGACCTTTTTTAGGGAAAGAATCCTGTTGGTAGAATACAGCAGAAAAGAACATAGACACTGCTATGAGGAAGGAGATGTAATTTACATAGTTTCATGCAGTTCTCTCTTCCTTACAGGGATCCATAGATGGCACACAAAGGAAGAGAAAACCTGTCTTACTGAGATAGGAGTCTGATAAAAATAACCTCCCAGGTACTTCACTAACTCATTGCTGCAATAGCTGTAAGTTAAGTCACTGCTAATTACTGTGGCTGAGGTTCTCAATTTCTTTTCCAGACTATTTACTACAGATACTAGTATTTACTACAAATGTTAGTTGCACTTCTCTTTTCTTTTTTTTTCCTTCAATATGAAGTCAATAATTTTCTCTCAGATCTGAAAAACAAACAAAACCCCACTTTTAAAATGACTTTTTAATGATTCCTTTTTCTCAGAATCTATATTTATACTGAAGGAGGGGAGTGCAGTACAATATGCTCATATCACATACTAGTTTTGTCAAAAAGATTTATTGGAAAGGTATAATGCATTATTAACTCTAAGTCCTTACAAACAAGAGTGGTTTTGAAGGTGGTCTTTTTCTGTCAATTTTTCTAGATGTGAGAGAAATACTTTTGCAAGCATTTTTTCAGTTGTATAAGTTTATAGTTTTTCCACAGCAACAGTTTTGACTTACTGTTTCTATCTGTAGATTTAGTTGCACTCAGGTCTATTGCATTTCTTAAAATCTGCAGATAGGATCTTTTCTTTCTTTCTTCAGTGTTGTTGATTGGTCTTTTTCCCCCACAGCAAAAAAGGTGGCAGGGTATTTTTAACTTTTCATACAGTTCTCTGTCTCCCTTAGCATTTTGTTTAAGCTCATTCCCTTCTGTAGGACACACAGCAGAGTATTTCATCCCCACATGAAGTGCCTATAACTTATGTCCATAAGTAGTCACTTGCTTGTATGAATTGTCTCTGAGAAATCCCCAGTAAGCCAAGATTAGCTTCCAGTTCTGTTCTGAAATCCAGACATAGGAGCGTCCATTAGGCATTTCACTTTTGTGTCTCCAGTTCCTTGTGATAACATGATAATAACTCACCCAGGTAACAAACCTAAAGCCTTGCCATTACTTTTAGAAATCTATATTAAATTATGTTATTCTATTGAAAAAAAATTGTGAAGGAGTAAATTAAATCCTCAAAAAAATGAGAAACATTTTATGGAGGTTTTCTGGAACAATGGCCCAGTAAAAGGAGCAATTTTTGGAGGCAGTTCATGAAGGGGCAAGAATATTGTTATGGGCTAGGAATGTTCTGACCCAAAACAAAATGGAAAGACCTTCCCAGTTTCTAAGAGTTTATATCATATATAACAAGAAGTAACAATTGGAGACAGTCAATTGGAAGGGCACAAGAAAATGAGAGATAGTGATCTCAGTACAGCAGAAGTATAAAATTTTCATGTTATAGAATCATAGAATAGTTTGAGTTGGAAGGGGCCTTTAAAGCTCATCTAGTCCAACCTCCCTACAATGAGCAGGGACATCTTCAGCTATATTAGGTTGCTCAGAGCCCCATCCAACCTGACCTTCAATGTTTCCAGGGATCAATCATCTACCACCTCTCTGGGCAACATGTGCCAGTGTTTCACCACTCTCGTAAAAAAAAAAAAAAAGTCGTCCTTATATCTAGTGTAACTCTACCCTCTTTTAGTTTAAAACCACAAGCCCTTGTCCTGTTGCAACAGGCCCTACTAAAATTCTGTCCCCATTTTTCTTATAAGCCTCTTGCTCATTAAAGATGTCTCTAAAAAGAAGTATTTTCAAGATAGATTTGAAGGACAATAAAGGCAGATGTTTATAGACTATTCCAATAAAAATAAGAGGTAATATAAAGTTAAACTTTAGAAGGAGGAGCCAAAGTCTTCCTTTTAAACATGACAATAGAGAGGTACTTGAAGAGGCCTGGGAATGAAAACAGTGAGTGTATGTTTGATATAACGGACAAGACATAACCAGTAGAGAAATGGGTAAAAAGGAAGCCAGGATGAAACTCCTTAAGCAGCATTCTGAAGGTGGATGGCTGAAAATTATTCTAGCCTTAAATGTGAGGAAGGTGTTGCAAGGAGATGGCAAGCTGCCATTTTATCAAAGGCTAAAGTTGAAAACAGTACACAGAAAATCTGCAAGTATTAACATAACCTTGATTTGTGGATGATGAGATTTGTCAACATCTGATGATGCCAGAAGTAGGCACTGAAGTGTGAAGTGAGGTGAGGCATGGCAAATGGGTTGGGAGAAAGAAGGAAAGCTGAAACGCTAGTTAACATTAGAAAGAAAAGCTAAGAACTTAAGATATACTTTTGGAATATGGAATTGAAGCAGTACATTGCCAGCAAAAAGTTCAGAGTTAAATCTGCATCTATGATTGAAGTTAAACTAAGAAAATATAAAGAATGAAGAGTTGTCACTGAACCTTAGAAAATGCATAAGAATTTGAAAAAGTGCTTCAAAAGACACATTAAGTAACAAGTGACCAAAAAGCTCAGAGGAGACACAGGAGAGGGCTCAGACTTGGAAGGCAATGTAACACAGAGGAGAATATCTCATGGAGAAGAATATGGTTAACTGTCAAAGATAGTTGACAGGAAGAATGAGCAGGGTGGATAGATTTGGCTAGCAAATGACCATTTGAAAATCTGGTGACAGGGGTGTAAGCTGAGAGCAAGATGTGAAAGCTGAGAAAGGGATGAGTGCAGGTGTAAAGGAGGTGCAAATGCCACAGGGTCAGGAGGACCCATGGAGGAGAGGTGGTGAGATGTCCCTTCTCCTGCACCTACCTTCCAGAGGAGCAATTGGCAGAATCTGGATGGCCCTGGGGCACGGGGAGCATCACAGGACTTGCTCTACAGCTGCTTTAAGCAGCTCTTTCTCTCACACCACTGCCAAACATGTTCACAGTTGAGAGTACAGCAGAGACGATACCCACTGCTGGCTGCCAGGCAGTGAGAGGTGCAAACTGTCGAACTGTTGAACTCTACAAAGGGTGGTCTAGACATTGACAGAGATCTCCTCTCCAGAGCTCTCTAAAAAAGGTGCAGAGGTAGTGTATTCTGAGAGAAAAGCCAAAGGGAAGAGCAGACAGTCAAGGATTTGAAGGAGGAGATTACAGCCAAGTCAAGAGTAGATAATAGGTATCTGCTTATTGTGATGTATTTCCAGTGCACTCACTGCTCAGAGCTCCTGGGGTTTCAGCTCTGTCATTTGCAGAGCACTTTGCCATCTGCACAGCAAATGGTGTGAAAAGGTGTTTAATTCAAAGTGGCAATCATATAGAACAGTGAGTAAACGATGGACTCAGCAAGAGGGTATAGCTGGTTAAAATCATATATTTTTTAGACTTCCAAAAAGTTTTAGGACAGTTGATTAATGTTAAATCCTCCTTGAAATTTTACTTGCTGCTGACCTCTATAAATCATTTTGTAATCTCTCTCAAAAAAGCTTCAGTGCCCGATAATACTAGTGTTGAGAGGTTTCCTTTGATTTTTATCCCTTTGTAACCCCCAAAATCAGAAAGTAAATGGAATTGTAACTCTCTTCATCCACATGTAAAGCTGTATACAACTGGTTTCTTTCTACAAATTTATTTTGTGATTTAGTGTTGGAAGAAGTATTAAATTGTGTCCACAGGATATAATAAATGAATACAGTGTGAGTTCGTCTACACAGCACATTTAATCATTGGAGTATAATAGGCATCACTGAATATATCTTGCTGTATTTGCCACAGATTCCTAAATGGTATCATTCAGGATTAAACCTGACATTAAAAAAAAAAAAATATCTTCTGTTTAGGAATTAAAATCTGAAAATATTTTCCAGTCCCTTGTGTAAAATTAAGCTAAATAACTTTATGTATTTATAGCCTGATGTTTAACACGCTTTATCTTCTGCAATGAAAATTTTAACGATGCATTAATATGTCTATTTTTCTTCTCTTTTTTGGTATTCTTTTTCATATGCTTCCTCTGCATTATTTCTTCACCTTTTTGACATCATTCCACTATTTTAAACCAATCATTCTTAGGACTAACTAAACTTATCGTTAGAAAGTACATTATTTACACACCTAGCCTGACTTTTAACATCCTGATTCTTAGAAACACTAATAAACTTCATTGTGTTAATTAGAATTCCACTGTAGCTGTATGCTACAAGCAAACAGAAATTCAACAACAAGAAAAAGTAATTCCTGAAGAAATTCTGATATATAAAAATGTCCACTTACTATGAAGTGGAATAAATAATACTTTTTTTAAACTTTCTCCAGAATCCAATTAGCAAAGAGTTGATTTGAAAACCTCATGATTATTGTGAAAAAAAAAAAAAATTATAAGCTTGGAGTTACTCTGAACAGAAGCAAAATGAAATATTCTGGGTCTTTAAGTTTGCTGCTGAAACTGCTACAGGAAGTAAAACACTAAAATACTTTTTTAGACATACCATTTTTTGGAAATAAAATCACAAGCCCGCTCCTTTGACAGAAAGCTACACATCTTATTATCTTTAAACAGGCCTTTCTTAGATGTCTAAACATTCCTTTAGGAACTTGAATTCAGACTCCTACTTTTTAAAATTTTGATTTCCTGGTCAGCAGCACCACTGAGTAGCTCCTTAGAAGACTGAAATGCCTGACGTTCTGTTAGCTGTGAATATGCAGGACATACTGCATCTTGAATATGATGGAGCAGGCCTCATTTATTTTTTCATTTTATGGAAAAGATGCGATACGAGAAATTTTGGCAATGAATAACAAAAATGTACATAGTCTTTAGTCTAATTTTTCCCTATTTTCATACGGAGCCATTGGCTGGCCATGAAACTAATATTATCAGGCCAAGTAGAGTATCGAAGTGCAAAATTTTCCTTAGGAGCAGTACTGACGAGTTCCTGAGGACTTCTCACTTCATGCTCATTGTTGCCACCTATCTACGGTCTCAACTCAAAACTCATATTTTTGGTTCTCATTGCATGCCAACTTGTGACTCCTCTGATGCACATCTCAAAATGTAGAGGGACTGATACCGCTGTTCAAAACAGCACAATGTAAACATTTCTATTCTATGCCACATGCAGTGGAGTATGTTGTTCCAAGTGACTTGGAGAATTTGCTCCTAGAGCACCAAGACTTTTGCAGCAATCGGCCCCTACCTGAGATAAGGGTAAGCTTACCAATTATATATTTCCCTTGCATCATTTTTTGCAGGGAAATAAAACAACAACAAAAACTCTTTAGCTTTTCTGTTCAAGAAACACTCATTACCCTCACAAAGCATGCAGTCCCTGGCAATAAATAGTTTTGAATCTGAGACTAAGTCACCCGATGATCTCTATACATAAAAAATGCTTGAGGCACACTTCAGCATCATACAGAACAACTTACATTTTGCCCAATGTATTTACTTGATCTTGCAGAGGCATTTGAATGTATGAGACCATTTGCTGCTTCTTGCCGAGATTGCCTTGTAAATCATACACTTTGTTTTGAGAGGTTTTATAGGCCATTTGTGGGTGGAAGTGAGGAGTCAATAAATAGTGCAGCTACATATCTGACGTATGGTAGGGCAAATTGACTGAAAGTCTTAGACTGATGTAAGGAGATATAAAGTACATGAATATACTGCTGGTAAGTCTTGAAAATAAACTAGATTATTAAAACTAGCAGTATTGGCAAACAAGAAAATGACAATTAATTTAGCCAGTTGTGTGCATTCCTATTTCTGCTAGCAGCTAGCCTGAATGAAAAGATGAACTGAACTGTGGAAAAATTCCAGACCACAGCCTCAGCCCAGCCATCTAGGTTCACAAATCCAGATGAGAAGTGTGACTCCAGCTGCTCAGAGCTCTAGTCCTTTGATTTGTTCATCCTGGAATCTGACTCTGGGCCTGAAATACTTCAAAAATGTGCACTTGCAATTGGTAACTAGACTGTAAGTGGTGTAAGGTAGATGCTTTCTTTCTGCTTTGGCCTCAGTTTTAAGAATGGCTACATATAACTGATGCTGCTTCTTTTTTTTTTCTTGTTACACACTTTAACTTATCTTAAATGGGTCCAATTTTGTAGAGGAAGTTAGAGGTTTCAAATCTTCTATAAATCACAGTCTTTAGGGAAACAAGTGCTAAGGACTGAGAACTCCACAGTATTCTTGAAAGCATCTTGCTCAGGGGAACAGAGTTTTAGTTTTCTAGTTGATTGGAAGTATTTGTTTTCTCCAAACAAAAAAGGCAAGGATTTTTAATGTGTTTCTACTTCTTTTCAAGGCATGCTATAAATCCTCTTCATACAATGCTATCAAGCTTCATCTTTTTGAAAATGTTTTTGTTTATACTTTGTAAAAAAAATGCAGTGGGATACATAACATCTAATTTATCCTGTATGTCTACAAATATCAAGCAGAATAGGTCTGTGTCTTGAAAAAGCGTATCTGGTATTTTTATGAACATGTGGCAAGTCTTTTGAAGATAGTTTTGAAGTAATGTACCTTTGTTGAACAAAATGAAATAACCATTTTGGAATATATTCAGACATGAAGGATTATGTGGTAGTCTTAAGACATGACTTCAGAGTAAGTTATGAAACCATCCTCATCAGGAAGTAGAACAATCTTAATCTAGCAGACCCAGAATGGCATCTTCACTTTTCATAAATTTGATGACTTGGCTGTTTTCTACCTTCGGATCTACTTTTTCATGGACTGTGTCAGATGACTGCCTTATAGCTGTAGTGGTAGAATGGGTTGATGGATAGTCTTCCATACCATGAAAAGTAGGATATGTTAATTGCAGCAGCGCAATCAACTGCTTAGAGTCCAGGGTAGAAGAGATCAATAGCTTAGAGACAAGGGTCCTAGTCATAAAATGCATCATGGGGGTCGTATGCTCTTTCACTTGAATAGGACTTAGCTGGACTTCTAAGCATATGTAAAAAGATTTTCTGTGCTCAAACATTTATTCCTGGTCAAGTGGTGTTCCACATCATTCCTCCAGTGCAGAACACCTGCAGAACAGTGTATCTTCACTGCCAGTCATCCAAGGTACCATGAGCTGTTTAGGTAGGACCTTTTGTCCATTCAGTTAGAGCAGTTTGTAGACTGAAAGAATCCTTTTAGTTCTTTTACATGTCTCTTGGGTTGTTTTTGTTTTCTTTTGAGGGAGGTTGGTTGTTTGTGTTTTGCTTGTTTTAAATACCAACTGGATAGATCTGTGTGTGCTGGATTTCACACACACACACACACACCCTTGTTGTTTACATTATCTAACATGCACTTGGTCAACTTCCAAAAGGAGTGTAACACCTGCTCTGTGCCTTCAGGATCTCAGAATTGATAGTGGATTTCTACTAGGCTGTTGAAAATAAGCCGTGTGCAAGAAGGTGCTCAGAGCTTAAGCAGGTATAGATGTCTGCTCTGAGCTATTTTTCCAGACCTCTGACACCAGTCATGCTATGTAAATATCTGGGCCTGTTCGTAAAAATAGAACAATGGATCTATACTTTTGCATGATCAAGGCCTAACCTATGCTACAGCTTAATATATCCTTGTCAAGCAGTCCACCATTATTTGCCTCACCTTTATCTTTGACTACTTTTATAGTACACAACTTGTCATCTAAGCCATATGGTATTGCTGTTGTTCACTGACTGGATGACAACCTTTGTAAACAAGAGGAATAATGTCAAGGAGATTTCTAGATAGTTATATGAGCACTTTCCCCTTGTAATCTTATAAATAGCAGGTATTGGCAGCATTTTTGAGAGTTTTTCTTCTGCTATACAATCTTAAGAACTAACCAGGATAGCTCATAGAAATATTTGCCAAAAAACAAGTTTAGAAAATTCAAGTTAATATTATTTACTGTTAACTGAGCAAATTCTTGGTTTTAATAATAAAAAGCATATTTTAACACAGAAGAGAACTTCTAAAAAAGAATCTCAATATCTAAGTTCCATTTTGTCTGCATGTCACAATTGAAAATACAGGGATAAAAAAGGATAAACGTCTGATCAATAATTTTGGTCAGTTTCATCTCCAAAATCTAATATCAACATCTTATAAGTAAACATTTCCCAATAAGAGCACTAAAAGACATTTTAGATAAGCTAGGATAGAGTTAGCTAATTTGATACATCTACTGTTTTTTTCATTAAGGTATTCAGTAAATAAAAATTCTCCCCCCCCCCCTTTAAAATATTGTGTATTTTTTGCACTGAGACAATCTTTTAAAAGTAAGGTAAATGTGAACTTACTGTTCAACTTCGTAAGCAGTAATATGTAATCAGAATTACCTTTTCTCTGACAAGTACTATTATTCTAGACTTTTAATTTATATTTTGGTTTTTTTACTTTTTTTTTTTAGTGGAAGGTTGTTCTCAGGCCTTCACCCTTGATTCCATTACTACGACCCGTCAATCTGTCATAAAGTGCCCTCATGTAAGCCCAAGAAACTAAAAATGTAATAACAAGCTTCTCTATTGTTACTGTCTTTTTTTTTGTCCCTATCATGCTAGAGAATTCTCTTTTGCTTTTTGACATTTTTATATTTATGGCTGACATGTTCACTATCATCACACTTAATCCTACTATTCTCTTCTGTCCTGCAAAATGTTGCCATTTTACACACATCTTTTCTGAGCCTACTTCTAAGAATATGATAATTAAGTCGAGCCTCATGGGGTATGTCTGTAAGATCCCCCCATTCACTTAATCAAAACTTACCTAAATGTTCTGTATTATGCTGAAATGAGATTTAAGGGGTAACAGGTGTGCATTTTGCAGTGTTGATGTTTATGTCTAGTAAAACAGGCAGCGAAGCTGTAGTACATTTTCAGGCTGTACTAAATGTAGAATTAACCCTTCTATTCAAAAGATTAAAAGTTGCTAAGTATAACTACAGGGAATAAATAAAGTTTCCCAGTCAAGAGGTGAAAATACAGTTGTGCAGAAGGAAGCAAGAGTCCCTTTGCTCTACTCTTGCCCCAAGAAAACACATCGTGCAGGTGTATATTTAGAACCGAGGATGGATGTCATATGGTGGGTCCCTCAGGCTGCCTGACAAGCAGCAAACTGTTAAAGAAGGGGTAACAGCTGCTTCCAGTAAAACTGCAATGAGGATGGAAGTGGATTAAACCCAGATTTGCTGCCCAGATCTCAAAGGAACAAGTCTGGAAAAAAGGCATCCTGTGCCTGAGGAAACGGCTTAATATCAAATGAGAGAGCTCCAATAATGTATCAAAGACAAAATACAAAATAGTTGAGACACTTGAAGGTGGAACTGCACAAACTTCTCACACTTGATGCAGTAGGCCATTCTGAGAAGTGTTATACCAGAGACTTAGCTGCCTGGAAATGTAGGCACATCAACAAAAATGTCAACATACCATAGATAGAATATTGCTGTAAACACAGAAAATAACACAATACTAATGTCAGTCCGCTGCACAAACTAACCAGCTACATTTAATTTTATGTTTAAAATATATCTAGATATATAAAGAAAGAGAGGGTCTTTAAAGGTATGAAAATTTTCCATGACTGGGTTGAGTGAAATCCTGTTCCTCTTTATGCCAGTGTCAAGAAAACACAGCACAGACTGTATTTCAGTGCTATTTGCTGAAGTAACTCAGCTAAGAATCACATTAGCCCCATTCACCAATCATGCTATTGCACGTGTTTTGTTTTTACTGTTGATACAGAACTTTGTACTGAAGATAAAGTTCTAAGAAGCTGCAAGAAATATAAAGATATGATCTTCCTCCATTTTATTTTTTAAAAACATTAATTGTAGCCTTTACTGTTTTAGGAACTAAAGTTTTGGGGGGATATTGTTTTGATTATGTACTGGTTAGGAAGCATATCTGGAAATATCAATCTACATGGCTTAGTTTATGGAAAGAAGAGAAATAATTTTGCTGGAGATGCAAATTAGGAAATTCATAGCATTTAGCTGTCTTAAAGCCTAACCATGCCTATAGATAATTTTTTTCTGTTCTCCAATGAGTTTAAGTCAGGCTTCTTGTACTGAGATTTGCTAGACAGAGTTGGCTGCCAGGAAGATGGCAGATAGATGGAAATAGGCCAAGAGAGCAAGGGCAGGTACTTAAGCTTGATCCACAAGTTTTGCTACCTAGTTGTGACAATATGTAATATGAGAAAGCCATACCCCAGCTGAAATAATTCTGCTGTGGGGAGAACCCTTACACGAATGCAGCTTTCCTAGCAGAAGAGGGTTTGTCAGCTTATAGCATATTTGCATGGAGGTAGCAAAACTACTGAGAGAGAAATTCCTTCTGCAAGTGTACACACTGTCTATGCTCTAAGGCACTGCTGGCATAGTTATGCCAATTTAACTCTAGAGAAAAAGGTAGCAGCTTCTCATGTTAGTCTGTATTTATAGCTCTAGGTTAGAGAAAGATTGAAAAGGCCATTAACACTTGTGTGTAAAATGTCCTGTTCTGTGTAATTTCTGCTTTTCACATGGTAAGAAACACTTACTGTGAGGCCTCAGTTTGGTGGAGCTCATGAATGCAACTTCATGTAAGACTTCCCACTCTCTGATTTCATATTTCTAGTTAGTAAAAGACAGACCAGTTAAAATTCAAACAGTATGTATTTTATATAACATTTGCATTTGGGACAAGTTTGAGGATTGTCACCTACTTAGTTTAGTGATTTTCTGACCTTGAGTAAAAGGAGCACAAATTGCCATTAGTAGCCATCAGATGTAAGAGTTGCTTTAAGCTGTATCTTTCAAAACAGTCAGCTTTTTCTTGCCTACTGTAATCTTCCTCATGCAGGAGAAGGAAAAAGTAAAAGGGGTTTAATGTAACAGGGTTTTACTTGGTGTTAGTAACAGAGTCAGTAGGTACGTAGCCCTGATAGTAGCCTGCAAGTTGTGAAAACATATGTTGACGAATTTGTATAAAGGAGCAAATAAATATTGTAAGGTTGAAATTGTGTTGAAACTTCAAAATTAAGCTAAAGTTTTTAGAGATTGAGACAATCATGTTACATTTAATTTTCTTTATTTTCTGATCTTATATTTTTTATGTATTCTAAAAAAAATACTGAAATTGCAATAAAATTAAAAAATCTGGTTTGCAAAATGCATAGCCAGATTAAAGAGGCTTAGATAAACTTTGAAAAAGAAAGCAAAGCTTTCAATACTGCTTCAGACTACCAGTGCAAAAATTATTGATAATGAAGAGCAGTGTGACCTTGAGTTTTGTCAGGACTTAAGTGACAGTAGCTTCAGGGATTCAGGTCCAGTACTACATGACTTCTTTTCCCTGTTATCTGGATCCTTAGCGCTGTGTTGGAAATGTTTCCTGTTTCTGTGCACATTTTTGAGCTTAGAGAACTTTTCCAGTTCTTCAGGAAAGTGATCCATTTTGCAGGGTTTAGAGATTTACTATGCAGAAGTGAAAATACAAAAAATTCTGATAAGGAGGTTCTTGATTTAGGAAGTAGAAGACTCAGACTTGGTTATTTCCCTGTAAGTACTATAGCCACCTGGTGATTTATTATTATGGGCCAGGCTTGTTCAGCCCTTTTGCTACCTCTTTAAAATAATCAGGTATTCACCATTGTAAATTTATATTTTTTTTTCCGTCCCAGGTGACTTTTGCAGTCATTGAAATATAAAGTCAGATGCTCTGATCCTTTAGCTGTATGTAAGGACTGAGAAAGAAACAGATTCCAAAGCCATGTAGTTCTATCCTAGTCCCAAAGAACATACATGATTTTGATATATGTCCCTGAAGTATCCTCATAGAGAGTTTTGACTATTACAGAACTGTTGTCTTCTGATAAGGGATAAAAAAAAAAGAAATAAATCTGAAAAATAAAACTCCAAACAGAGCTCTACTTGGACCTTTTCAATTTACTGATCTAGTTGTCTCCAGTCCTGCACCTCTAACTTTGCACTGAAACTTGCTAGCACTTTTTATGCTCTGGAGCAGAAATGAATCAGGTTCCTTTTTACGTTTCTTTAAAGTCCCACAGCGAACATTCATACAGGATTGATCTTGTCATTTCAGTTTACTCACTCTTTACAGAGGGAAAGAACAAAATAAAAGCCCTGTTCATGCACAGTCCTGCTACAGAATGTCTTCTCAAAAAGGGCAAGTTGTACATTTAGACCACTCATGATTTTACAAGACCAAGGCTAAGTTGATTTTTTGAGTAGTTCTGATTACACTGTATTGTGCTAAACTGTTTTATTTAACAGTGTAATCAAATACAGTATAAACTGTCGCTAGCAGCTTGTAAGTACCAAACAACAACAAAACCAGTAACTAATAAAATATACAAGTACAAATTCAGTAGCAATAATTGTAGAATACAAAATTATTAAATGTTATTTCAACCCAGATCTTATCAGACACACATTAAAATTCAGCACTTTACAGATGAAATAGCACAGTATCTTTTAAAACAGCAGCCTACATCATCGTATTAGAACAGTAGAGAAGTTTTTGCAAAACCTGGCAATTTATGCAATGTGTGTACAGCCAGATATGTAAAGGGTAATTTTCTCACAATGGATCTGATAGATAATATTACAGAAAGCAGGTTGATGCACTTTATTCTGGTATGTCAAGTCTCTTATATAGAGGAGCGTTTTTTTTATGTGTAGGAGAACAAATACTTTAGTATGCAAAGTTCAGCTCCAAAGCATAGATTTTATGTGTTGTAAGAACAATGCAATGAACTAGTCTGACCTTCTGACATTGTTCAGGCTCAAGAGCTGTATCTCCTAATTCCTGAACTAAAACAAATAACATGTGGTATTAACACATATGCTTGAGAGAGACATCCAACCTCAATTTTAAAGTTCAGGTAGTATTTGCTATGTATTTACTAATTGTTTTTTTTATTGCTGTATTATAGTAGTGCTCAAATAAGCTTCAGTCAACAACTATGATCTCTAGCACTTGTCCCTGTATTTCTTTCCCAAAAAAGGCATCCAGGCCAGCTCTCCTTTCTAAGAAGACAATCTTCAAAAGCAAAATCTTCCTCTTTCAGATGGAATTTTTCTATATATGGCAATAATTTGTAGCTGCACAGTGTGAAACCTAAGCCCCTTTGAAATTACTATAAACGCTGCCATTAGCATGGTAGCCATGTGGTGTATTCCTGAAAAAGACTCTAGAAGTTTGTAAGAGGACACAGTCTTTCTCTTGCATTACTGATGTAGGTCTACTTCCTTCAAGATCGTAAGTAAGCTGAGATTTGTAAAAGCAGAGGGGTATTGTTAAGGAGAACTAATCTTAATGCTGGATAGATTGGCCCATCTTCTTTAGAGATGTAGGCCTTAGTGAATTGATATAATACAATGCATTTTCATTTTGGATGTAAATAATTAAGGAAAGTGCTCTATTAAGATGAGCTTGAAAATCTTACCTGCTCCTCTAAGACATTAATTAACTATGTATATCACTGTCAAAGATCTATGATACTACTATTGCCATAAAGTCCCAACAGGGCTGTAATGCAGCAGTGAAGGCTTAATCGCTTAAGTATAGGCTTAATCTCTTAAGTATGTGCTTAAATGCATTCCTATCAATCAAAGAATTAAAAGTGGTTTTATGTCCTATTGACTTTATCTCCTGTATCATTCAGTGCTGAATGGTAAAATAAACACAAAATGGAAATTAGTTTTAGGAACTCTACATTTCTAATGTCATTTCTAATTCCTGCTTCTCAAGCCACCTTCAACCTTACAAAGAATGAGCAAAAGCTATAGGTTACAGTTCCTATTGTACTTAAGTGTTCCATAGTATCTGGATATTTCATAAATATTGTTCACTATTTTTCAGATGATACTTGCCAAATTTATCTTCCATGACAGCAATGGGAACACAGATAAGTGTCCATCTTAAGACCCTGTTTGTAGCTTCTGTCACCACTCCACAGCTATATTTGCCACCCAGGTATCTTATCCCTACAGGATATATATTTGCTTAGATTCAGACTGCCTGATTGAGCACCTGGTGTCTCTAAAGTTACCCATCTCTTCTTCCTTTTCCTTGAGGATCAACAGTTTGGGCAGACTTCCAGCATGGCCACAAAAACTAGCATTCCTTTCACCTCCTACAACCCTATTGCTGGCTGCTCAATGAGTTCACTCCACTCTGCTCTACAGAAGCATATGCTTCCCTCAGGAGAACATAAAGGTCAGTAAGGTGAAGGAAGGATGTTCAGTCCTACAGGTCAGTGGTAGTGCAAGTTCCTTAATGTGTGGGAGATGGGAAAGAGACACTTAATATTTTAGCTTTGCTGTAGTAAAGTAATTCTATGAATTTTCATTACATTATCACTTTTTAGATAAGTTTAGCTGAATTGGAATGAGAAACTGTAGACAAGTGAAGAAGACATCCTTTTCTTATATTGTTTCACTTAAACATATACAGAACGGCAGTCTATTTTCTTAGGAGTTAATTGAATTGGAGAGGTGCAGAAAAAGACCTTAAATAATGTAGTGTGGCAAGGAAGGATATTTAGTTTATTTTTAGGATAGCCTAAAAAAGCATATAATCAGCAACGTTATTGCTTGCTCTGGATTACATTTTGCTTATGTTCTGCAAGGAAAAATTCAACTAGACTTTCCTGGAATAGATGTATATGGTGGGTTGACCTTGGCTGACACCTGCCCAGATGCTCTCTCTCCCCCTCCTCAACAGGACAGTGGAGAAAATAAGATGGAAAAACTCGTGGGTTGAGATAAAGACAGGGAGATCCCTTTACCAATTACCATCATGGGCAAAACAGACTTGACTTGGGGAGAATTTATTTAATTTATTGCCAAATATAAAAAAAGAAAAAAAGTTGAGAAAAAAAAGACAAAAACTGAAACACCTTCCCCCCATTCCCCCTTCTTCCTGGGCTCAACTTCACTCCTCCATCCCCAATTCCTCGACCTCCTCTCCCCTGAGGGGCGCAGGGGGCTGGGGAAGGGACGGCTGCAGCCAGCCCATGGCAGCTCCTCTCTGCCGCTCCTGCCTCCTCACACTTGTCCCTGCTCCAGCCTGGGGCCTTCCCACGGGCCGCAGGGAAACCCCTGCCCCACCGGGGTCTCTCTCTCCCGGGGCCGCAGGGCCACCTCTGCCGCGGAGGGGGACCTGGAGCCCCTCCTGCCCTCCTCCTGCTCTCCCCTCGGGGCTGGCAGGGCTGTTTCTCACACTTTTTCCCTCAGCCCTTTGCCCCTTTCTTCCCCAGGCTTTCCCCAAGGCATCTGCCCGCCCGTGGCCGAGGGGCTCGCCGGCGGTGGGGCCGCTGGAACCGGCTGGAACCGGCTGGGTCCAGCCTGGGGCAGCCCCGCCGCTCTCCTCACAGCAGCGGCCGCCCCTGAACCCCCCAACACCTTGCCACATAAAGAGCATACCATGGATTTCAATGGTTATGGTTACTTTTCCTCTTGGAGACATAGTAAAATATTGTTTCAGTGTTAAAGTTAACTACCTGTAGCTTTGCTGATGCATTCTTCTCATGATACAGGGGGTTTATGTAGCTAGCGTTTTAAAAACCAAGACAGCATTTCCCTAAGTGTAGTAGCTTAGTTAGCAAAGTAGACTAAAGAAAAGAAAATAAGACACCCCACCCCCCATTTACTGTTTCTGATTAAACAAGTATTATCCTCAGAGTCCCCTTCAAGTTGTACCATGTCTATAAAATGGTGGGTCTTTCTTTGTTCCTTAGCTTTTAACCTTTGCCTTGCACTAATGGCCATGCACAGGGACACCTATCTCAGATTCTCTTTGCGCTCCAAGCTTCAGTAGATATTGTTTTATTAAAATAAATAGGAGCTGGAAGTGAATTACTGGTTTTGCTATTGACTTGGTTGAGGACTAAGATTTCACTGTCAAACCTTGTCAGTATTTAGAAGATATTTTCTAGTCAGGGAGGAGAACAAGTCCAATATTCCTATGTGAGGAGCTGATGGTTTCTGAGTAGAAAGTCCACTTATTATAATCCTGTTTTCTCTCTAGCACACGGGAATCAAATTGAACAAAGAGGACCTGAGCTCTGCTTTGGGTTCAGATACTGACACTGTATGGAGATGATTCTGTACTTCTGTTTTGCTGTCTCTCCTTTGCCATGTCCATTTGGATGGTGGCTTTTTCTTACTCTGTATTTGAACAATACCTCACAGACCATTCTGACTTCTAGCTGTTACTGTAATAATAAATAGAAAGAATAAACAAAATGTGCATACAAACATAGCATTTCAAATATCTAGACTAGCATTATATTTTGGATACTAATTCAGGATGCAGCTTCATGAGAGATTAAGTAAGCCTAAATGTCAGTGCACCCTTTGCTCTGGCACAATTGCTTATCTTGGCTCTTTGATGTGTCAGTTCACTTGCAATGTCAGCAAAAAACTAACCCAAGAAAGAAATAGAATAGTTTCCTGCAAGCTCAGTAAGTTGAATTGATTCATTGGAAGGCTAAATGAATGCTGGAGCTGCTACAAAGGAAGAGGGAGGAAGAGGGGAACTGTCATAGCTCTATTTAAATGTTTATGCTGCTCTAGAATTATTTCTGATTCACCAAGAAAAGTAAACAGTTTGGAATGCTTAATGGAAAATGCATGTCAGGCATGTTAATATATCTTTTGATTTTTTAAAAAATTTATGAACATGTGATAAGTAATATTTTCTGGAACAAAGTTGTTGTGGAATGTGGGCTTGAGATTAATGAAGAATAAACTGGTTGAGTATTTGCTAGTTTTTTAACATCAGCAACCTAGTAAAATTTAATTTTTGCCCTGTTCTCCTTCCCCTCTCATTTCTGATCAGAAATAGCCTTGGCTGAAACTTTTTTTCCCTCTATCTTGTAAAGAAAGAAAAAAACCCAGAAAATTATTTCTTCTTATCACTTTTAGTGGATACCTACATCTGGAAACACAACAGCAACAAAAAGATTAAGACAAGGTGGATTCCCTGTTCAGTGAGCTTGGGAACCTAGTGACACAGGACGCAGAAAAGGCCAAAGTACACTGGCTTTTTTATTTTCTTTTTTTTTAAACTGGTAAAGTCTGCCCTTAGATGACTCAGCTCCCTGAAACTGCTAGCAGAATTTTTGGGAGTGAAACAGTAACCACAGTAGAAAAAGATGCAGTTAGGGAGTACCTGAGCCATCTAGATATACAGAAGTCAATGGGCTGCGAAGGGATGCATCCAGTGGTACTGAGGGAGCTGACCAATGTCACTGCGAGACCTTTACCATATTTGCAAGGTCATACCAATCAGGGAACTTGCTGGTAATTGCAAAAAGACAAACATCACAGTCATCTTCAAGAAAAGCAAGAGGGAGGAACGAGGGAAATTCAGACTAGTCAACCTCACCTTGGTCCTTCAGGATGCTGTGGAGCAAACCCAGTGGAAGCCATTTCCAAATTCATGAATGACAAGACAGTGATCAGGAGTTTACCAAGGGCAAATAGTCTCTTGGTAGGTCATGATGAGAGGGCCAGCTCTGTGAACAAAGAGAGAGCAGAGGTTGTTTTCCTTGATTTTACTAAGGCTCCTGATCCTATCTGCCATGGTGTCATAATAAGCAAATCAGCGAGATATGGACTGGATAAGAGGACTACAAAGTGAATGGAAATTTCGAAGGACCTCTGACAGGTAGTCTTTTAGTGATATTCCTCAGGGATTGATCCTGGCACCAAAACTGTTGAGTGACTTTATTAATGACATGGAATATGAAATAAAATGTGCCCTTAGAAAGTTCACAGTAAATACTGAATTGTGAGTTGTGGTCAATATGCTGGAGGGCAGGGCTGCTAGTGTGATCTAGCCAAGCTAGGAAAGATGGGCTGACAGGAACTTCATGGAGTTGAACAAAGGCAAATGCAATTTCATACATCTAGGGTAGAATAATCCCATGAAACAGTACAAGATGGGGCTTGACTGATTAGGAAACAGCTTTGCAGAAGAGAATTGAAGGGGCATGGTAAACAGCAAATTGAAGAGGAGTCAGCAAAGTGCCTTGCAGAAAGGAAGGCTAACAGCACCCTGGGCTGCATTAACATAGGTATAACAAGCAGGCCATGGGGAGGTGAACCTTCCCCTCTACTCAGCATTTGTGCAACTGCATCTGGAGTATCATGACCCTGCCTTCTGAGAAGGTGTTTGGACTAGATGACCTCAGGGGGTCTTCTCCAACCACAAGCATTATGTGATTCTAAAAACATAATTTCATACACATAATACCTAATTACTAAGACCAATGATATGTTACACACTGTTTCCAGGTTCCTAGATGGTGTGTGTTTTCTGGATGCTCAGAGGTTTGGAGAACTGGATTCCCTATTAATGGGAGTACAACAATCTAGATAGTAAAATCAGTGCAGAAGTGCAATGGTATTGGCATTATTGATCATATCTTTCTAGTGTGAGTATTCATGTAGCACTAACCAGATTCTCCAAATCCTGTCTTAGGTGGCTACATCTAAAATATGGAATGGATTCTGTAAACACTATTTCACTTCTGGTTGTTTGCAATCCTGCTAAGCAATTGAAATGGACACTCAGAGACATTGCATACACTTTCCCTCTTTAAACTTGGGTGAGTGAGGAATTTTTCTTTGTCCTTCCATAAATAAGAAATCCTTGCCTATTCTTTATGTCCAGTGATGGTTTGTTAAGTATGTATCTATCATTAATTTATAGCATGCACTGCTGCAGTCTTGGAGAGATCTGTTATTATCAAATACTGATTGCAAAATTAGGAGTTGAATTTTTCATAATAATGCACCAGAGAATCTTAATTTATTATCTTTCTGCATAGCTTTTTGAGATAACGCAAACCTCTTGGTAATTTAGTGACTTTTTGTGATTGAAAATGCATTGTTTTACACATTCCATAAAACATGATTTTGTACAAAATGTTATATTTCAAAAGCATGAATTGAAATTATTATTATTTTCTTTACATTAAAATGTATCACTGAAAGTTCTGCATAGTTCTCACAATAGGAGTGTGTTGCATAAAGATTTAGTACTGAAAGGAACCTGCTCTTCACTGAATAGAACTATGTAGTACACAGCACACAGAAAAATGAAAAATCTCATTTTTGTTATGAAAAACTGAGCCTACAGAGAATTACTAAAAAGTGGAGTCACAGCATAATGACATAAAAACTTCCATGCTGACTTTTCTGAGACAAGATGTATGTTACAATTGTGCTACATTAATAGAAGATTAGCTAAATATGCCAATTATCTCTTCAGTGTAAAATTTCCCCCTCATTCACTATCACTATGAAGTTGGGAACTATTTTAAAAATTTGTTCCATTTTAATCTTCTTTATACAAGACAAAAATTTACATTAAAATAAAACCTGAGTTTGTTTAAAAATAGCAGCTTTCTCTTTTTAATTTCCACCATGTTATTTTTGCTTGAGATCTTACCAGAATAATTATTAAAAGTTCTGGCCAAATTCTGTCAAGCAATTACATTGTTTTCACTGGAACTGCTTGTAAGGGGCTTGATCCAATGTCTACAGAAAAATAACGGAATTCTTTTTCTTCTGATTTCAATAGGAGTTAGAATAATTCCACAATTCTGTCTTTGTGTTCATATATATATAAAGTATTCAGTGAAAATAGAGTGGGTTGGGTTTCTTTTACCAAGAGAGTATATTCCAAATGGAAATGGTCTGCTGGGTTTTTTCTTTATTTATTTAATTAGTGCATTTACTTTTATCCAATTAACAATGACACCAGGAACAGTTCATATAGCTAGCCTGATCTAATCTACTTGGTATAAACTATTGATTTTAGTGAGGGAGAACAGTAACAATCCCAGTCTGATGAGACTTGTCTTGATTTGAGGGCACATTTCTGGATCAAATCCCAGGGTAAGAATATCAAATTCTTCTACAGAAGCTTAAAAACTGCTATAAGCAGAGCTCCTTGGAAGTTATTAAGTGAGAAGAATGGAAAAGCAAAGAGATTCTATTAAACATAACAATGCATTTCTGGGTGCCTTTTTTATTAGAAATGTGTTCCTGTCTTGTTAAATTAGCAGGGCTTATCCCTGTTGTAACTATCTCTATCTGCTATACAAATATATATTTCATAGTTAAAAATGCGACAGTTTAAGTTTCTATTATTTGTTGCTGAGGTCTTCCCTGTCATTTCAAAGCTAGGGAATAATATTAGAATTGTTAAAATCTTAAAAAATGTAACTTTATTTTCAATAAAACCGAAAGCCAAGGCTTTCAATGCATTTGGGGCAGTAATTTCCTATTAATTTCTGCTTATCCACATTACGTGAATTACATATACAGAACTGTACATAAGGGATTTCAATACCCTGTTTCAATTAATTTCTAATGATAATTGGGAATCAAAACCCTTTGTATGTCTTTGATAACCCAACAGAAATATTTTAAGGACTCCCATAAATGTTTAGGGAAGAACTCTACTTCAAGCATTTGAGTTAAAATTAAGACAACTACTTATGCTCTTTGAGTTAAACATGTTATCACCTTTTTCATCATTTGCATCCAATTTGGGATTTAATTCAGAATCCCTGAATTAAGTAGGAATCTTTCAAAAGCTTCAGTGGAAGTCAGTGGTCAACAGGGAAAATGGGAATTTTGTGTCTTGGTGGATGAGATCTTCACACTTTCTATTCTCTGGTCTGATCCACACTTCATTTTGAGGAAACGAGGTAAAAGTGAAAGAGAGCCAGCCCAGTGCCATCCATCTTTTCTTATTTTATGACAACCCCAGCTCAACAAACAGCATTCCTTGTATTCCCAAAGTTAAGTTGCATACAACATTAACAGGAGAGGAAAGCAACTAAGAGTAAGAAACTCATAATTTAAGGTCAGAAAAAATAATTACCGTTGCGGTAAAAAGATGTAGAGAGGTTTTTTTCAAATGGTAGTTCTATAGCACAAAGGATCTAATAGTGATATGGCTGCAGGCAGGGCCAGTGACAAGATGACAGAGTAAGCTGTTAAATGAACAATGAGACAATATATCTCTAAACTATCCTGCATGTTTTTCCTGATTTTAGAAAAAATAGTATATCCTAGATTTGCATACTTAGTCTTAACATGCTTTGGAAAATGTTACTGTATTCAGTTGATGACCTAGAAGGAGAGAACTTTCAGTTCCCATGCAGAAATGATGAAATTATCTTCCCCCATTTATTAAAAATGGTTTCTTTCTGTTTCATAAATAACACTGAAACAAACTTACTTTTAGGATCTCATGTGCTAGCACCTTTACTCTCTTTTATTTCCTTGTTTAAGCTGATGCTCTGTGGCGCTGTGCATGAAAAGCCCTGAAATAAAAATTGAATGCTGCATTAAAGACAAAAAAAAATTTAAAGCACTTTATGCTGTGGTGCCATGTTGTTAATATACTTAGATATTTTAAATTGCATTCTATATGTTAGATTGGGATTTTTATATAAAACTGGATCCCTGGTTTATCTGGCTATTTCCAAAAAGTTCCTAAGGTAGAATTTCTTTTTCCAGATAATTTCCTGCTCATGGTGATTTTTACTCTCCAAACACATGTACACACAAATAAGCACACAGACACATACACCTTTCTGTAATGGGAGGGGTTTCTTCATATCTCAGAACCAGCTGGAAATCTTCTGTAGGACTAAGGTAAGATTATAGTTCCATTTTAATGTTTATACTCACAGATAAAAGCTATCGCCCATGCAGCAGGGGAGATAAGATGGCTGACAGCACTAAGCTGCCTTCACTAAGCAATGCTGATGGCTGCCTTTTTGGCAGCCTGGGGCAGTTTGCATGATTAAAGAAACTTAAGCTAAACCAGACACTTTAAAAACAAATACACTTTGGAATAATGTTAACTCTACTTAGCACCTCGATTTCACTGTATATATCTTAATAGTCTTAAGCAGCTCCCTTTGTAAGCAATTCATCCAGGAGTTAATGTGTCAAGTTTAATATGCATCAAGAAACGCTCATTTGTAACTAAAAGGTTCATAATGCAGAGGAGCTTTTCATCTTGGACATGTAATCACCAGCCTTCAAGCAGAACACACCAGAATATACATCCTGTGCTTCAGCTCTGCCACAAGAAAAGGCTGGCAAGAATTTTCTTTCTGTTATTTCCCTTCTCAGCCTCCTGGATTCCAAAGAAATCTGGGTATGTTGGACAGATGCTGAAAATGTGCAGTAAATCAAAAACTATCCTCACTAGAAATTGTGTATGTAAAATTTTAAAAGTATATTAGCTAGCTCGGTAGACAGAAAAGAGTTGGTGAGCCAGGAATGCTTTTCCTTTTTTCTGTCTTTGCCCGTATGAAGCTGGTCCCACACTGAACTTATTAGGAATGTTTACCTATTTAAGGTCACTGGAAGATGAGGAACTGATTAGGGGTAATGAGGCAGGCTTTGGCTTTCAAGTGAATGAATTTTCATTAGCTGAATGTGTAACCTTCTTGATGCAGAAAGGAAATACAGTAGGTGTGTCCAGGTCAGAGCTGAAGTGTTATATATAATGTTTTAAGAAAGATTACATAGACATACCACCTTAATAAAGTATTTATTGTTGAGCCACAGGCATACTGTAAAAAACCCCATGTCTATTTATGGACTGTAGAAATAGAAAGTGAAATGTGATGTCCTCTCTTTCTGCTAGTTTAGACTTCAGAATAAGAGAGGTAGTATCAACATTTAATTTAAACATATAATTAGGAAAAGATCTATTAGTAAGTACCAGGTAATTGTCACCTTTGTAGCAGCTAGTCAAACTTTGTATAGCCCTTTTCATTAGTAAACACCAAAGCCCAATTTGTGGATGAGAATACAGTGAAGAAATGATCTACCCAAGCCACTTTGCATAAGTAACTTGGATTAGACCTTATGTCATCTTAATTGCAGTCCAGTGAACAGCATTTTCCTTGCAACACCTTGATATATTATATTGTCATATAACTTTCTAGAAGAAATTTAGCAGATAATGTAGACTATGCTTTATAAAACTGCAGACTTTAAAGGGGAGTTTTAGCAGGCAAGCTGTCAGGCAACCAGGAAGACTGAAGAACAAAATTCATGAAGTTCTGGAAGTGGGAATATTCAGGTCTACTTCGTTTATCTTGAAACTACTATAAGAATTACTTTAATTTAATGTTTGTTTAAATATGAGATAGCCTTGACACTTTTTACAAAAGAAGAGAAACTGCATTTTATCTTTTTATCTTTAATTACATTAAAAAATAATGACATACTGTCTTTGGTAGCTGGCCTTCTCAAGAACATCTGTTCTGACTTTTCTTTCTTCTAGAGAGATCCATGATTTTTCAGGTCCATCTGGTTATCTAAATTAAAATGTTGTCATAAGAACACTATGTGAACTTTTTATATCTGATGTTTAGAGTCATAAAGCCCAGTCTTTGCAGAAGTAGCTTATTGTCTTTTTGCATACAATTTTTTATCATAAGTTGAATGACAAAGCTCCTTAATGATATTCTAAACAAATGCAATTGGTTAACAGACTCTCTCCTGACACTTTCTATATATAATCAGAGTTTGGGATTTGTCTTCTGTTTTGTTTTGTTTTGTTTCCCAGAGAATGTATGTTCATCTAAGACAAAGCTTTTTAAAGGAACGTACTGATGCAAGTAAAGAATCTGTTGGTCAAAGTGTGGGCATTTGGCTGAGAAAGTGCAAGAGCATTCTGGGTCAGTTTGGAGCAGTTTGGATCTTCAGAAATTTAGGTTTAAACCCTTAATCTGATTTGTTCACTTACAGTGGAACAGCCATGGTAACAGAGCAGAAGACGCTCAAGTAGTCAGTTTTTAAGCACTTAGAACACTGCCCTTGCCTGGGGGAAAGTGGCAAAAGAGGGTTTTGAATAGACATCTAACACTTTTGCAGTAATCAGTTGTGTAGCATTCTCTGTAATCTTTCATGGAATATTTGCAATGGTTTTAATTGTAGAATTATTATTTTTGTTATTGAAACATTGTGGGTGATAGGGAAACAGATTTTTGCTTAGCTCTAATTCTATAGAATAATCTAAATAAGAAAATATAAACTTTCTTTAATTCTTGAAAAAGCCTGTGGGATTTCACTATTTACTGGTATTAAAACAACACCCAACTAAATGCACATAGCAATAAAGAGGTTCTGTTCCATGGGTCACAAAATCTAAAGGAACAATGATGTTGCATTAACAAGTATTAGAACCAAACCATGCTTTATATTTGAGAAAAAAAAAGTGTAGAGTTTACGTGCCCTTTCTAACATCATGCATTAAATCTGTGACACAGCTAGGGACCATTTCTAGATTCTTAGTACACTACTTTACCATTCTTCTGACAGAATTTGCTCAGGGATTCTGTGTTTGTTGTAGAATTCTGCCAGAGAGCTGAGAAAAAGAGTAGAAATTATCTGACAGAAAGAAAGCCTTAATCTGTAGGTATGGCTAGAATCTCTCCCTGACATCACTAATGGAATACTGCTGTTGACTATGGTAAGGCTAGAATTTCATGCAAAGTGTTAAATGTACCATTTCCATAGAAAGCTTGAAAAATGGTAAGATTCATCAAGTATGCAATTTATTCTAAATATGCAAAACAATGTTAAAACCAAGGGCTTGATCTTGCAGCCTTTGGACATATTCTAGTACTATTTTTCTTTACCTGCAAGAATCTCTTTCAAAATTTCTGGTAACTGAAAATATCTATCAAATTTATATTCAGAGACATAGATAGGATATATGTATCTTGTGTATCTGGACAGCCTGGAAAATATGTGTCTATCTGCAAAGGCTCTTGATTCCCCCCACCAGGAAGCTGGGAACCTGAAAACTGATTCCAGGAAAGACTATCATGAGAAAAAAAAAGCTGTCAGGCAGTCCCTGATCAAGATAACATATTATTATGCAATTGTGGGACCAAGTAAGCTATGATCACCTCTGTTCTGAAGTGAAACGATAGCTGCAGTAGCCAAAGCAGTACACAAGTGTAGGAATAAAAGCAAGTGGATGAGAATAAATTGGGAATGAGTAATATCTGAAAAGAGAATGGAACTGATAAGAAAATTAAAAAAAAATCTTGAAATGGGGTAGGTCAGTGATTCTTGAATTTTGGGGACAAAACAATTAAACACCATTATTCAGAAAGCTAAATCAAGCCAATGGCATTTTTCTCTTTCCTTTTCTAGACCACAGACCACTGTTCGACAACTGCTGACAGAAAGGGTCTGCAGAAGGAAAAAGAGGGACAAAAGAGGTAAATTCCTGTGCTGAAAAATGCAATACCAAAATATAAATAGATGTGAGAAATGAATAAAAGCAGTAATAACAGAATTATTTTATTCTCAGGACATGATAACCTAAGCAGAGTACCAAGGTAAGTGACAGACTAGATAGATATGTGGGTGAATTACGCAATGTTTTTTTGCACTGACTATCTCCAGACAGATGCCCTGGAGTTGACAGATCCCCATTCAAGCCCTCATATGCTGAGTTGTGTGATACAGGTCTCAGTTCAGTTATGACACAAAGAGTGCTGGGGATCCTCTCAGAGGGAATGGGATAACTTCACCAAAATACTGCTGGGATCCACGGGATACATGTAATGATACATAACAACAGTCTGCTTCATGACCAATATGGTAAGACAACATAACAATAAAGAATTGATAAGAACTAACTCATTAACTAGCCTGAACAAGCCATGCAGACCTCATCTACTGGGCTTTAAAAAGCACTATTTTTACGCTAAATTCCAAGCTATATAACATATTAATTTAAATGGAGATGGGAAAGGCCTAGGTTTCATCACCTCTTTTTCATTATATTGTCTTTCTTGCTTCTCTTGAAGAGCTGTGAAGGCAGTGATGAAAGGTGAAAACATGTCCCTTGATCTCACTGGTTGATAAAGCTGATATTTTGGATAGCAAAATTTTGGTGTTTACCTATGTTGTCAAGAGCAGACCAAGACAAAGCAACTGAATACAGTTCAGCAGAAACAGAACATATTTGTGACAACCATTACCCCACCTTTAATCTTAGATGCTAATCTTTTTGGAGGCAGGACTGTGTGGTTCTTATCATATTCATAATGCCTAACTCTATGGATTTCTTTGCTTATTTAATCCCTAGACATTGACTTGAGCCCAAAGAACTGTTAACTTTTGAGAAAATGTACCTTTGGGGGAAAGAAAATTCTAAAACTGTAAATATTGCTGTTCTTTCACAAAAAAAAAAAAACAAAACCAAAACCAAACCACAAAAAAACCCAAATAACAAAAAACCAACAACAGTGAAATAAAACCTAAGTGAAAATAAGTCAGTTTTGTCATTGTCAAAAGAATGATTTCTTGACCAGTTTTAGGAGTTCTTAGGAAAATCATGCCATTATCTTTCTAAGTGTAGAATTGAAATGCAAATGCAACAAAATGGCTTGTTTAACTAAAACCTGTTAAAAAAAACATTAAGAGGGAAGCGATGTCAGGAAAGACAGGTATGTTCATTCAATTTTTACTGAAGAGTTTGGTGTTTTTTTCCATAACGGCTTTACCTAAAACTTCACAGTATATTATTACCCTCTCCAGCTCTCTGCTGCATATCCTTTCTTACCTTCTCTTATATTACATAGATAAAGATTTTGTACAAGAGAACTGAGATTTTATAATGCCAACTACAGCAAAACAGAAATTGAGAAAAGAAAAGCAGGGCACCATACAGCAAGTAGTCACTTGAGGCCAATAAATTATAACCATAAATATAGTCAGTATCATTTAAGTACTCTTTGGTTTCTGATGATAAAGCACTAGCTTATCACAATGTTGACAATTGCCAGCCCCTATGGCCCCAGCTTATAGTTTGAACATTTGTTACCCAGCCACCCACAGTGAATTTAATATAATGCAATAAACAATCATGCTCATCAGAAGCAGAAATGGACTCTGACTTAACCCAGCACAAAACACTATCAACCAGGCAGAGGAAGGTAATGAGAAAAATTGATGTGAAGTTTTCTGCTCGTACATTATGTAGATGTTAAACTCATCAATAATCGACTTCCGTGGAGAGGACTAATGTGATCTAGGTGTGAAGACTAACCAAGAGGGGAGCAGGCGTGTAGTGAACATCACTATGACAAAACTCTAAACGTTGCTACTTTTTGTACCTGAGCTTAAAAAGATGGTAGTGACACCACCCAAATGTATAATTAAGCTTTGTGATAGTTTCACTCCATGGAAGTATGCAACTTGCATTATTTTTCCATTATGACAGGCTTTTCTAGTGGAGGGATATTTGAACAGTACATTTTAAATTATACAATCATGTGATAGAACACATCATACAATGAAATCAGACAGTGCAATATGATCTGCATAATTCAAATCATAATATGTCTCACTATTTTCCTCATGAAACCCATAGCTTCTGGTTGAATTACTGCTTAACTTTCAGAAGGGCATCCAGCCAGATCTGCTAAGCTGTTCCCAGTCCATATTAGTTTTCCACTGAAAGCATATTCAGAAGGTGTATTAGGTCTAAATTTGAATGTAGGTATGTATGTGGTTATTTTAAAATGTCTTCCTGTAAATGTACCCCCATGATGTTAAATATGCAAGGATAGCACAGTGTGAGTGAGAGGTTCAAGTGTTTGTTTTAATGAACTTTTCTCAAGTCCTTGAGAGACTTTCTGATAAGGAGATGAAACACCCTCAAATGTTTGGTGTCACAGTCATGTGAATTAGTGTAGTAAGGGCTGGATGACCCAAATATAGATCTTAGTACCCATCCCAGCTCAGAGTTCAATCCTTGGTCAGCTGATGTGTGTTGCGGACATAAAGAGGAAGCAGAGAGAAAAGTTTTCTTATCCACATTTCTCTAAAATTTCAGGAAGGTTAAGACAAGCACCCAAATGCTAACAGCTCTGAATCCTTTCTTTTATAGTCAACTATCACTGTATTAGAATAAAATGTGTTAAGAGTATGAATTAGTATGTAAATGTACATGTGCATATATATGTATATATTACTAACTATAACTGAAATGTCTCTACCTGCAGCTTCTAGAATAATGACTGTGTCATGGTCTGCTGTTTGAGACATAAATTAACAATCAAGCAACAGCTGATAAAGAATTTTCTTTCTAAGGTTTTTGTAAAGGGTCATCAAGATACAGCCTTTGAGATGTCTCTCAGGCTCATTCTTTGTACTAAACATACTCAGCGATTTCTGGCTGCTGCCTTAAACACACTGTATCAGCATGCTGTTCAGAGATACGCAGAACAAATGTGGCTCTTTATTTATTAAGGTCTATTTACAGCAAAAAGACTTCCGAATTTCAACTTTATTTCCAGTAGTTGCATCTAGATTCCATCACAGAAAATGAGGGTTTCATCATGTTTAACACTTCAGAAGCACGTAAGAAGACATGATGTAAACTACATATGCAGAAAACCCCCAACCCTGCTCCAGAAAGGTTGTCTGATCTAAGTGTTACTTAATGTGAGAGCTCAAAAGCCTAACCACACTAGGAGTCCTGATTCTCTGCAACGTAAGAGCTTCCCTGTTGGATCAGACTGGCAGTGTGGCCGGACTGGCCTGCTTGACTTCACCTTTACCTGGTATTGTTTCCTTCAACATTGCACTTACCATTGCAATAGATAATAAATCTACTAAGTGGGGGAGGAAAAACATACAAACAAACTAAACCCAAGCAGAAACAGAAAAGCTCTGTTTGTTCCTAGCCTTTGAAAGTAAATTCAGAATTTATTCAATAGGTGTCCATTTTTCAAACTGAGAACAGCAGGCTGGAGTGTCAGGTGACCTAGTGGTTTGGTTTTTTTTCCAGAGCTGTTCTCAGGTTATATCAAGTTTTCATTCAAGAAGGAGACAGTATCATCAACAAAACCTGCAGCATCTACAATGAGATAACAATGGAAGTCTCCTATACTTTTTGTGATGCTGTATCATTTTTTGAGGTCATTTAGAGCTCTCCTTTTTTAGCTCAAATGTTAGTGAAATAGGTTTTGGCTAATTTGTGTCAGTTCGAGACAACTCATTAAATGGAATCATTGTTTCTGTCATGTTTCTTTGAAGAAGAAAGAAATCATATGGAAGGATTTTATTATGTAAGTGTTGAGAGCAAGTGATTTTAGTCTTGCAGGGTTTGGGGTTTATTTATTTATGTAAACACAGGGAATAAAAAATTAATTTATCAGGCAATCTCTAAATTTTTCTCAAATACCTCTCTATCAGTTTCTCTCCAATTACTAACCTGTCCAGGTACAGTTTCACTTTCTTTCTAATTTCTGTGACAAAATGCTACAATATATTTCTTTTCTTCCTAAGACTCTTTCTCCACCCTTTGAATTGTTTAAATTGCTGGAAAGCATTCCTTGGCAGCAGTCACTAACAGCAATTAAAATTTTATAAACTTTACTTATAATTACAGATTGTGCCATGAAAGTAGCAATTGAGAAAAGTGGTTTTAAATTCATCCTGTAAACTACATAGTGTTAATATCCCTCCAGAAGGAAATAATGGGATTCCTTGTTTATTATAATTACAATCCATTAGAAAATTTGGATTTTTCAAACCCATTTGTACATTGCTGTTTGGAGGTATAAGGGAACTCTTCCAAAAACATTTTCTATTTATTAATTTTGCTAACTGAGTTCACCTGTTTGTTTTTTTTTTAATATCAGAACAAGAATTATAGTCAAGAGCTAATGTTTAATTAATTAATTAGGAATTATTTGTTTTTCCTCCAGAGGCAATTAACAGTTTCATCATAGCAGTGGTATTAGGAAGCAATGAATGACACAAACTATTTTAAAATAAAAATCTTCTCTTATAGAAGTATGTAAAAATATTTTGACAATCACTTTTATGTTGCAGTACAGTGAGTAATCAGAATAATTTTTCGGTCATGTTGATTTATTTTGCATGTGCTCTTTTTAGAAAGATGGGCAAGACACTAACACACATTGATACTGATAAAACTGTGGGATTTCTGTTGAAATCAGAACTGGGGGCTGGGAGGCTTGGGTTCTTTCCTACTCAATTGCAGATTTCAGTCTTTCCTTAAACTGACTATAAGACCTAATGATATTGACAGCTTTCCAAATTTTGGAATTACAATAAAAGCTATAGTGAATTTGCACCAGAGCCCTTCAGTACCCAAGAAATATCTGTCCAAGGACATTGTTGTGGGTTTTATTCCCCAAGCTTAGCTTGCTGTATATTTTAAATAATAAAAAAGAAAAGAATTTCATCTTCTTAACAATGTGAAACTCAAAGGAAATAAGGAAATTTAATATTGTCATTTAGTTTCACACTGTAGATTTTATTTTTGATTTGGTAGTGTAAAAATACATTGAAAACTTGTAATTTCAATCAGGGTGATAAATTGTCTGTGCTTGTGGAAGAATGTGGGTAGTGCATATAAGGGAGAATATTTTGGCACATCATCTGTGCCTTCTTCTATCATTGAACGTGTTGGACTCTGTTCCCCAAAAAGCTGCTGCCTGATGAACTTCTTTCAGAGTTTTGAAACGGTTCTCAGAGAAGCTATTCGAAGAAATTGGATTTCAGTTCTATTATCAAGCACACAAAAATGCAACTCAGGTGATTAAATTTACATATTGAGATTGTTGATGAAGTTTTAAATTACTTCACACCTCATGCTAATTTGTTATTCAATGACACAGTGCTTTCTCAGTTTTCTTTCCATGCTTGCCTTAGTAATGGGTGAGATACAACTAACTGTATCTCCCATTTTGTCCAAAAATATGCTGTTGAAGCTTAGCATTAGTAAATTGCTATAGACAGGCTGAGATGAGGTTCAGGAAGGTCCTGTACACTGTGATGTGGAGGAAGCCAGAGAGCTATCTTTTTCATCTAAGAACTTTGGATCTATCAAACGCTTTAAACAAGTATAAACTAATGTTTCTGTTGTTCATCCATCATGAGCAACCCTCATTTGCAATGCACTCACAAAATGTTTTTCTTATCTCCTATGATTGTCCTAGATTATGACAAACTACTGTCGTAGGTAAGGTGCTGATCTTTGCATACCAGTAATATAATAGCCATACTTCATCTTCATCTCAGTATTCACAGGTCTGGTTTCCAACCTTAGAAACAACTGAAAAGGTTATTATGTTGCCCAATGGCTTCTCATTTTAAGCCTGAAATGCAAAACAACTTTCACTTCTGATGATCTAGTGCATATGAATTACTTAAATGTTAAGAAAAGCTTGCAGTGTGGGCATGGTAACATGAAATCACTCATTTTCCTGCTCATCCAGTGAGCTCCATCCTGCCACAAAACAAAAGAGAGAAAGAGATGAGGTTCATTGCCTTTATACCAATAGTTATTTTTTTCTTGAGTCATTTGGGTTTGCCCTACATTCCGCCTGAAGTGGTTTGAAAGTCTGGGGAGTCTTCAGACAGTTAAAAGAAAACCTTTTGGAACTAATCCATGACTTTTTTGAAGTCAGTGATTGTTTTTCTAGTTGACTTCATTGATGCTAGATCAAATAGCTGTAAGTGGTGGTTTGTTTTCTTACTAGAAATTGAAAATGTGAGTGAACACTTGGCCTCATTGAATTTAATCCAATTTTTTTTTTTTTACTTTAGTCAGTCTAGAATCTCACCCATTACATTTGGTATGAAGCCAAACCCCACCAGATTCCTATGGCCTGAAGTCAATGCGACCTAAGTTAGGAGCAAAGATATTCAGGATTGTGTATATTTAAATATTGCCATGTTTCTAAATGAGATCAGATGTTTCAGACAAAAGCTTATGGGCAATCACAGGACAGGAGGTAGGCAGCCACATAAATGAGGCGTAATTGACTGACTACAGATTTTAGTCAATAGCAAAATGTTTGATAATGTGACCTTTTAAATTAACCTGTTCTAAAGATGTAATCATTCTAAGAAGACAGATACAAAGAAGCTTATTAGCAATAGGTGAGATGAAAGTACAATCCATCAATCAGGTTTGATGATTACTAGTTAAAAAAAGGTCAATTTCCAAATAGCCCATATAACCATTAGGGCCTTTTGCTTTAGCAGGAACAATTGCTTAATCAACAACACTCAGCTTCAAGAGTTAAATTCTGTTAGAATGTGGCTCTGTTACTTGTTCAACAAAAGTTCATACCAAAGGAGGAGATTACAGATAGATTTCTGCTGTTCCTTTAACTTGTTTTTAAAAATTATTCTAGAAAATGTATTCCATAGCTTGTGTTTACTTGCTAGAAGAGCAATCCAATGCAGCCAAAATGCCTGCACAGGAATATCTCCGAGCTTGAAGGAAAATAGACATTGCTAATTACCTAGTCAAGCAGTCACTCACTTTGAACACACGCCATTCACTTTAGCAATCATTTTAAAAAGCATTCAAGTAAGATCAAAATGCTGGGAATTGTTGCACAAGTGAAAAAGGTCACAATAAAGAGGCAACTATACAGTATATCTCGTGGGGTTTTTTTCCCCAGTATCTCTGTATGTGGCAACGATTCATCTGCTGCAAATAAGGACTTTTCATTTAATTTTCGTATACACCATTTCCTTCTCTGACTTGGTATTACGATGTAACATGTATAAAACGTCATAGAGATCCAATGCCAAGATCTAAGTAGAGATAATGAAAAGTAGTTCCTTAATTTCTTCTATGCCTTTGTACAAGCCTGAAGGATACAAGACAATCTAATCCAAAATGGTTTGGTAACATCTTAATTTATCAGATGGAATTAAACTTAAATGCATAATTGTTTTTCATCTCAGAAGGCCTTTTCTGATTTAATTTTTAACTGAAGCACAAACAAGGATGTTAAAGTAGAGTTGCCTACAGGTGATTAGTAGAGGAAAAACCTTCCTTTCCATTGCATTGGCTCTTTGGAAATCTTTGGTGCACTGAGCCTTGCCTTTCAAGCACTGGATTTTCATAGAATGTATTTCATTGTATAAGGAGGTAGCCTTCTTAAATAGGAATTAATTTCATTTTACTTTAACCACAAAATATATTGCTTACTCTTATATTAGGTGGAGTGGGTCTGATGCATATACAGACCAGCACACCTGCCAGCTTCCACCAGAAAAAGCAGCAAAGATTCAGGCTCTTCACTATAGGAATGAAGTTTCTTCTTTTCATATTAATCTTAGTTTTTTAAATCTCTGGGAGGGAAGTTGACAGTGTTAAGGCAACAAAGACAGTGCTTGGTCTTCCATCCATAGGGAAGAAAAAGAAAAAAAAAGAAAAAGAAGAAAAAACAATTTGTCAGGCTTTACAGGAAACATTGCTTTTTACTCATTGCTGGCCTCTAAACATGAAAGATCTTGTTGGTGTCCCCAATTAAATGTCAGAGATGAAAGAAGCATTGATATATAACCTGCTCTCTGCCTAGCAGTATTTCAAAAGAGAGATCAACTGAAAATTATAGAAAAATATGCCATAAGTTGCTAGAATGTAGCTTGCTTTTTTTTTGTTTTTTTGGTTTGGTTTTGTTTTTTAAGAAAAACAAGAGTGAAATTGCAGGTGATCTTTCCTGACTGTTTTCAGTTATCAGACAATTGCATAGGCATCAGATGGAGCATCAAATGACATGAGGCAGAAACATCAGGGATGCAATTGTTCAGAAATTATTTGTGACAAAAATATCAAATGATTATTTGTCTCCACTAACATCCAGGACAATATACTAGGTACTGTATGTAGTCTGTATGTCCTTATTCCTGAAAACTTTTATTTAGAACAGAGAAAATTTTTAATTTTCAGACTGCATTTTAGATCAAAATAAAGAAAAAAATTCAGTATGATATATTTTTATTTTCCTTTCTTTTCCTCCTATCTTTTCCTTTAACCTCATACTGTCCAGTTTTTCTAGTGCAAAAGGCTGAGAAAAGAGATGAAGAAAGAAAAAATGGAGAAAAAGGAGAACTGTGGAGGTGATGATTGCTCTTTTTAACGACACTACCTCCCCAAATGAGAGTTGGTTGAAACAATATGTTTTTGCTAAACTGTGTTTTTTTGTTAAGGCTTTCCATTGCAAAAACTTCTGCTGATTTTTTTTGAACTTTCTTTCTTCTTCCTTTCACTCTCCACATAAAAATAGGTTATCTGGAAGATAATATTTAATTTATTTATTTATTACTTGCTTGATTCTTTCACAAGGTACAGTCAAAATTGGTAGAATTTAAGTCTGAGTGCTGTTTCTCATCCCCCAGTGAAGGTGTGGAGGTACCCATGTGACTGATATTCAAAGCATTGTGACAGGTTTTACTGGCCTAGGATTCACTTTCTGCTTTTGGTGGAAGTCTGGATGTTAACCTTTAGTCCCTCTGTTTCACCTAGCTTCATACCTTCAGTACTGCAGTTCTTTTAGACTCTTGCTAAAATAAACTCAATACAAAGCACTAATGCAAGATTTAGCTGTAACTTCGCCTATGGGATGAACATATTACTGAGACTCTGTGTTCCTTACACTTGTCAAATGGATGATGTGTGATTTTGAAAGGCTCTTTGATGCCAGAGATACTCTAGTATCCCCCTTGTGTAAGCTGCTTTGAGATTTCCACATGAAAATTTTTATGAAAGTTCTAAATGGTATTGCTGTTATTATTTATTATATATTAAGCTAGAGTAAACTGCACATTACTTTTTTATGCTTATTCTTGGAAAGGGTAATGTATAGATAAGTCATATTTAAAAATGTAGGTATTTGGAACATTTGCTCTGCACCCTACAATCTATTTGCATTATTAAAGCCAAGGGAGAGTTTTACATGGGCAGAAATGGAATGAAGGTAGAAAATTAATTTCACTGTTGTGTGTATTGGATCAGGGAATCTTCTCAGTTTGCTATCTAGTTTTCATTCTTATCCACCTATAATTGTCTGCTAGTTTTTGCACTACCTTTGTGCCAGTCAGTAATGGTGCACATCACTGAGCTGTGAGAAACTTAATAGTTTCATATACTTTATTACACTGAGCTGTCCCTGTAAACATCTCAAAATCTAAAATTACAAATAATTGCTTCTCATTAGCAATGGCCTATAAACAGTTTATTGGTTCACCAATACTGAATCTGTATAAATAATGGTTCATCAATTTACGGGACCACAGGAAATAACTTACATACTAATAAACACACCTGTAAATATGAAAAGCAAGATGCATGCCAGCAAAAAGGCAAAAATCAAACATGAGCTATACTGTAATTTCTTGCTTTTAAGCAGAACTCCTAAAGAACTGAGACGTTTAGCTTAAACATTAATGGTACAGTGAAACCCACAGATGTACAGCAATAGGTTTCAGGCAGAAATGCTATTTGCTGTTTTCATCTCTTCTATCTTCTTTGAGTTTGTCTGTCATGGCCACATTTACCTCTAGTTTTAAATTCCATAACAAATCCTTCAAGGATAATTGTAGAATATGCTAATGCCTTGTACAAAGTAAGTCTTCACCTTTGATATGGCTTCTGGCCACTAAAATAATATTAATTGTAATATTAATTGCTGCAGTGTTAGCAGCCTGCCAGTTAATTGCAGTTATGTAGAATTCAAAGGCTGAAATTTTCTAAAATGATATGTGATCTCGGGTTCCACAAATTAACTCTACCACTGCCAAGCATGACTCACATTACATATTGGAGTGATACTCAAAGAAATAATGTGCTGTAAGGGGTTTCTCATAAGGGAATCCAAACCACTAGCCCCATACAGAAACCTGGCAGAAATTACAGTTTCAAGGCCTTAAAATTCAGGTAGTTACCATATGAAATGGATCAGAAAGTAACAAACAGTAAGAGCCATATCTAAAAGCAAAATTCCTTGAGTTAGTCTCCTAAATTCAGAAGGAGGCATCTAAGTTATATGATTTTCAAAACTTCAGAGCCTCAGAGGCCTCCAAGAAGGCAAAAGGAGTAGGCTCTTTTAGTTCACAGGTTTCAGCTTTGCTTTCTTTGATGACAAAAACCCAATATTATCGGATCTTTTCTGATTGCAGGCAGAATTACTCAAGTGCAATTTTTAAATGCCTTATATAATAGGACTATGAAATTGTTCCACACATGAATTGTTTAAAACATCTGCAGTAAGTGCCTGAAATTATTTCATCTAGTACAATGCCATTTTAACTACTTTTTTAAATTTAGAAAAATATACGCAATTAAAGTGCAATTACAGAAAAATGAAAGTGCCAGTGTTAAAATACATAAAAGGTATAAATCTGTCCACAACTCCTTCTGATTTATTTGTCTGCTTCTATACTCTGAAATTTTTTTTCTACATAAATTTTTCTCACATATATTTTAGGAAGCTTAGCTGGTGGAAAATGTTTCCTTTACACCAGACTATTCTAATATATTTTCCAAAATAGTTAAATTAATACTTATTTTTAAATAAAATTAAACATAACATCAAGAAAAGCTCTATTACTAGATCAGAATGTGGAAGTAGCAGTCCTGCTACCTAATGTTCAATGCAACAAAGAACAAACCCATTCAGCATTACTTTCTGTAGAAAAAAAAAAGCATTCACAATTCTGTCTCCATATGACTTAAGTGTTGAACTGTTTACATAAGATAGAGGACAAATAGGACTGGAAAAGGTAGTGGACAAATTAATGTAGTGCAGAGAAAAATTAAACCAGCTCTGTCCCTTCACCTCAGTTGCAATACTAGACATCCAGGGAAATTGAAATGCAGCAACTTTATGACTGATAAAAGGAAGTACATTCTCACACAAGTAGCTTTGGGAACTCTTTGCCTCAAGGTATCGCTGAGGCCAAGGCTTATCAGGATTGAAAACAGGATTTAACATTTACACGGATAACAAGAATATACAAATGTGTAATAGCAAGGATTAAGTGTTTGACCCTGCACCAATTGAATTGAATGGGCTTCCTGTGACTTCATTGGTGTGAGATCCAGACTAGAAAGGAGAGAATTTTGGAAAGGATAGCAAACCCTCTTGCTTCAGAGTATAAGACTTTAACGATCAGAAATTAGAAAAATATTTTTTCTGATAAGGAATCCTATAACTTTGTGATGGAGGTTTCTCCTCTCTCTTGTATTAGTTTGGGGATGAATTAATCTTTGTCTGTCTTTCTTTAGGGGTAAGCCTAAAAGCTCTATCAAAATCCTCATCAATAAAATGTAATAGTCAGTCACAAGTATAATGGAGCCAGCTCAGTTAATATTTAAGTATAGTTAGAAATAGTAACTTGTATCTACTGAGAAAAATTAAAATGCGTGGGTTTTCTTATTGCATTTAAGAGAGTATTGTACATCAACTGAAATCCAACTGAGAGTAATTAATTTCTGCAAGAATCTTCCCTGTATCTTGCAGGCAACATGCTATATACCACATATATTTCTGTATTGCTATAGTAATTAGTCTCATTTTTTAATTAAATAGCAGAATTAATACTGCATGTTCAGAAGAAACATGCACAGATGACCAGAGCATTTTTTAAAGCTACCCTCAGCAGTCTCACCTGCCCTTTCACTGGGGAGTCAGATAATACTGATATGCCAATAATTAGATATGTCAATATGGGTTTAACTTCAGAAAACTTTGAATTCATTTTGGTTTTGTTTCCACTGTGAAATATTGCCTTAGTGATACATCAAAGTCTCTTCTAAATGATAAAAAAAAAAAAAACCAGAATCATGAAATCATCTTCTTAAACAAAAATAAATTGAGTATTACTCTTTATGATGTTATGTTTTCTTGACAGTCTGGAGGGATGATATTAGAACACATGTATGTTCAAAATATGCATGAACAAACAATTTCAGAGATGAAATTATTCCTTCTGGGTTTATCTGAAAATGAATCTGAAAATAATTCTCTGACAGTTACTACTCCTAGATAGTCAGAATGATGACGTTAAGTATAGGATATGTTTATGTATGGAAAGAGGAAAAAAAAGAAGGACTTAATGTTATAAATGAAATTTTTATTGACCAAGCACATAACCAAATGTACTTTTTTTTTAATGTTAGTTCATAATGAACACATCCTATACATGCACACATATTTGAGTATCTACACATTACACGTTCACTTGAAGTCAGCTACTGATCACAAAGAACATGGATGGATTTTTCAGAACAAAAAATTTAGTTAAAATGATGAGTCTCCTTAAAGCCTGAAAGTAAGTTATATAGAAAATAAGTTTTGAATTAAAAAGAACTTAGTCCTTAAACATGCTCAATGCTGCAGAAATGTGAAATTTGCTTAAGAACATTGATGGCTGAATCATCAAATCAATTTTAAAGAAACTTTGGAATTAGGTAAGTATATGTATATTTATATTAGATGGCACACTCAGAAGGTGTTGTTTAATATATAAAGATAAAATTTTACTTTTTGGACATGAGCTTGTTTGCTAGCAAGGCAGGAGACTATTAGTCTTTGAATTAATCACAAACAATTACATCTAACAGCATAAACTGTTCTTCAGCTTCCTTGCAGAAAGGGTGTAATGATTTACCATTCAAGCTAGGAGAGTAATTGCTGGTGTTACTTTGAACCTAAGACTACAGAAGATTGCTCCTGGATACCCATGCGGGAAAGTTGCTATTAAATGATTCAATCATTTTTAGTATTGTTACTGATGGTTGTGACCACACGCTCCTTAAAATTTATTGAACTCAGATAGAATCACATGAAAACTTCTGGAGAAAATGACATCATTTTTCCATTATACTTGGGTAGACATTGTCAGGCAGACTTTATCTGGAATGCATTCCAGATATTAAAGGTGGTACTGGGAATTTTCTCATTTCACACCAGAAGTTAAAATAAGTTACTCATATACCATGGAGAAATTCCAATATCATAGTAACGTGGGCAATGGCAGTACTACACAAATAGATCACTATTGCTTATGTATTACAGTTCAGAAGAGAATCATTAACTCGTCCGAAGAAGCAAGTTATTCAGTTAAAGAAACTGCTTCTTCGACCTTCCTATTTTTTGGTGAGATGAGGGGCAAATGTAGTGGTGGACTGTAGAAGCAAAAGCACTAGGAATTGCAGTTTCCCTGGTCTTTTCTACTTTGTCTGGAATTATTTATATGAGATGATCATCAACATTTTTCTCAAGGCAGCCTCTCCTGGCAATAGAAAGATTCACATTTTTTCTCTTGAACTTTAGACGAGACCTTTATTGTAGACAAACCTAATTTCAATTCCAGGCTCTCATTAAGATTCCAGACAATTGACAAAACTTTCAGACAAAATCCATTTCTTGCTTCATCTGTTTTTAAATAGATGCAAACCTTGATCCTAGAAAATTTAAAATTTGCTTTTATTTTCTCTACTTTTAACAAAACCTGCTTGTTATCATGGCATTTGCGGCAATAACAGTACAATGCTGTGTTCCCTTGTCATAAAAATTATGCACTATTACATTGTAAATAAAACATAATAATGAGCCATATGAAAGCTAACACTGAATGGATGGTTCGGGACAATGAGCTAACAACGAACATAGAAAGCCAAAAAAACCACCAACAAACCAAAACTCTCCGAACGAGAGAGAATGCTGAAGTATATGTATTGGAGCCTATCAGTTCAGCTTGCCTAGAGTGGAAAGAATCACAGGTATGAATGAACAGAGCAGAAGTCTTTGAAGACTTATACATTCACAATGGAAATTACACAGAAGACCACTGGGTATTACTTTGCAAAATAGATAATATGAGGCAAAAAGATCATTCAATTTCCATATGATTACTGCTACAGGTAATGGAGGCAGCAATGTGAGAAGGGTTTCATTAAAGTTGCATGCTGCTTGTCTACTTTTTATTCACTTTTAAACACTGGTTCGCACAAGTTTTCCACTAAATGTAGAATTCTTTCCACATGAGTACTATGCTTTATAAATACTTCCTTATTATAAATAATCACATTTATATCAGGGACATGAGCCGTATAGTTCAATATTGTGGAGTATTCTTATCTATTAATATATTTCATGTTTGTCTAAGAGACAGACCGCATCAGTCTGGATGGTTTGAAGAAGGGAAAGGGTAATATTTTAACTGATGTTTTTCAAAGTCTCAGTCCTGGTTATTTCTTATACCAATAAACCATCAAATCTACTTTATAAATCTTTATTCTTAGTAGTAGTGTTTATCAAGTCAAATAAGAGATGCAGGCATCCTACTTAACCTCATTGTACATTCCTAACCCTTGAACCTTCTAGTCTTTACTCTAAGGTTTGACTCATTTGTGTCTTTTTTTCTGCATGGCCTTTCTTATGTGGTTCCCAGCCCTTCTATCAACTATTTTGGCAAGACGAAACAGGTCAGGATTTTTTATACTGGCCAGCTACTAGGCAGTCCCTGAAGTTTTTATAATTGAAAGTAGGTGAGACTTTAGGCTGCCCTGGATTATACAGGGTGGCATTTACAAGTCTGGGATAACACAAGGTTAGAGAAGCAGACATATGACTTAAAGATTTCATTCCCTTTCACTTTTTTTTTGGCTGTGCTGAGCATAAATTGAGTTCACCTGAGGCTTAGGGTGACTATAAATCTAAAGTACCCAGTCAGATTTATATTTACAATGTGACAATGTAGAAGATCTCACAAGACTTTGGAGTTGAGATTCTCTAGCTCTATTATCATGCCTAATGCAGTGGTTTATAGACCAGAAGTCAATACTGATCCTCACCCAAATGCCACTGTCTGTGGCAAAGTTCATAAGTAAATATTTACAGACAAAATGATGAAATTGAGATTAAGGCCACTGGAAGTCAAGCCTTTTTTCTTGTTCTTTCTAGATAGAATTGATTTTATTTTTGTTTTTGTACCAACCGTTCCACCAAATGAGTCTTTCATCTGTTTAGTCAGAGGGAGAGTCTTTTCAATGCTGTGTTGTTTATAGGAGAATGCCAAAGGAAAGAAACCTAAAAAGCAAGCCAGAACCTTTGAAGGACTCTGTCGCTGTCTCATAAATCCTGCCCTGAATAAAAGTGCAAAGCAGCATCACAGAAACAGCAGAGCTTTACATTCTCCATGTAGACTAAGGATTTCAACCTGAGGCGCTTCCCTGAGATCTGATCCTTGTGCCTCCTCATACCTAGAAGAATAATTCAACTGTGTGCTCTTCTGCATTTCAGTTTGCCTAGTATGTCAAGTGTTACATTAAGGTAGTGATCCACTTGCTGCAGCTGGAAAACATAAGGTCTCGTTCTCATTTATACTCAAGGTCATTTATCTCACTATCATGTTGAATGTGAGTATGAAAATGAGAATAATTTTCTATAGATGCATACGTATATATTCATGGATATGTATTTGGATGCACTTGTATACACACATGAATACTTTTAAGTGTGAATACTTGCTGTATTTTAAATTAATCTTTTTATGATGTTACATACCATTTGCAAAAAAAAAAAAGAAAAAAAAAGTGTGATTTCTATCTATTTAAAGTCAAGACACCTTTAAGTTTCCTTTCTTTTCCCTTAAAAATATATTTGCAACTTTCATTCAGCTTTAGTCTTGACCAAAGTATCTGACAGTGTTTCTGGCTGAATTTGTTCTTGCTATAAAGTGCTGGACTTACATCTACACTGAAGGTAGGTGTCATATATCGTTTATTTGATGTCTTATAGATGGGACATTTGAAAATAGAAAATACACAGGTTCAACAAACCAGCCATGGTTCTCCCAGTAAGAACTTTATCTTTGTCAGTGCAAACACAGATAGAAAGCACCAGAAGTGGAATACAAATATTTTTTTGTGTTTGAGTTTCTGACTTGGTTCTCAAGTTCTCAATTCGAATAACCATCTTCCAAGTTTTTCTGAGAAACTTTTTAATAGCCCACTTCCAGACCACTTCTTTGAGCTTGTTATTGATACCATTATTTGTTCCTTTGTTAGGAACATAAGGTAAATTTTTGAATCTTAGCACATTGTTTTATTGAATTCACTGTTATATAAAATGTTACATCATATTTGATATCTGTTTATTTTAGTATTGTCTGTAGGATAGAAAGCTTTTCCTCTTGCTGAAACTGAAAGCAAAGAACGTGTTATCAGTTGAGGGTGGAGATTTTAATAGGGCTTTCAACTCTTCATATATATTCAACACTTCCTGCAGGCTTTATTTTTAATTGATCTTTGATTTGAAAATGCTTCATTATTTTGAATGTTAGCAAGTAGAGACGGCCTCATAAAGGGCAAAACTTAACACAGTTCCTGTCATAAAATTAGCAAATATTTTCTGTTCTCTTATTTCTGTTCTCCTTATGTATTATCTTATATTCTCTACTTGCAACAACTCAATGGGTAAGGCATTTAATGCTACTTTTAACTATGGAGATAAAAGAGTGCATCTCTTTCTTCTTAACTGGTAAGAGATACAAGCCTTAATCCATCAATTATTATATAGTCCCTCTGATTTCACTGGATTTTGGAACATGCCTTAAGTGAGCTATACATTCCTGATTCACTCAGAAAATTAGCCCCAAAACTCCATCACAAGACATGACCTCACCCTTATAATGAAGATTGAACAATTTGTTTCAGTAATGGGTATAATGGCAAAAAGCCAAGGAGGGCAGGGGAGAATCTTGTCTGTTATTTTTGTCAACCTAGGAATAATGTAAGCTTTGTACCATGTACAAAGCATCACTTACGAGCTGTGCCTAAGTTGCTAAAGATGAACTCTGCTCTCTGCAATAGGCAGACAACTCTCACCAAGAATAGTGAGTGTAGTCTATGCGTGTCTGAATTTAAAATTTCTTCTAGACAATTTTGTTTTGTAGCATTTTTTTTCAGTGAACCCTCTCTCAAATTCTTTCCCTTTCAGCTGATTGAATGAGATGATTTTTTGTTAGCACTTCACTATCTTTACTGAAGTTTCTCAACCAAAGCTTTTTGACTGTGAGCCTTTCCAGTCTGTAAATGCTTTGGGGCAAGCATTTTTTTACTATTCATGCAGCACTCAGGAAAGTATTCTTTCTTAGACCCATGGTATTCTAAATGTTAAGTAGTAGGCCAAAAAATTATAAACAAAATATGGCTTGGGTAAGAATTGGGTACCTGCATCCAATTCACTTGGAAGCTTTCACTGCACTTTGTGGTACCCAGCATAAAGAAGGTACAGTCTTTTCTCATTTGTGCTTCTGACTATTGAAATAAACAATTGCAGATAATTTACATTTTCATAAAATCCTCTGTGGTCTTAGTTTTTGCAATGGCCTTCATACCTAGGAAAGATAGCTAAATTTAACATTAGAAAACAAGAAACTCAAATTCAGTTTTATTGTTGAAATCAATTCACATCAGAAGCAATGGATCATGAAAACAGAGAATTTTTGATACATGTTTTTGTTTGTAATCACTATTTGACACACTTTGACCTAAGATTCACGCAAGAGTTTTTTCAGAAACTAGCCATTAACGATGACATTTTATTAAAGTAATTTACAATTATCTTAATGAGAAAGAAAATATTTTTTGCCTTTAAATAGAGCAAGTCCCTTGGTTTTATGTTATGCAACTGACATATGGATCTCAAAGTTTCATCTATTCTTGAATGTGCACATTTTACATTCTTTTATATATATATACACTTAAAAAAATCAAGCAACTTCTAAAAAGAAAAAAAATGTTTAAATCTTATAGGATCAGAGAAAAGACAATAAAAAGGAAAGTACAGAAGTGTTCAAAACAGTTTATGATGTAGGGACAGCAAATGAAACCAGCTCTTCTAATAACTTGATGTGACAGTCTGTAAGACTGAAAAGTAATCCCTTTCAAATAAATAGAAAGGAAATAAATTTATACACAGTTCATCATTAGCTTGAGATAATTTGTTCCACAAGTTATCTTTTAAGTCAAGGCTCAGTAGGATTCAAAACAGCCTAATATGTTCATGGACAACAAGAATATCTATCCTCACAATAGAAAAGTCACAAAGCCAATGCAAATTAAGGCGATAAATCCAGGCTGCACTCTAGTCATTATACTTTTTGGATAAAGAAAACCTTCCCCACTGTCTTGGTCTTCAATTGTACGTTATAGTTGCTTCCCTAGATGATATTGGTTCTTGTCAGAAAAACAAGTGGCTGGACTCAACAGTTTTCCTGCTGGCCTGGACTAAGAATTATTACAGAAGTGACCCCTCCTGAATGAAAATTGTCTTAGCTACACTGGTCTCACTAGACTTATGAAAATACCTGTTCATGGGCGCTTCGTGTGTAAAATGAGTACTTCATGTCTAAAAGTCCACAGAAACGCCTCTCAGTCTTTCTACATGCATATTACTTTTGCTAGATCATTCACTACAAGACCACTGAGAACATTCTGTCATGAGCCTTTATTTTCCTTGAAATTAAGTCTTACTTATATTAAACAGGAATCTCTAGGCTTAAAATGTGGCAGAGAGAGAAAGGAAACAAAATTGTCACAGTTCAGGGTGGTGGACAAGACTGTGTGTCTCTTCTTATGAGTAACATTGACATCAAGTTTTAGTTGTGGGTTGGGTTTTTTTTCTCTCTCATTTCTCTTGTCAGTGTGAGCTCAGGTCAGGCCAGGCAGAAACTTCCAAAATGCTCAGCCAATTAGGGTAATTCTGATGGTGTGTACACATGGCAACTGCTGGTATAAAATACTGTGTAAGTCAGCATGCCAAAAAGTAATTGGTGGCAGTATTCCAGAAAGAATTAAATTCACTGAATAGCTGTTAATAAGGTTTTTACTCAGGGGTACTTCTTCTCTCTCATTCTCTGTGTTAGCAACCCTAACAACAGAACTCTCCCTCATGAATTAGTGAAATAGACTAGATAAAACAATATAAATGGAACATATAAAGATTTCTATTAAATGATACCAAGCTTAAGGACTTTCCCTAATGCCCTCATCCATTATAGTAGAGCATTTCAGATACCCAAAGGATGCAGAGGTTTTGCTGAATAATAGAAGAAATCATATGTGTATGTGTTTACACATGTATGCACATGCATACATGCAAAAAGGAAACTGCTTTTCTGTCTGTTAACACAGCCAGAGAAAAAATCCACAGACTGAGGAAGAAACCGTGTACAAAATAGCAGTGAAGAATTACCAAAGACCCTATTCTCCAACTGCAGCGTGGGCAAAGAAGCTAGTCATATTATAGGGGGTAGCAGGTAGTTTACATGAAGAGTTTGGATTTTAGGAAGTTTGGAAGTCCCCTGTAGTTCAGAGTTCTCCTTTTCACACTGAAGATTGCTCATTGGCATTTGTAGTTATCCCCCACATCCTCATGTCAACATCATAATCCCCTAAATACAGTCTTGAACTTTCTTTGCTTCCAACAAATAAAAAGGAATGAAAACCCCATATTTAAATATCTTAATTTGTGAAAGCATTATACTCTCCTGACGCCATTAGTCATAAAGCACCTACAGGCAGAGTAAACTATTACATATGGTAGGACCAGCAACACTATAGGCCTATAGGCTTCGTTCAGGTTGCTCTGATAAAATCTTTTACACTAACTATTGGTCCTCTGTAAACACTTTTTCTGTAAAGCTTGAGTCTGTTCCCAGTGAAACTGTGCCAGAAGGTATCTGGGAGGAACATGTCAGCAAGTACTTAGAAGTAATCCTCACATCTTTCCTCCAGTAATTCATTTTGCAGTACCCTTTCCTGTCAAACTGGAGATGAAAAAATTGCCCCCTCTGAGTTGATGAGATTGATTTCTTTTACAGGCAGTGTTGTAACTAGTTTACGTAAAATGAAATGTGTGTCACAAAAAATAAACCACACAGTGGCACTGAATAAAGGAGTGAAGTGTTTCTTTATACTGATGGCAAGATTTCTTTTGAGTAGGACAGAAATATAACAAGAATGTTTTCTAATCTGTTGTTTAACACGTTCTTGGCTGTTTGGCTGGCAATGTGAATAGTATGCTGTGTTATAGCTAAATGGTTTAAATTATTAAGGCTTATTCTAAGCTAATCTAAACATTACAAAATATAGCTATGCTCTGAGTTGTTTAGGTATAGCTATTCTTTATTTTCTTCTAGAAGTTGCTTTGCATTGTAAGAAGAGCTACATGCACCAAGAAATCTTTTTTGGACTGTTTGGAGAAAAGGAGAAAACTGAACAAAAAGTGTCAGCAAGTTCACGTGTATCAAGTCAGAGCTTGTAAGATTTCTATGTCCATGTATCTTTCTGGCATTATACACAAGTATTCCCACTTTTACGCATCATCACTTATTTCAATAATTTTCTCAAGAAGTGATCCAGCTGTGGCACAAATACTCTGAAATATACCTAGCATGGATCACAGAGAAACATGTTAAACCTCATTTTTTGGTGAACCTTTCTGTTTAAAGCAGTGGTCAATTCCCTGTTTTGGGAAAGTCAGAGAGGTTTTTTGGTGCTCAATGACTAGGGATGTCAGTAGGTTCATCCTATGTAGAGAACATAGGAAAATAAGAGAAAGACTTTTTTGGACTGTTGGGGGAAATGAAGAAATCTGAACAAAAAGTGTAGGAAATTTACATGTGCATACCTCTGTTTATGAAAGCACTATTTTACTATAAGTACTGTATAAAATCAAGAGGACTGGGAAAAATAATTGTGCACTAAATTATGCTTTGGTTTTTTATGCTTTCATTGGCTTTAGTCTGAGTTTCACTTAAATTAACTTTCCCTATGTCTTTGTGGAAAGATATATGAGGAAGAAGAAGGATGTTTCAGAGTTGCTTGAATCACTTGAGCATCCTGCTTGGCTACAGTTTCTCTCTTCAACCTGTACTACTACAGTTGTTCCACTTTGTATAATCATGTAGGGTATTGGGCTCTATTATTGGTGGTTAAGAATAGGATGTCAGTGAAACAGGGTATGTTTACATGGCCCTCTGCTCTGTCTGAGTTGGAATAATATTTGAATAATAATAATTACAGCATGAACTTGAGCATGGATCTCACAAATTACAATCTTGACAACATTACTGCCTGCTCAGGCTTGTCTTTCTTATGTTTTGACTAAAAATTCTGCCTGAATATGTTTAAAACAAAGGCAAAGTTAAAATAAAATACTTACTTTTGAAATTTTTATCAAAACTGCATGGTTCTGAGAAAAGCTGTAGTTCCAATATGACATTTTTTAATAGAACAAATTATTTTTAAATTGTTTTGACAAGGTCTGTGAAACGGACTTGTGTTAGTGGTCTTTAAAGACATTTGGTCAACTGCTAGAAGTGTGCCACAGCAGATAAAGGTGGGTTCCTAACAAAAGAAAAGATGTCAGAAGTTGCAGGAGCTTCATGCATGCAAAATGTCTCCATGGATTTGAGTGTCCTAAGTTCTGGGCAGATGGAGACTGAGTTCAATTCATTTTTAATAAAAAGGGAAACCTATAATATCTGGATCCTGTTTGGTACATGGGTCAGTATATATCTGTGCTTTTTGGTAGGGTTTTATTACAATCCTGTCATCTACTAATAAGAATCAAGCATATTTTTCTTACAGACTACATTAAAGAAACATTTAAGCCTTGAAGAAATTCAGTGACCTTTTCTATAGTCTAACTAATAGCAACTGGAGTGTGACACTGTGGGTTGGCCTCAGTTTCTGTTTCTGCCAGTGGTTTCCTTGGAGACCTTCTGCAGGTCGCTTCCTTGCCCTTTGTCATCAGTGGTACTAATTTGATGTAGCTAATCCTTCATTTCTTTGGCTTTTATCACTAGTGTGAAAACCAAATGTTTCAGAAGAACTGAAACTTTCACTATTTCTGCCACATTTTGTTAACTTTGGCTAAACTTTGCTACATATTTCAACTTCACACACAGGACTTCTTGAAGCCCTCCATTTTGGCTGACACATTTCTGGTGAATAAATAATTGCCTGAAACATATCATTCAGCTCCATTCTGATCTGCTTCAGTGCAAGAATCCAAAATTCAGTAAGGGAACAAGAGACTGTTCTGAGGGTTATCTGACACAAACTGGGAAATACTGCAAGTCTTGGGGGAAAACTTTTTTTGAGATTAAAAACCATAATAGTGCTAGCAGCAAACAGTCTGAGTATTGGTGGAAGAGCCAATTCTAACTGAATATTAGCTTTTATTCTTTGTTGTAAAGAAGTGAATAGAGTCTTCAAGAAAGACTGCTTGATGACTGGTTGTGGATATTGGCTGACACACAGTTGTATTTGCAAACTATTTGGATTTACAAATTCTTTCTATACTATCTTTTATTATTTGAAATGTAGAAATTCTGTGGTTGGTACCTTCCCTTAATTTTAGCAGCAGCTGAGGACCTATGCAATTGGTCTGAAGACAACCCAACATCCTTTTCTGCTTTTTTTAAAGGATGCTGACGATGAAAGTTAGCAGCACTAAGATTTCACTTTCTTCTTTTTCTTTCCATTTGTAAAATTTTCTCCTCTATCATGCTTTATGCTCAGTCAGTCTGATTCTGTCTTCACTTAGTCTTGAAAATATCATTTGAGTTTCCAATGGAAATGAAATCTAAAATGTGAACTAATATCTAGTTTCATAATATGTAACTTCCATTTTAAGGGAGAACATTCTGAAAAGAAGTTACATGGTACAAGTACCCTTCCAGACAAATTGCATGAAATACACGCTATACCTTTAACTTCTTCTTTTTAATCTTAAGGTAAGGTAAAATAAAAGCAGGAGACAGTCATTCCTATTTTAAAGCTCGCAGCCTAGTATTAAAAGCCCTCCTGCCAACTCTTGGCCACTCTACAAAAACCGAATCATTATGGACTAGAATGAGCTGCTTTTTACTGATAAATTTTCCATTCTTACTGGCAGTTCCCTACAAGCAAGTGTAGGTAACCAGTGTCCGTGATGAGCAGTAGGGCTTTCAGATAGAGGCTGTCAATTTTTACCAAATTCCAAGGACCACCAGATGGTGCTATCGCAGATGGCTGGCTTGCGCTTGGGTTTTTCTGACCAAAACTAGCCATAAGCTCTTAAAAAAATACATGTACTGTCAGCCATGGTATGGTACTTTTCAAAAACTGTGGATGTTCTTTCTATATAAGGCTGTATCTCCTATACTGTTATTTTCTTAAAGATATATTACAGATTTCAATCATACAAGCAACCAGATATTACATGGTGAGAGGAAATTGCAGTTTTTGCCTGGCTGGAAGTGGAGGGAAAGTATTCAAGTAAGAATTAACAATACGCTTCTGTAAAGACACAATACTCTAGTTGCATATGGCCTGAACAGAGCTACTTGAAATTACTGTAATTGGAAGTGTTTAGACTCTCACAAGGTAAAGAAAGGTAAAAGGACATTGCGCTTCCAAGAACATAGTGTAAGTCTTCTCTAGATAAGCAAAACAGAAAGGAAGTGTCTCAAGACAGGGGCATTAGTGCTTTAAAGCAATGACAGTATTTTGGCAAATGCTGTAATTTATCAAAGGTGCAAAGCTATTTGTAATTTGGAGCAGAATTTGATGGTTACCTCCAGTAAAAAAAGGGGATGAAAAGGAAGAGAAAGTGGGTAGAGACTTAAATTTAAAAATATAATAAAAGTTACAGTGAAAAAGATTAAGAGAGTCACTTTTCTTGACCAATACCTGGGAAAATATAAGCCTTTCCCCTTTAATTTTATTTTCTGAACCAGATTCTTCATTGAACAGAGATCTGTCAGTATCTCCATGATCAGGCTGTTGGTATCCAGATACAGAACCTGTGGCACAAGACTTTCAGTGAAAGCCTTTCTCTCAAGAATGTTATATGACATTTTATTTTCTGCAAATAAAATGAAAAATGGAAGGGGAGGGGAGGGAGAAAGAAAACTATGTAATCCTGTCCAAACTCTCAGAATCTCCAGTCTCAGGCACCCCACTTAGCTTCCTGTTCTGGCTATCTCTGCACTGGGCTTCCTTTGTTAAAGAACAATACGTAACCCAAAACTAACTATCTATGAAAGTGGTGGGCCAAGACAGCAAAGGAAAATAATATATTCATTTTCAATATTCCAAGGAAGATTTTGCATCCAAATCAGAAAATTTGCTAAATAAAGTGACATACTTTTAAATTTTAATTGAGAATAATAGTCTGAAATGTGTATTTAAAAATTAAGGACACTTTTCCAATTTCCAACTATTTAAAAAAAAATACGAAAAAACCCTCCCCGGTTTATCTTAACCTTTAGTTTCTCTCCTTAGATTACCAAAGTTCTTCTTAATAGTACTTTAAACAAAATTGTCATTTTCCTCCAAAAGTTAAATGAACCTACCAATTCACTTTACACAGAGCACTGAACAACTACTAAATAATGATGGATTTTGGCCCATGTGGACCTGGCCTGGGTCTGAGATTTTCAATCCAGTGGAAAGATGCTTAATATGCAGTCCCCAATATTTTATAATTCCATACAGTTTGTGTGTGAATTATATGAAACCTGAAAAGTGCTGCCATTTCCTGGCTGAAGAGAGACAGTTCTCAGTCTCTGGTTTCTGCCTCTCCTCACTGCTACTTCAGTGCTTACCACAGACATTCAGGGCAGCCTGGGATTGAGGCATGCAGCAAGAAATGAGTGGTGCAGCTGGTAACACACCCCTGGTTTCAAGCTTTGATTGCACACTAGGGACTATGAAACACCGGGTCTTAGTTAGCAACCCTTTTACTACTCAGCTGATTGTGCCAAGAAAAGGACAGAGGAATCAGAGGAAGATATGAAATGGCCCTGCAATTTGAGGGGAAAAAAAAATTAAAAATCAAGGTCATTTTGAAATGGTTTAATTTTATTTTGGTTTTGGTTTGGTTTGGGGTGGGAGGGTTGTTCTGAAAGCCATAATCTTCCTAGAAATAAACACTGAGAAAGGAAGATAATTAGCACACAGAGATTAAGCATATCAAATGTGATAGTCAGGAGCAAGGGTCCTTCAGTGAAATGCAGAAGCAAGCTGTCTCCACTGCTCACTGTCAAAGGATGTTGGGCAGTCATCTGTTCTCCCATCCCTTACTGACAGCCACTGTAAAACTCAGAAGCATTTTTTTTTTTCCTTAACTTTGTTAAAGTCATCCAGAGGATTCCAGAGATGTAAAGACAGTGATATCTAACATAGATCTGCAGTATGTCATGATCACGCTATAGGGAATAGCTGTAGGGGCAAGAATGAAAAATTAGACTCTGCTTCTCTGGCCCCTGCTGAACCATCTTAACTTGAGAACAAGCTTGTGGAGAAGTGGTGTGCCTCTTCTAACACAGTGCTATAGATCACATATAAAGACATTGTCAGAAGGAATATTAACACCATTATCTCCACTCCAAAGAACCTTTTACCATTTACAGGTGTCCCAAAGAATAACACCTAGGCTGTGTCCACTGTCTAAACCTATACCTACACCAGTGACTTTTGTCACCTTACACTTCTTACCTTATATATCTCTACATGCTGCATAGTGAAAATCTGGCTGTTATGCTCATATTCTTGCCTGCTTACTTAAAAAAAAAATAATTTTCTGGGTCCTGAGGTTTTGTGGGGGTTTAAGTCCACAGTCCCCAACAATTCCCGGTATATCTTTAGTGTGGCTTTTGTGCAGAAAGATCTTTCTTTGGGAAGACCTTGTGGTAGTCTAGATCTCATGAAAGCTAATACTCTTGGCATTTCTGCATGCCTCAGTGTCTTTAAAGGGGTGCCTTGTCATGGAGATGACAGTTGGACATAGACAGAGTGATCTTCAATGAGGGCATTTATTAGAGTCAGCTGTCAAGCTGTTAGACTAAGATATGCTTTTTAAAAATTCACTAAGTGGTGTTCTATGAAAAAAATATTTTATTTGTGCAGCCTGAATGATAAATATTAGTCATATATGCAGTACTGTTGACAGTTCTTTGAGAGGAAAACCTGGATAATATTTTAACACATAACATTACACATTGCATGCATTTTGTATCTTTAACATTTTTATTGCATGCAGAAAGGCAAGTAAAAGGAATGAAACTCAATCATTCCATGAAAAACAGATATAAAACCATGCAAACTATTAGTCAGATGACAGAAATACTTGAAAAATGTTATATTAACATACTAAAAGACCTCTGAAAAGCAACAAAGGGATTTATCATTGTGCTAAAAAGTTTTGTTGATAAGTTAAAAATTATGAATAACATAGCACAATATTCTCCTGGAATTTGAAAAAAAAAAAAAGCGTGAGGAGAGCACAAGCTGTTTGTGGAGGCTTTAGTCCTTGAAGATTTGCCACACTTCATTTTATTCTCCATTTGTCCAGCATGCAGTTGATAAAGACATGGGTTGTATTGTTTACTGTCCTAGAAAACATGTATGGCAGCACAAAGAGTGAATATTACCAGTTGTGCATTGGAAGTGATAGAGAGAACCTTGGGCCAATTTATGCAATTATCCGCATCATTTTGCAGATACATGGTGTCCTAGGGCACTGTCCCCTCTGCTTCTTTCGGTTCTCTGCTACTTTTACCGCAGGTCTTCTCTTTCCTCTCCAGTCTTGGATCCTCCCAGTTCCTCACTGCTCACTCACAGTTTTCTTTTTGCTCTTCCTGATCTGAGTCAGTCTTTGAATGCCTGTGAAAGTTTCCTGACAAAGACACTGATCAAGAAAGGTAACATGATTGTTTGAGGGGATAAAATAATAGTGAAAGCCATCTACATTTCTATTTCCCCTTCATACTTGGTGCCCTATAAAGATTCTTTTACTGATATGTAGAAGATCAAAGTTTCTTTTTTTCCTTCCTTTTATTTGGGAAGTGTTGTGAAGCTGTAGGGATTGTAATCTGTGTGGCAAGCTTAGTTCCAAGCCACACAGAGACATGTTTATAAAGGGAGTCCAACGCTATGGGTATTTTCCTAGGGAACAATTTAGGGAACTTATTAGAGATGATGTGGTTAAGGCTGCAATTTTGACTCTTGAGAGCGTTAAAAGAGTTTTTATGGTCCCTCTGCTACCTAACTGCACACAGAAATCATCTCCATGGATTTCACTGCATGTTGGCATAGAAAAGTATCTTGGGCAAAAGAACCGAATGCATTTTTTCTTAAAATCCCGAGCGCACCTGTAGGACTGTCCAGGACACTTATCTATAGACCAGTGGGCTCCCTGATGCAGGACTTGGGGATGTTTCTGCTGCTTAGCAACACAAGCCAAAAATGCAACTCCCATTCCTCATCCTTGCCTCTATGCCAACTGTGTTACCTGTAACTCTTTCTCAGCATGTTCATGAACAGTTTATCTGGGACCAGTATACTGTATTTTAATGTTATATAACTGTGCATATGTTTTTAGAAACACAGGATTGGTTCATCAAAGCACAGATTTTCAGTTAGGCAAACAAATTTGCTCTTGTGCTTTAGTTCATAGTGGTGAGGCACAGCTTTGCTGGCAGGGATGCAGCTGGCTTATTACTGTTTATAGTACCAACATTTAACAGTGACTCCAAAGTTGTCCAGAGCTGCATACAAAGCATACCTCTAAATAATTAATAAAATAATAAATAGTAAATATGAATACTAGAAATAGAGATTTGTAAAAGAAAATGGTTTCTTTAAAAGTCCCTTAAGAAGTCCTTCTACCCTTAAAAAATGGCAGAGTATTGGTCTCAGACTGAATAAAAATCTCTGGCATGAAAGTGCATGCCCTATTACATCCACCAAAATATTTTTCTCCATCTTTCCTATGATCACTTTGTTGCTCTTCCTTTCAATTCTGTACATGATGGCTGAACCACTTCAGCTTTTCTCCCTTTCCTTTCTCCTTCACTTACATTGATACAGCTGCTCTTCTTTGTTCAAAACAAGACATATGGATCAGAAGTCAAGGTGACACTGACCTTCTGTGTCATGCAAGTCTCTTTTGAAAGGTTAAGTCCCTGAAGCAGTTTCAGATTTTCTCTTCTCAGCTCTCATCTTACGCAAGGTTTGGCATATTTCTTTACCTTTACCATTTGTTAATCATTTGCTTCTCAGCCTCATCATAATCCTAATTTATACCATTTTTTGCAGTGACTACTGTGTCTGCAGTTGCCCCATAACTAATCTTACCAGCTAATAAAGTCTTTCTTGGGTTTGGCAGAAATAGAATGACTCGTTTTCTTTTTCTTAGACAGCGGTACATGCACTTAGTTATAATGATACCATACAAGTAAAGAAGGTGTTGTTTCCATGATGTTGAAGATGGAAATAGGAAAAATGAGAATGAAATTCATGGTCACTGTGACCTTTAGGCAGAGGTAGACTCCGAATAGTCATTGAGCAGCAATTGTTATATGATTGTAAGAACAGCAGAAACCAACACAGACAGCGTTGCAACAACGCTTGATTTGTCCCTGTTGGATGTCAGCCTTGTGCATAACAGAGGCAGCTTTATTCTGTGGCTGAAAGGCTTGGTTGCACCTAGCTGGATTGCATTATGTGAAGCCACATTCAAGGCTACAACAACAACAGTCAAGTTCTGTCAAAAGTCTTGAGGCATAGAGCAGGCCTGCAACAGACATAGTATCTTTAATATGTCCCCTTAAAACTGTAGTTCATGACTGGGCAGAGCAGCATCCCAGGCTGGGGGTCTCAATCCTCTTGAAGTCATTCTCAAAACTTCCATTGGAGCTGAATAGGGCCCTGCAGGTGAGAGGCTTTTGTAAGTAAGTGTTGAAAATCAGAGGCATCCCTTCTGTGGTCTCGCATGGTGTACAGTTGTTTCCTTTCTTTTCTTAATGGTCCTGAACTACTCCCAAATAGCATTCACTGAAAGCACCAGGAAGAAAAAAAAAAAAAAAAGTGAAACTACAGCAATTCTCAAAAACTTGTTTATTGAATGTCAAACTGAGAGCAGTTATTGACCCAGGGGGATTATGGTTTATTCAGGGTGCCAAGTAATTATAGAAGTGACATTAGATCATCATTTACACTCACAGTATAGTCATGAATGACAATGTCAGCTAAAACAAGGACAAATGAGAGAGAGCCCACAGTTTATAATATCCCTGAGAAGCATTGCACAGGGTGTAAGTAAATGAGGGTTTTCTGGTCTAGTAGCTGCTCGTTTCCATTGGAAATTACCACCTGCTGTTCTCAGTGGCAGTTAACACTAATATGAGAATCCCTGAGCCAAAGCAATAAACTAACAGTAAATGTTGTTTTCTGATTTCTGTCTTTTCAGTTAGGTAACAGATAGACATTACAAAAGAGACCTCTTAAGCAGAAAGCTTTGGTACTCAGCAAATGTATTTCTTTATCGGGAAACTGTGTAATAGAGTTTTGCAAAACTTACAGCACTTGCTTAAATTCATACAAGTTGTTCATTTACAGGTCAAGTATCAGTCCCCTTTGCATGTTTTCTACACAGTGCTTTCCAGATTAAATTCCAACATATGCAAACTCATCTGCTAGAAAGATGAGAACTCCTGAAATTGGAAAGACTTGCTGGTCACTGGTGTCAATGTGATCTCATTGCTTTACACAGATCTGCAAGCAAAAGTGAATATCCAACCCAGAAACATTCAGTAGAAAATATCTTTCTAAAAATGTTCATGTTAGGACAAACAATGGGGCTTTTGACATAACATACCAGCTTTGCAAACAGGAAGGCTGAAGGAAATTCTTGGAGGTCATTAGGAGACAATCGTCAATGTAGTATTGCACTAGATAAGACTTCTCTAGACAAGACTATTTTACAAAAAAATTGCTGAGAACCCATACCGATGGTTTAATGGACCCTAGCAGCTGAAAGATCAATGAACATAGGAAAGAGGAGCATAGGAACATGCACATTAACCCTCCCACTGCAGCTTGGACAGGGATCTCTCTATTTAACAAGGTAGCCGATCTCTTGAAGAAAAGAAAATAACAAAGCACTGCTAACCGAACAATCAAAATACAGCAAGAAGAGAGAATTTCACATGGAGTTAATTTTTCAGCCTCCTTTTTTCTCTTTACCCAAACTAAAAATATCTCAAGTAGTTCAGCTCAGACAAAGGGTACACCTTACTAAAAAAACAGTACAAATCTCACCTCCCTACTCCTTTAAATTAACATTATGTTAAACTTCCTGAAGCAAAGGCTTTTTTTTATATAGCTGCTCTGAAAAACAGAAAACCCTGCTGTTCTGTTTTCTCTACAGCAAGCTCTCTTTCTCTACTGTGTAGGCTGTGGAAGATGGGCACCAACAGCAAAGGAAAGACAAAACCAGAAAAAAATGTGAAAGGCATAAGAGGAAGCAGTGATCTGGCCAGTGAGACTCTCATTAGAGGTATATTTATTGTGTTCATGCCAATTAACCGTTTCTGCAGGCACAGACCACCTACTTGAAATTTTCAGTCTGCAAGTTTCTTATTTGCATCCTCTTTTATGTATGTATTATATGAACACACAAATGTCTGTACACAATCACAGTCAACGTAATTGCTAAACTGTTCCACACTGTATATTTTACATGCTATATTCCAGCCATGTACTTCAGGGTCTGTACTAGAGGTTTCCTTTTGTGACCAAGCTGTTATTCTCTAAATTTGAGTAAAAACACTGAATAGCAGCCTATTGTAACTTCAGTTGCAATTGAAGATACGAATAAATATTTACCAGCCATGAGTTATTACATTCATTGGAAAGAGAACTTTCTCTTTTTTTCTCTTATAGCTTTTCTCTTTTTAGCTACTTATAAACAAAAAGAACAAAAACTGTACTAAAGTTATTATATACATGAGAATTTTTAACTGCCTGCTGTGTGCAGATGGATCTGCTCTTTCTGATAAGTTGCTACCTTAACCCTCAGGTTTTGAAAGTAGTATGATCTTTAAAAATAATAAAAGCCCCAAACATTAATTCTTGTGAAGTTACTTTTGTTCCTGGAGCTAGAATTACTAGCAAGTTTAATCTGTTGACCATATAGGTACTTGCTAGGCCACACCTGGAATACTGCATCCAGTTTTGATCCCCTCTAGTTCAAGAGACACTGAAAAATATGTGAGGGTCCAGCAGAGGACAAGCAAGGTGCTGAGAGGATTAGAAACTTGACATATGAAGAAAGGTTGAAGGATTCGAGTTTGTGAAGAGAAGCCCCAGGTGGAGCTCATCACAGTTTTCCAATATCTAAAAGATAGTTATAGCAAAGATGGAGATACCCTCTTCGTGATGATGTATGGCAATGGGAGAAAATAAAATGAGCATAAGTTGCTTCAGGGCAAATTGAGTTTGTATATAAGAAAAAGCTCTTCACAATGAGAACAACTGAGAATTGGGATATGTTGCCCCAAGAAATTTCCCTGTTGCTAATATTCAAGACTCAGTTTGATAAGACCCTGAATAAGGCCTTGCTTTTAACAGAAGGTTGTGGCAGATGATCTCCAGATGTCCCTTCCAACCTAGATTTTTCAAATAACCAGAGTTCCTGTGATTCTCTTATTATAAATGGATATGAAAATGTTTAGAACATGGTCTTAAGTCAATTAAACCTGCAAGCCAAAGGTTACAGTATTTTAGCTTGCTTCTGCATGTATTCTTGGTCTCTAAGAGGAGCCATGTGCTCAAGCACAACTGCAGTTATCTGCAAGGAATTCTTCCAGCACCTGAGGAAAGGGACACAGCAGTGGAAGCACTAATGAAAACTGGCATCTGAAATAATCAAGTATCTGCACAACAGTGATGGAAGGAAAGAAACTACAGGGAAGTTTCCTGGTGTTTTCGTGCAGCCAAACTAAACCTCTTTATAACCTCAAGCAAAATGAAAGAAAGAAAAAGACACATTTATGCAGTTAAAAAGAAAGGAAAGAGGAGAGAAATGGAAGAGCAAAGGAGAAGGAACAAAGGTTATGATGTGTGTGTGTGCAGCTGAAATTCTATTTTTGTTTTCAAGCTGATCATCACACACCTCATGCTTTCTTAAATGCAAACACATTACAGGGTAGCAACAGCTATTAATGTTCAAGAATGCTAGGTCCTTGTCTGGTCAGTATTTATGCATAAATCTACACCTTGCTACAGTGTATTTAACTTACTGTATGTATTTCAGCCCAAATAACTATTTTCTGTTGATGATACACTTATTTTTGCATTAGTAAAATGTCTGAGACCATAAAATATTACAAGAATATGATGTGTGAATATTGCCCAAGTGCTGTTTTTTGTTTAAAAGGGGAACATCAGGACTCTTATACTTTAATCCAATATTGTTTCTATGGTTCTAAATGTTGCTCATTACAATGAACTAAAGGAGAGAAAAGACCTTATAATGAGACAGTCTGGGGGACTTGAGAGTTGTTTACTATTAAATTCTGGGTTCAATCCATCTTCAGTGATCATCTGATTTGTGCACCTGGTTTCAGGGAGTAATAATTGTTAGAGGCAAAAGTTACCATGACACGCTAACAACAAATACAGCATTGTAGTGGACTTTGAAATGACTTGTTTGTAACAACTCACGTATTCAAGAATCAAGGTATTCATACTCTGAGATTTGAATGAAAACTCTCATAATGTCCCAACATTTTGCCTAACTCCTAGGAAAAGAAATACAGCATTTCTGCTACAATGTAACTGGAAAATGGGTTAGGAAGCAAAATACCTATATTACAGCAGAATTCTGACAATAGTTCAACTGCCTCACACAATGCTACTGTAAGAGTGATCTGTCTGCAAAACTGCTGGAAAAACACACATTTACTTTAATGAACTAAGATTTTACATAACCATTTGCAACAGTAACTTAAGCACATAAAACCAGTTGAGAATTACACCTCATGGGAATTACAGTGTTAGAAGATAGTCCCTCAATGACAGATACAAAAAGTCTCAAATTCTTTTTTTCTGACCAGTGCAGGCTAGGAAGGAAGTCCATTACTTTCAGTAAAGTCAAAAAAAGAATAAAATGCTTCTCTTACAGTATTTTTTTTGCTTTAAGAAGAAAGCAATAAAATCACAGTGTACAAGCCAACATTGTTTTCTAGTTGGAATGACAGGAATAGGGTTATGTTCTGGAGCAGGCTGGTCTCTAAAATATTAATGTATGTCTATTTTCTGACAAGCACAGCTAACATGAACAAATCACCATTTCTGCTAGGATCCAAGATAATCTTTGCAAACAGACTTCACATCTGGACATTAATATTTTAGTATAGGAGTTATTTCATACAAATAGTCCTATAGCAGCAAACACAGGTGAAACTTTGAGGGTTTTTCTCTAGATTCAGAATTTCTATTAATCTTAAATCAAATGGACTTTAATAGTGGAGTAGCTAAGGAACTAATTCTTTTTCTTATTTCTGTTTCTCAGCTAAATTCCATGTAAGTTTTTAAACAAATTTAATGGGAAGGGAAGTTTTTAGCTTATGATGCACAGGGTTCATAGATTTCTATGAAGCCCAGGAAAGACAACTAAGAAAGCAATTTCAGAGATGGAAGTTTTGATGCAATTGTGATGGATGACTTTTTGCAAGGCCAGGTAGTGATAGACCAAGGGGTAATGGCTTTAAACAGAAAGAGGGTAAATTTAGGTTAGATGTCAGGAAGAAGTTCTTTACCACGAGGGTGTTGCCACACTGGCACAGGTTGCCCAGAGAGGCTGTGGATGTCCCAATCCTGGAAGTGTTGCAGGCCAGGTTGGATGGGGCTTTGAGCAACCTGGTCGAGTGGAAGGTGTCCCTGCCCATGGCAGGGGGGTTGGAACTATACAATCTTTACAGTCCCTTCCAACCCAAACCAGTCTATGAGTCTATGATTCTATATCCTAATTTTCTAAAAATGTCTACCTTTCTATTGGAAAGTTAATACTGCAAAAAAGTTGAATGCTGTTGGCTCAGGTTCTGTTGCAGAGTGTCTGATCACAGTTTCTTTCTTCTTCAACCTGTAGAATAGCCTTTTTATAAACTTTCAGAGTGCAAGAGATAAAAATGGCCATTCTGTGCTATGCTTTCATTTAAAAGGTACAAGTGCCAGCGGAATGGTTGCACAGGTAATAATAATTTCATGACCACTTGTGTACTATGCTGTTATGGGTCTATGTGAATATTATTTTAGGTCATGTATACTGTACCTGCCATATTTTACCTGGTATACGACAGGTATAAAATTAGATATGCATTTCCCAACAGCTTGGCATACAGATCACACCTACCGCTGTACTTTGACAGGTAGATCAATTATTCAGTGTCAAAGGCAAGCTACTTTGTAGAAATCCTACTTTCTGATATGTTTGCACAGCTACATTATAGTAGGAAAACCTTTCTTCCCCACCCCTCCCCAAAGACCCAAAGGGTTGGAGTAATCTTATGTTTAGGGCTGACGAGATGCTTATTTTCTTTGCCTTCTGAGGGCTGAATGTGGTCATACTTGCAGGTAAAAATTGTGGCTTAAAGGTTCTTTTTTGTTTAATGCCATGACAGAGAGTGTTACTAATTTAATTAAAACTCACTCATATATGCTGTCATAACTATACAGAGTTATTCAAAGCTCTAAGGACTGCACAGACTTTTTATAGTCAAACACATGACATTGCCAAGAATCATTGGAAGTTAAATATCTTTTTTTAAAAAAATTGTCTCTTCCCAGGCTATCTTTAACCACACAAGAATGGAAAAAACCCCAGTCAAATAATTTTGTTTTAAGAAATGGTATTTTTTGTTATGTTCTCTTTTACCTTGTCTTCTGCAGTTTATAAACACAGAGAAGTAACAAATGAAGGAAGTCACTTCAGTATGCAACGTGAAACTTGCTCTGCAAATAACAGTTTGCTTTATAAAATTTATCAGATTTTATACTAATCTGTAACTTTGGAATAGTGAATAGCAATATATCAGGAGCACTAAATGGTTCATTGTTGTCCTAAAAGATTTGCATTTGTCCCAGTGAGCCTATCAGGTGTCTGAACAGGCTTCTGACACCTTCTTTCAGGTCTGTTTGGTTTGGTTTTTTTCCAGAAGCCTTGGCCTTAAAAGTATTGGTATTGTCAGGCCTGTTAGATTGGTAGACATGTCCCAAAGATACACATACAAATGTGAAATATTATCAAGTGTGGGATTGTTTTAGGGAAGATGTTGCATAATCAAAGTAAAAGTCATTCCACTGCTGTCATATATTTTTCTATGATGTCCAGCATTCAGCCTCTGGCTGGAAACAGGCTGCATACAGGATTTCAGAAGTATCAGAAAGCTTTGTTTATTTTTCTCTTGTCTACCTATGTGATCAAGAAAATCAGAGGTTCAGCAATCCTACAAGTTTTCTTATGCATTACAGAGGATGAGATCCTAAAATTTGGAATTCGTTCCTCTAACTTGTTTGTTTTTTTATTTGTTTGTTTGTTTAAAACCTGATAGCTTTCATGATTATTTTTAGTGATTTTTTTGAATGCAAGAACTAAAAAAAAACCTTAAGGAAATTTTCATAAGAAATGCAAATAAACAAATTCTGTCATCTTTCTTCTTCTACTCAAGAAAAGATGAACTTAAAAGTTTTTGATATTGCCAGGTTTTTCTTTTCTCTCTTATCCGAAATAATTTCCTCCTCTCTAGCCATATTCCTAATTGTTTTTTTAAGATCTATCATAGCCACCAAATATGTGCTTTGACCTATTCGAATTCCCTTTTAATTATCTGCTTTCACTGTCTGCAGATAACTAATTCTGTTTTTCTTGGGCTTTTGTAAAAGGCCTTTTAGAAATGGCATTTTGGTGCTAATGAGTCAACAAAGAGAAAAATGTCTGGGGCTCTCAAAATGCTGTGTTCAAACAAACTAATAGCACTGAAAAAAAACCCTTATCAGATAATTATTAAATGCACATTAGGGGACAGCTAAAATGATGTTTTCGACTTGTCTTTCAGAGAAGGTTTTCTACATACACAAGGGGGAAATCATATCAACTGGCTCTGATTCTGCATGCAAGACAGGAGGAAAAGCCATTCCTCTATTTTGCATTATACAGACTGTTAACAGTGGGAAATTCATTCTTCATTTGCAGTTGCATCCTATACATACAGAGCCACAATGTGCAAGAGGGAGCTTCTTGAATACATCTTGACCTTCTGGAGCACAGTGCAGGAGTGCCGATCCCAGATTGTTTTAAAAAAAGCCAAAATCAATCTTTTTTGTCCTCAGTTCTGCCCTCTTCCATAATCTCCCCTCCCAAACCCATGACATTTAAAAATAGTGCTGTTGTTCTCTTTAAAAATCGCCTTACTTACTGAACCCTCAGGGCTTACGTCTTCTGATTTTTCTCTACACCAGGAGCTTTGGAACCTTACTGATGTTTTCTTTTTTTTAAAATAGATGATCACTTGACTCTAGGAATTGCAATTCAGAGGGAGCCGTGGGCACTCTCCCTGTCCCAGCAGTAAAGCAGGGCAGCCGCTCCCCGTGGAGGGAGCCAAGGGCTTCCCCTGTCTCCTCACCCCGCTGCTCTGTAGGCAGCGAGCTCTGCTTGCCACTCGTCGGTAGGGAATGAGGCCTCAGACACTTGTCCCAGCCTTCTTCTGGGGGACTCCAAATTCTGGGGCGTACAAGAATTACACCGGAGTCAAAATGTTAGGTGGAATCTAAGACTGGGAACAGAAAGAGATTTGGCATCTTCCCATCCCTGGTGTGCAGACACTACCCGACCTCACTGCTTCCTTCTGCACAGTGGGAACCAATAAGTAAATGTCGTCTTCTTTGGGGATAGATTTTACCAGACCTTCTTCTTTATCATTCTGTTAGGGCAAGATCATATCACTATGGCATATCATAATATGAAATAACATGTATCATAATATATATCATAATATGATATGCTACTTATCTATTTATCTGATTTCCTTAGCAGAAAAATGAATACTGGATATGCTGGATGTGATTTTTTTTAACCTGTCTCACAAACCCAAATAAATAATAAATAATAAGAATAATAGCAGCAACAACAACAACAATAAGTACCCAGTTTCCAAAGAACTTTCACAAACAATACTGCACATAGACAGCTCTATAAAAATGTATTTGCTTTTGGGCTTGAAAGCAGCAACCCAGCAGTAAATAGAAAAGAGTCTTGTAGAGGAAGAACAAATTTGGTCTGAGAAAACTGGGATAAACTGCAGCTTCTACAAAAAGAGTCATGGCATTTGTTTGTCCTAGTAGAAAGGTTTCACCTTAAAAGCATCCTGGAAATTTAGTAGAGCTCAGAAAGATGTAAAGACCAGGTGGAATTTGCAGGGATTTGGGCGTGGGATGTTAGAACGTCTGGCTATCTCAAAACAAGCAGGCATTTATGTCACTAAATATTGCCCTGTGGACTAGGATTGCTCTTGTATGGACCTTAAAAGATTGCCTTCAACTTCCACTGAGGTCTGGGTTATCGGAGAACTCAGCAGTTCATGAGAAGTGAACTCTGCGTGGGGCTGAGTCTTTAACAAACCAGAAAGTGGGCCAGATAAGACAACAGTTCACCCCACTCAGTGAGGGGTCTCACGTGGTTCCACATGTTATGGTGGATTTCATCACTTCATTGCTGAGACTCTCCACAAGCTCCTGAGTGGTGAAGACAGTTCTGAGGAGTCCTGAGCTGCTAGGGTAAAGCGAATGAAATAATCCCCATGGGAAATTGTGGTGAGTGGTTGGCTCAGTAACCCTACCTAAAGTGTGTCATGTCTTAGCCAAATAGAGCTGGAAAGGGTTGTCTGTGTTAGCAAGGGCAAATTCTCTGCAATCATAGGCAACCACTTTGTTTAATTCCTTTCATAGACCAAATAAAGTCTATCTCAAAAGGTTTCTTTCTTGATTTTTCTTGGTGGAGGGTATTCTCAGAAACTGCTACTTGCAATAGAAATCCTCTTTCTAATTTCCATCCTACATTTCTTTGTTTTATACCTTTTGCTCTATTTATTATATTGTCCTTCCTCCCACGTATTCCCTCTTTCACCTTATTAATGCTAATTAAGAGAAAGAATAATGAAAAAAAGCTGTCAGGAAAGGTTTACTAAATACACAAACTAAAAAGCTTTTCCTGGTTTTATGCCATTTTTCACTACTTCCTTCTCCTTAGTTATGGTTTCCTTCAGAGTTTGTGCTCAGGCTTTGCTTACTATTGAATGTAGGCTAAAAATGCTGTAGTCCATTTTTCTCCAATGATAGATGGGGGAAAGAACCCAACCCACCTTTCTTCCTTGACATGTGATTGCATATGTCATTTTTTCCTCAGTTTAGAAGTGGAGATAACTAGTTCCTCCTTAAACATTCAAGAAGTACTCGGAAGGTCAAAATGCTCTTTGGCTTCTATTTTGACATTGGACTGGCAATTTCCATGTACAAATTCTTATTACCCAAACTGCCCCTTTTGAAAGAAACCTGAAACAAAGCAGCAAGGACCTACTGTAATCTTTTAAATCCAGATGCTTCTATAATATGTAACATATATGCATACACATACACTGTCTGCCTGTATGGAAGTTTGTGTCTTCGTTTAGCATATTATCTACTGTGCTATAATCACTTCTCTGTATTAGGTTTGTTTTTTTTTTTTCTGAAGACTGCAACTGTTAAAAGAATAACTAATGACCTCTGTTAATACAACATGAGCTCGTATTTTTGGCAAAAGGAGGTATATGCTTGAGGGAGTAGGCTCCAGCTCACAAGAGGCTTTGCTTCTTTATTGCTGAGCAGACAGAGCGCAAAGAGAAGGATCTGTCCTCCCATATCCCTTTTCACTTCCCTATGGGGAAAAGTTTCAAATCACCAATTTAGCAGCCTACTTGGTCTTTTTTTAACTTGACTTTTAAGGGGCCAGGAAACAAAGGAATTCAAACTCATTCAGTTGGAAAAGCTGATTAATACTTTCACTGATTTAGAAGTGAGGAATAATCCACTCAAAAGAAATGGGGTGAATTTGGAGATTCTTGCCACCAAAAAAAGAACCAGGGGAGATCTGAATTCTCAACAGCTACAGTAATCCCAGGCTATTAACAATGGGTGAAACTAAATTTGCTGGAATGCAAATTAGTTTAATGTGTTGCCATAAATAGGTATAAACTTGAATAAGCAACTGTGATATAATTACAACACTCATATTTCTTACTTACTAGAGGAAAGAAAGTCTTTTGTGTCAGTGGGGACGATCTCTGCAGGACAGACATTGCCAAACACCATTATTCTACTGAAAGCTGAGACAAAACCGCTTATTTATTTGAGGGGAATTCCCAGGTCACTTTTAATCTCCAACATATCCCCATTGTATACTGACCCCTCTTTTGCTTTTCTTGCTCTTTCCCTTTTCATACAGCTGAAGAAGATTTTACTTGTTAAGGCATCCTTTGCAAGACTAAACACCTCCCTGATGGAGTTTTCTTTGCCAATCCCTTTTTTTTTACAGTCCTTGTAGACTCCCTGTTTATTCTTACTGTCTTTTTGAAGGAGTTATTTGTCTAGTTAGGTCTAGAATTCTTTCCTCAATGCTTTCCTGCCTTACTTAGAGTAAAATTGACATCTTTGGAAGACATTATCAATAATTTCCATTATTCTTTCAAGGTTTGTGCAAATAAAAAGAATATTAGTTTTCTACTACTTTGTATGTTTCTTTTTATTTTAAGTTAATCAACACATAATCCAAGTTCAGTTTTCCATAGCATCTTCCTTACATTTCAGAAATCATCTTTATGTCACTGCCCCTTGTTAGTAACAGAGAGACAATCTGATGAAGAAATGTTTGGTTCTCATTTCCAGTAGTGCTAAGCTAGACACATTTATTCTCAAATCCCTCAAAGGAAACAGAGTTTCCAATGAAGACACAATATCCAGAGTGTTCATTTCAAATACTTTTAGCTATATCCAAGTCTAAGGATAGACTTTAGCTTTAGACTTCTGCCATATCTAAAGGTCTATACAAGGCAAGTGAACTTCATGGTTTGTGAAATCATATTCCTTGCATATATTTTATTATATTAACAGTCTTCAGTTATTCATATTCACAGAACTATGGGATAATAGAAAGAAAGGAAAGATGACAGAACCTTGCAGTTGCTTATGTTTTAGGATACTTCTATAAACAAATGATCTGAAACCTTTGATCAATACAGGTAAGTACAAGGTGGTCTGTTCTACATGTCAAAGTGACATAATAATTAATATTCCTAATAATAATCTAATATGTTTCTCTACTTGTCTATAAAGCAGTGCAATGCAGTACTTAGTCATTATAATGTTATCAAATTGTTTAATTTCTTTGCAAGAAAACTGAGTTAATCTCACCTTCATCTATCAAACAGGGCAATTGGAGAGCAAATGAAAATTTCATATTGTGTAAAGGATAAAACCTAACTATTTACTTTTTCTGAGAATTCTTTATTTGAAAAAGACCAGTGAGGATGAAATTCTTGCAGCACGCTATACTGACCCCAAATTCTTTTTTTCTGAATGCAGGGAAGGCTCAAATACCTAAAACTGAATATTTTGTACAGCCCTTGTTTCTAGGTTCTCTTTATAGCATGAACACATTCATTTACCTCTAAGAAATCATGATTCTTAATTATCTTGAAGAACATTGATTCAGAGACTTAACATAACCAATGGCTTGGGTGAATAGCAGAAGCAGGAACTATCCAAGAGAAGCTTACTCTGCCTCTCATAGACATGCAAATAAATAAAAATATTAGATTATTAAGCAGTAAATGCATACTAATAGCAGAATTAATTATAAATACACACTTCTAACTCATAAACAGATGTACTCTACACCTGAGATTCCATGTCTTTTGAGTCCCATTTCTTACATTTTGCCACACAACATCACAAGTACTCATTTCAGTATAGGGAATGCCTTTTCCTAAAAATATTTGCAGTATTGCTGATAAGCTTTTTCAGAAGAACAAGATAACTTTTGATCTTTTCAATCTCCTCAGCATGAAAAATATTTTTTCACTTTATAATTTGGGCTATATATTTGCAATGGCAATACTGCAGGGGTACCAAAATGTACAAATTTACCTGTATTTTTTACCTAAATGGTCACTTGCTTACACAGGTCAGTTAAACAGTCAAACACTGTCTACTTCATCTTTGGTAATATAGTTCCTTCTGTAGAGGCACTGACTGTCTCTGTGTTTAAAACTTGTCCATGAATATTTAACAGCTACTGCATACCTTTCCTAGGAATTTGGCCCTTACAATAATTGCCTTTGGAAAACAAAAGAAGTGTCAGATATAATTGTCTCTCTCTCCTTTATTAAATATATAATTATTACATCTGTCTGATTCTGGCATTACTAGTCACAAAAGTATTTAAATCTTGAGAGCTAAACAATTTTCTCATTTCTGGTGCTTCTTTTGCATAAAACATTTGATCACTATTGTTTTTCTAATAATTACCATTAATTCAGTATGTTCCTTTCTAAATGTAAAGCATTTTCAAAATTTTATAAGTCAGTGTCAGATGGTGATGGATTTACTTAAAATCATCTTTCTTCTCAGTCATATTATACTGGGGCAAAAGATGCTACTGGGCATGGATTTGTGTGTTTGAATCTGGCCTGCAGAAGTGTGCAGACCTCTTTTACAAGGTGGCCAAGTGAGAGAAAATATTCCTCTGAAGCCAAATGGACAGGAAATATTACTGCAGAAGAGTATGAACTGGAGCCAATACAGAGATATTAATCCTCAGAGAAGCCTCTGAATAACAAACAGATACGATTCTCTCTGACACTCACACAAATAAAACAGTCACTTGCTTTGAGCTTATATTGTTGAAACCTGTACATTGAATAGCTAAGTAATGCACTCAGTAAAATAAATAAATGAATAAATGAACACATGAGTCTTTGGATTATTTGGTTGGCTGCCTATGGAGATGCCACCTTTGGTTAATGAATACATACCACAGTATTACCAAATAGAAGTGTCAGAAACAGAAACAAAAGAGAAATGGGGCCAAAGCCCAAGTCATCCTGGCAACAGGATGCTCAATACTTGGTTTTGTCTCATCAAAAAGTCACCACTTTTGAGTGTTTCTCTTAAACATATTGAATAGTCTTGTTCCTATACAACTGTGCCTGGTTTAGAAGAGTTTTCTTATTTTCTGTCATGTGTCACTATTTGGACAAGAGAGGAATGCATGTGACTTGTCTTGACCAAAGTATTACTTCATTAGAAGCAATTATTTTGTCACTGTGTTTTAAAAGGAACACATTTGTTTCGTCTGACACATTTGGCCCAGAGTTCAGTTATTCATTGTTGCTCAAATTAGATCTGTATTTTCCATTCTTACCCAAATAATTTCTTTTTGTTGTTGTCTTTCAAGCTGGCCTTATATTCTGCTTCAGTGACATGTACACATTAGGGACTGAGCTCTGTGGGCTGAAATGCCCTATCTTATCAAAACTGGGAGACATTTTTGGTTTTAGGAATATATCCACACATGTTAGCATGTATATTTTTAAGAAAGTGTATATGTTGACATTGGACTATGGATACATTTTGACTTCCCTTATGTTAGAATAAATGGCAAGCTAGTTTCGTTTACGTATTTTCCCACAGATGCAGCCTTTCAACCTGAAAGAGAGAACCATGCATTAAGTTTCACATTGAAACAGAAGCATTTAAACCAGGATATTATTTGACTCCTAGATAAAATCTATTACATTTCAAGTTTTGCTGTATGCTCCAGAGAATGAGAGTCTATGGCAGGTTGATCTTGCCTGGCTGCCAGACACCCACCCAGCTGCTCTCTCACTCTCCCTCCTCAACAGGACAGGGGAGAAAATGAGATGAAAAAGCTCGTGGGATGAGGCAGAGATGGGGACATCACTTACCAGTTACTATCATGAGCAAACCAGATTTGATCTGGGGAAAAATTATTTAATTCGTTGCCAGTTGGATGGTGAAAAACAGACAAGAACAGACAAGAACTAAAGAACAGACTAGAACTAAAGACCCACTCCCAGCCCTTCCCAGGCTCAACTTCACTCTCTCATCCCCAACCCATCCACCCCCTCTCCCCCCAGGGGCGCAGGGGGCTGGGGAAGGGGGGGCAGCAGCCAGCCCATGGCAGCTCCTCTCTGCCGCTCCTGCCTCCTCACACTTGTCCCTGCTCCAGCCTGGGGCCTTCCCATGGGCTGCAGTCCTTCAAGGTAAACCTGTTCCAGCATGGACTTTCTATGGGCTGCAGTTTGTTCACAGAATAGCCACCAGCTGTGGAGCAGGCTGTGCAAATGAAAAAAAAAACAAACAAACAAACAACAAAAAAACCAACAAACTGAGAGGAAAAAAGGAAAGTGAACAGCTCAGGTATAGGGAAAGGGTCAAAAGAAACTATTTTCATTTAAAAAGAGCAGAGGGCATTAAGTGATGGGCTTGCTTGCCTCACTCTTTTTCATGTTTAAAAAATCACTTACATACCCTCCAAAGTTATTTCTCTAATAGCTCATTACAAATTAGTAGGTGTAATTGTCAGAGTTTTTTTCTCTAGAACCTTCTATTAAGTGGCTATATGGCAATTTTTCTAATAAATTTCCTCATATTTCTTCTCCCTTGCATAAGGTACAGTATACTGAACTCTTATTTCATTATCAGTATGTTTTAATGGGTTTGAACCTTTTTTATCATTTCTCAATAACATAGAATAACTAGAAAATAGTGTTAGATGCACTGACTAAAAATATATAGAAGACAAAAGTGGAGTTTCCATATTCAATTATTACCTTTGAATATAACAGTGTTATCTAAGTTTTATGGGATATTTTGTAACTTCCTCATAGTACTGTTCATTTGTTCAGCCTCTTTAGAATTATCAGAGTAATTTCTAAATATCACCTGCCATTAAATTCTTACAAGGGGAGGGGTGATCTAGGATGCATGTTGTATATATTTATGCTTTGTGAGGATGATGTCTAGAAAGAATGTATATCATTCAATTTATCTCAAAGCTTTTGTTTTTTAAAATTACTTAAGTCTAGGAAAGGCTCCAGTTGTCAAAAGCACCACTATTCAACAGGGCGTGTGTAAAAAAATACACTTGCATCCTGTATTAGACTTCATAGATCTGAGCTACCAGAGGAAATTAGGGAAACTTCTTTGCTTCTTCACTTCCCTCAATAGTTTTTGTGAGTAGTCAGACATGCTTTATGAATGTCCATTGCAGTGAAGGCAAAAAGAAAAATTAGCATGAGCACTTCAAATGAATTTAGGCATGGATTTGCTGTGAGCCTAGCTGCCCAGCCCTATCAAAACCAAGGTGCTCATGAGCAAGCAATAAGCAGCACCAAGAAAGCACTGCCAAGGTTGGAATTCAGCTGCAGAGGAGCTTTGAGAGCTGAACTTTAAAAAATCTTACATGCCAACATACCGTCTAACTCTCTGCTTAAGTACCTATGTTTCCATAAGAGACAGGGAGGAAAGTCCAGGCACCAGTCCAGGAGGTTCCCTCCTCCCAGCACTGCTCAGCATCTTCCCTATTTAATGGCAAATGGATTCATAGTCTTTGAAACAGAGACCAAAACCTCAGTTTGTTTGTTTCTCTTTCTTAAGAGCCTGTTCCTTAGCAGTGGGCTATGAAGCATTAAACAATTTTGTATAAGGAGAACCTATCTTCCCTAGCAATTGCTGCCATCTGGGAACCATTATGCAAAATGTGGAGTAGAAAAAATGATACTTTGAGCTGAATTTGGACACCAAAGTACATACTAAATGGTAAGAGCCATGGGACTCAAAGTGGAGCATGGTTATTTACCTTCTCATCAGTTGGATGCTTAGCAGCTCATTTCTGGGATTAGTCTATTCTTAGATAACCAGAGAACACTGCATTCAAAAGCAGAGATAATGACATGGACTACAACTACAGCTACAAGTATAACTGCAACTGCAACTACAAAGCAGAGTTGAGAACTCCGGAGCAGGCAGCTCTCAGCCTGTCCATCAGAGTAAGCAATCTGTACAAAATCCACAGTACACAGGAAACCACTGTAGCCTAACATGATGTCATACAAATAGGTAGTAAAAAGATAGACACAAGAACCTGTAGTCAAAGCTGGAATAACCAACACATATGTAAGCTTCACTCCTGCCAAAAAGGATTTGTCATGCATATTCTTTTAAGGGAAAACTCTTATTTTCTTCTGATAGAAAGCTCTGAATTATTTGCTATTAAGAAGAAAAGCAATATATAAAGACAGTAAAAGAGAAGGAAAAGATCTGTGCTTTCATTGTATTCGTAGAATCAATCATAGAAGAGCCCGAGTTGGAAGTGACCTTGAAAGATCATCTGGTCCAGCCTTTGTGGGAAGGGAAGCCTAGATGAGATTATCTCGCATCCTTTCCAATCGCACCTTGAATACAGCCCGCAATGAGGACTCTACCATATCACTGGGGAAGTTGTTTCAGTGAATGATTGTTCTCACTGTGAAAAATTTCTTTCTTATATCCAGATAAATCCTGTCCATGTGCAACTCTTACTCATTGCCCCTTGTCTTTTTCATATGGTTCCTTGTGAAGAGGGAGCCTTTGTCTCCTTTGTAGTCACCCTTTATGTATTGGAATACTGTGATGAAGTCCCCCTGATACTTCTCTTCTCCAGGGAGAAAAGGCTTAACTCCTTCAGTCTTTCCTCATAGGGCAGGTTCTCCAGCCCTTTGATCATCTTCATGGCCCTCCTTTGGACCCTCTCCCATCTGTCTGCATCTTTTTTTGATTTTGAGGACCAGACCTGGACACAGTACTCCAGTTGCCTTACAAGCACTGCATTAAACTACTTTACATAGCAGACATTATTATAAGCTCTTTTCTAGCCCTCCGAGTCCCTGGGTTGATGTGAACCTGAAGTTGCACTGTCCTTGTTCAGCCTGATGAGGAATTAAGTGCTTTTGGTTTATTTTGTGTTCCTTAACTGAAATAAGTAGATTTTTGAGCCCACTGGGATTATTACATTTTACCTCTGTACTTTAAAAGTGCAATATTGGGAAATTACCAGACTATAAGAAAAGATGAGACTTACAAGAAGTTCTATCTGCAATTATATTAACTTCAGCGCTGCACTGGAAATTAAGAAACTTTGCTTGATGCAGAACTGCATGTCTTGGATTCCTTCAGACAATGTGATGTGCTCACTGTGAGAAGCTCAACCACCCAAGCACTTCACTGGCTTTTATCCATTCTGCCTGTTTTTCTTCATAATGAGGAGACCTTCTTTTAAAATACCCACAGAGCAACCATATGCTACAGTGCACAATTAATCTAAAGTGGTCTCTGCAATCACCAGCAGCAATTAAATTGCTCTAGAATGGAGAAGACAGGGAACATTTTTGTTCTCTACTAAAATTGAATTCACCTGACTATTTTACAGTTAGCTAATACCACATGCTGTAGTAAATAACTGCATATTTGTCTATTTGCACAAAGATGTGCATACATGTACACACACAAGTTAATTTATGATAATCTCTCTTTTTCAGACATCTGCCATAATGATCCCTGATCCCCAATAGCTTTTGAAGTTCATTTCAGTTCAGGTGAGTGTTCAGTTTACTGAACACAGTTCGAACTTCACATGCCTCTGGAGTCAGCAAAAGACAGCTGCAGCTTTATCAAGATCTCTTGCAAGATGTCCAGTACTTTCTGCTATAGGGCTTGATTCCCTCCTGAGAACTGTACATGAAAAAGAACTGACCCTCTGCACACAATTCTTTCTTCTGCAAGGAAGGAAACAATAGGATCAACCTTAGGGATGCAGTGCTCTTGAGTGGAAAGATACTCATGCAGAAAAACAATCCAACAATAGTAGAGATCTGGGCAATGCCTGTAACTTAGCCCACTCCCTGCACCCTCAAATCATATTGTGACTATACAGAACTATTAATATTTTTGAAAGCTGTACTCTTGCTGTCAAAGACCTCCTTTCACACTTTTCTAAGAGCAGGGAGACAGGAGAGTGGTTTTGAGGGTATATTGTCATGAGAGTCTTTGTACTATTCTGTCGAATCTCCAATTGATCTACACGCTGCAAAGTTATGCTAGATGATGAGTGAAGTGTTGGGGAGTTAGCCCAGATTCATCCCTCTTGACTTGGATGGATAACCTGGGCCCAGAGCTTCACCTTCATCACTCCTACATTGACTTAACTGATCTACTTGAATGAGGGGCTTGGCCCTCCTAGGCTCCCTCTGTTGTTAAAAGGAAGTGTAACTTAAATTTTCCAAATCTTTCACTCTTATTGAGTTGAAAAAGAGGGAGATTAGGATAGCTAAACTTCATTTATGTGCCTTGGGTAAATGCTTTAAGTACAGAGGATTAAATCAAAGCTTTGGAGCACAGCAGTCATGGAGGACATCATCACTATTCAGCATCCAGTGTTAGCTAATGACCTCTGTTTTGTAGAACACAATGCAGTTGCAGGCTTTCTTCAGACTTCTCATGCTCTTAACAATGCCTTTCCTAAAGCAACTTCAGCTCCCAAGCCTGAGCACCCCAGATAGGCCTTCTGAGTGTCTTATATCCTGCTGGCAAACCCAATGGTACTTCTGGACACTGGGGGCAGCAGGGCTGTATTTTGGAGGACTGTCAGCACACAAATGATTTAGCTTGAGTCTTCACTTCTGGGCAGTTTTCCAGATACTAAACTGTTTGAGCTGAAAGTTCTGCTACAACTAGGACACTACATTTTCCCCCCAATATAGATGGTGGGTAGCACAAAAGGCAAGTAGCTAAATGTGCTGTGAAACATAGCTGTAGCCAGCTGACAGCATGGAGCCAGAAGTTCATGATGCAGCTGTGTCTTCATTTGAGCATTCTCCATTCTTCTCATTTTTGTAAAACAATGAAAACTGTCTAACTTCCACATGTAACATTTCTTCATGTTAAGTGTAAATTTGATTTTTTTTTTTCTTGAAATAGTTTATGAAAGTTTTTAGATATGAATTTAACTTGAGTCAATAGCTTTACATTTACATGGGAATCACAGAAATCATAGTAAATAGGGTCCCAAGAGGTCATCTAATCCATCTCATTGCCCAAAAGCAAGATCAGCTATGACTAAACTATTCTTGACAGATTTTTCTCTCACCAGTTCTTGAAAATTTCCAGTGGCAGAAGTTTGCACATTCTCCCTTGGCAGTGTACATTAGTGCTCTGCTATGCTTGTAGTTGGAAAGATTTATCCCAACTGCCAACCCAAATTTTCTTGCTGTCATTTAAGGCCATTGCTTCCTGTTCTATCTGCAAGGTATAAGTAGAACAGTTTATTCCAATCAAATATTTTTGGGTTTTGAAAATTATAGTTTTATTCTGAGTATTCTCCAGATTTATAAACATCATACCTGTTAATCTGTCCAGTTATGATGCATTCTGCTTCTGCCCCACATACATGATCAGCTACCTTTTCTCAGAGGCCCTAATTAGGCTGGTCTGATATAATTTCTTCTTGTCAAATCTGTGCTGGCTGTTACTTCTCATCTTATTATTTTTTAGAGTCTTTAAAATGGATTTATTTTTTTCTTTTTGGTAGTGGTAGGGTTATTTTAGTATCATTATTTTTATATCTATATTTATATCTATGCCTATATATCTATCTCTATCTCTACCTCTAACTTTCTAGGAACTCTGAAAGTCTGATCTATAATTTCCTGGTTCATGCTTTCTGCTGCCTTTCCTTTTACAGACTAATTCTCTCAATTTTTGGAGTCTCCTGAAAATGTACCTGTTCTCCACAAATTCTCACAGATAATCCCAAAACAGTTTAGGAATGTTTCAGACACTCCTTAGGTATTCTAGATTAAATTTTTTTTTGTTCATTTTAGTTTCAGCAAAACTTTTACAAGGAGTCTCTAAGCAGTTCTTCTATACTGAACTGAGTTCTTACCCCACTGTAAAGGAGGCTATGTTGGCCATCTGATCACAGTTAATGCTTTTTTAGTGAAATTTATATTTAAACCCCCACATAAATCAGATCTTCCATCATTCTCACTTCAATCAGTCAAGAGTGTTATCTCTCCCTGAAAAGCAAGTAATCTCTTCCTTGTAATGAGGTGTTAGCTGTCTTACTTGAGAATGCACATTTTCCTCATTGTGCATAGCAATCTCTGTGCTGATCGTTAAGACATATGACTTTAATAAGCCTATACCAAAAATCTGAGCTGCCTCTTATGCCTTGCTGACTGCCAAATGTTCTAAATGTCCCCAGCCAAAATTCCCAGCTTTCTGCTGACAGCTTGTATAATACATGAAATACTAGCTATGGAAAACACCACGTGACATCAAACATTAGTTAGCAATACAGAAATGAACCAAATTGAAATTTAACTTAAAGATGGGGTACTTGAACACTGTGTGTTCATTTTTTACAGTTGTGTGAGTAGCCACCTGTATTTTCTGATGTGCCTGAAGCTGTGAAAGGCTCTCTGTCCTGTTGTAGTGGGATACCATGCAAAGTAATCAGCTGGTATTTTAATCAACTCACATAGTCAATGAGGGATAGTACCTGAGAGCCTGCCAGACCACGGGAATCCATCTGACCACAGAACTGGAGTTGTCTTCCTTTACTGAGATGAGTAATGGACTCAACCAGCTGCTGACAGAAAAACAAGGAAAACAAGCAGCAAACTCTGTGAGAATGAGGGAAATATACCCTTTCTTTGGACCAAAATATTAAGTTCACCTTTCCTCATAGTACATTTTTGTTCTTTCTCGAAGTGCTTTCTGGGCTCCGTTGGACCCAGAGCTGGAGAAAACAGGCATGGTGTTATTGAAGACCATTTTGTAATACTGATTTTACCTTTCTACTTTTGTTTCTTCCTGATCTCACTAGAAAGTTACATGAAATGAATCCAGGTATTCTATCTAGTTCTCAAAAGGAGTTTAGGTCATGTTTGCTTTGACAGAAGAGAAAAAAAAATCACTCATTTTTGTTCTATCTGTATTGCCTTGTTTCCCTTAGCCTCTCATAAAGAAGTTATTAATTCTTTCTTAAAAAAATTAAGCATGTTTGTAGAGCCTCATTTACAATGGAATTTTCAAACAAAAATTCAGAAGGATGAAGTTCCATTTAGGAGGGGAGTTTCATCAGAGAGATGTTCTCAGATATTAGTTTTATGGCTTATTGAGAAAACACTTCTTTGAAATCTGACAGTGTTTATGAAAAGCAAAATGGCTTTCCCCAGTGGATGGGTCATATCTTAAATATTTAACTTCTGTCTACTTTGTATTAATTCAGGCTAAACATAGTGTGTGGTACAAGTCTTGGTTTTGTTTTATTTTTTTTCAGTCTTCAAAGAGCCCGAAGAATCCACTGAAGATTTATTCTCTGGGAGGAAAGATCTGCTTTTCATCATTTGGTTACTCAGGTCCCATAAAAAAGTTCAGTGCTTGACAGAACCTCAACTCCTAATCTTTGTTGGCAAGGTAGTGTCCAAATAACATGAAACCATGGCTCTTTGCTGTTCTGCAATGAAAACTTAAGCAGTTTATATTAATTATAAATAAAATGGCATGCCAAGACTTCAATGATACTGAAAATTTGCTGCAGCAGGAAAGATTTCAGAGAGAGAGAGAGAGGGGCATATAAAATTCACTGCCAGGGTTCAGTGCCCCAGAATAGATTGGAGTGAGACTGTGGACATATTGTGTCAGTATATAGAGGAGGCAAGATTTGTGGGATTATTTTTCCAAACCCAATTAAAACCAGCAAGTTTGAAATTTGCTGACAAGTGCTGAAGGTTGATGGTCTCCATTTTTCTTGGTGCACTTTAAAAAGATGGCCATGAAAAGATTTAAATAGCAACTTATTCAGTCCTATCTGTCTCCAGCCAGTCAAGCAAATTTCAGGTGGTGGCCAAGCAGTGAAGCAAAAATTAGATACTGTGAGGTATCAGCAAAATCAAGATGGAATTGATAGTAATATAAGGATATGGAGAAACAGGGAACTTAGGCTTGGGGAATAAAAGCAGGTAAGAGAGGAAATAGACCCAGAACCTGATGCCCAGCCCATTCCTGAGCAGTGATCCCTCTTGCCCCCGGCCAGCTCCCCCAGGTTCTGTACTGGGTGTGAGCTCATAGGTATCAAATATGCCCCTGGCTAGTTCGGGTCAGCTATCCTGGCTGTGCCTCCTCCCAGCTTCTTGGGAAAGTTAACTCTATCCCAGCTGAACCCAGGACAAAAGGACAGAGCAAAGCCATGCAAACTATAGTAATTCTGGTAAATACAGAGAGATTATAGTCTCCTGGAACACATTTTATGAGGTAAATTAACTATTAAATTCTTACAAGGTACCTGATAATAGTGTTTTGTCCTCAGGATATTCACAGTTCTAAGAAGTAATCAAATATTTTTTCATTCATTGAGTGTATTATCCATCATGAAAGTTTAATATTTGCAAAGTTCAGGCAAAATGTAATTTCAAATGTATGCAGTCCTGGATTTAAACTAAAAGCAGAATTCTAATCCAGTTTCTGAGTTATCAGGTCCAAAGGGCAGCCACAACAGGTCCTGAAGACTGGGGAAAAGAAGACCATTTAAACAACTGGTAGTAGGAAACTGGAGTAGGGAGTACAGTCATGATGAAGGCTCATGGCATATGTCTGTTCCTGCAGATATTCTTGTAATAGTTTATACACAAGCAGTCAAATTAAGATCAACATGAATACACAAAGTACAACACTTGTTTTCTGACATGAACCTAGGGGAATACTGCTGTCACTGATATGTAAAATTAGTCTTAATTAATTAGCATTGCTTCCTATTTTAGATTAATAACCATATGAGGCTTGAAATCAATAGCTTTGACTGTACTTTTACATACCTATTATATTTAGCTAAAACAGGTGCAATTCAGTTGCCCCCTTACTGGCTTGAGTCTTGATTTGGAGCTGTACAGAGTTCCAATGCCTGCAACAAAGCATTTCCAATTTCATTGGAAGATACAGGGATAAAGAAAGATGAATTGATCACACTGCAGAAGTTGAAATAAAGCCCAGTATCCTGATTTCACAATTGCAAACTAAAGCAGCCCATGCCCTGTTGCATAAATCTTAGCATCAGGTATATTCTCTATTTTTTCACTCAGTGTAAAATCCTGTCCTCTTGCACTGGTGACCCTTTAGAAGTTTTCTCCTTTCTTTAAGAGATGTTTGCTGGATGTCAGGAAAGGAACTTGAAGCAGTGAAAAATGGTTTTGCACACATCATTGCTGCTCAATCATTTTAGCTCCTGACCTCACCCTAGTCAATTAAAGAATCCTTGGAGCCTCAAGACAGCATCTGACTTGCAGAGTACTGGGTTCTTTCTGCTTCATTTGTTGTTCATAGTGCCTTAACAGGAAAGTATGCTTCACAAATTAAGAAGAGTATGTTTGGAAATTATGTTTGTGTGTATGCACCCCCCCCGGCTCATATACACATGGGCATGCACACGTGCACATATGTACATACACATACACTGTAGCTGAGTTCAGCATATACCTCTTGAACACAGTGGTTTAGTAACAGGCCCAAAATTTGTCAAATATTTTATGTCAATTATTAGAAATAAATATAGAGCTACAATAAATTCTGTGTTTATGCACCTAGGTGTAAAAATATATTTTAATGTGCAAAGATATATCTGAGTGTGTAAATAAGTATTTTCATATGTATGTGTGTGTCTAAATGCATGTGTATGCATTCTATATACATAGCTGATGGCATGTGAGTCCAGCAGATACTTTAAGCTTTGAAATAATGTGACTAAGCACAGAAATAATGTAGATGTAAATTTTTATATGGGGAGGGAGGATGGATTTTTTTCTTTTTTTATATCAAAGAATGCGGTCTGTTAAATGAATGCATTTATGCTGTGAATAAGAGGAATTCTGCAGCTGAATGTAATTCCAAGCCACGTGGCAGACAACGTGCATCCCACAGAGGAAAATGGTAACATGGGAAGGGCTACAGCCTTTTTATCCTATCTAGCAATTATTTGTTTATGAGTTTTGTGGCACTAATTTCTCTTTCCACCTCCCACCCCTAGTCTCACACAATGGATAAGACTTCAAAGCAGATGCTTCCTCTCCTTTGACCACATAATTTCCTTCAACAGCCTCATACAGGGTAAAGGATAAACAAAGAGTTCATCAGAGATAATATCAGAAGACTGAAAGCAGAAACCCAGTTTTCATGTATGCTTTTCTTCCTCAAACAATGTGGAAGTAACTTGGCATACAGGTACAGCAGGAGGCAAGGAGGTGACGCGTGCCTGTTTGCAGCATGCTGGCCTCTTGCTGGATAGGTGAACTGCCAAAGGTTGATCATACAGAGCAGAAATGCAAATGAGTGCCAAATTACAACCCTATAGCACTAATGAGGACCCAAAGGCTACCTTGCCTAGAAAGCTGCAATTATTGCTGCTGGATCAGGCCCCAAAAATGCTGCTGACACAATATACTTCAAATTACTTATTTATGTTCCAGAAAGTGGCCCCTCTGGAGAATACACTGAACTGATGTTCAGACCATAAACCCATGTCCTCTCCTTCCTTACTAGTTATGTAATTAATCCCCAGAAACCTTTTTAATCTTACCGTTCATCTGTCATTTTACATTTTCTCCTTCTGAGGGCTACAGGATAGCAAAGAGAAGTCTAAGAAGGGTGGAGGTAAGGTTGCTGTTAAATAACTCTGAATTTTAAGAAATTAACTTTGAAGAAAGAAAAAAAAGAAAAAATGCAGTGAAAAGGTAGAGCTCACCTTTTTGGCTTTCTCCTCTACTGAAGGAAAACCATGGGAGTCTGCCTTGGAAAAACACATCGTAAGCCGATAGCAATCAGCCTAGCTCTGCTGAGTGCAGTGCTGCTTCACTAGTGGAATCAGTTTTTCCTAAGCCCTGGAGTATGCAAAACCCTTCCTTGTCCTTTCCTTCATTTTCCTCATGCTTGTCATGAGTCTTTTCCTTCATGCTTCTTTTTGCCTTATACCTCACTGTCCTGTCAAATTAGCATGAGTAGTGCAACACTTCAGTCACCAATATTGATTTTGCTTATTGTGCCTAATGTTTAAGTGCTTGTTTGTTCTTCTCAGGCACATACTGTGTTTCTGTTCCTAGAGGTCGGACAGGAGAAAATAAGTTGTTTATTGTTTTTATTCATGAAGAGTTTGAATTCTACTTAACTCTAAAGGAAGCATACCTTCACATCAATCTAGCGCTTTTCCTCCTCTAACCTCCTATTATTTTTCAAATTATGGATTAATTGTGTATCTTATCCTAATTTTGAGCAGTAAACCCAAGCAGAGAAAGAAAAAACAAGATTCCTGAATTGAAAAAACATATTTATGCTAGAACCAGAAAAAAAGCCAGACATATTAAAGCTTTTTTCTTTGCCCTGGTCACTAAATCCAAGCCCTTAACAGTGTTCGCCATGAACAACAGTTAGCTAAATCTGAAAACTGGGAGCGACAGTCATCTACACAGAATCACAGTAAGAAAAACCCTGTATGCATTGACAGACTGTATTATTCAAGAAAAATAATATAGAATTCAGGTTTTAACGTCTGAACATTAGGATCATTGGTTCCAAATAGCATGTTCACTTTGAAGCATTTTCTTAGCTTTGATCCAGACAACTTACAAAAGAGCTTAGATCTAAATATAAAAAGCTTGAATTTAGCCAGTATTCTGAATAGCATGCCTGATGACTTTGGTGATTGTTCCTTCACAAGAGAACCTGGAGTGTGAAACCAAAATGTGCCGGTGACCAGATTATTTTTTTAAATGTGTACTTTTCCACCCACGTATGACTGTAATCGTAAGACAAGTACATTGTAAAGTGAAGGTAAATGAAGCTTGCCAGTCTACGATGGAAAGGAATATGGCCACAGGCAAAGGTTCCTTGGTCTTGACTGTGAATCTCTTGCTTCTTCGGAAGAATTATTCCTGTTTAGACCAGCTCTATGAGAAGACTTATCTTCAGAGCTGGTACCTGAATCTACGAGCCTTTCTGATGCTATACCTGGATCTTGAAGAGTCCAGATGTTTAGTCAAGGCTAACATGCTGCAGGGATGAAACAATTTTGACTGATCGCTTGTAGAAGTTCCACTGGGGGATGGGGATGAAGTTACTCTGGAGCAAGAGGATAGGAAGGGTAAAAGTGACTCACAGTCTACCTACAGCACACTCTTCTGCTCTGGGTTAGCACTGACTGACCTGATATGCCTACAGTGCCATGCAGCTAATAGCCCAGGATCAGACTGGCTTTTCAAAGTGTAGGAGTATGTGCGTGGTCCTTGGGTTGGCACAAGAGTACTGGGAAATGGGAGAAATAAAAATAGAAGCATTATGCTTGTGTGCTTTGGATAATATAACATTGTTGTGGGTCACAGCCTGACTATCTCCCATTCTGCTCCATCTCCTGCCCAACTACAGTATAGCAGGACCCGGTACTGGGCAGTGCTAGTATGGAGTAGTGTCCGGCTAATTAGCTTCCCTTTCATTTGAGCTAATCAGCATGGACATTAAATTGATGTGCTTAAGCTATTTCCAATTCCAGACCTAACTTTTCAAGCCAGTTTGGGGAATTCTGCCTCATGATATGTTGCATAGCTTAAGTAGTGCTTGCAATACTAAGATATATATATATATATGGCCGGACACCATCTCCTTGGTCTTTTATTTTGAACATCAGCATACAGCCTTTGAGGTTTTTTTTTAAAACCTGTACTTGGAAATGCTGCAGGAAATCAATGGAACTGCCTGTTTGTCTGTCTCTGTGGACAGAGCCTTACACAGTGTGTGCTACTGAAATATAAATAAGGTTCTCTCCTTGTGGACTCAGTTTTATGATCTACTAATGCAGAAGTGGTTTCAAGGATGCCTTCGTTCTGTGTGTTGTTTAAAAATTAAGAAAGGTAGATGACATCTTTAAAGACTGTCTTGAAAAGCTAAGTTTCAATTCAAATTTAATCCTAGGCAATATTTGAAATGTTTTTTATTTTGGACCTGGGTTTAGCTTTGTCACCAAGTTAATGAGTATCTTTAGTACGCTCCAAGGAAGAAAGAATTGCATCAGAGAAAAGGCAAAGACAGACTAGAATAAGTAGACGTAAGTGGATATCAATACAGATATGTGTGTATGTATATACATACATATTTATACATGTGTGTATAAACTTTAAGTAGTATCTGTATAACTATAGTACAGTTTGTAAACTTGGCCTGTGTGAATTCCACTAAGGGCAGTCTGTCCAGTAGAATGAATGGTGTAGCAATAAAACTAGCCTTATAGCTCTCCCATCACTTCTCTGATGCCTTCTTACTTAAAGCCTGAGGGAAGTGAAATCTAGAGACTTTCTATAATAGTAAAGAGAAGTTGACTTGCTCAGTTCTATCTTTTTTGCAGAAGGCATTACTTGAGCTTCTTGACAAAATGTGGGATGGTGGATGGGAAGATTCATTTGGGCCAAGAAAAAGTGTTTTAAACAAGAAAGGGAAGATTCGTATGGGCTAAGAAATATTGCTTTAAAGAAGATAAAAATCAAGTTCCCCTACCACAAAAAGAAAATATCAACACCAAAAAAGTCTTAAAAAAATACAGAAGCAAAAGCACATTAAAAAAATAAACATGACTGCAAAAGGACTTTCTCCTAAAAAGTTACCATTGAAAGATTCTTGCAGCTCTGCCTGGATTTTAGTATTTTTATCTCTTTTCCCAGTACCAGTAGCTAAGGTTTATCAGAGACAAAAGTAGACTGCTCTTGACTTCAGGAGTGAAATCCAGCTCCTAAATTGTTGCCTGATTTCCAATGAAATTTTTGGCAGTGGGAAATGCATTCACATAATCTATACAGAATAGGTTAACTTGCAAATGTATTCATAGGGTCCTTTTGAATTCTTGTTTTCTGTTACTCTTCTTTAAAATGCCAGGTAATGTTGTGGAAACTAATATCACTGTTTCACTAAAGCTCTAAGCAATGTTTTATTTCGCGTCTTCAAGTTTTAATGGGAGCATGCTGCTTGCTGCTAATAGAGCCGAGTAAACAATCTATGTACATTTTATTCAATTACTTTAGCTCTTTTTCTTCTTATAGTAATTACCTATGAGCGGACAATGATTGCTACCGTTTGTTTGTTCCTCACAACTGCTTGCTGATTATTCTGCACAAGCAACTTGTAGCCTGTGTTATTGCAAACTGACTGCTTGCAAGTATTCCTTTGGGGATCAGCGTTTGGTTGCCTAAAGCCAAGTACTTGTTTCTTTTCCATGATTGGATGATCTACTTTGTCACAAAACACATTTTGTTTAATAAATTCATAGCTTCATCCTGCAACATACTCTCTAGACCAGGAATCTGGAGCTACACTGTGATGATGGCAACCCACATATTAAATACAATATCTGTCATGAGAAAATAAATCCTGATAAATACAGTCATTCTAAAGCTGACATACCATTTTCTATGCAGGCATTTATTTAGTTTTGCTATTGGTATCATCAATTAGAAGTGTTTCTTTCATTCTTGTTCCTGTCAAAACAATTTCAATTGTCATTAGGGACTGCAAATTAACTCATAAGACCTTTAGCATTTGGCGCTGTTTCTTTACTGGATTGTAATGTTTCTTTTTAGTCCCTGGGTTCACTTTACATGGAAAGTCCTATAAGTAACTATGGCTTGCATTAAAGCAAATACATTTCTGAAAGTTTTTTTCAGGGCTACTATCATATCAAAACTCTTTCCAGCCTTCTACTTTTCTAAAACAACTTAGTTTTTTGAATATTTACATAAATAATAAGTGTGCAGGGCCTGTTGTGAAACAATATTCTGAACTACTGAAAGCAAAATTATTCCAAAATTATTAACACATTTTAAAATAACTTTTAGAATCGGTCATATTACAAAGAAACCCAAAATAAACTGAAGACAGTCTGGAAGATTTGGGTCCTCAGGAGAGATTCTTATGCAGTCTGACTTGATCTGTGTATCAGTTGGTACAGCCCAGGTCAGTTCTCTACAGTCAGCACCATTTGAAATAGGTTGCTGTTGATCTTTCCTGATAATACAGCATAAGCCACCATATAGATGTTTGATCTGCTCTAAAACAAAACCACAACAGCTATTAAGCCATAGACTTCAATCTTCCTCCTGGAGCTCATTTTTGGTGGAGTTTGAAATTCAGTCAGTTATTGGCTGAAGAAATTTATTCCAGTTCACCTCCATTTCTTGTGTTTCTCATTATTTCATTAGCCTGATACCTAGTATTGAGGCTCCTATTTTTCATCACAGTAGATTAAAAGGTATGTCCTCTTAGTAATGGATCGTGCTGACTGTCAAACAGCAGGGCATGAGGGGAGTTTCCAAGGAGTGATTTGTGAGGCTGTGATTTGTCCTTGCACTGGATACTCTGTAGTGGGTAAACATAACCAAATCTAAAAAGATGCAGTAGATTACAAAATGCACGAACAAACTATGATGAGAGATCATGGTAATCCAAAATTCTTTTACAAAAGTCTGCAGACTAAGTAAGAACATTTGAAGTGATCTTTCCTGCCATTTAATTTACACAAGTGCCAGTAAACTAAGTAAAGATCTAACAACTTTTTTCATTTGGTACTTGTCATGATGTTTTATTTCAGACCCAAGACATTACTTAATTCCAGCTCTGGTTTCTGTTTCCAGGCCTGCACGTCTCCTGTAGTGTAACAGTGAGTAGGGCATTTACTTTCAGACTTTAGTTTGTTCAGCTGTAAAAATGATGTTTCTCTTTATTTTTTTATTATTTTTTTTAAGGTGCTTGTAGACTCATGAATGAAAGGAACTATTCATAAACCAGTGACTTTTGTCTACTATTTGACATCCACCTGGACATTTTGCCTGTAGCAAGCCTCTGGAGATTGAATAGATTGTCCTAATTCATCTAACTAACTTAAAGGGATTAGGCCAGATCTTGATATTAAAGTTTTGCTGTGTTATCTTGAGGTAGAAGGCATGGATCTGAAGTTTTATGACACAGGAATCTGGATGTTCAAATTATCCATAACAATAGGAAGTGATTCAGAGCATCTGGGATCATCTAAATAAAAACAGAAAAATAACATGAACATGAAGTTCACTTTAAGGAGTTCTCTATGGTTTTAAATTCTGAACCAAGTTTTCCCTCCCCCAAAAGATGGCATCTTGGTCATACTTCAAACACCAGCACCTATCCAATCAGAATGTCCTTTAGCTGATGGATACTAATGAAAAAGAATAAGAGATTAATGCTGAGCCCTGCAGTGCTGTCATTGAAAGAAACAGACATGAACAGCAGCAGCATTTATGAATCAACTTTTAAGTTTTGGTCCCACTAGATTTTAGATGGAAACTTGCCATGGCTTGGATTTCATTGTCTCTATTACTAGAGATTTTAGTAGCCAGATGGTCAGGGAAAATCTGAAGTTGCATGCACACTTTTTAAAGGTTAGTGATATGTGGAAAAAGATACTGTTACTTGCAGATTATCTTTGAAGTGAAGATAATGCTCAATGACACAAGACCAAACCATGTCTTATTATGCATTATGCTTTACTGTTACGCTCATTATTGCTGTGCTAATTCTTCCCAGGAAGGTTTTGATTTTCTTTCCAGATGCTGCAAATTGAACTGGATTGTTGTAGTCAAGAACTGATTTTTCAAGTTTGTTATTTTGTTTTTAACTCTATCAAACTCCAGCTTGCCAGAAATATTGAGAGTCTCCTGAAACACAATTCAGCTGACAAATCAAATGAACCTAGGTTGTCAGGCTGTAAACTAAAAATGTAAGAAGCCATAATCTCTCTAGAAATATAAAAATAAGAAAGCCCAATAAACAAATTGTACATATCTCAATAACCATAAAGATTAACTTAAACTGTCTAGGTAACACTATACTAGAGAGTTGTGTATGACTATCTCCCACTTTCGGTCTTTTAAGACAATTAAAATCGGCTCTACTGTCCCTGTTGATTATGCTCAGGTATTCTCTATCCTGAGACAAGGCCAGAGAAAATCCTCAAGAGCTGACTGCCTGTACTACCCTTACTCTTAGGAAGTTAGCTGAAATTTTTTTAATGAATCCCAGAGCTCTTTGCTATTTAATTATCTTGATAACTTTTAACTGAACTTAGTTTGTAAAGACTTTTTTTCCATGAAAGTTTGGATTACTTTTTTTAAATGTATGTATGTGGGAAAATTATCTACTTTCAGCAGGAACAGAAGAGTCGATTATGAAAGAAACAGGTTTCTTTTATTTTTCAACCAGAACTGTAAAAACATTTTGTTAGGAAATGCTGAAATTCCTCATGTGAGTTATACTTAAAGTTTATTGCTGGTTTCAACACATAGAATATTCAGGTAGATTAGACCATTTGTGATGCCCTTGTGATAATTGCAAAAAACGACCTTCCTTTCCAAGGAACAGGAGAAACAGAATTACAGAAGCGATTATAGAAGTGAAGTCCAACTAAGGAACCTTCTATGAAGAAAGCACTCAGCTGATTTTCTTTACACTTTGCCAAGATGTGCAAAGCACAACTCCTGTGAAGTTCTACAGCTCTTTGTAATTTAAGATACCACAGTTTTGTTACAGGGTAAGTGATATACAGAAAGTTCAAGATTGTGGAAGGGCTGCCTTTGAAAAGCTATGACTTTCTTTTACAAGAAATACTTACAAAAAGATGTATCAACTAGGCATTGTCAATGGGTATAGTGCACACGCAAGGAAAATGTGATTCTATTCTTTCTCACCTGAGGGACTTGTGTTATTTCATTTTAACTCAAGACTGACAGCTGAGTATAACCTGAAACCAGGGACCATCATCTGGAGTCTATTCAAGCCAACAGAAAGATCTGTACAGATCCCAGTCATGCTCCCACTGAAGTCAGTAGTAAAGCTCCTAGTGGTACAGACTTGTCAAATCATTTAGCTACAAAACAAATGTGGTACAAGGAAAAAAAATGTTAAAAAAAAAAGTGACAGGTGTCTTTAAAACTGAATGGGGCAGCATTGCACTGCCAGTTAAAAATACACTAAACAGCAAGAGATATTAGCCAATAATTTCTCGGTTTCAGGTGATTGTAAGCATGGTGAGGTAATAAACGGAATCAACAATAAATTGTTTTCGTATGAACAAAACAAGTGATGGCTTTTTTAAAGGAATTTTATCGATTAAAATATTGATCCTTAATACAGCAAAACAACTTTAGTCCTTTCTTGCCAGCCCCCAAGCAAACTGTAGTTAAAATTATAAAGCACAAAACACTGATTTTAAACTATAAAGTCTTGATGTATAGCACTAATAGCAAAGCCCTGACTCAATGTAAGTGTGGCTAAAATCCTCACAGGGCAAAGCTGCAGTACACTGTGGATGTCTACTGAGTCTTCATTGCTTGCACATTCAGCCAATTCCCTCATGACATACATTTTCTTCTCATTATTATTATCGTACACATTCTGTTGCTGCTGCTTGTCTTAGCAGCATGGCTGGTGGTACAGCCACACCGGGGAATCTCTATGGGATGAAAACTTAACACTTCACTTGAACAACCAGATGGGACCTCATTCAGTACTGCATTGTAAGGCTTACTGAGAATGCCTCACTTTTTTTCTGAGCAGGCTACTAAGGAAAAATTCAGATAATTTTCCTAATCTTCCATTCAGAATGTTTTTCCCTATTCTACATAGATTTTAATGGGGACAAGGCCTAGTTATTGCTGCCTCTCTACATGTCTTCTAGCAAGATGCAAGTGCTGAAGGCCAGGTTGGGATCCTATTGTGTCCTAAGTTATATTACCCAATGCTAAAAAAAGCCTGGTTGGTTGGTTTGTTTGCTTGTTTCCACATATCAGGGTAGAACTGATATTGTATTACTTAGCTGCCTACAGACTGATCATATAGTCTGAGGGATGGTCATGCCTAGCAGGCAGGAGTCAGGGCAGTCCCAAGACAAAGGGCAGGAACATGGCGTGTGAGGGCTGTAACAGTCGGAAATTTGAAGAGGCTGAGCTCTGCCTACCTGTCAGTTTTATTAGCTCTCCTGACAACAGCAACAACAACAATGGCTCCTGAAGACATAATATTTACAGAACACCATCTCCTTTGAAGGGATGCAAGCGTAACCCCCCTCGCCCAGGGTGTGCCCCCACACCCTCCAGTGGGCCTGACTTAGCAGGATAACAAGCAGGAAAGGCTCACACCTTTGGCAGGGCATGCACCTCTGACACGGGCATGGTCCTCCAGGCCGTACCTTGCCCAATCAATCAAACACTGCAGGGAATCTGGGGATATCCTAGAATCCAAAATAGCCTGGACACAATATTCCCTCTGGCCTTAGACCATAAGTGGAGGCAGAGGTCAAGGTTGTGGCTGGAAGGGATCCGGTTGAACAGGGAGATGTGAGCAACAGTGTAAGTCGGGAGAGCACATGGAAGCTAAAAATGAAACACAAGTGGACTAACTTGGACCTTTATTTTATATGGGACCAGGTAATGGTGATCCAATTTAGAAGGCGGCAATGAACATGTTCACCAGACAGCCAAACACAGTCCCCAACCACAAAGTCCTGTGCTGGTTGCCAATGTCTATCTGAACAGACTTTGTAATCAGCCCCTACTTTGTCCAGGTGCTCTTGAAGAAGCAAATGTAGATGTTGCAACCACTCAAAGGAATCCTCAGGGGAAAACCCTTGGACAGCTGACTGAGTAGCTGGGTGGCCACAGGGCTGAAAACCATACTGTGTGTGAAGAGAGGTCTGCTGTGGGGAAGGGTGGACACTACTGTTATAGGCAAATTCTGCCAACGATAACACAGACATTCACTCATTCTGGTGGCAAGTAAAGCAGGAGATACTTCTGCAGGATCTGGTCGACCTGTTCCATCTGACCATTTGACTGCAGGTGATATGGGGTGGGAAGAGAGAGTTACACCTTCAGCAGGCCCATAAACCCCTTCCAGAACCAGGCAGTGAACTGGGCCCTTTGATCTGGCAGACCATAGCAGTGAAACGCATACTGCAAAGACAAATGTGCAGTCTGAGGGGATGTGGGCAGCTTCTTTAGTGGAACAAAAATAGTTGCCTTCAAAAACAAGTCCACCACCACAAGCACTGCCCATGGGACTTAAGCAAGTCCACAATAAAAACTGAAATAATTTTCTCTTCAATCAAGTTGTCAAGGCCTGTCCAAGACGAGAGAAGAACAGAGGATGTGAGTGCTCAACAGGCAATAGCTCAAAGAGACTGAGCTTTGCCTACTTGCCAGTTTTATTAGCTCTCCTGTCAACAGCAACAACAACAATGGCTACCAAAGACATAATATTTACAGAACGTCATCTCCTTTGAAGGGATACAAGCATAACCCTGCCAGCAGATCACCTAAGATACATCTCTAAGACACGGGTTGAACCACCTTCAGAAATTAATCACAACAAGCCCATGTCCATATAAATAAAGGAAATAAGCAAAAGGAAATTTTCTATTTTTCTAGGAAAATATGGTGTTTAGGTGCATTCAGTATTCTGAATGAATTACTAAAAGCTTTCTTGGAGTTATTTATCAGATATACTCAGTACTTGACATCTGTGCTGCTTTTACTGGATACACTTCTAGGTGAGATCTTTGGGTAGTATAAGCTGCATAGCTCCACTAAAATCTATGAAATTGCAATGCTTTACATGAATTGAGAGTTTGATAATTATAAGCTATAAAATAAATTTAACTTCTCTAACTGAATTGGCTTTACTCTTAGATTCCAGTTTCTGCAGTTAAAATAGTTCCTATTATGAATTCAAGTTTGGCTCACAGCATATGTTTTATATTGCTCACTTAAATTTGTGGTTCCAATTAATATGTCTTCTGGGAAGCTCATTTGGTGGTAAATCTGTGCCCAGTTTTCACCTGTATCCATAAACTAATTCTAAAAAAAGCCACAATACACTTTTTTCTACCATAAACAATGGGTATTTTGTATCCTTGTATATACTCTAAGAAGTCTCATGGTAACCTTGAAGTGTGTGATGGAATGGAAAACACACAAGTATGTTCCTAAACTCAAGGAAACTGTCTTAATCCCATTTTTAACACAACTGGCCTTTGGGGCTTAAGAGGAAGAAACTCTGCTTTCCTTCCCTTTCCCCCTCTCCCCCCTTCAAAAAAAGGTGACACATCTAAAGTCTATTGAAGTAAGACTGCCATTGATTACAGTAGGATTTGGGTCATCTTTAAAGTCTTAAACACTTATCTTTGAAAATAAGAAGGAATACATATATTCAAGTAAATTATGTCTATGCACATTTTGTATCCTGATGTATTGGGATTGCTGGTTCTGCATATTGTTAAAGCTCTTTAGCGACACAGTCCAGACAAGGACATAATCCTGGAAATAATATGAATTGGATAGGGGAAGGTGGAAACACATGGAAGTGTTTCATTCTCTGCCTCACTGCTCATTCCGCTCCCTGTTCCCCATTTTAGTGCCATTATAGACTGTAATCACTGTGATCACTAAGAAGAAATGCCTTTTTTTGTTGATTGCCAGTGCAGTAAGATCCTCATGAGAGGATCTTCTAGACAGTTTCTCATTTTGCTCCAGTCCAGTTCTCTTTCTGAAGGAGAAATGGGACAGGCAAGTTCTTTAGTTATTGTAGCCTGAATCTTTCCCTGCCTCTATCCTTATGCTACTAAAGAGTCAAGTCTTGAGTAATGACCCTTTATCTACCATGCAAAGGAGATGTGATTTGAAGTAATTTAAATATGTAATGGTTGGTAGACTGGAAATGCTTTGGTACTGGAAAGAACACAGAGGACGCATTCCCTTTGTTTGAGGGCTACATTCCCAACAAAACACAATCACTACATGGTTCAGCCTTCCGCTGACATCAGTAGACCTGCCAAATCTGGCTGAATTCACAAGCTCATGTGGTCATTTTTTCTGACACTCCAGACCATGCTGAAGTCATTCCCTCATCTAAAGGTACTGTATGGTGTTCATGGCATTTTGGAACTTTTTACTATGGAATGGTGTACAGCCCAAATCTTAACATGAATCCTTTCATGGCAGGTAGAGGGTTGGCTGCATCCTTCTAGAAAGATAACAGATGTTCCGAAGGCAATGAAGGACAGCAAATGGTAGGTCAGTTTTAACAGACAGAAGTCAGAAGATAGGTCTTTTCTCAAGCTGCCAAAGCCCTAGAAGGTCAGGTATATTCCTAAATATTGTAAAAACTTAGGAAATATTTTATCACACTTTACGAAATATTTCAAACTTCCTTTACCTATTCATAAATAAACAGGCCCAATTCACACTTTTTTTGGAGAAGTTTTCTCCAAAAAGCTCTATATCATCTTTCTTTTTTCTCCAGTGTTTCTTGCATAAAGCAGTGAAAAGTATTGCATGTGATGGGCATGAAGTTAATGAACAGATCTGTTTAGATTTGTGGCAAAGGCGTTTAACATTTTCTCTGACATATTTCTTGCCTTCAAGAGGATTTTAAAAGGTGAGTTCTTCAAGGGAGTCTGAGAGCCTTCGGCGTTCGTCTCCTCTTAAATTTATAACAGATAACTAAATCCTGTAAAGACTTCTGAAACGTCTCACTTTTAATTTTTAATACCTGTTTGTTTTCAATACATTTAAGTATGGACTTATTTTATACTTTACTGAGTTCAATTTCAAATCTTACTAGAGAGCTGAAAGAAATAAACTAAAGTATAAAATCAATATGAAAATAATTAAGTGCACTATTAAATTTCGACATATAGGAGAGTTCAAGCCTGAAACTGGAATCTTAAAATATTCATACTGATTATAAGAATAGTAATAGGAACAATGACCAATAATTTGGTAACTTCTATGATAATCTTCAGCTACCCCTGAGCATAGTGAAAACTTTTTGGCCCTCCACAGAACTGAATTGCTTAAGATTTGGAGACAGCCTGAATAAAATTGAAAAAAAATAGATCTGAAATTACCTAATTCCAAATTATTTAATTTAAATTTTAGACAAAAATTGACCCCCTGTAACCTACATAAGAAATTAAATAACTATTAATTTTCTTTATCCTATGTCCACCCAAAACCATCAGTGCAAACCTCCCTGATCTAAGGTATGGGCCAGACTTTTGTAATCTGTACAGATGAAGTTCAGCACAAACTGGAGGAGAATAAATCTCAGAGAAGTGGAGATGTCCACTCCATCCATCTGTTACATTAACAAAGCAAAACACTACTGAAGGTTTATATAGTGAATGGGCTTCACATTTACCACAGTTCCTTTGTCTGTTTAATATCTGTGATGTTATTCAGCTGGACACTGAGATTTACACTAAGCTTAAACAAAGTCTTTTCCTTTCCAAAATTAGATTTTTTTCATCAGCCTTCTCTCTTCCATCCACCCATCCTTCATTTTTTTAGTTTTTTTTGTCTGCTCTATGTTTATCTGTGTTTTGTTTTTATTTCTTTGTACCTTTATCTCTGCACACTTTTGACTTGGAGACATATTAATCTCTGACTTTTCTTTATACAAACCCATTGAACACTACCTAAACTGGCAATGTTGCCTTTCAAGGAGAATAAAGTAAAATCTAAGTATGCCAAATGTCACAGAGTATAGAGATGTTAAATAAACTTGTGATTTACAAATTCTTTTCTTCATTCTATACTCATAACGCAATGCAAAAAGTTTACATTGCTGCATGTTGCAGATATGATTTTTATACACCAGATGTCTTAATTACATAATGTTATACATTTTAATTAAAAGCTGTAGAGATAAACATATGAAATGAAATCCAAATGTCAGTTTGTAAGTCCATCCCTGTTATTACTGAACCAAGCAGGAGCTATAAAAAGGGTCTTTCAGGACCAATGCTGTCTTCCTTCATGTAGGAAGATTTCCTACATGAGATTTCCAGAGAAAAACAGATTTACTCCATCTGCCTAGAGACTGAAATGCCTAAAGTTTTGCAAAGTTATTTAGCCAAATCATGAGGATTTTTTCCTATTAGGCTTCTTCATCTTATCCAACTAGTAACAGCCATGTAACGTGCTGTGATTTCTTTTTTTTATGTTGAAATCTTTCCATACACACAGTCGGAACTGCTCTATAAAATGCTGAAACAATGCAAACAAACAGCCTGTTGTGTTTTCTTGCTCAGTCTGCTAGTAATCTGTCATTTGAACATTAATATTATTAAATTGACACTAATTTTATGTAATTACTGGAGACATTTAGACTTGAAACTGGCGAAGCTGGAGATCCTGCTTAGGATTGTGGGCTAGAGTCATTACAGAGAATTTTCTCGTGTTGCTGTACGAGAATTTCATCAGCTTGTTGCTGGGTTGCATGTATTTCAGTTTCCCTGGAAGAAATTCCTAAAGCTTTATTTCTGCTTCATCTATAAAAGATACGATTGGGTTGGTTTGTTTGCATTTTGGTAGCGATAGTTTTTGTCTTGCTTTTCTTGTAATAATAGTGGGAATTTGTGTTTGTTATCTCTTTCATCATAGGTATTCATAACGCTTCATTGCTCTTCAGCATGGTTTATGACAGTGAAGCTAATGGCATGCATTTAATGGACTGGAGTCACAACTGCTCTGTAGCTCATAAGAACATGTATACTAGTGAAGTATGTAAACCACTACTTTTTCAAATTGGAGCATTTGGTGGAATTTATATCTTATTTAGCCTGCCAGAACAAAACATTAAGCAAAATAAAAAGCAGTAACAAACCAAGTCCTACAACTCTGGGTGGATCTAGTTGTGCAAAACACACTCATTCTCTCTCACATGCACACACAGAGCAAGTCCTCTTAAAAAACTGCTATGTTTTAACTTAATCTACTAGTATTTACCCTCAGTGGATTCCCAAGATACTGTACACCTTAGATACTTCTCATATCAGTATAAAACTTACTTACCTGGAATGGAATTATAAGTGAGTAGCACATTTTTAATGATGAAGTATTTGGGCCAATCCTACTACACTAAGTACAAGTTTTGGGTGTGATAGAGGATAAAGCAGGATGTTGCCATGTGAGAAAGGCCTTATCCTGTTTTGACCTGAAACTATCATGATGATTTACTTCTGTGCAAACCAGGCTGCTTTTCTGAAGTTGCTAGTTCTCACTGATGTAAGCAAATAAAGGTTTAAGGTTAAGTTAGTACTCATCTCACTTGGCTCCTGTAGACAGTCTGCAGCTTCTAAGTGGGTAAAGTTAAAGCTTTGCTGGCAAGTCATTTACTAAACTTGGGTCCAGGGATATCAATAATAACTGAGTATTTTTCTTTAATGTCCTTCAGTATAAATGAGAAGGTAGCTAGTTTTACTGTTTATGGCTGATCCCACCTGAATAAATTGAGGAGAGAGAAAAGGAGGGAAAAAAAGCTGAAAATTTCAGGGGTCACCCAAGGGGAAGCTGTATAATGCCTCTGCTAGAGTTCCCTATTGGCCTCAGTTCCAGAAACTAGAGAGTGAAATCCACTTTGTAGGCAAAATTTGTAATGATTTCCTCTGGATTAAAGTGGGGTCTTTCTTTCCCTCCATTCTCCTATCCTCAAGTTATGGGTTTAAGGAAAAACATAAATCATTGCTCTTATTTATCCAGATCCCAGTCAGGATTATTCCCCCAAAGTCCTGTGCCAATAGGAATGCTGTGAGAGAAGAACCAATTCCCACTTGTGTTTTCATATTTACCCAGCAAATCTTCCTGTGCTACATCCTTGTATATACTGTGAAGTCAGGCATTTGTCTTTTCCACAGGACACTTGCCTTGCTGGTGGCTAAGGACATTACAAAGCACAAGGCATTTCAAGCTGTGCTATTTCTACTTCCCTCTGGGAGCCATTTTTCTGCAGATAATCTGCTTTTTATACTTCATATGATATTCTAGCAAAGTTTACATGTATCACAATACTCAGAACATTATCCTTAAATAGGTACAAGATGCATTTCTGTAGAGAAGCTTATTTAAGCACCCGTATTGTAAATAAGATACTCCCAAATTCTTCCTCTGGAAGAAAAAAATAGACTCTGCAAACTTATTAAAAGTACCAATGCTAGTAATGATGAGTAGGTCAGATTTGCAGGTTATTAACCTCAAGAGTGCTTTATTAAACAGGCAAACAGTTTAGTAATTTTAATAGCTGGATTAATTCTTGAGTAGGTCAAAATTAGGGCCTCTGTTAATAGGTTTTGGAAAAGATGTTTTGAAGATCTTATTGCAAAGGTTGTGAATAAAAATATTATTGTGATACTTCAGGGCTCTGCACCTGGACTTGAGAATTTACACCAAAGAAAAAAGCATCAATTTCATATTGTCCTGGTTTCCGCTGGGATAGAGTCAATTTTCTTCCTAGTAGCTGGTACAGTGTGTTTTGGATTTAGTGTGAGAATAATGTTGATAATACACTGAAGTTTTAGTTGTTGGTTGGTAGTGTTTATCCAAGTTAAGGATTTTTCCATTTTCCATGGTCTGCCACCAAGCACATGTACCAGAAGCTGGGAGGGAGCACGGCCAGGACAGCTGACCTGAGCTCACCAAAGGGATAGTCCATACCATAGAACGTCATGCTGAGAATATAAACTGGGGGGGCGTTGGCTGGGAGGGGCTGATCGCTGCTCGGGCATCAGTCAGTGGGTGGTGAGCAATTGCTTTGTGCATCACTTGTCTTTTCTTGGGTTTTATTTCGCTCTTTTTTTGTTATATTCCTTTTCATCATCATCATTTATTACTATTACTATTACTATTACTATTACTATTACTATTACTATTACTATTAATTACTATTACTATTACTATTACCATCACCATTGCTATTACTATTATTATATTTGTTATTAAACTGTTCTTATCTCAACCCATGACTTTTATTTTTTTTCTGTTTCTCCTCCCTACCAGGGTGGGGGGGGAGGAGTGAGTGAGCAGCTGTGTGGTGCTTAGTTGTCAGCTGGGGTTAAACCACAACACATATGCTTATACTTAGAATTTATTTGGCAATTAGTTATCTGATAAATACTAATGAATTTGGTTGTTAGTATTTATACAAAGTGACTCATGACACCAGAGAAATTGAAAAATATCTAATTTATCTGATCATTCATAACTAACCAACATCTAAATATTGAATACTGCGGACTGAATATCAACATCAATCTTTTCACCAAAAACCCAATGGAGGCAAACAAGCAAAACCAGGAAAAAATATGTTGGGCAAATTCTGATAACAAACACAAGGACACTTTGAATTGCCATGGGCATGTGGTAAGTAAAACCAGCAGAGAGATTTGTTGGCTAAAGCATTTACCTCATTCTATTCACAGTATATTTTACTGCAGCTTTCAACAGAAACATATGAAGACCTGCTGAACCACAAGAAGCTTGGAGCATGTTTAGAGAAACATTACAATGAGATTTGATTTCATGCAGGAATTAACTCTTCTCTAAAGAAAACTCCAAAATTGTGACCTCTGTTATCTTACTCTACAGCTTTAACATGAAATGAAAGGGGAAAAGGACTGTGTGGGATGCACAAAGCTCTGGAAAGCTACAAGATTTAGTGTCTTCTTTTTTTTTTTTTTAAACAGTAATCACACCACTATGATACACTTGAAAATTTTTCTCTTAGCTTGTGTCTGTGGCTAGTTTTCTCAACATTACAGTACCACTTGCATCATCTTGATGGTTTCATTCTGGTAGCCATGAGTCATAGGGCATAATTCTTTGTGGAACATCCTCTAATTCTTTATAGTTTTAGCCTGTAATCTTATGCACATTAAGTATCAGATATCATACCAACATGCCTGTATTTAACTGGCAAGTCTTGTCCCCATGACTTTTCTGAAACAAATGATAAAATAAAGTTTTATTTACAGCTGAATCATGTTCATTCCCTGTAATACCTTGGATTAGTTATCTAGTCCACCAGCATAATGAATGGTTGCCAGTACCTCGAAACATATGATACTTTTTTGCAACAAAAGTGTTCTTCACTGCACAAATTTGATGGTCTCTATACTAAAGATAGCTGAGTCACAGTTTATAGAGAAATTTTTTACAGTTAATCAGGCTACAAAGAGGTTATTTAAAGTGTCCTTTCTTTTCTTTCCTTTTTTTTTTTTTTAAACCATTGATACAGAGTTATAACAACCATTAAAATAACGCATTGATGAACTTGTCTACCTGAAAGGAACAAACCTCAGTAAGAAGGGCCCTCCTAATTAGTTGCTTAAATAGCTGCTGCCTATTCAATCTCTATCAGTGCCAGTAGAAACCAGAAATATTTTAATTTATTTTGAAACCATTGAACCAAAGAGATATGAGCTGTGGGGCTGTTCTTGCAAATTGCTGAGCACCTCTGGGAGACATTCTGTGTTTCAAACTCTCATCATACCACTGGGAACTGAGAATGCTGAACAGAGGAGAAAAATAATGCAAAATAGTTTCTGTAAATATTTACCCACATTTTAAATAAAATCAGTTTTGCTTTGTTTGCACCTCATTTTATATTCAAGCTCAACGAGCATTGGCAGTATATTGGCAAAAGTGAATGATAGTATTTATGCTTACAATACTAACATGATCATTCAGTCAGTGAGGAAAGAGAAAACGTGTCGATACACCTAGCTGCCTAGATCCATTGGCATAGATGTTTTGCTAACAGTGCTGCTGGTAAGAGTTCAAACTCCATGCTGGATCCTTGTTAGAGACAGACCTGAGGGATTTTGTTTTTGCTCTGTGTTAAATGTTGCTTAATGGAATTCACAGCAGAGACGATCATACGAGGGTGGTAACGTAAAAGACGATAATCAGCCCTCATTTATTTACCAGTATGATTCAGTAGGCAAAGTATTCAAACTTAGAAAACCAGATGCTTTGATTACTGTAACATCACTGTTTTGTATCTTGCTTCAGTTTCCCAATCTAAAAAAAGAGCACATTTCCTGTTTTGCAGCAAAGCTCTTTGTAGTCTAGAAGTATCTGCCTATACACAAAAGAAGATAATATATTTATTCTAGATTTCAGTCTTCTGTAGCTTCCACCTGCTTGGTCAGGTCCACACCAGTCTTTCATAATATGCCTAAGGATTATATGACATGAAGAATAGAAAAGAAATTATAGACTACTTGAAAAAAACCCAAATCCTAACAATTAAGGCAACAGGGAAATAGATGATGTCAAAAGATACAAATTTTGCATTCTAATTTACTTAGATAATAAGAAATAAAATAACATAAAATAACAAATAAAATAAAATCCTGTTAAATTTTAAATTCCTGATGTATTTATAAATATCTTGTCTTTGATCCGTTAGAGAAAAAGCAGAAATATCACAAATTTGCATTCTTTCTACAGCCATAAACATTAAATCCAGGCTGTTAACACAGCCTTGAGAGTTATCCTCCCTTCGCATTTCCTGGTTTTTCATCATTATAATTCCATTTGCTGCAGTGATGTTGCCCTTGACTTATCTTGGCAGAAGTTAACTACAAGTAAAAAGCTTTTTTGGTTTTCCCCTTTACTTTTTCCTCCTTTTTTCAAACAATTGGCTAGTTAAGCCAGTTACACCAAATTACACCTCTGCCATATTTCACCTCTCCCTCAAATGCAGATATGACTGCAGGCTTGGCTTTTACCAAGTGATCCCAATTCAATTAGAGATGAAACTCAGCGTGCTACATGTCAAAGTGAATGAGTATTCTTCTAAGGAAAGTAAGAGCAGATCTGTAAAACTAATGTTAAAAACCTTACCTGACTGAGATGAAGGGCTCGTATTCTGGTCACTGCATGAGCATCTTGCAGCTCTCTTCCTCCTCCTCTTTTCCCTTTACCTATTTGGACTGTCTGCAGCTTGGGACAGGGTTTGTCTTCACAAGACCTACTAGGGCAGGAGGACTCTCACCCAGGCTGAAAACTGTAAACACCCTTTCATCTGAACATAGCACATTGGAATGATCCTTTACTAGTGCTACTGCATCCCTTAAAACCAGCCTTGCAAAACTATGCTCCAAAAAAACACAGCCTAAGTGCAAAATTTCTGCAGATACTCTTCCCTTCATGCTGGCGTGCTCCTGCCCCAGCCTACCACATCTCCTTGTCACTTGCCAGCATTTTCCAATCCTCACCACAACCTTCACAGGTCCAAGACCCACCCCCCCCGCCACCAGCAGTCAAATCCCCTCTGGATGCCACTCATCCCAGCCAATGTTACAAATCCCACCTCACTCTAATGGAAAATTTCCTATACGCTTTTAGTGTTCCACCTTCTTCTCCTGAAAAGTGAGAAAATGATGTTTGAGAAGATAAGAATTTCTGTGATAATGCTTGGGCGACATTTTCTGATCTCATTTGCTCAAGACTGAGGGTGCCTGCCCTTCAAGTCACAATATACTTGTTGTCTGCCAAGGTTTAATAAGGAACTATTAATAACCACATGCAGCTTTTGCTTCAAGGTTACCAAATAAAAGAATGACCTAAGTAGGTAGAGGACAAATAAGCTATAACTCTACTTCAGCTTTAGGACCTACATGAACTCTTAGATCACTTTTCAAAGGATAAACATCTCAGTTGAGTTGCTGTCCCTGTTATAGTCTTCAGTGAGAAAGCAGAGATTGAAATGGTAGACTGCCATTTATTCTAAACCTTTAGGATGACTTCCTCTGGTGGTCAAACTTAGGGAAATTCTACGTAAAATAAAAAACCTGTCATTTATGTGTGAGGAGTTTGTGTTAGCAGTCAGCTGGGTCCTGTAATGCCCTGTGTTCCATTTTATATCCAAAGTATTAAATGGTTTCTGAATAACGCTCTCTGTTGAGGGGCACTGAGGCTAAATTTGTTGGTTTTAAGCTAAGTCTATGTGTGCAACAAATATTTTCTTCTTTGTTGTACTAGAACAAGATTCGGTGACCTGTCAGTTTGCAAAGAAAAACACCCAGTTCTTGCTGGCTTTCTTCAGAATATTACATCATTTATAGAATGTGTGCCTCCCAAATTGCTGTTAACATCTGTTATTTGCCTTGTGCTAATACTGAAGAGTCCAATGACAGATCTAGACCTTACTTTGCTGGATCCTGTAAAGATGAAAGAAAATAAAGCCAAGCCGAGTACATAAGAGTTGACTGAGAATCTGCTTTTGTATCTTCCCATTTCCCTTAATATAAACTGGGTTGGCAAGACTGGAATCAATACAGATGTTCTCTTTTAGTATGAAAATAAGAAAGTACAGGCTTGAAAAGCATAGTGATGAAAGACAGGGTGAGCATGTCTTTTTCCCCTCAGCATACCACTCCCCTCCCATGTATTGGTCTTGGTGAACTCTATGTGATCTGCAACCTTCCATCTTCTCCCTAACATTTAATGGGCAGGATTTAACAGTGATTATCCAGGTTAGCACTTGGGAAACATAGCCTGAAGGTAAAAATTAGGAAGAACTGCCTGAAGTTCACCACAAAACTCAGTAGAGAGTACAATGCACAGGAGGGAAAAACCTACCAAGCAATTTTAAGTGTTATTTTTCAAGTTCATTAATAAATGTAGAGAATTTTAAAAAGGGAATTATGCTTCCTGAAGTCCTGAGGGATTTTACTACCAACTGTCTAAAAATTATCATTTTTATAGATAAGCCAATTAAAGGGAAATAAGGCTTCTGCATCATACCATGAGTACTAAACAGGGAATTTAAAAGGATCTGTTTCTGCTTAATAATTTAATAAGATTTTGTATTTTGTGTGCTCACAATGGGCAGTTGAAGAGCAAAACCTTTTCTATAATTTCAATTAGAAGTGAGTTATTTATTGATTTGGGACATATGAGGACGGGATTCTTTATTGCTGCATGTAGTTTTCCAATGGCAACTATTTTGGTTTGAAGAGGAGAAGACTCTGAAATGGTGATTCATAGTCCTGCATAAAGGTGATAAGGAGGGAGCCCAAATGCAGTCCTTTAGTTATTGGGCCCAATCCCACTGGCTCTGAATAGTGCAAAAGCTCTTATTTATCTCAGTGGGCTTTGGATCCGCCTGTTAACTGCACCTCTCTTGCTCAGGCTGGAAGTGGCAATGCGATAATGGTGTCACCTGACATTTTTGTCATTGGAAAGGGAGAATCCTGAGTAACCTTGTTAGTCCAAAATAAATTGTATTTGGATCTTCAGGAAGTTTCATATGAGGAGTGCTCAGCCAACCTCCATTCCTTCACTTAAGCTCAGATTGTGAACCTAGAATGCTTTGCTGCACATAAGCACATAATTCAGTTTTACAGTGAAGCGCCCAAGGAAAACATGCTACTATGAACAGAAAGGGAGAGAAAAAAGGAAAGAGACAGAGACAGAGACACTGCTGTGGATCATTTAGTATGCATGCAGACATGTGTCAGCCCCTGCAGACATACCCAGGTACCCAGAGGAGGCTTTATCTGAGCCTACCTAGGTTAGCTTTTAAGGATGAACAAGATAGAAGAGCTTTCTGTGAGTCTTTGTTTATGATTGTATCTAGTCAAAGTACTTTTGTTTGAATATTTTTTCCCTTTTTCATAGCAATGAGTTTTTGAATAAGAAGAATTAATGGTTCAATGAATTATTCTTGTTACTGTCTCAAGAAAATGCCAACAATTAACAGATTTTGTGTTTCATAATTTTATTCAGTTTCAACTTTTTGTTAAATAACTGATCCCATAGTCAGTTAAAAAAAAAAAAAAAGTAGTCCTACAGAAAACCAGTCTCTATTTTTCAATAAATTGTACAGGGAATGTGTGAGCAGATAAACTACAGACACACTAAACTCTTTAAAATATGTTGTAGATTATGTGCATGTTGTCCTACTCCCAGGGTAGGTACCAGCTCAAGGCTTCATAGGAGCATAAGCCAACTTAGTTGGCCCTCATTCTTGGAATGAGAGCAGAGCAGCATCTGGGGAAAGGAAGCTGGAGGAAGAAAGAGCATGTCCCTCTGTTCCTCCTCTCCCCTCTACAGCTCCTGCCTTTTCAACTCGTCTGCTTATTCTGCTCTGCCACAAGCATGCCAGCACTGTTTCTTCTACAGAAAAGAGAAGGCGGCAGGTCTGCATTAAAAAAATGGAAAAACCTCAGCTGAATGAGAAAGAAGAAAAAAGGAGAGTGGGGGTAATGAGCCCATGCAAACTTCTAGGGAACCCTTCTTGCCCCCCAAAATAATTCCAGTAATGGCCTATTGTGAAAGTACAAGTAGAAAGTTGTTCTCTGTTTTCCACTGTCCAGGCAAGAGATAGTGATGAGCCAATTGGACAACATATTCTGCTCAAACAATTACAGATTTCTCCTGGACACAAGCCGAATGCGCAGCTGCAATTACCTAGGTGTTCTGGGAAGTATTTGAGCATAAACCGATTATTAGTTTGCCTGGGCAAAAAGCCTGGCCCTCAGTAAGCACCTGTGGATTCTGCTGGGCAGAATGGGGCAGAAAACATATTAAGGACCCCAAAGCTAAGCAGCTTCAAACATTTTTCTCCCAGCCTTGTGGATGGAAGAGATTTTATTTTGGCATCTGACCCAGGGGCCCGAGTAACATGGTCATATATTACTTATCAGCTAATATGGTTCAGTGCAATACCCTTCTTGCTTTCTCTCTGCTCTACATACATTGGAGAAAGGAAGACTGGAATACACGCTTCCAGGAAAGGAACACAATAAAGCATACATACACTATATACTACTCCTCAGTATCCAGAATAATAGTGAAACCCCTGACATAGACATATATTATCTATATGCTGCCATCTGAGAATTCTGCACGTGGTCTTTTATCACAATGTACAACTGTAGTGCTCACAAATGTTAAAAGCTGATACTTTATATCATAGCTATATGTGTGTGTGTGTGTGTGCACATGCACATGGGTAAGTGCATGTGCAGGTGTCTACATGCAAGTGCATTCCTCTGGCTCTATATTAGGATTTATTTTGATGTTCCTTGTTCTTCCTGTGTCAGACCTGCACTATCCATGTGCATGGAATCAATCATAATAATGACTGACCTGTCAGTTATGCTTGAACTGCTCCTGACAAAAGGCGGGGCTGCAGGAAGAGGACGTGAAGCTGTTAACCTATAACAGCAGAAACTGTATACAGAAAGACCTAAGCTGGCTCATGATAGCAATAAAATTAAGAGAAGATGCGGGAAAATACAAACGGGTATTTAGGCATCAAACCTGAAGCCAGTAGTACATCATGTGATATTAGCATTGCTTTAATGACCCCGAAAGCAAGACTGCTTTTGTACCAGCTAAGAATCCTTTCAAGAAAGACAAAGTGCGGCTGAGTGCAGAACGAGGAAGGTGGACCTAAGAGTGCCACGTAAAGTTGGCTTTGACTTTTTTTTGCTTTTAATGTGACTTTCTGACTTCAATTGAATATGAAGGCATATTTTTCGCTTTCACAATTTTGCTGTCAGGACAAAGGAAAGTGGCATAGGGGGGGTGGTGATGATTTCTGCACCATCTAATACCTTTATGCCACTTCCAGCATTATCATTTACAGCCTGAATGTAAATACTGATGGTGCAGAGCATTACACTGAAGCTCATATTTTTTTCTTTTTATACTATTATGCTTGGTTTTGTATGCTGTTTCTTTCCTATTGTTTTTTTTTCAGGGACAGCTTCATTCAGAGTAATGGAACACTGGGTATTAAATGAGTGTGCCTGTAGTCCAATGAACTCAGTATGCTGCTCATCTTGTTACTATACTTAATCTAAATAACCTTTTTTATGCTCTGCTGGAATGGCATTTTCAAAAGGCTATATAGTAGTAAATGAGTGTATATGTCAGTAAGGATTTGCTAGACAAATCAAATCTTCCTGACAAGTACATTTATTCATTACTATTTACTACACACTCCAGTTTGAAGGACAATTTTTGTGATCGGATCATTAACATTTACTGTCATTTTGGCAACATTTTCTGACTTTTCTCTTCAGCTTCTTTCTTGCCTGTTGTGTGCTTAGCAGCCTCTGCCTAACAGAAGTTAGCTTAACAAGGATTATATCACCAATATGTTAAACAGATCTTTTTTTTCCCCCTGTCAAGCTGGTTTATTGCACAGAAGGCGCCTAAGTATTAAAGTAAATGTTAAATACAAGGTTCCTAAGTGCAACATTAAGAATCTACTACAGTTACAGCCTTGATAAACAGCAGAGAATATTTTCTTACGAGATCACCACTTCTTGACAGGCATATTTACATCTTAATTTCTTCAGGTCAGAAGTTTGGTAGATATAAATCAACAGATTGATCCCAAACTGAAGGCTTGCCTCTGACATTGAAAAATACTATGCAATTATGTGAATCTTCAATTTTTTTTTTTTTTTTTTGTATTGTGACTGCATTTAAATAAAATCAATTTCAATAAACTTTTACTTAGCAAAAAGTAAATGAGGAAAATAAAGAGTTTTCCTGTTTGGAAGAATTTGTCCTTTATCTCATCAAGTGTAACATGGCAAAAGTGCTCATAAAATTGCTGATGTGGGCAAGGGCTGGAGACTGAGAAGCAGCGTGCAGGGACAAAGGCACTGTGCTCAGGCAGACAGGATGTCAGAAGAGAAGCACCAAGATCACACCTATGAAGAATCTAGCTTTCTTCACCAATGAGGCACAGTATAATAGAATTACATCTCTAGAAGTCTATGTAAGTTTATTAATCCGGAAAAATAGCCTGTCTCCAGGGTATTTTCAAGCTAAAACCTTCCTATAACAAAGCTCACAGTTTATTTCCAAGCTAAATCCTTCCTATAACAAAGCTCACAAAACCACAGAAGCAGTCAAAGCAGCCTCCCATGGTCAAAATTGTATCAGAAGTTTCTTTTACTTTGGAGTATGGCACCTGGCATGCTACCAGAGTTTCTGGTCAACGGAAATGACTTTCAAAACAAACAAGAAATCTGCTTAGAAAATTGCTTAAAACTGTGATGTTCCTGAGAAACATTTTAAATATGGCAATCTGTCACATTCCACTGGAAAAGGAGAAGTTTCAGCAGCAGTATTTCTTATTGATCTCATTAGAGAGTTTGGATTTCCTATTTCCATGTAAGCTTATAAGCAGGTCCTTTAGGAAGATCATCTTGCAATTGGTAGATCCAGTAGAGTCAGGCAGAACACATACACGAGGAGCTCTGGGTTGTCTGTCTTTCAGTTTCTTTCCTTACAATTGTATTTTGAATGTGAAAGCTTTTGCTCCATTATGCTGAAGCTCCCCCCAGAAGTTATAGGCTTTTTTTTTTTTTAATAAGCCTTTTTTGCTGCCACACTTTGTAGTGCTGAGAACTCCCCCTCTCCTTCAGATTAACCCAGTACCAGACTGTACCACCAAGCATGTGGTGTGAGTACTGTTGCTGTAAATACATTAGTCAGAGATTCATAAAGGAGGAAATATGATAACTGAGCAGGTCAGAGAAAGCAAATGCTGGATGCTAACTTAATTTACACAGTGCAAAACAAAGCCAATGAAATTTACAGAGCTACATACGTTTAAACCAAAGGTAAATAAGAACCTCATAGATGGCGAAAAACTGCCCAAGGTAATACAATATTATATAACAAAATTTAACGTAATATTCCAGGTGAAAACTTAACCATATGTGATCTGGTAAAACTCTCCTTAAACTTACTTTACCCCAGTGAGAGCATGGTCTCCTTTTTGAATTATTCCTTCTTCATTCTCTCTTTCAGCCCTTCTATTCTCTATTTGAGAATACACTCTGCAAAGATGAGTGTGAATAACTGCTGCTGGATAAGGCTTTCAAAAGACACAGTATTTTACCCTTGACCCATTAGCACAGGAACACAGCATCAGAATATTGACCCTACCAAGCAGTTGGCTCTTCATTTCTCAGTGTTGGAGTTTCAGTAATCCAAGGTAGGCGGGCTTATTTTTTCTTGGATAAAAGTTATTTTCTTTGAACTGGAAAAGGACTTACTGTGGAGCTTTTTTTAAAAAAACAAGCATAACATATTGGCAGAGACATATACAAAAGATTCATATATACTGCATCTAGGGTGGTGTCTGGAAATTCATATGAATCCCTCTTAATAATCTTCAGTTACACAGATTTATGCATAGATAGAAAAAACATGTTTGTGTTGGTCTGATCTTTGTTTCTAGGTCCACCCATAATATACATATACTTGGGAACCATGCCACACACTGGGTTTTTATTGTGGTTTCTTTTTTATTACTCCATAGCAGCACCAAAATATTAACATCAACACAGATGGAAGCTAAAAATATAGAAGTGCCTTTAAGTCTTACCTTGCTAACTTTATCTTGGAATTGTGCGGGATTTGGGCTATATCACTGTTATTTAAAAGGCAAAAAGGATATGGGGCTATCTGCCTTTGGAAGGTTATGGTTTGTTCCACTGAGGGAGAAGTGGAGAGAAGAAAAAGGGAAGAGATAGCATCTAGGGGACAAACAACTGACAAGCAAACTATCTTTCACTTCTCAAGGAGATTAAAATCTCACAGTTCCATCTCATGTTTCACGGGTTGTGCATCGTGTAGTCCCACAAATCTTGGAAGGTAGAGAGATGCAGGATCTGTTGCACTTGCTTGGTTCCAGGCAGTTGCGATCTACCATCAGGGCAGGCAGCTCCATCTGCTGTGTTCAAACAAGGCCTAGAAACTTCACACACTGATTTTAGACCTGTCTCATTTTCCCAGTCCTCACCATCATCTGATATCAGGTTCCTTGTTCTGTCAAAGCCTGGGAGAAGAAAAAAGGGATGTAAATAGTAGGTATCTGCTTCAGGCTAAAATATGGGATCTTGTGACGTGTCTGAGCTCCTGCCTATGGTGGGCTGGAGAATTAGTCACAAAAGAAAAACTGTTCCCTGCAAGTGTTCCTGCACCAAACACGGTAAGTGGAAATAGTGGAGACTTTGCAGGTTGGAAAATTAAGTTGCCCAGCTTGGCAATTAGTATTTCATAAGATAATTAGGTTTTAAATAATAGGGTGGAAGAGGCTGGGAAGAAGGGACAAATAAAAGTAATCTTCCAAACAAAGTGCCAGAGGCAGCAAATCAATCCAAAGTGCAATTATCCAGCAAAGGCATATCACCCATGAGATAATGGGAACTCCAGATCTTTCTTTCCCCACTGTTTCTCTCACAGTTTCTGTCTCTTACAGTTTTATTTTACTTTCTTTTTTAGAAAATACATGACAGCAGAACATCCAGCTGCTTATGGAAAATTCAATAGCTTTTGTGATTTAAATCAATATGATTTAACAGGTGGTTGTTTTGCTATTCACACTTGAAAAATCACTGCAATTATAATTCTGCCATAATAAAGTGTTCTTTACATTCACAGTCTTTGACAATCGTTGCTCAATTGCCAACTTTCCTCGCATCTCTGGTAGTACCAGATCTCTGATAATCCTCTACCACTCATACCAAAGTTTCTTGGCCCACCTTAAGACAGCCATTGCATCAGCTTTTTGGGAACTACCATCGTTAATACTCAAGGCCTTTATGGATGTTGCCACTGGTGACAAAACCACTGGTTTACAGTCTACAAAGTCTACAGTCACGGTGCTAAGTCAATGGTATGCTTCTGGTCATATTTAAGGCTAGAACTAACAAGAAGTGAGAAGCGAAAGTAACAACACGCATTTTTCTAAAGAATTAACTTTTCTTTAGGCGAAAAAATGACCAGTTATTATTTTGGCTTACATTTTATTTCCAGTTTTATTTCTCAGCCGGAATTGCAGTATTAATGATCAGGCATTCTTATAAGTTAAGGATCTGCAAGTTCAAAAGTTATTTGGGATGACTGTAAATTGTGGTCCTACAAATTAAGAACCTTGTATAATCTGGGCTAACACAAGGACCATGCAAACCTACCTCACGCAAAGAAAGGTGCTTGGATGTATCCTTCTGTTGTGCTGTGTTCTCTGTTTTACCATTTCGGCCTAATGTGAAAACAGGAATTACTCTGACTGAAACATGGCCTTTGAGGAGCAGTGATTCCCCACCCCACCCCACCCCCTCTTTCCACCTTTCACACATGGATTTGTAAATCATTTTGACTCTTCCTAAATGTCAGAAATGTAAGTCTGAATATTTTGAGGAGGTTCAGGGGGATTTTTTTAAAAAACAAATGACTGAAATTTGTATATGACATGTTTTGGAAACCTTGAGCCCAGACGTAGCCAATTTCCACTGTGCCTTTTAAAATAAAGAAAGGGCTGAAAACAATGAAGATTAAAAACAAGCTATTGTTGAAGGCCTGGTAAAGAGTTTTCCAAAAGCCAGTCAGAAGCTTGTTGTGCACACACAGTATGGTACTCTAACTACATGGCATTTTTAATTTTTTTTTCCTAGTACAGAGTTTCTCAATAACAAGATGAAGGCTTCAACCCTCCTGATCAGTGAAGGGTGCACTGTCAGTTCTTTGTAGACTGAGCACCCTCACCAGCATACATAGCCACAAATCACTGTAAGAGCCTGGAAAAATTAAGATATCCTGTTTTATCACTAGGGTTGCTGCAAGCTCCAGGACTGGGGTAGTGTGACTGGCATCTTGCGAATTTTCTTGTTATTTTCTACTTGATTCATCTGCCTTATTTTCCATGCTTTATAAGCAGATTAGTTGAATAATTTCATACTGTTTTATTTTTCTGTTCTAGAGTCTTATGAACACAAAATTCCCCCTTGAATTCAGTAGAGTACCAGATTTTATTAATCAATACTAGATTTCAGTGTAATTCAAGGCAATTTGACCTAAAATGCAATATTAAAGTTTAGGACGAAGGTCTCTCTCAAACACAGCTACTTATTAGAAGGCAGACAGGCTTACAAATACCTTTGACTTCCTTCTTTTCAGAGAGCCGTGTAGTCTCTCACCCTATACAGGGGTTAATTTCTAAACCCAGGGTTGCAATGATTTTTTGTACATATAAGTCTTTGTTTGCTTAATAGACTAAACGAAGGGTTTCATTATTTTGTTTAACCTTTTACAGATCATTTTTCTACTGCCTTGCAGTAAAGTGATTGTTTATTCATTTTGACTGTGTTTACCCGACCATCAAGTATTATTTTTCCTTCTATAAGGCTTATTTTGAGATTAACCTACAGGTCTCATGTTTGGTCAGAAATCCTTCTATCTGTGGGGTCCAACAGTGTCTGAGTCCTAAATGACTGGTTCTTCCCAGCCTCTAAAACAAGGATACTAAGTACTTCACGGACAGGGCTGCTGTGAAGATTCATCAGTTAATGTCTGAAGACAGGCATGCTGATGATTTAGCATTAACCTATGAGAATGTGTGACTTTGGAGTTTAGGTTTCAGTGCTGCATTTCCTATCGATGGAATAACTAACAACAGATGAAGGGATAGCTCACGCAAGACGTTCTCCAACAAATGCGTGCCCTCCGGAGTATACAACACTTCCTAATCACCCACGATTTCTCCACCTTCACAGCAAGACCTCCAACATTGCTGCTGGAAGCAATCACAGAGCGTACACTTCAACCTGCGCTCAACCACTGAGCCTCAACTGGTTCGTATGTCGTTAAGCACAACTGACATTTAAAAGAATACCCCAGTGGATGCATGCGTGTAGGGCCTAATTAAAGACTTCAGGGGGTACTAGATCAGGACAGACAGGCTTGTAAGTAGCGATTTGGTGTTTGTACAAGAAAATGTATGAGTTAAAAAGTGTAATAGATGTCAATCTGCCTATCAGTGTGACTATTGCAACCTGTAGCTGAAGTTCACTTACCCAAACAGTTGTGGTCATTAAGTTTACAAACAAATTAGATTAATTATTTCAAGTTGCTGCAACTGACCTTCCTTCCTGAGAACTAGCAATTAATGATTGAAATGGATTAGTGAGCAAGGTGAGGAGTAAAGACCTGCTGAACAGGTGGAGCAGCACACAGCTATAATGTTGTCAAGATCCACCAGAATAAATGATGGTATTTCCATGAGCACTGCAGAATCTGACTCTGCTTGGGTCTTCCCTCCCTTTCTCTGCCTTTTTTCTCTTCCCTTTTCATTTCTCTTCAATTTTTATTTTTTTTCTTGCTTCCAATTTTAACTGAACAATCAAAATCCCACTGCCAAGTGAAGTCCCTGTATTCCAAGAATGTCAGAGGAACTTGGTAAAGGTGTTATTTGCAAAAGTTATCAGAGTTTGATGTCCATCCCCACTCTTCTTTCCTTATCCCTATGCTCCTCTGCAAGGCATAAATGTATTCCTTTTCTTATCCAGTTTCTATACAATGAGCTTTGCAATGAGGATTATTTCATTTTTACATACTTTTAAAATAAACTATTTCTTTTTCTCCTATTCTTTCTAGTTTTTATTTTCTTCTAACATCAGTTATTTGTGTGTTTTTTTTTTTTTTTTAAGAAAGAACTCTTTTCTTCTGACACTGACGTAAGATTCGTCTTAGTGGTCTCAAATAATGTCCCAGCAGTGTTTAAATTAAGTACTATAAATTGACTGTCTGTCGTAAATCTGTAATATTGTGTCCCAAGCTGCTAGGAAAACATCATAAATCAAATTCAACCAAGCTTCACAAGTGGGAAACAGAAAGTATGAACTTTATTGATCATGTCTATATGTGTGAGTATTCACACAACAGTTATTAAATTCCTGAAATCCTATCCCAAACAGATTGTAATCAGAACACAATCTCTAGCTCAGTTTCTTGGAATAATTTTTTTTCTTATGCTTCATTCAAGATCCAGGTATGGAACTTGGCAGAAATATTCCTTGGCAGGCTATTACTGGTAATGCTATGTTGAATGACATCTGGGATGAAACAACTCAGATTTGATTACCACCACAATCTGTTATTCCCAGAAAGAGGAGGGAATGATGTCCACTCTTGGATGTGGTTGAAATCCCAGCCTAAGCTGAATCTCCAGAATCAAAAAAAATTATGCATAAGCAAGTGTGCTACCCAGTTAAATGAAGTATCTTTGATCTAATGATGTGCTTCCTGCACTTAAAGAAAGAAAAGTTCTGATAGTTTTATGTTATGGACTGCTTAAAAATAGAGATGTGTGGGCTGTCAAATATTTTCTGTGACAAAGATCTGATCGAGTAATTATCTCCAACAAATTTTGGGTCCAATTTCTGCCACCCAGACCCTTTTAGAATTCACCAGAGGGTGATTTTGGCAGCCTGTCAGCAGGAAAATAGAGAATGAGTTGGGAAACATTAATAAAAGTTGAAAACAACAGCTTCTGAAGCATTTGAATCATCATTCACATGCATGCAAAAAGGCTGCCAGATGAGAAAATAAGAAAATAAGCTGATGGGAGATAACAGAAGACCAGAAAAGAGACATTGGAAAGTTATGTTCAGAAACCTGATGTGAAGTTTAAACTGTTGTCTTTTTTCTGAGCTCTTTCCAGGTGGCATCTCGCACAAACCCAGAAAAGGAGCCCTTATGCCCTGTATCCACAGACACACACTCACTTCGTTTCAACACCCACAGCAGAACAGATCCCTGGTTTTGTTTGCTTTTCTTTAAGTCCCAGCTGAGAGAGGGGGAAGACTGTAACAGTCACTCAGAGAAGACAAAGTCAAAACAGTGAGGAATGCAGCTCCGGCCGCTGTAACCAGCTCACTTCTGCTTGGCAAGGAGAGGGAGGAAAACCCCGTCCCTCACCATGACAAACACTGCACCTTCCATTTTATCTTCTGTATTACCGCAAACAGAAAAACATGTTCGTAACCATGTGCAAATACAAATGAGATGCTTGCAAGAGAAGGAACATGCTTTGTAGGAGGCTGTTCTCAAGATGCAAATTTTGAAGACTTCTGTCTTCTTTCACTGAAAATTCTACCCCGAAAAATTAACATCCTGGTTTTGCAGTTTTTTCCTCCGTCATTACTTTTTTAGTCCCTCCTCACTTGTTTTCCCATTTACCACTATCAAGGAAATAAAATAATAATAATAATTAAAAAAAAGAGCCTGAATACAGGCAAAATTATTAAAAAAAACCCAACATTAAATTAATTAAAACCATTTTTCCTCTGCTAAACAGTTTTTTGCTCAGTAAATGCTGGTGACCTTTACACACATGAACTTGGCAATATATCAGAAAAGTATAGTACAAATGAATATAAATTCTCAATTTCCCTGGCAGGGACAAAATTCTGAAAAATATTCAAAAATTATCTCCAAACCCATATCTGTAACTTTTGTATAGATACAAAAGTTTACATTTCAGTGCGATATCCAAGCAAGTTGAATAGAATGCACACAGATATATTTTATTGATGTCTCAAAAGAAAAAACATGCACAAGCTACCAGAGCAGAGGATATTCAGCCTAAAAGACACCTTTTGTCACAGAGCAACAAAAAGCACTTAGAAAGTTATTGAAGAGTCAGGAGATAAGGACTTGGGGAAAAATTTGCAGAAGAAAAGGCAAAACTATTGACTTGAGTAATGCTTGGATTTGGACTCCCATTTTCTCACTGTGGCAGTATTAAAGGTTTTTAATGACAAAACAAATTATATTTACAGTTCTTTTAAATCTTATTTACTCCATGTGAAAGTACTAAAAATGCTCTTAGTCTAGGTAAAAAATAGGCCTTATATATGGGAGTTAAATGACTTAGACCTTCTCCAAAATAGCACAAAGAAGAAGGATTCCAGATTTTTAAACCTGTGCCCTAAATCTCTATGACTTGTACTTTAACCTAGAGGAGTTCCTACGCTGGCCGTGAGGCAGCGTATGTGCTTGGCCTGCACATCTCTAGTTTAAAAGGTGTGGTAGCACCAACGTGTCATTCTAGAGGTCTTCAAAAATCCTGCAGTCCATTGCATGGGAAATTATAAATACTTCAACCCTTATCTTCATCTTATATTTTTGATGAGAAAATCAGCTAGCGACATGTAGTACATAAGTAAGAAAAAAGCCAAAACCAGTGCTTAAAATTTGCTATGTTTTATTTCTAAAAATTTCAGTGATAGTTTTCCTTAACCTGAACAGAGACGAGTGATCTGAAGATGCACTTGCACTACACATTGGCGACGGCACTGGCTCTGGATCGAAGAGCAGCTCAGCTTTGCCTTACTGGTTTGGGCGCCGCCAACACTCGCTGCCGCTGTGTCAGGATGTGCAACCTGTCGCTGACGGCCGCCAGGCTGCCGACGTCTGCACCACCACCAGCTCTGCGCTGCGGGTCAACGTGCAACCTGGGAGGAGGCCGAGCTCTGCAAGGGGAAATGGAATTGCCCACAAGCGTGGGTCAGAGAGGAGAAACAGGAGCATTAACTACAAAACCTGCCGCACCTGTAAGGTGCAGCAAAATCTCAGGGTCACATTCATGTTGCCTTTCTTAAAACGTTTTGGTTTGGCTTTTGTGACGGAAAATTGTAGAAGTTAAGGAAAAATGTTATCAGCATTTTACGTGGAAAGTTTCACTTTTGCTGAAACTAGTTCCACCCCACTCTTCTGCCAAAAAAAAATCCCCACCAAACCCAACAACTGCTTTGAGGATTTCTTTCTAGTGCTGTCAACAGGGCCTGAGTATGTAATGTATTGTATCCCTCAGACACCAGCTAGAGCGAGCTAAGTGGAGTCAAGATTTCTGTTTATATTTCTAAATGTCATGGTTCAGTATTTTTTACGTGTGTTAATGTTAATCAATTAATGTAACATTTCTAAGTTACATGCTCCTGAGATACACTGAACAGAAAATTTAAAAATAAAATAAATCAAAGCCTTAAATATTAAAACCTTAACATGCACAATTTCAGGCTCAGAGTTCAGGACCAAAGGAAACCATCTTTGAAAGGTAGCGTTTTTAGCATTAGATGTGCAGTTCTTATTTCTGCTGCTAAAATTACTGACCTACTGCCTTATTATTAAAAATGGCTCTGTACAATGCTATTTGCATAAACTTGTGTTCTGGAAAGCATATCCTCTGTACTTATACAAGACTTTACACTAGACTCTAACTGCATCCAAATGGAGGTATTGGTCATACTGTTACATTTTGTGACCTAATTATCTCAAAAAACTCCAAAAGCCAAAGTACAAAAAAAATGTTTTAAAAATACAGCCAAAATACTTAGAATTACCTTCTCTTTCTTCCCTAAATAAGCGTGCCACAAAACCATCACAGTCTGCTAGATCAAAATTAACATTTTCTACAGTCTTTTCCCTCATGTTTTCAGAAGAATTTTGATGGCTAATAGAAAATAGTTAGAAATAAAGTTATCTCCAAATATTTGTTCATTTCTTCCAATTTTCAGAATCAAGGGGGAAAGATGAGGAAGCTTTTAATGACTTCTCTTTTTTTTAATTTCTTGTAAATTTTCATTACCAATTGTAAGAACAGAAATGCTGCAGTAGCGAAAGAAAGATGATTTTCACAAAAGCTCTAGCCTGCTTGAAACTGCAGAGAATCATTTTGCCAAAACCCTGATAAGCAAATGGATGGCTCCAGATAAGCATTTTGTGGGACTTGATCATCACTGTACAGCTAGCTCCAGGCTTATTCTAATTCCAGGGTGTAAAATTCTGTTGTGATTGTGGTGGTATTGTATAGGCACAATACAGTTACTGGCACAGTAATGTGTCAATATTCTGTTTTTTAGTTTGAACTATGGAATTTTCATCCATAACTTATTCTGCAACAGTACCTATGACTGAAATACTGAAATTGTTTTTCTTATTATTTTTCTTTTTCTCTTGTCCTTTTTTTTTTTTATGGACTGTCATGATCAACCAGATGAGTTTTGTTTGTACAAGCTAGAATGGCCAGTTTTTATACTCTAATCTTTAATGCAGGCAGCGAGGCAAAGTTAACAAAAACTAATATCTAGCATTAGATATAAGACTATAGAATGCAAGTCAGTAATATTAAAAAACACTTTAGCAGGTAGGCAATAAGGTGGTCATCACACCAGCAGGTGCTTAAACGAGACATCCAAAAAAAGTCTGTAATCATACCAGAAACACCTAAACAAGCTGTAAGTTTCTCTTAACTTTTTATTGAGGAAAATTTGTATATACTTCATTGACTTAGATGGAATTAGTTCATGACAGTAGAATGTGTACAGTGATATTAGTATATTAACAGTACATGAAAAGACCATTTGTAAGGTCATTTTTTCTAATAATTTTAAAAATTCTGTTTATTCCTTTTGCTAACAATAATCCTCTGAAGTTTTGTCATCTGCTTATATTAAACAATGTTCATTTTTAAATAAGAAAACCCAGTTAATTAATTTTAAAAGTTTACAATAAAAAGTAACTAATCTTGACAAAGTAAGCATAAAAGCATCATATTTTTTGTGATTTAAACCTGTTATTGTTTCTTCAAGTACAGAGAGAGCCAAGAAATAACAGTGACTACAAAAGTAAGAATTTTAAGGGTAAAGTTCAGTTTTCTTGTCAGGTTACTTAAACGTGCTGCTAGATTAAAAAAAAAAAAAAAACCAACCCCACCCC
>JANZLQ010000030.1:11078492-11098840 GCA_026212715.1 Elanus axillaris
GGAAGGAAGGAGTCAACATTTTAAAAATGAAAGGCAAAATTAAGTTTGAGATTTTATTGTTGCATTTTCCTGAAAGGTGTGTTTTTAATTTAAAAGTCCATTTTGAAATTTTATAGGAAAGTTATCTTAAACTGTAGCTATCGCTTCTAATATAAAATGTGTGCCTTGCACTTGTTCTGCCCACAGGATCTGTTTTGTTTTGCCACCATTTAAGTAACTGTAAGAGCTTTAGCGTAGTGGAGCACTTTGGGATTGACTAGAACTACTAAGGCAAGGTCCAGATAACTCATGGGTCAAGACTCCATTTCCCCTTAATTTCTGAATTCTGAAATTCTGAAGGTTGCCCTTCCTGCACTCTGTGCTCACTGTGCTGGTGTTGGCAGTAAAGGGGGGAAAAAGAATCAAGAACCAGTATCTAAGGTGCGAAAGGCCCAACTGCCCCGGTTTGAGGAATCCCAGTAGGGTTGCACAGTCATTTTTCTTCTCCTCTGATTTTCTGTGTTCATGGAGTTCATATGTTTATACTGCCAGCTAGAGTGATTAAGTGCCAAAAGAAAGGATTCTGTAAATCTTTTAACACAGATAAAAAGCAGCATGTTATTTATAGAGATGAAGAAAGTCTGCTCTGCCCTCTCCCATCTTGAATTGTGAGATACACCAACGCAACAAGCTCTGCTCTTGTGCAGTACCTTTCTCAGTATTTCACCACATGTATTTTTACTTTTGGGGTGGGGAAGCCTTTCTCAGTGACGTTTGTGAAAGAAAGGAATAAATTTGGTAAATGTTTGCTTCGTGACAGCCTTCTGCTCTGTTGGATGAGCACTACCTGCTGCTCCCTCACCACCCCTTCCACCCTCGGTACAGCAAATCATGGCCCCAGGTACCACTGCTGGGGCAAAATGGAGATGAAAAAGACAGCCCTACCGACGGATAGCTGTGAGGGTGATCAGTTAGGAGGCAGACTCTATTTTTCCTGGAACCAGTCTTCTCTTCCTTAACCACAGCCTGTCTTTAAAGTCAGCTCTGGAAATCAATATAAAATTCCAGTGGGAGAAGCACTGCTCTCCCAGTGCTCTTGTTACCAGGATTTTGAAACCTCTGATATTGTTTATTGTATAACACCAACTGTGAAAAAGGTTATCTTGCTTGCCAAACAATTATTTTGTATTTATAAATAGTGCCTTTTATCAGCATCCAGAAGCGGATGCTAATTTGCATACTTCCCCAAGTTTTATGGGAGCATTAGCTTAACTGCTTTAAAAGCATATTCATCAAGTCATTCCTTTAGCTCTGGTATGGCTCCCAGCCGCATGATATAATAGAAAGTCAAGTTGGGGTAAAGGGTTACCATAACTTAGGATCACATTTGGGGCTATCAGCTCATCCATTCCCTCCAGCATTTATGTGTAAACCTAAACCTGTCACATGCAGAGAACATTGCCGCATTTATGCAAAGGCTTATTAACTACTATTCTTCATAAGTTTAAATTAAAGGACAGACTTACTCAAGGTTCTTTCCTCACACTTTTGAGGATGCAGTTTCCTACAGCCAGGCTTGTTTATTGGCTTCACCGTGCCAGCTTCTGGTAACACAGCTTCTGTTTGTTATGTTCACAGCCACTTTTAATATGGTATCTTAAATACCAACTGCAAGCATTTAGTTCATCTGAAAATTAAACACAAGGGACAGAGGGTAATGATAAATGAAATTGTGTCAAGCGGAAGAGATATCTAGTCAGCACCAAAGGAATTAAGGTTTGACTTTGCATTATTTAATTAACAGTCTGCAGGAGGGGTTAATAAATGTTAATAATATTAACAGTTTGTATGAGCTATTAAGACGAAGCAATCCGTCCTGTGATCTGGAAGGCAGAGAGCTCAGTGCTCTCTCCCTGGCCTTGCCAGAGAATCTGCGTGCAGTTTTAAGCAGATCCCTTTTACTGCATTTTCTAAAATGCCCGGTCTCCCAGATGCCTGCCTTTTGGTCCTGGGGACCAAATAAATCTTACACTGCATTTCAGAGGCACCGAGCATCCACTGCAACTGATGTTCCAGCAAAGTCAGCTACCCTGAGCTCACAAAAGTTGTCCTGAGAAACAGCTTCTGCCCTGAATATGGTGTTAGTCCAAGATGATGCAGCCAACAGGATCACCTTCTCTTCACCACAGGGAGTGAGGGTATCCAGGGCTCCCGCTGAAAACAGGTCACCTACACCAGCTGTGCACACCATTGGTGCTAAGTCATTGAGCAAGTTGGAAAGAGCATGTTTAGCTGTGTTTCGTTTGGATTATTAATGTAGCTGTGCTAAGATATTAATAACATTTCATCAGTGGTGGTCCCAAACTGCTGTGCCAGAAAGGTCAACTACATAAAGAATTAAAAGCAAAGAGCAACAAAAATCTACACTCAGCTCAATGAGCCAACCAAAAATCCCAATGCTCCAAACAAATAAATAGCAATGCCAACTAATTTCAAATGACAGTTATAAGCATATTAGTTTGACGGTATTTGCTTTTAATATTTTTTCTATAATTTTAGTACTGCATCGTTGGATTTTTTTTCTGTTCCTATTTGATATTTGTGGTGTTCCAAATAAAGATTTAAGACTGCAAAGAACATTTTGGTTCAGAATGATTTTCTAAAGTGTTTAGATGCCCTCTTCCTGCTCATTTCAATGAATAGTGCCATCAAAATCAGCCTGACATCTCTGATAAGTTTTGAAACTGTATTTTCACAACACTTCAAGAACAGAGTGTGTTCCTATTAGTGTTTTAGTCCAGATCAGAAGTGTGCTTTTGAAGCAAATAACTCAATCATTCCCACCTACCACATGATTTGTTTCACACCATGTAGCAGTCTAAGACTGCATGAACAATATTCCTTTTGGATGAAATTAAATTGGAAGATGAACACCAAAAGCACAACTAAATTGGTCCAAACGCTAGTGGGTTTTTAGTTCATGGGACCACACTATGTGTAGTCTGAAATAACATTCCTTCCCTAAAAACCATGTGTGATGTGGACCTTGAATTCTCAACCTTAACAAGTTTGCTTCAGAGGGAAGAAGAGCAAAGGAGAAAAGGGGTCTTTAGAACAACTTTAGGAGTGAACTAGCAGCAAATAAAATTTTATCTTCCTCAAATTTCATGAACACAAAATGGCAAGTCCTCCCAAAGCCACATAGTAACCCAATACACAATATTTGCAAGAACTGCTGCTGCACACATTAAGTGCATTTTTTAAGCCACCAATACATCTGAAAATGCTCTCACTAAGATCCTGCTGCCAAAGAAACTTGCCTGGTAAGTACTGATTTCAAGCAGATCCTCTACCACAAAACTGCATTACCAGCTCCTAAACTCATGTAACTTAGTGGAGGTGCATCTCTTTTTGCCATCTGAGTGCTGTGCATAAGTGTATTCGGGTACTGGACAGCACAAAAGAGGCCCAATCCTTCCACACAGCTTTGAGTCCAACATATTTTTAAATGTGCAACGTTTTGCCAGGTTATTCAGCACCCACTTTATTACGAGGCAAGATTTAAATGGCATGTTTACTTAAAACAGAGATGTGCAATAACAGAACAAAGCTACAAACAGCTTAAAAGAAAAATAAATTACTAAGCCTGCTGCTACCAATTCATCGTTGCAAGCATTTGAGGTTCACTAATTAGCCTTGAAAGTCAGTCCCTGAACTGGCATGCTCAGGAGAAGTCCCAGAGCTCGGTTTTAGCTTTCTGCTATTGTTGACGGCAAATATTAGAGACCCAGAGCAGACTCTTAGCCCACGATGGGCAGGGTCTCCCTCCATCTCAATTTCTTTTGTTTTTTCTCCGCTATGACTGGGCAATGGAAGATCTCATGGTAATGTGGAGGATTAAGACATCTCCTTCCTTTGTCAGCCTTAGAATATCTTGATTAACATTTCAATCACATCTCTTAATTAGCATATTCCCAGCATAGACTTCAGGCTGCTTTTCTTTTTCAGAAGCCTCTAAAAATGCATAGGTAAAATTGCACATTTAGTATAGCATATTATAGGGAATAGTAAGTACAATGTACTTAACAGTGAACTTATTGCTATTTGCTCTCCATGGACATCATATAAAGAGGAAAATTCTACTGTAAAAGGTGACTTTTGGAATGGAGTGCTTATGCTAAGTAACACCTTCTTCCTGAAAACATACCTTTTATTTTAGGATATAATCATAGGGAACATACATACTGGTGAACTAAATGGTCCTCTTAGGGATTTCATTGTTCGTATTCTGTTCATAAATGAGCAGTCATTAGCATAGTTTTGGCCCAGCAAATGAGACCTTTCTCAAACATTTCTTGGACACAAATTGGGAGTCAACACAAAGCAAGGACTGTTCTCCACTTGTCCCCAGTTGGTAGCTTAGTTGTTAGCAGCCTGCCTTGAAGACAAGAGAACTTAGAAATAGGGAGGGGTCAGCCTATGCCAGCTAACCTGAGAACAAGAAAACAGGCCTTAGTACTGTTCAGTTTACTAGCATAGATCTAGCCGCAACATCCTAGCATTTTTTTTTAGTGCAAATAAGATCAGCAGATGACTTGGGAATTTATCTGAACATCATCCTCTGCATGACTAAGAAGCTTTCAACCCAAGAGGCTATTTCTTTGGTTTACAGTGTGACTTCTGACACTGATTCATTATCTCAGATAGTTTCCTTTGTGAGCAGGGGCTGTTGAAAGAGATGATCACGGTTGGTGCGCTTCTATCATCTCTTGGAGCTAACCTCAGCTGCACTTGGAGCCGCAGGAGCACTTGAAGTATCTGATACTGGATGAAAGCTTACCTGTTCAACACCATAGCACTTTGTGTTAACAAACAGCTTCTCTAGCAACAAAACTGGAGAAAGTATTCTGGAAAGACTTAGAAGTTGGTTTTGAGCAGTTTGCAGAAAGTTTGCTACAGAAAGACTCTTAATTCTGTGATATTGTTCTGGAAGCTGTAGGAGATAATTTCTAATCACAAAGTGAACAAGTAAAAAAAAAAAGAGTAAAAAAGAGGGAAAATGACACTGAAAAATAGCTATTTTGTACCTATATTTTCAAATATTTGTGCAAAGATTTGATTATATAATTCCTGTTAATATCAGCACGATCTGTGATATGCAGCTAAATCCTTGTGAAAAGCTTTACAAACACCAAAGGACTGGACATTAAATAGGAAACAAGAAAATTCCCTTCTCAAACTACCTCCCCCCAAAAGTAGATTTAAAAAAAAATAAAAACACTAGGAAGTTGATTTATTTTATAGCATGTAACCTTTCCTCTTACCTTATTTTCCTGGTTCTGCATTTGTCATTTAAATACATTAGAATAGAAAATGTAGGATTATCACAACAGATCTGTGTGAGAAGGAGATTAATTTAGTATCAAAATTAAGACCATCCCTTCTGAGGACAAATCAAATGCTTGAGGAAGAAGCCTGGCTACATGTAGATGTGGGTTTGGCACAGCAGACATGAGAAGAAAAAGCTTAGCTGTTGCAGAAAGCAAGCAGGAGCAGCAAAAAACCAAGCAATGTATAGTGGTGAAACAGCAGTAGATGTACCATAAAAGAAGCAGAAGCAGACTCCTGTCCATGAACAGATGCTGAAACAGAAAGGAACTCTGCAGCAAAGGCAAACAATGCCAAAACTGCAGTCCTGTGGATGTAAGGGCAGAAATCCAAATGAAATCAGCATCTCATTCTGATCCACCCACTGTGCATCCAAAGTACCCATAAAGGGGCATTGCCTATCAGACTTAGTTTATAGTTTATCATGATGGGCTTCAAATACAAATAGTGAAGTTCATTTTGCATTTGGACTCCACTACCCACAATCTCAGCTGCCGCACTTTGGTGTATGGCATCCCCAACTGACTATGTACATTTATATATAGACGTATACATATATATATATACATACACGCTTATTTATTCACCAAAGAAATGAGGGGGACTGGATTCTGTCACTTACAGTCTCAGGAAACGTCTGCTGTTCTCTGGGCCTTCAAAATGTTGAGTTTTCATAAGATACAGGGTAGAACATGAGTCACGTTAAAGTAATTGACAGAATTACCACCAGCTTCATTGATATTATGGTTTGACCTCCTGTATCTCTCAGGTGCTCTGAAAATCTTGCACAATGACTGTTTTTTGCTTAAGGATTTTTTCACCATCTCCTTATTTGTTTTCTCTGTCCTTGTGATTAAAGCTGATCTACTATTTTTACAGATAGAACAGTTTTCCATCAGAGAATGCTTGATTCAATTACATCAAACATTTTCTGGAATGTACAGATAAACAAAAATTTTTTACACGAGTTTTTTGAAATACTTCATTTTGACAAGGTCCAAGAACCTTGTTTCAACGACTGTTTTGATTTGTGATTTTATGAACATTTATCACATCCAAGAAAAAAAAACCTTATTATTGCCTGTAGCTAATAATAGAAGAGTCAGAATGAGTCAAAAAACAATGCCTTACTCTTAATAAAATGAAGCAAGTCATGGGACTACTTAGATATTTCTGAAATGAAATGATCTGGAAGCAGCACCTTGTAATAAATTGCATCTTTTTGTCCCAATTTGAGATGAAAGGCATTCCTGAACTAGAATGAAGACTAGGAATTCCAGGTAGCTCTTTCTCTCGGCTCAAACTCCAAGGACTTCAGGAGAACCAAAAATTCATTTCACATTATTTAGAGTGCAATACAGTTGTCCATGGTTTATACAAGATGTTTCTTTCTAATGAGGATCCATACTGAAGAGCTGCTTTCCTTGCTACCAGTTACAGCAATTATTCTTCCCCTTGCAGCTTCACACCTGTCCAGTGCTGACCTTCAGATTTGCCAAGAGATAACACCACCTGTTTGAAGAGAAGCTACCAAAATATTCTGAAAAAAATGCTGAACCCAATTTATAAAGCTAGTTTTGGAGGTAGTGACAGGGAAAAAAAAAATCTGCTTTCTTCTCTAAACACTTCCAGAGCCCTACAGCTGGAGTGCAAATGAGGAGACTGTTCCTCCAAGCTTGTGGAGGTACCCTCACTGTCTAGTCACAACCATCTCATCCTGTGGCAACATTTGGATGTCATTCTTCATGTCTGGAAGTTGAAACAGGGTGGCTCTGGTGCAAAACTCAGTCTTGTGGAGTCTGACTTATAGACTCTGAATACTCTGTGCTGAGTTCAGACTATCCCATTGGCTAAAGAATTAGTTTTTTAGATTTTTTCCCCTCATTCACGGGTGCTTCCTTTCCTTACAGCAGGAGATTGTTCATTTTTTCAATAGAATCTCTTGATCTCTTTGGTGTTCAACTTCTTCTTTTATAACATCAGGCAAAGCCTCCCTGTACATACAAGCATATTGGTAAGTACTCTTGGACTTTGAAAGAAAAGAATATGAATTTGTGCCTTGTTACTTACCTGGCTGGTTATTCTCATGCTCTAAGCAGCCTGCAAAGAAGTGAGAGCTAAGTCCAAGACAACACAGCTCTTTTTTAAGCAGCAGTGGGGCATTTATACCATCTGACAATAAAGCCTGTATGTTTGGACTACAGAATGACATTATTCTGCATTAAAACTGTATTGTCCTGACTATATAGTGATGATTTTTTGCAAGAGAGCAAATGCAAATACATGACCCCCCCATTCAGCTCAATGTTGTGCAAATTACGAGGATGTATAACACCTCAAGCACCAATTCTGTCAACTATCTAATCAGATAGGTGATAGATTTTTGTGAAGTATAAAGATTTATGGTCTATTACAAGTGATATTCTATCTTAAAACCTCATTTTCTCATGAATGAACTGAGCTTGACTTACAGGCAGAGTTTGGGAGGCTGACACCTGAAGGCTGTCCCAGAGCAGTGTTGTGTGAGGTTGACCACGTGCCATCAGATGAACACAAATCAAGCAAAACCAGTATCAGCTTCAAATGACTGCATCTCCCAAATTCAGCCGCTGCCAGAGTGGGAAATTCCTGCATTCTAGATCTGCATTTGCCTCTTCAGACTCCTTCAAGATCATTTCTCTCTCAAAATAATTTTTCTACCTTTCTGTTAGAGAAAAAAAAAGAATTAAAAATTAAAATAGTAGCAGCTGACTCTAACCTATCAGATGCACTCTTCTTTGGTTGTGTTGCTCTGCTCTGTTGCTCAATTTGGGGGATTGAAATGTAGGTAATTTCACTTACGTGGGAGATTGGGTGCATGTCCTAAGAGAAAATGAAAGCTTCACAACTCCACTGTGAAAACAGTAGCTCCTGCTATATATTATATATTGAGCTTTGTGCGAAAGTATGCTAAATCAAATAAAACTTTCCAACTGTTTCATTTTCCTGTTATATACAGAAAAAAAAAAAAGGAAAAATAAAAAAAATATGTGCTTCCTTTCTGCTGCATGTTTCACATATTTTGACTTCTAGCTTTTTCCTGGCTCTCTTTGTTAAGCGGCAGAGCTTCTGTGGTTTGGAAAGATAGTGCTAAAAGGGAGACTGTAATCATATTTGTGTGCATGTGTGTTATTTCATTAACATATATGCAAAAAACCCGCACCAGTATTTGAATGTAATAAGTAGGACCTTTTTTCCTGTGAATACTTAGTGGCATTAATGAATTTTTGCCTATATTGCTTTCTCTTTACATTTGATTTCAGTGAACCATCTAGGAATTAACTTTTGCTAACATGAATATTCATTCTTTCTGTTACCTCTAGTGGCTTTGGATCAAGCCCAGAGCATAGTTGCAAGAGTATATACATGAATATTTACAGGTGCCAAATTTTATATCCACATTTGCAAATGCTGCACTAGAAGTGGTTTCTTCCATTTCCAGTCACAAACATGACAGTGCCATATCTCTCTTTTGACCTATCACAACAGCTCCAGTCTGAAATGATGATTATTCATGTAAGACTATGCATGATCAAAACAGAGTTAAAAAGATTTGCCAAAACAAAATACAGTGAATAATTGTGAATAATAAATTCCAGGAAATTACAGTCTGAGAGCAGGCTTTCCACAGGCTTAAAAGGAACATCAAATAATTTCTTTGTCAGCTCTTCTCAGTATCCACTGCATCAAATTTCTTACTGCAAAACAGCTCACGAAATCCAGGATAATCTTTAAAGTGCATCAAACTTCTGACGCTACATCTGTATAGGCAATAAGCAGTATAAAACTCAGACGCGGCATTACCCCCATTGCTCTGTCTGCTGCCCATCATTCACAATGGGTATGCAGCACTTCTGAGTCCTGTGTAGCCATATGACAGCCTGAGATAAAGCCACCAAGGCTAGAGCTGAGCTGAGTTAGCTTCATGACTGATAGAGCAGACTGCACACAAAAAAGTATATAGACAGCCACAGAGGCACTAAAAATAGCAGAGGACTGGGGGAGAAGTTACTTTTTGTCTTCTCTCTTATTGCCCATCAGCAAATGTGTTGACTTTGAAGATATTTAGTACCCCCGAGACTGCCAATGTTACAAGTTTGATCTGTCTCCTGTGTGTTGTAATTTTACTGCAATGCTCCCAGTGAAGAAATTCCACTGAGTGTCTCAGATCGATGAATAAACAATTACAATGTTATAATAAACCTTTATAATTAAAGCATTAAATTACAAACAGAGAAAAAAAAGAAAATTATGAAATTAAACTTGGCATATGTTTTCCTTTGGGAATTCTCTCTTTTTTTTTGTTTTTTTTTTTTTTTAATCTGTACTCTCTACAGAGGTGAGAAGGAAAGAATTGGCTTTCTGTTATAGGACAGTCTCCGATCCTGAAGAACTCACCTTTTCAAAGAGGATTTTCCCTATCCCATAAGCAGCTGTCATATTTGCAGGAAAAGAAGTAATTCAGCACTGCTTTTCTGCTCCTGGAAAGTAGGCAGAGGCCTGACTCTTCCCTGGCCTAAATTGGTTTTATAAGTCCATGGATGTTTAGTAGATTTTACCATCTGAGCACAATCCTGATTGCAGAGTTCATCTGTCACTTAGAGCAAGGACATTGGCATCTGGATTCATGCGTTTGAGTCTCTGCTATGGCACTGAGAAGCTTCATGCCTTCAGGAAAAATCACTTAAACCCGGTGTTTCAATTCTTCTACAAAATAAGTATAAATAATACTGTTCTCACTGGGATGTTTTGAAGTCAAATTCTGATCTTGTTTTGGCAAAACTGGGAACAGCGCTTCTGCTGTGGATGGAATTAGGCTAAAGTAAAATCGTCACAAGTGTCTTTCTTTGTAAAGTGCTTTACGCACTACATATAATGCAAAACGATGGATTGCAACCAACTCAGAGCTGAAGGAGGGAGACCAACTGGCACAAGGGGGTAAGCACTGTCATGCAGAGGGTTGAAAAACTCCAAGGATCACAGGAGGAATGATTAATTTGATTAAAATGGTAATAGCATCTTTCCAACTGCTGTTCAGGGAGACAGACAGAGTCTTGGTGTTAAGATTATATCGGATGCCTTTGCACTTCAAACAACAAGGAATCTGACTCAGAAGGAGTTTTTTTCCCTTTGGAACTACTGCTTTCTGTTCGGTTCTGCCACATCTAAGGCTAAGACCAGTGTTTTGCTCAAAAAAAATGAGGTTTTAGATGCTGCCAGTACAACCCACCCCCAGGAACACTGCAAAATCCTGTGGCAGTTCCGCTCGTCCCTGGTCCCCGTTTGACAGGCCAGCAAGCCACGCACCCACCTGCAGCTCTGCCCCGACGCCCACCAGGACCCTCCGTCCCCCTGAAGCCCCAATGCCCGCCCGGAGCCAGTCCGCTCCCCCCTTTCCTTCCATCCATTTCTCACACTCGCCGCTGCTCCCCACGACCGGTCTCTCGCTTCCTTCCCATTGCACTTGCACACATTAAAACTTCCACAGCTTTTACAGCTGCGAGACAGGAAGAAAGGGCATGACAATTCCGTCCACTATATTATTTATCGTTGCAGCTTTCGGTGCTTATGCTCAGTCTGCCCCAGGCAGTACTCCCTGAGATATTAGTTGTGATTAAAGAAAAGAGCAAAGTAATACTGAAACATTTTGGGAAAAGAACAAATATAAATCATATATCAAGCACTTCTGGGAGCACGCAGAAAGCAAACTGCATGTAAATCTGAGCTTGAAAATCAGCTGCTTAAAAAACCAACCATAATTAAAACCAAACAAACAACCCTATGTTGTTATTGCAGTCATTATCAATTAATCTAAAAGAGTTACTTTGTTACATTTTGTGTGCACACACATCTATAAACATGCATGCACCTTCCTTAAAGCAGCTCCTTTGCTTTAACCTTCATTTGTTCTTCACGGCTGGAATAAGTGGTTAATCTCTCAGGGGATCATGCATGCTATTTGTTATTGATTTTATAGCTCAATAACATACTAGAGCTGTGAACAGGTTGGTATCAGATTAGGAAACAACCACTTAGAAGCAGACACCAGCTGTGCACTTGTGATAAATTACATTTTTTCCCTATGAATTTTATACCTAGTTATAGTTAGTTTACAGGATTTAGCACCATATGGACTGCCTGCTAGTAGGTAACAACCCAAAACACAAACACTTTCCCCAGTGAAAGAAGCAAACTGTAGCTGGAGACTTTTCTTTTAGAATATTGTATTGTAGACATGGATTTGGAAATCATGAAGGGTTTGGCATATACCTCTGTGGCTTGGATTGAACATAGACATTGAGGTTGCATGAAACGGCAATACACAAATGGTAAATGTGATAACATTAATATGCAGAGAACTTGGAACTAATGTATTCTAAATACGGGGGGGCATGGTAAAAATAGCTTTATTGTTTTTAAAGCTGTTAAAAAGAAGCCTCCCTGAGGTCTGTACATGGACGAAAATCTCAAACTATGTATTGCATTCCAAAGATCACTGTTATAGTGCTATGCTTACCATTAAAACCTTTCCAAGCATGATTTCAATGTAATTAAAGTTACTGCAATTTTTTTTTAGAATACAGGACAAACATTTCTTAAACAAAAAGATGTGATTGTAAAAAAAACAAAACAACATTAATGGAAATCACTTTGTTTAGCAAAGGACCCAGAAACTTTATGAATAAAGTATATTTCGCCCAAAGCTTTTCACTTGCTCTGATATTTCCTGGTATTAACTATTATGTTATATACTCACACACAAGGTAGACTCTGTCTAAACACCCACATCAAACCACACAGATGTATACGCATTCTCCTTTGGTTTTCCACTAGCATTATGGACCCCGGTTATGTGATACAATCACTAAATCTAGATGTGGAATGATTTGATAATTCATCCAGTGTGTTATTCCTCTGCCACAACAAAATTGTTACCTGATACACATCCAGACGTGCTGCTCCCAGTAGGATCAGATTATTTTCCCTGGAAATTGTCTAGGCCACTTATATACTTATTGTTTAGGCTAAGCTAAAGTATTCTGGTGAACTGGAAGCATACTGTAGAAACCTTATTTCTGTCCTCTTCTACCCTGCTTAGAAGTTTCCTGATACAAACAGAATTACCTGAACATAAAACTGATGATAAAATTCATAGACTAGTAATGGATGGGTACTTCATCATGGGTCTAATTCTAGCATTAGTGAAAGGTAAATGTGAGGACTGGATTTTGCCATAGGTTCCTCTATAAGTTTAAGTGAGGGGAAAATGTAGCAAAAAATCCCCTTACTTTTTGAGAACACACTGTAACAGAACTGAAGTTTAAATGCAAATAGGCATAAAGATCCCAACTCTGAATTTGCTAACGAGATTAAACTGCCATTTATTTGTAAAGTAACCTGACCTAAATACACATTTCAGGGCTGGACAGCGTTTCACAAGCTTTTGGTTTTAATATCAGGTATTCACAATACGCAGAAAGAAAAGAAGTTGCCATACTACAGTTGATATTCAAGAGTCAACAGATACTCCTAGAGCTGAGTGAATAATTAAAAAAAATTGAATAACTTATTCAAAACTATGAAATTCATCAACTAAATTACTTGACTAATACATCTATGAATTATGAACTGACTATGCTGGGTGAATAATACATTAATAATTAATATGAAAAATATAATTAAATTCTTCAAATTAATTACTCAGAGAATATGAGAAACTATAATTATTCTCTATACTGTACTCAAAGAATAGAATGCCTGAGTAGTCTGTATGCTCTTCAAGTCTTACAATTTTTCAGTGCAATGTATAGGATATATCTTTATAATTGCAGAGTATTGGGGTGATATCTTAAATATCACTTCAGGCTAGGAATGAAGAAACGTGTCATAATTGAACAAAATAACATATGTTTTAATAGAAATATGCTAATGTTGGGATGTGTAACACTGCCTAGTTGGCAAAGACTGGCTGTCTCTCTGAACAAATTGAGCAAGGAATGCCCACCAGAGGGAATTTTTGACAAGCAGGCGAGCGCTGGGGCTGCGTAAATTGCATTTGCTAATTCTGACCATAGGTTACTTTTAAACACCACCTTGTGGGGTGCCTGCATCAAGAAGGGAGCATGGTTCAAGTCTGGGCAGGGGCTCGGCCGCCGGCCCCCCGCAGTGCTGGTGCCTGGGTGACGGCGGGGGTTCTGTCCTCCAGCGCTCCTGTGCTGGAAAGCTCAAGTCTTGGGAACCCGCTTTGCAAGGACCTCTGGCGTGCTTCTGGATCAAGCCATACTGCACCCAGCTGACTAGAAGAAAAGGAAAATGTGCACACGGAGGGGCTCGAGGTCCCTAGGTCTGCTCCAGGAGTCGCTTAGCGGTACAGACCAGCCTTAGCGCCAAGCGTGTGCTCAGACGGCTGCAGGCGGTTTGAAGAGCCCAAAGAGCTGTGCTTGCACTCACCATATTGGTCACTGCCGTGAAGACATTACAACAGTGACCCCTTTTCCTTCTGGCTTGGAGGCCAGCTGGGAATGGGTGGATGTCGTCTGTAGGGTATTGAGTCCCCCCTTTCTCCTAGTGGCAACTTTGCACTGAGCACAGTTTCTGAGGAGCAGCAGGGAAATCAACCTTGTAAACTAAGAATGGAAAAAATTACAGTGCTCTACGCGAGATCTTTCCTTGTCTGTAGTTATGCTTGTCACAATTTCATATAAGACTGCGTAGTTATTTCCTGATGGACTCTAGCATTCATCATAAAAATACACTTGCATTCTGCATGCACACATGGTGTAAGGTTATGCTCAAATATGCAGTGATGCTCAGAGTGATGCCAGTGAGAGTTATGGCTATGGACAGAGGTCAGTGCTACGTGGGAGCCACAGCATAGCTCTAATGAGGACTGCTGTTGAAGACAGCACTTTTTAGGTGTCTAAACCACTATATGTTTTAACAGTTGTTTCAACTCTCATTCAGTGATAGATGGCAGAATTATTTTATTGTGCATTAAATATAAAAAAGCTAGCACCTTCTTTACACTATTAAGAATGGAAAATGCCAATTAACCACAGCACTAGACACATACCCCATCTTTCTCTATACTGATGCTATCTTGAAAGCATGATAAGTTTATAAGATTATTTGAAGGAATTAGGAAATCCTACATATCCTTATCTCCATATGTTTTGCTTTGACCAGAAGTGGGTTTGCTTTCAAATGTAAAATGATTTTCAGATTCTGAAACAAAAAAAAAAATTTCAGAAAACAACCCCAACCCTTTAGGGATCTATTTCTCCACTTTCATAGCCTATCACACCTACACATATGTCCTCCACCCCCACAAACTGAGCATTCAGGCTGAAAAATAAGTTTCCTTAAAGTTTCCTTAAAGGCTATTTCAAGCATCTTGCCAGTCCATGGTCTGATCTGGCTGGTTAGTGAGCAAAAAAAACCTGCCCTGAAAGTAACTGTCCCAACTATAAAGACAGGTCCTAAATTATTTATCCCTTGTTAGTGGATCCATTACACCGTAATTTCCAAACACTGTCTTCTTAGTCTCTCATACCTGTTCCCGATCTGTCATTATCCTCTAAAATTCCCCTATTAGCCCCAATCTCAGCAATAAATTCCAAGTTTTTCCTGTGCTATACTAGAGGTCAATTCTTTCAGTTTGTGAAAGATCCCAATTATGTGGAATAACTAATAAGATATCCATTTAATCTGATTAAACACAGCCATTTTTATTCTCTGCACTCCTTCCATTTCCAGGAATCAAACACACTATCTAGAGAGAATACATGTTTCTGGGAGCATAAATGTACTTCTTTTTCAGTAACCTTCAGTATATTACTACAGGGTAGGAGCCTTTAGAAATGAGAAAGTTGCTCTCCAAAGGGACAAGTACTACAAAAGCAACCGGTGATGTTTACATATGACTTTCTGTAACCAACTTGCTACTTCCTGCCCATCTCCTGGCCTGAGACATGGTTCTGTACATAGGCTTGAAATTGGCAATTACATCCTAATTCTGCTAGGCACTGAGCATCCTCCCCAAAATGCTGAGTCTCCTGGAGTGCTAATGACATCAGTGGGAGTGAGGGAGCTCAGTTCCCCACAGGGCTGAGGCACAGCTTCTTTCACTGGGGATTTCAAGTCCTGTTTATTCCTACAGATTTTCATGCCCTATCAGTCCTTGAAGGTGACACAGGAGAAAACATGATGACAACAGGGCATGACAAATCTCAGGGAAGATTTAAATGTAAATACTCTCCCGTGAAATGTAGATATTATTGGAATAACCTGAACAAATCATGAAATTGGCTGGCAAGGGCATGGCATCATTATCACAGTGCAATATCTTCAAGGAGAAATTGTGTAAGGCCTTTTATAAGATTTATTACATTTCTGAAATGAAATAAAATATTAGACCTCTAAAATTTTTTATTTAAATTCTATCAGTAACTCCCTACATTCCTTCTCCCCGCCCAATGAATTAGCCATTATCATATTTTTGTCTGAGATAAAAATGAATGATCTGCTTTTGATTAAAAAAAAAAAAAAGAGAGAGAAAGAAAAAGAAAAAGAAACCTTCTGCATAACTTTGAACTATGAATCAGCCTTGGAGCTCTCATTAAAAACTCCCTAACTTTTAATTGCAGAACATAGTGTCTGCTGTCTCCAGACTGCAGAGTGAAGTTCCTGGCTATTACTCAAAGGCAAAAATGGAGGGGGAAAAAAAAAAGGCATTATTATCATAACTTAAGTCACAGGTGTGGTGTGAGCACAATCATCCAAGTTAGAAGTCGCAAATTTCTGAACTTTGCTCCATCACCAAATCCCTCTGCTGACTTTTGGCAAATGGTATTCATTCTTCATTTCACCAGTAGAAAGCTTTTAGTAAACTTTTAATGTGCTGGAGTATTAAATTTGAAAGTAGTCCTACAGCTTTGAATTTGTATTTGTAGGAGCAAGCACTGTAATACAATGCAAGGCAATCTGAAGACAAGAAATCATCAGTTATTGGAGCAACTTTCTTTATAGGTCTTTGCTCAAGACTATTCTTTCTGGTATAACAAGCAACAATAATGTTGGTAACATTCCCAATTATAAAGGCAAAGCAACTTTTAAGAAAATCCTTTACGACTGTTTCTTTGCACTTACTTCATTCAAAAAGTTGAGCACGACATAGGCAATGTGAAGGTTCAGACGGAAATCTGCGTTTATGCAAAATTCCATTACTATTACTGGATTCTTGTGCTGATGATGATGAGGAACGTGATGGCAATTCAGAGAGGAAGATCTTCTGAAAAACAAGAAGGCAGCGAACAACTTGGGAAGTTAGAGAATGAGGTGATGTGTGAGGGAAATAACATCTCTTTGAATGAGTCATAAAATGCTCTACAGAGCAGAACTTTCACGTATCTTTGAAAGTAAGTGTTTCTCCATTTTTCTCAGGATGTTTCTGATTCAGTCTAATATATTTACAGTTCAATCAGAAATGCATAAATCCTGCCACTTGTAGTCATATTTGCAGACAAAGTCATCCAAACGAACTCACAGAGATTTGAGAGCTCAGAGATACAGGGTGAAATTGAGGCTGGAATTCAATGGTTGCAAACATAAGGCACCATAGCCACGTCTATGGCTCTGCTTTTGTGGGGTTCCTTCGGACCTCAGGATAAGCTTGGCTATGGAGACGTTCCCCTTTCATGCTCACAGAAAGTTGAGAGGGCTTTCTTCCTAATGACACGGATAGCCCTGGGGATTCTGGTGCTACAGAAAGGGTGAGGAAGCTGGCTGGTTAGGCAAGCCATTCCAAAAGGGCAGCAGAAGTGGGAGAGATGACTAAAGCAGAGGGCTCTGGAGCTCAGAAAAAGGAGTAGAGGCCACCATATGCTCTAAGAGCAGGCATTCAAAGAAATATGTGGTTTTCTTTGCTCTCTGGACTTTTCTGCACCCACTTCTTAAGTATGACGCGTGTAGAAATAGAAAACAAAATGGTGAAGCACTGGATTCACTAAGGAGATTAGTGTAACCAGGTTGGCATTGGTTGAAACTGAGCAGAAGGCTATCCAGAAAGACAGAGCTTAATATGGAGGTTCTGATTTAGCTGGTGGGCCGCACCTCCACATCAAAACAGCTCTTTGCCAAATGACCAAGCAGGGTTGGCTCTACCTTCTCTAGAACAGGCAAATGTCCCTGAATGGACAAAGAGGATGCAAATCTGTTGAGGGAGTAAACATGAAAACAAGTGTGATGGGGAAATCTGTTTGTCAGGAACCACACACCCTTCTAGGTTCTTTGAGGTCCCCTGCCTGCCTTCAGTTCTCACAGGAGCTGCAGCTAGGGTTTTCACATTTCATCAGACTGACTTTATTTCTGTACTTAGCTCATGTTTAGTAATTCCTCTACATCCAACTATTAAAATAAATGAAAATACTGTAGGTTCACAAGCCCATTACCTAACATTTTCTGCAGTCATTTTCAACAGGTTAAAGCAGGTATACAACCAGCCAGGGTTCTCTATAGGATTCCAGCTGTGGAAGCACTTTGTGCTGTAATTAATCATGCTAAGCCAACTCACAAAGCCAAGCATATATGGGCCCAGCTATCACTATAATGTGGGCTTGTATGCAGCATACTTCTAAAAGGTCACCGGCTGCTCTAACTGTAACAGCACAAATCTAGTACGGAAAGAGGATAAGATTAAAAATCTTTTAAAAATCCATTTTTAGCTCTAGGTTTATTTAATCATTCATTACTTTATACAACATCAGTGAGACACCTTATTGGATATATTGATTCAAATAATTTTGTTAGATATTAAAAACTCTGTAAAAGTAGCGTGAGATGGTTTGGCCACAGCTGTATGGGATTGTTATTGAAACCTGGAAAACAGTTGCAATGTAAGCAGTGAAGTCAAGTAAGTACAATGTGGCTTCACTTCCAGATGTTTTTTCTTAGCATTTACCCTTCACCTTGCTACACTTACAACTCATCCTCCAAAGGTCCTTTGTGGATACCGAAAAAATTCAGACCATAGCCCTGGTTCTTACACATGCCCGTAGGAAACTGGAAAGGGACATTGCACAGTAGAAGCCGTTGCCACCTGTGGGCGTCACAGCTTCCAGCAGCCTGTTAATGTTTCTGTGCTGGCTGTGCAATCAGCAGAGAGAGAAAGGCCAACTCCACCCTGGAAGAAGCGAGAGAACCCAGGTGGTGCTTCTGCCCCGAGCCCCTCTCTGGAGAAGTCCATTTGTCTCCATTAGCAGTACAGGGAGCCCAGGGAAACAAACTTCTTAACTGATACAGCTCCATTACCTAGTTAGAAGGTAAGGGATGTGAATATATCCTGTCTCTCCTCCTTCTGCTCCCTCCACATTTTTCATTATCGGTGTGTTGCAACATCAAGGCAGATTACAGGACTCAGAAAAACCTACAGAAACATGTAGGCAGCAAAGATGTTCAGTACTCAAATCCACATTTTTAAGATAAAATTCAGCTTTCTAGGATTTAATCCTCCGTGTTTCAGGGCATAATCTAGCTATATAGGGGTCACTAAGAGGAAACATTGCCTGGGCAATGGTGTAATTGTTCTGCAGGGTTACTTTTGCTTTCCTCCAAAGCAACCGGCATTACTGTGCACAAGAGATGGACACAGGACAAGGACATCTGAACTGTTTCAATATGTCAGTCTCTAGTTTTTCTGATTAATGGGCGTCTCTCTCTTTGTAGGTCATGATAAACATGCATACACCACCCCATATTTTCCTGCACACGTGGCAGTGATCAAAATGTACTCAATTAACAGCATTGCTTAGCCTTGACCTAGCCAGGTGTCAGATGAACTGTACCTTTGTCAGCAAGTGCTTCCTTGCAAATACCATGGAGTCAGGCCTCAATGCTGCAAGCACTTACTTATATGTAGGCTGAATTTTAGTCACTCATTTCACTGACCAAAAAGAGGTTACTTGCACTGTAAGATTGAGAGGCCTGGAGTCCAAGGAGGTAGCTCGGCATTGCCACAAGCAAGCAGTATCTCATACATAACAGGGTTATATCACACCTTGTCTCGGTATGTAGGGGCAGTAAAGAATTTGTTGTGTGCTTTACTCAGTCACTCTGGCATTATAGTCCTGCTATGCAATAATAAAAGTGAAATCATCAGGAAAGTCACAGAAGGGGGTCTGGTGACTAACTCTAGAGTCACCCTAGGGTACTCATTTGTCATGGGACTTGTTCACAGCAAAATGGACGGGAGAGTAGCTCATGTTTTCTTGTTTTTTTAAAGTGCACTTGTCACAGAGAAGAAGAGATTTTCAGTTTATGAGAGTAGAGGCAACCTTTCAGGAGTCCAGTTATTTATTTATTTTTTCTCTCTGTTCAAGAAATATTAGAATAATAAATTAAAAAAAAATCTGCATTATGCTGGCAACAAGTAGTTGGTGGTACTGAGTGCTTTTTATCCATTGATCTCAAACACATTTCACCCTGGAGATGGCACATGTTATTACAAGAGAAGCATGAAAAAAAAAAGTATAACTTTAAAATAAAATAAAATAAGCTTAACCCATGTAGTTTTCAACTTTATCCACTTCCCTTTGTTGGTTTCCATGAAATGTTAAACCATATCTATATTAAAATGGGCCCCTTACATCAAAGACACTAATAATCCAAAAGAAAAACATTTCAGATGCTGATTTTTATTTAATAAAGAAAACTTTGCAGGAGTGTCATGGTTTAACCCCAGACAGAAAGTAGGCACCACACAGCCACTCACTCCCCCCTCACCCCCCAGTGGGATGGGGGAGAGAAATGGGAAAAGAAGTAAAACTCATGGGTTGAGATAAGAACGGTTTACTAGAACAGAAAAGAAGGAACTAATAATGATAACACTAATAAAATGACAACAGTAATAATAAAAGGATTGGAATGTACAAATGCTGCACAGTGCA
>JANZLQ010000030.1:11116356-11130783 GCA_026212715.1 Elanus axillaris
GAAGCATTATATAAGCGTGCTTGTATTATCAATAAATTGAAGTATGCTTTATCACTCATATTGGGTCGGCTGCATTTGTTCCTCCGCCTTCTCAGGCCCGAACCTATGTCGGGGATCCTCCCCGCACTTGTGGGTTGACAGTATACCTGGAAGATCACTCTCAAGATGTAAGGGTTCAGTTTTTGCAGATAGGGACCAAGATGAGTTCACCTTTCCATCAACCTTTCCACATAATCTATCATAGCCTATTCATCATGCTTACCACATCTGAGACAGGGACTGCACACTAACTAAAGCATTTTAAACAGTAAGTTTGGTAGAGTTGCTCATTTCCTCTAAATCATAGGCAATTGCCATCAAGGAACTCAGCACTGTGAAATGGTGAGATTTTATCTTGCAAAGAACAGAGATGGCACTCATTATCATGCTCTTGGAATTTTTATATGATGAAAACCAAGTTGAAAAGGATTAAAATTGTATGTTTGCCATCACAGCGAATGCTCCCCATATATACACGTGCATACGTGTGTGCATGTGTGTGTATATATATGTATAGGCTCATGACTGATTCTCTTCTGTGCTTTTAACAAGAACACATCTTTGAGAGGGCAGAACAGCTTTCATTAAAACAAGGATTTCAAGATGAGACAGTGCAGTATTGTGCTGCTTTGAAGCCCCCAACAATGGAAGAAAACATACATTCATATATTATTCTGTCACAGAGTTTATCTTCTTGGATTTCAGAGCATAAAAGGAAAAAATTGCAATAGGCACAGCTCCACTTCAGCATCTGAACAAACATGAATGCTGCAGATAGTTAGGGCTAAATCTTGCTATTGATTTCAGCAGGAGTTTCAGTAATAACTCTTAGACATATTAAATCCTGCATTTTAAACATAGTCTTAATTCTCATTTTCATATTTGTTTTCTGCTCTAACAAAGATTTTTCTTTTATGTATTGTAACATGAAAAAAGAAGGGTTTTTTTCCCTTTAGTCTAACTGCCTGGATTTCAACAGAATATATGATGTCTGTGTCCAGCCTTACACACTGCTATAACTGCACAAATGGAACAAGAGCCAGATGTGGCTATTCAGCAAGGCTTGTTTATGTGCAGTGGAGGAAGTGGATAATGAAACATCTGAGCAAAGAACTTACTCCAAGTGACAGAAATTTGTTTCCTGTGTATTTCCTTAAATGAATTGTTATTAAGGTAATATGTAAGTATTATGTGTTTTGCCTAGAATGGTCATAACTTGATTTTTTTTTTCCACAAACATGTCTTATGAAATTTGTCAAGATGTTAGGCCAAACGTAAACCACAACTTGTGGTGAAGCATTTATTTTCTTTCTGCATTGAAAATTGTAAAGCCACACTTCCAAAGGAGAAGAATAAAAATAGCACTAGCAACGTTTTACATGGCAACTGTGCATGCTAAATACAGTGTTAAACCTTTCCATCCTCTTGCAAAAACAACGTTGCTGCTGCAAACAGGCAGTCAGTAGTGCTGTAGCTATGGTTTGTACACTAAAATATACTCTAACCACATGGGAGTTCCTTTTGGTAGAAAAGAAGTATCAACCTTTGTTCACAGTTTTTGAACCTAGCAGTGATCTGATGCAATGGGGCTGGTATTGAGAAGGGAAGGGTCTACATCTCTTCTGTTAATGATTTCTGGAATGTGGTGAAAGGGATCCAAAAAGGAAGACGCTCTCCTTCCTCGACCTCTGCTACTGCAGCATGTAAAGGAAGAGAGAGAGGTCTGTCTTGTGGTTTTCACGCTACCACAAAAGGGTCCTTTAAAGACTGACAATTAAAGCCCAATCAAGACTGCATCAGCATTGCTACTAACTGATGTCCGGAGGGACACTCTGTCAACTGTGAACTTGCCTTTGGCTCTTTGCTCTGCTCCTCTCCTCTGCCTCTGAGGAATGCAGCTGGCAATTTTTCCCAAAATGCTTGTAGTAAATAAGGATGTAAGCAGACCCTTCGTAGTCCCGCAGAGACAGACAGGCTTGTGTTCTTCAGTCTGTCCATGAAGGAGCAGTGAAAGCTGCCACAGGAGAAAGTCCAAGTGTGCTCATAAATAATCCTGTTAGTATTACTACTGGTATTCACTGTGCTATTCTGTCTCTCTCAGCTTGATGAAGAGCCTCTTTGGAAGACTAGCCACCTCCTCGCCCTTTCCCAAATTACTTACCTTGCTTGTCCCATGCCTTCTTAGGCTTCCCCACTCCCACTTCTAACTCTCAGGCTGCCTCTAGCACCGCTCTTCATGTAAGCCTGCACTGAAATTCATTAATGTCTAGTACAAAGAAACCATCTCAAAGACACTGCAGTACATGTTTCTTGTGCATTGGTACAGAGCATTAAGGACAAAGGCACATTATACAGTAATGTGATTGTTTTTATTCCCCTGTTTATATCCTAACAAAAGCTGGAAATTAGCTTTCAGCTCATTTCTCTTCTGCCTTTTGCAGGCTGGCTTTGCAATATTTCTAGAGGACTCTTTAACACCTTACAGGCACCTGAGCTCTTGAGAGCCAATAGTCTTAGTGCTGCAGCAACTTTTGGCATGCAGTTTACTGCATGCCTAGAAAGTCAGGTGCATACAGCCCTAAGCCTCTCTTCCCCCCGGTCTGCTCCAGCCAGATTGGGTGTATCACCCACACGCAAGTCCTGCTGCTGCTCCAGGATGAGACTGCTCCAACAAACACACCAAGGAGCAGCAGGAGCAGTGCGGCTCTGCAGGGAAGGACGAGGGAAGAGCTGAGGACAACCACAGCGCAGGCAGTGCCGTTCCTCCAGGGCACCCTCCGGCGCTGCCGGAGCACCTGGGGATAGCAACCGGGATGACAGACCGGGGGCTGGGCAGAACTGGGGCTCCTGGGCCATGGGCAGGGCTGGGGGAGGCACCGTGCAGGCAAGTCAGGGCCAGCAGCCAAGGTGGCCATGCTCTCAGGGCCATGACAAAGTGCTCGGGTTCTCTGTGGGTCACTCCTGCTAGCTCCTTCCCTGCCCGCAGAATAAAGTTGTCTTTCACCAGTGGATTTCAGCTTTGCTTTGTGCCAGTTGAGCTACACTGGCCACACACAGCAACTCTGATCAGTTCAAATTTTCTATCTTTTCCTCTTCACTCTTCACCTACACTCTGAATCATGAAGGCAGCCACATGAACTTGCTTATCTACATGTCTAGACTGAAATTAGGCACAAGTATGTGCTTTATTCACCTCATTGCTTCTGCCTGCCAGCAAGGCCTTACTTACAGGTAGTTGAACCATATCTGCAAACCCTATGGTGCCACTGGCAAACCAGGAGGGGGCAAACACACTCTCTATGCCCTCGTGCTCCAGAAAGTCTGTAAGACAAAAGTGAAGGCATCCACAGCTAAATATATGCACCTTCCAGGCCCCAGACTCCTGAAAAGAGGTTTCTGTCCCTTTATGAGGCAACCTCAGTGGCTAGCAGGCTGTTGTGCCATCAGTATAGGTCATGCGTTAGAGAGATAAATTAGCCATCTACCTGGGTATAGAAACCCACTGCACCACAAATGCACAGCAAGTACATCATCATTCCCGTAATAACACATTAGCATTCCCCTTTGAGCAGTAGTCTGTGTTATCCCCATTTTTCATATCACACATCCTCTTCTGTAACACCTGAAAGCATTTCTTTACTGCCGGGAAAAAATAAAAGACACCAGTATTACAATGCACGCTTATTTTCAGTCACCTGCACAATCTGATGTTTTGACATTAAAAGTCTCTGGCAATCAGTTAGTCATTTCACAAAGACTGAATCAGCGCTGTCAAAGATTTATTGTTTTAAGTCCTTCCTATCAGACATCCATTCACTTTGCCAAGCAGTGTCTTTTAATAATTCTGTTCAGACTCTCAGCAGTGCTGCTGTCACTGCTGTTCTTGCACTATAAGTACAATCAATAGCTGGATGGACAAAAATTAAATCATTTAATGGATTCTGGTTGAGCTGATTTAGGTCACAGAGTTGCCCAATGCTCCTGGCAGCCAACTTTATTTCATATTTCTGTATTGTCATAACACTGCACATTTCCACGTGGTTGCTATCCTATGGCGGGTCATAGCAGAAGATGTGGGCTGGCTAAGTGATTGTGTGGAGCCATGAGAGAAGCTTCTGACACATCTGGTCAAACCCACAGAGGTTTCTTTTTGCCTTCTTGGTTACTACAGCGAGCAGTCAGAATCGTTTATCTAAGCATGCTCCTTCCTTTCTCTCGAGAGGAACATGCCTGTTCGACAAGTGTGCACGTTCTTACTTTCTCAATATGAGCCCTGATATGCAATATAATGATATGACAGACCACATAGGTCTTAGTTTCCATGCCTTAGCTCACATGGAAAAGGCAACATTTGCCAAGAACTGCTGCACTATGGGGAAAGCAAAGGCTGAAGCTATTTATTCTCCTGACTTTAGTAAAAATGGAGTCATAATCCTGGAGTCACGATAACCAGAATTACCCCAAGCTCCCTAGATCCTAGCAGAGCATGCACTCATGGGTGTTGAAATAAAGATGCCTGTAATTTATTGTTGGAATTTGATTGCTGGAAGTCAGAACAGGACCATCCCCAGCCACCTGTAAATTAACTGGATCATCCATGGGGTTGCTGTAAATTAACCAATAGAACAAGAGTAATCCTTTTTCCAGCTGTTGGCTTAGCAGAACACAAGGGTGATTTAAAGACCTCTATGTTCTGGTATTGCTCTCTGGTGAAACCACAGAACTATTTATCCCTCCCTCATACTGAAAAGGAAAAAAAATATAAAAGATATGGAAATCTGATTGGCAGTGCAGTTTTTGGATGTTACCAAAAATAAGAAATCTATGTCCTTTAATATGCTGAGAGCTCTTGGTCTGAATGGAATATGTGAGAAAGTCCATGCAGCTACAGTGAGCAAGTTTTGCCAGAGCAGCCAGAAGCTCCCGTTCAACACATTTCCTTACCAGTAGTCTGGCAGCACAAATTGTAGCTGCTCTATGTTGCTAGAAAGCCTGTGGGAAGCTAAGGCAGAAACACCTGAGAAAGTTTTTGAGTTGCATAACAGAATGTAGATACACAGTTGAAGCCAATAAGTGATGAATCCAGCTGAGAATGTGCTAAATATTATGGTCTACTACAGAAATATGTAATTGTAAGCATGCTTATTACACTATGCATAATCAGGGATTTTTTTACAATGTTTTATTTACTTGATGGCATGCAATGGTTTGGAGTAAATAGGCTTTTTAATCTGTTTCTAATTGGCATGTTATACTTCTGAATCAGAAATAAAAGGAATTAATAAATGTTACAAAAATTGGATTGAATATAAGATAAATTAGAATAGAGCCATTATAGTCCTTTGAGTAAGTATTTAGAAATTAAATTATAAATATATTTGAAATGTTAATCATCTCCCCAACAGGCTATAACAGCTTGCACTGCACCATTATAATTTGTCATGTAAATCCGTATTTAGACATGGAATAAAAGTGTGTGTGTGGAGGGGGGGAAAGGCTACTGTGTATGGGCAGTCATAGCTGTTGCAGAACATTGACTCTCAACGTTGATAATTTCAGAATCTACCCTAATCCTGAACAGAGGAAAACACCAAGAAAATCTGTAACTGGCCAATTTCTTTTTTAAAAAATGCTTGCATAACTTATGAAGACATGTTAAAAAAGCCAGATTAGATCATGATCAATAGAAGAGGCCAAATGTACTCAGTGACACAACGTTTTATATATCTTAGGTGCATCTGTCTTATTACCAGTCTCACTGGGCACAGTCTCGCTGAGCACAGCCACCACATCTGCCTATCTTCACGGAGCACTGATGAGCCACAGAAGTGCCACTTCCCATGGTTAATAGACAAGAAATGAAGATATAGAGAATGAGATCTTTTAATAATTTCAGCAGCTAAATCGCTCCACTACCCCACAGTGCCCACTCGATTTCCACCTTACCATAAACATCCTCGTGCCACCGGCACTCCCGTTGCCCGAAGAGGCACGCTGGGCAGGCAGGGTGTCTGCTCTCAGCACACACGCTCCGAGCAGTGGCCCTGGAGCAGCTCATGCTGTGGCACAGGACGGAAAGCAGTGGAACATCCCTTTATTGCAGGCTGCCCCGCACAGAGGAGGTAAAAATGGTTCCCTGCTGGCTCTGTAACTCAGGATCTCTGTAGCCTGAAGCAGGGAGCAAGTTAATGTTGTGATGCCCTGATTCTAATGCAACGCAAAGGGCAGGAGATGGGAAACCGCTAAGGGCACAAGAAAGAGAAGGAGGTTTGGCCTTGCGTGTTATCAGCTGCAGAAAGCCTCTTGATACTTGATGTTACAGGCTGCTGGATACACGAAGACTCCTTCTTATGTGACATCTCAGGTGTTGCACCCCCACGCTTGCAGAGGTAATCATGCAAACACAGACCCCAAATGCTTGTTTAAAAAGGTACAGACCTTTATACACCTGACTGTTAAAGCAAACCCTTGATTTGTTTAGAAACTGGCTGGTTAGCTGCATCGCTACTTCCTCGTATCCTTTCTATTGACAGGTTGTGCCATTAGGGCTTTGATAACAGCTAACGAGCAACCCTCTACCAACAATCAGCATGGGTGGACGTTTCCTTACTGAGTGTTGTCTAACAAAATGAGGACACAGCTCCCACTGCTTTGATACTAGTAAGACAGTAAATGATCATTACTTCATACCTCAGCACTGTATGAAGAAGATATATCTCCTGTTCAGGCCAACAATCTGGGTACAGCTCAATGAGATATAGTAAAGAAGAGGTGCAGGAAATGACACCTGCTGCCAAGCATCACTTTAGGCTTTCAAATCAGAACAGATATCTTGAAAATACTTATTTATTTTTCAGCTATCCCTAGAACTACCTACGGTTCAAAACTATCTAATTTATTATTGATACAAACCCGTAGGTGTCTGCAGCAAGGCACACCTTGAATACATCAAGAGCATCCCAACAGTCAGCTTGTGCTACTCACATATACGGTAAAATTCACCTATCTCACACACACCGAGCTTAATTTTGGATCCAAACATGATTACTGCATCCTGACTGCTCCACAGCCAGTGTCTAGAAGGTGAAGGATGGAGCTGACATCCACCTTCTGGCCAAAGAGATTTGACCACTCACCTCCTCCACAGTGCCCTCGCTGCTAGAACATAGACCATTTGATGTGGACAAGAACGTAAGAGAGAGACTTGTCTACTACATAGGATAACTGGGTATTTAACAGAAAGGAAGGGGAAAGCAAGGGAAGCCATGACTCTCCAGACCTTGCTGCACTGACTGCTTAACATAAAAGTCCCCAGAGCAGAAACTGGAAAAAAGCTCCCACCTTGTGCTGAGTGCCCCTGTCTCTAGGGCTGGCACCATTTAGATCAACAGGCAAAGTTACTGCTCCCTACCACACTGAAGTGTGTTGGTAGGATAGATTGAGAGGTTTGCTTCTATAGCATTGCACTGCTACCAGCAGGTTTATTCTGCTGGGTTCAAATCCCCTCAGGCAGTGGGAGAAGCTAAATGTTGGTCCTTGGCACTTAAAGAGTCTATGCTACTTGGCATGCCATTGGCTATGGCTATGCCATACTCCTGTTCCGTTAGCCATGTTTTATGCACAGTCCATTTTTGAGAATGTCTGTGGAATCAAAGCCCTGTGCTTTGGAGATGACAAGACTCTGACCAGGTAAACAGGCCTGAGAAAAGAGACAGGCCACTCGGTGATGTCAAGACCAAAGCACCTATTCACAGACTGCAGAGCAAATGTAAGTTTTACTGACAGGAATTTTGGTTTCTGTGTTCTTTAGATACCTCCAAGGCTGCAGCAGCTGCAATCATTTATGAGAATATAGATTTTGGATCTGGGAGCCTAGCATGGCATTTTAGGAGATAAAGACCATTTATAAGTCACCCCTAAGTGACTGGATTCCACTAAAAAGCACTAAAACACCAGAGTCCCTCTGTGGATCCTGCCCTAAAGCAATAAACAGTCTTTAAATTCCTTCCTACCCCTGAGCCTCCCAGGGGGACCAGGCAATTATTTACAAAGTCAATTGGCCTGTGACAGGGAGGATTTTTTTATATCCTTTTTCATTCCCAGCTCCTCTCTTGTGCCTTTCTTCAGGACTTGTGCCTTTCTTCACTCTGCTGCCTAAACAATATACACCAGGCATATTTAAGTTCACCACTCCCCAGGGGGAACTCTTGCAATTAACTTGCTGTCCTGGTGTGTGGATGGGTAAATTGGGAATGGACAAACAGCTGATTTGTATTTATGGTGAGCAACTCCTGTGAAGCCTAAAAAGAAGTATTATGAGTAGGAAACAAAACAAAAAAAACCCCACCCAAACCCCCAAAAAACAAAAACAATGAAAAAGAAAACCGACTTTAGTAAGAAACATAGATTTTGAAATGTCTGATGAAGCCTTAGGCCAGGTCTTCAGGTTGAGTTCACTGGTGTAACTCAGCTGACTTCAGTTTTTATCAGAGATTTTGCCTTCAGAGGAATTGTTTCAATTTTCCCTACCTGTAGATCTGAGGTCCTGTTTAAAGTATATAATTTTTAAAGAGCCATATCCAGGAATCTACCTCTGCAATGATCTGCTTGTAGTTTAGGTTTGATCTTTTTTTTTCCTATCATGAAAGGAAAAAAAGTAGCAACATTAAGTAGGGGAAGGTTATTGTAATATCCTCAATGCATATGGTGTTGGTTTGTCAGAGGCTGAACATTTTGTTTCTGCTTTTTACTTCATTTTACCGTTCCCAGCTTATGGAAACTTTTATGTCCGGTCTCACTGTCGGTTCAGCAGCTCCAAAACTTAAGATGTAAGGTTTGTATTTCCTTAGAAGGCTGCATGCTGTGCTCCTAATAGAAATACCTTACTCTTGCTCACCCTGACAGGAATATTTAAATGCCTCCATCACTGACAAAGCTCAAATCAAATCAGATACTAATCAAAGGCTTCATTTTTTTCTTTTTTCTTTTAATTTGAAAGAGCTACAACAATTGAATAAATTCCGCAAGAGAAAAATCAGTCCTGTTGAGGAAAATTCACATCAAAACTACTGGAGATGTTTTTGCCAAAGGCAATGCCCACCTCACTGTATTCTACCCTATTATTTCTCCTACCTTCCTCCATTGTGTGAATTAATTTGAGGATCAGAAGGGCTGGCCCAGAGGCCATGTAATTTCCTGGCTTTTATGGGAGAACCACTGAGAAAGCACCAGTGGCTCAACACTTAAAACTGACCCAGAAAACACAGCAAAACCCATGCTTGTAGAAAGAGATCCAGCTCTGTAAAGAGCCAGGACCCCCCAAAGCCTGTGTGGTTCACTGGATTAATTATGAACATTAGTCCTTCTAGCAGGGGAAATTACAAGGTAATACCGTATCTCATCCCAAAAATGTAAAGTGGTTTCCTCTCAGTCCCCTGTATTTGCACAGAGCCCCAGCCCTTGGACTGACGTGGAAGAAGTAGCTCTGCCTAAGAAGTGAAGCACTCTGCAAGACTCTTTCTCCTTATAGGGCAAAATAATGGCGAATGATAGAAAGAATGCTTACATACATATACATGTACACATGCTCATTTACACAGATAGGGGATGATTGCTTGAGTACTCTACAGCCCTCCCCACCCCTTCATCTCTCCCCAGTTTCTACTGGTTAACATCAAGAAATCCATCCTAAAAAAGCATTTTATTCTATCCTGCTGCTTGGACAAGTAGACAACACTACTATGAGAAGGATGCAGTTTTCAATGCCCATCATTTTGTCATCTGGTGAGGGACAGAATAAGCCAGTGCTGGCAGCAGAAGGCAAAAATAAGTTCCGCACACATATGGACACTGATTCAGAGAAGTGTTCCCCTTCCCTCACCAGAGGTGGGTGAGGTGCTGGGTGCTCCAATTCCGCATAAAAGACCCCACTGTGACATTTTTGTTTGAAAGAAGACCAGCTGAGAGTGCAGAAAGGGACGCAAACAGGTTTCCTCTCCCACATTTCTTTTAGGGTGCTTCGGAATTGCATTTCGCACTTTTGCTTTGTATAAGCTGTTCAGCATCCCTGACTCTACTTCTCCTAATGGTTCAGCACACTTTCTGTGTAAAGTGATACACATTGCATCTTATTTTTCATACAGGAATCAAGACAAGAGGCTTTATATTATACTATGGAGGCAATCCTCTGTTTGTTTTTATCAGCATAGTTCCTTTGAAATCAAAAAGCTATGTCATTAACTGGCTGAATATCTGGCTGTATTTGAAATTCAGGTGTAAAACTTAGGGCTGATATACAGTGGAGAATTTTTAAGTAGTAAATATGATATGTGAAAAAATATGGATAGGTTTTAAAACTTTTATAACTGAAGATCTACAACTCCCTTGCACTTTTTTTCTCTTTCTCTGTCTAACATAAACACACATCACTTCACTACACATTGTGAGATGGATATGTCCTGCATCTGGGACAAGGCTTTGTCTTCAGATGAGTGACAGAAATCCTAACCTAAGTTTAGAATTGCAGTTTTCTAGCAAATCTTAGACAATAATTTCAGACAGGTTTTGATGTCCAGATTACAATAGCAAACTGTAAAGAGAGATGTCTCTTACTTTTTTAAGCAGTATTTTAAAGTCAAGGCAACGTGATCTAGTGGCTCTTGTTTATTCAAGTCAGAGATCCAAGTTTCAACTACACAAATATTTCTTATGCAGAAACGATTCAGAAAAGGAAACGCAGGCAAGGAAGTGTACAGCCTGGGTTCATAGGCAGGAGATTAAAAAAAAGTAACATATATCCATATAAAACTGGACATAAACTTTTTTCTTAGAGTGAAATATGTCTTGTCAGGCTGTCCATGTCAGAAAAGTCCCCCCTGTTCTCTCTTGTTCTCCCCAAGCATCAATTGTCCTTCAGTTCCTAGTCAGATAATGACAGTTACCCTCTAGATATTCCTCTCATGGGAAAACATATTTTTAGTTGTGTTTTAGCAGACCCAATGTGTCATATGCAACCAGCTCTGCACTTAAAATCAACAGAGATACAAGAATCTACAGTTCACAGTCTTGACATTTCTATAGCAAAAGGAGAATCAGCTTTTCATGAAGAGCCCATGCGCGTTCGACCGGTCTCACGGGAAAAGTGCACCATGGGAAGATACAGCAGTTAATTCCCCCTTCCAGCTTTGCAAGGACACCTGGACAGAAATAGGGACTGTTGCAACAGATAGATAGGAGTGATACCTACAAGTACTGCATCTGAAACCCATTACATCAAATTAGTCGCTCGTGGAAGATAAGCGAGTTCTGTATGGGATCAAAGGACCACACAGGACCCACGTGAATCGGCTCTTCTCTCCCTGGGCTTGCTCTATGCCCAGCCAGCTCATGGGTCCCTGCACCATGTACCAGGAGCCTGGGGTGCTACAGAATGAAATGGTGAGATACACAAAGGGTGCCAGGTGAAGTAAAGGATAAAGTGAAGGTCATGGTAGAATCAGTTTTCAGCTGCTGATGAGCTTGGAAAGATGTGCACGACTGCCCCTTTTTTCAAGCAAGGCTCAGCTCCAAAGACATTGCTAATTGTTGTACTAAAGACAGACTGATGAGCCAGAGCATTTACAGGTATACGCTTATGTAGTGCCACGAGGCACTACCTCTCACTAATCCATTTCTGTGCAAGGCATATGTTGTTACCTCAGCACCAGCTGTAGAAGTCTAATCCTACTGAAGGAGCTGTGCTTTTCTACCCGGGACGGCCTGAGCCTCACCGTTTGATACATGGGGTCTTGAGGAGGAGAAGCTGTTATGGCAGTGACAGCCACTCAGTCTTGTATCAAGGACTACCCACTCAGCTCCTCCAGCAAATTGCCATGCTGAGGTCAGTGAACTCCACTCTGGGACTTTTTTGGCTATTTTGTCATGACCATGGTGCAAGAACCTCTATCAGTACCCCTAACCGATCCTTTCCTTGCATTGGTCCTATTCCAGTTTCCAGACTACTTCTCAGTCTCAGCAATCTGGTTAAAGACAGTTATGCTTCACTGAAAATCACTGTAAACAAACCTTTGTGTTGATGTAGGATGACATCCTCAAGATGTAAAGGATATCAACCAATACCCAGGCATAATTTCTATATTTTCTCAGAGCAAAACAGCCCCCCCCCCCTTTCCTCAGCTCCTTCCTTCTTGTTCATCCTTTCCAACTTCAAATGCACAAATTTATCATTGACTGTTCTTCAGGGAATTAATGCTTCCAGCAAAGCACAGCAGTGACAGGCACACTGCGAAGAGACGTTCAAAGATTTCCCAAAATGGCAGTGATAAGGACATTTTTAAAGGAAGGATGTGACCTGTGAGGGGAAACATGCCAGGCTGCAATTTGCTACAGCACTGAAGGGCCACTAAAAGCACAACTCTCACCTTTCTTCTCATTATTTTTATATTTGAACAAACCCAAGACAAAGACTGCATGATTAATGCTGAAGCATTTTAGTGACAATACATTGCTGACAAATTTGTATGATGTCCTAAGGGTGTCTCACTTTAATTAAACAGGAACTCAAGAGCTCTTTGGGCAAGAGGTTCACATTAAAAAAAAAAAAAAAAAAGAATAAAAAAATCAGCATAGACTATGAAGAAAGACATCCATTACGAAAAACAAAGTTCCCTTGGAGCAAGGCATATATGTGTTTCCAGTTGCAGAGTTGACAAAGTAACAGAAATTATGCAATTATATTCAGTTTTATTCTGATTTTCTTGCCCTCTCAGGAAAATTTTGAGCCATTCAGAGAGCTTACCAGTGTGAAACAATACAGGACAGATTCCATCATTTATATGCTGTGTGTCAGGCCAGACTCTTCAAATCTACAGAGGAAATGCTTCTTTACACAGGATTTGACAAATTAAATGTGCACACTTTGTAAAGACAATGAGACTTTCATGCTCTAGCACAGATTTGGAGGTGAGGGGGTATTTATTTATTTATTTACTGAAAAAACAAGACAATCTGGAAAAAAACTTCCTAGTGGAATGCATTGGTCATTAGATTAGACTCTTAAATGAGCTTTGCATGAGTGAAAGTCAACTGACCTTACTGTTGCTAAAGCTGAAATGTGAATGAGAGAACTATAGAAATCCATGTTTCAGTACGATCAGTCGATTAAGCAATCTCATTGTTCAAACACTGCTAAATGCCTTGCAGTTATGAGATTTTAAACATCAATACTGTTTTTAAAAGTCAGTATATTACTTTCTCCTCTGGAAGTTTATTGCAGTCTATCTACACTGGAATTGGAGGACTCCTGCTGAGCAGTAAATGCATTGAGACTGAATATCATGAAAAAGATCAAACAGTTCAACCCAGCTAGTGAGCCTAGTCATCATGAATGATTCCTGTGCTTGACGGGAAACCTCCAAACTCTTTGCTGGTGCATCCAAAAGAGGACAGCTACGGATAACTAGAGTCAAGGTTACTGGGAGACAGAGCACTGTTTCTCCTGGAAAGAGGTGTTAGAGAGACTCAACTAAAATACCTCAAATTAGGAAGGTCTATGGGAAAACTATCTGGTCCAGCCTCTGGGTTATCACACAGTACTAAAAGGGTTCTACACATTAAATTAATTGCTGGTTCACTTAAAATTAATAAAATATTTCTCTAGCACTTTAGTCAGCTTGCCAGAGGGTGTCATTGAATCAACAGACTTGGCTGAATTTTTAATAATTTCACGATCTCTGAAGCATCAAATATAAGGTATTGCAGGAGGTAAGATAAGGCCTCAAAGGCCCTCTCAGCTAGTCATTATTAGGAGATAGATTAGGAGAAAGACTGGAATGGATTCTTCTCTCTGGTACACTGATGTAAATAAAGAATAAAACACTAAAGTGCAAAAACAATGCAAAATCTAAATCAGTTTCAGTGCTCTTTAAAACTGCATTGACAATCGTTAAATATATGGCAACAGTTTCCTTTATGTTCCCTTCTTGTAGCCAGTTCTTATATTTACTGCGTCATTTTTTTCAGCTTTGTTGTCATAGTCTCAGCAATTTACAAGAACATTTTTAAAAGCATGAATAGAGGCAGAAGGTAAAGGAGTTGGGCAGAGGAGGAAGAAAAATTACAGATGAAGGGAAAGCAGAGCTCTGCCATTGCCAGCTAGGGGGGTAGAAGTGTCTAAGATGCAATTAGTAAATACTGTGATTCCTTTTGTGCCTTTTGTGGTTTTAGGCAATTATCCATTGCTAATGAGAACTGCACAGAGAATTCAAATTCAATTTGGAGAGGATTTCAAGATTTTAAAAGTTAGATTCATCCTAACAAGGAAAAAAGTTCCAAACATTGCGGAAAATTCTGATAGGAATGTGTGGGGCGGGGGGGGGGGGGGGGGGGGGG
>JANZLQ010000030.1:11130883-11141095 GCA_026212715.1 Elanus axillaris
GTGTTGTTCCCCCCCCCCGTTATATATTCTCATTTAAAATCAGAAGTCATTTCAAAAAGAAAAAGTAAAATGTCATAGTTAAAAGAAAGCACTGCCATATTATGAAGACACTCACTCCCCATCCCCCTTTATTATTTCTTCTCTAATCTTTGGGAAAATAAAGATAATTAGATATATTAATTTGAAAGAAAGTTATTTTCCAAGGTAAAATGGTCTGTCAGTATTTTCTTTAATCTAGTTTATTGCTACTGCAAGTGAAAGTGGAACACCTAGAATAGGCTCTGTCATGAAGTCAGGCTGATACATTGTTTGTTCCTAAGTGCAATACTCAAGAGTGCGTTCTCGGGCTGAACTACTCCGGAGGAGAGAAGGAAGTCTGTCAGAGAAAAAGAGCAAGTAAAATTAGCTGACCTGCTACATTTCAGACCTTTTGAGGTAGTACACAAGATGGTAGCTGGTATTTATTCTTCGTGGACTAACATCGTACGTTAATGAACTGAGGCTGTTCATTGACCGATGGGTTGCACCACTCCTGCCCAGTGATACCTCCACAGTGATTGATAGCCACACAGCAAATCTGATTCACTCTGCAAAGTCTGTGATTGATGTGAATCTCAAGCACTGCACCCTTGCAGAGGACAATCGAGTACACATATATGAAAAATCCGGATACTAAATTTCTGAAGGAATTCGTCTTTTAGGATCCAGTGATGTTATAGTCTTTCAGTGCGCTTTCCAGAATGTGTAGGCAGTGCCAATGACTTCAGGTATAAATACATACCTGCACACCCTGCAGGGTCAGAGTCTTAGGGTTGTCTTCCCACATAAGGTCTGAACTTCACATGTAAGAAGTACCAAGTTTCCTACTAGATGTGAGATTAGCCTGATACAGTTTTGGTAAGAAGTCTGTAAAGAAGAGAATGCTCAACTGTATGTCTGAGGTTTGAGTATTAGTTAACCTTTCACATTAAAAGCTAAGGATGGGGGGGAGGCATATGGTCCGTGTTTTACAGAAACTCATTTACATTACAGTGGAGTATTTTCTAAGCACAGGAAGAAAATCCTTGCTCTAGAGTGTAAAGTCTAAAAAAGACAAAGATAAATTACAGTCCAGAACAGAGAAACAATAAACAAATAATCTTAATGGTAATCACCAGTAGCTCTTGTTAATTACAGAATGTCTCCCCTCACTCTCCTTTTTTTAAAATTTGTTAATTCAGCCAATGCACTAAATTCACTGTCTAACAGCTACTCCAAGTTACAATGCACTGCATTTACGTCTTCCTTCCCCCAACATTCAACTCCCTCTCTCTGCACAATTCATTTATGAGATGAATCCCGAAGACAGGTGAGAGATTTAGCCTGATAGACTTACCTTACTCTTCCAAGGTAGCAGGCATCTCCATCTGTGATGTAAACCGCTGGCAGGTCTCAAAACCTTTGCTTAGCTCCCACCTAACCTCACAAAGCTCTGCCTTGCTTCCAGTCCGCATTGCCAAACCCGCCCTAACCACTGACACCACCCAACAACTCCTAAGCTGCTCGGGGTTCTGGCTCAGCCTAAACCTTCACAGAGGGTTTCTCTAGCAGAGCTAGGATCAGCCAGCAACAGGGTGTAGAGCCTTACCGAACCTACAAGCAGGCAGCTGGGAATACAGGGCAAATAGGTAGGGATGGAGTTAGCCCTAAAGGAGAGGTCCTAAATAAGGAATCAAACCCCAGTGTGGGGCAGAAACTGGACCCGAGACCTTCCACATCCCACAGAAGAGCTCAAAACAAGCTATTCTCTTTGAGTAAGGCAGTCCACCCAGCTGCTCGATTACATTGCATGAGTAATGATAGACGAGTGACTTGAGGCTACCATGAACCTGGTGACTGCCCTGATCACTGGGCTATGGAATCAGCCTCTCTCTTGTTTAATGAATATTTAATAATAGCACTTCCTTTCCTCACAGAGATGTCATGAGGAAAAAAATATTTTAGATTGTTAGGTGGTCAGATACCAGACAAAGGAAACCTTCTAAAGTATAATCAGCTATCCGACAGGCCTAGGGCATCAAAGACCAGAGAAAAGATGGATTTAGATGGGACTAGAGGTTAATAGGATTATATTTTCATTTGGATAGAGAAACAAGAAAGTCACGTCTGAAGTAGAAAAGGAGCGAGAGAAGAAACAAAGGACTATAATATTAAAATAGAGCAGAATGGAAGTTCCAGTAATTTGACAGGGATGAAAACTGGTGAACAAACAAACTCCTTTTTTTATGTTTTCAAGCTCTACACCATTAGCTGAACTCTTCCTTGCCAACTTGTTCAGCTGACAAGTGCCTTGTTACGCTTGTGAGAGAATGTAAGGATTTTAAGAAAAAGTCTAACTCTTCAGCTCAGCTCAGCAGGCTGAAAGTTCAGAGGGTAGGAAACCATTTACCATGTGAATAAACTGCAAAATGCCTTTGAAAATTACATTTTTAATTACAGTTGACATTTCTGAGCCTCCTGCTGATGGTATCTCTCTAAAAGAAAAAAAAAAAGACATAATTTGAGACAGAGAAAACACTATAGGAGAGACTGTAAACCAGTTCACAAGCTACTACTGATAGAGGCACTGACTTCACATTGTCACTCACCACAGTTTTGTCTAAACACCTTTCATGCATTAATGAACTTCATCTCATCTAAAGTCTCTGAAATAGCAAAGCAGCAGTACTCCCAATTGACTGGGAGAGTTCACGAGCAACTTCTAACTCTCCAGCTCAGCTCAGCAATTGAATTACCATTTTATTCCATCACCTGTGATCCAAACCTCTGTCCTTTGGTGATTCCTCCCGTGCCAGGGATGCACTCCTCAGTGCTGAATACCTTCAGTTTAAGGGGAAGCTGCCTTACCCTGCTTCCCTCTAGGAGCTTCAATTGTAGGGAAAATGCTGGGGATGCAGAGGAAGGGGAGTCAAGGGAATATGAGAGAAGGTCTTTGAAGCCCAGTCATTCAGGGCTGAGAGGACTGAAATCAGTCACTGCAGTCTGAGCATAGAGGATTGCAAAACTAGCCAGACAAGATACTATGCAACCTTAAAAAGCAAGAAGGCCGCTGACTGTGTAAATCACCTTCTCTTGCCCTTGTTTTTCAGCTGTTGCACCAAACCAAGAAGTAGATTGCAGGAAGCCTGCCATGCCTGGACAATCTACAGAAGGTCCCAAGTTCTAACACTCCAAAGTTTTGCATTTTTTCCCTTTGGCGAAAGAAGAAAATGTTACTCTCGAACAGGAATATTCTAGCAGCTGCCATGACTTCCCTTCCTCCACGGAGGAAAAGCCTTGAGCATTATGGAGTCTATAGGACTTCAAATTATCTTTGTCTCCATGTTTTCATTCTAAGGGTCTAGCATCCACCCAATTTAACCTGGGAAAGTGCAAGGATGATCTCCTGCACTTCTATGACTATTGGCCCTATTGGCTACAAACATGCTAGCAAACTAAGCGCTGCTAGGCAGTCCTCCCAGTCACTGAAACACGATTGTCTGTGCTGTGTGACTGTTAAAGCAGTGCCTGGTGCACATCTGGCCTAAGTTAACTAATACTTTCCTAAACAATGGCCACTTACAGTTCAGGAGTTAAACAGAGGCAAGGAACATTTGTAAGATGCAGTTTACATGTAGCTACCTGATTTCGGAGGCTAGGAGAGTTACTTATGCAGAAGCAGAGCTTTTCTGCACTGTTTGGGCTCATTAGTCTAGAACTATCCAGAATCATTAAATTCAGTAGGGAAGATGTAGTGATGAAGGCTACATATTTCCTTGACTTCTTGCACAGAGATGTCTCAAAACTAAAGCAGGTCCTCATGTATGTGTTATGCTCATCTTGCTCTAGCCTGCTCAATGCAAAGCAAGCTTTCTTTGCTCTTAACTATAAAAGTATCCTTCTAGTACTTCTAATACTAACCATTAGCAAAAGCCAACATATTTACACCTGCAGCACATGATTTTGATCCTCATCAAACTCCATGCTAAAGAAAAAACCACTGTTTTGACACAGCTACGTGTTTGTAGGAGTGTTTAAACAACATGAGTATGAACAGCATAGAGCCATATGAACTCAATCTGTTCCCAGACATCGGTACTAATGTGATCATAACCTCATCACCATCTACTTCCTCCAAATATAGATAATTAATTTATTTTGAAGGAGTTAAAACTGACTGGGAACTGAGAATATGATATATCTGATCTGCTAAGAGCTCTGTCTAGTCCAGTCCTATGCCTCCATCAAAGAGCAACACCATTTAAATGCATGAGTACCTCCTGGCAAATAAATGTCAGATAAACTGTGCCTCCAAATTGAGTTCACACATGATCTTTAAGAGTCAGCTACTGGTATCAAACATGAAAATCAGATTTTAGTGCTTTTCCAGAAACTTACTTTTCATTCATTATAAAAGTTCAAGGTATTAACTGAAGCCTTGTAAATGACCAGTCTCAAAAGCCTGAGTGCTAACAGATCATTTTTATGCTAGACAGATGAAAAGAAAATCTAAGACAGAAATTAAAATTTCGAATCCACATATTTTTAAATTATGTGTAACTTAAAAAATCTAACAATGCACGTTTGAACTTTGCAGAAAGATTTCCTTTCTTTCATACAAAATGTGGCAATTTTCTGGCCAAGTTAAGGTGCCAATTCAGAAAAGCATCACTGTTCAAAAAGGATGTAAGCATATGCTTAACTTGAAGCATGCACTTGAGTCTCTTTGACTTAATGATAGGATCTAAGCACATATTTACATTTAAGCACATGTCTGAGTGCTTTCCTCCATAGAGACAGATTTAAGCTTGTGCTTCAGTGCTTTCACAGTCTAATTTTCCAAGACAAAGCTATAGGTAGAGATAAAATAGTGTGTTAGAATTGAAGCTTCTTGCCAGGCTAAGTGCATATAGACAATCAACCTCTGCAATATTATATGCAAACATAAAGGTGCACAGCTCATTAGTCGGGCACTGAGGGGGAGAGGGACAATGAGCCTCTGAACTGTCGTCCCAGTCACAAAAATTACACGAACTGGGTCTTTTAGCTGACTGAAGAGGTGATGGGAGAACTAATACTGGACTTACAGCCACCTTGATGAATCTGAGGTTAAAGCAAGAAAGGAAAAAACAGCAGGTGTTTCTTTGAATTTTACTCAAGCCCAGGACAAGATGGGCATTATATGGGGACAAACAGCTACAGGTTATCAGTGGCTGCTGTTGCTCTACCTTTGAAAAAGGTGTGGGGTTGTGGCAGTGGGACAAGCAGGAGAGAGCAATGTCTGGAAAGAGCTCAACACTGTAGTTTTCTGTTTCATTGGGACTTTGAAATACCTCCAATAATATGGAGTAACATATTCCCATGGGAAGATTCACAACACACCTGAGTTTTGGTGAAATAAAGGATCGATACTATTAGAGGATCTGGTAACTCTGAGATTTTTTTTCTCCTCCTCCTCCTTGCCCACCTCCCAATACATAGAAAAGTCAAAATAAGTAGAAACTGAAGTTCTTCTTTGTTCATAGAGTTGTTAATGTGTTTTATCAATTTTGTGGGATTTTCCCTGCACTTTAATGTTAACCGCAATAACTGACTGAAGTTGTGACTGAGTGTATTGGGGAACCAGGGTGACATAGATGATGCAGACTTCTTATTGATATGTCTCCAGAAGTGTCGGGACTCAGAAATTTCTCCTCTCTGACATGCAGACACAGTCAGTGATTCATGTACTCACCCCATTAACACATAATCCTATAAACTACTCATTCAGGCTACAGGGAAAATAAAAAAAAACACCATGCAAACTCCTGCATTGACACAACTAAATTTTGTCTACTTCATCATGTGTAAAACCAACACATAAATTAACTTTAGGTAGCTAAAGTGGATAAGAAAGCAAACTGCTGAGATAGGCCAGGAGAGCATCTGCTTTGAACCATCATAGCAATTCAGCACAACTGCTTAGAGGTATTTGTAAGGTGGGCTGCAAAGATGGCTTAGACAAGTTTTAAAGTGGCTTTCATTGCAGAATCTTAAGTGAAGCAGTAGCAACCTTACTTGCTCCTCACAGCTGGGCCTCATCACCCAGATTAAAGGTGGAAGTGAAATTACTGCTGCTCGTGTACATGGGCCATGTAAAAGAAAACTACTGAATCCAGGAGCCAAGCACCAAGTTACTTGGAGTGAATTGACTTACTATTGTTAATATTCTATCCTTCATTAGTTATTGTTTGTAATACTGTTTGTTATTTTCAATATTTTCCTAGTACTTATTCTGTAAGGGACTTTGAAGGAATTAATTGTTTTCTAGTAGAGATATAGCTATAGACAGATACAGGTATAAAACTGATGAGATCTCTTAAAGACATTTCCATACCTAGCACAGTTTTCTAAGTGTAATCTCGTATGTATTCAAACTAGAAAGATATCTCCCCAGAGAACACAGTACAATAATCCTAAAGCTTGATGCATTAAGGAAGGCTGGATTGGAAAGAATTTGGGGATAATATAAGAAAAATATTGCACAGTATTAAAAAAAAAAGAGCATGCATGCTGAGTAACCTCAACATTACAATTAAATATGTATTGGGAATTTTTCTCATGTTATTATATAGTCTGTAGAACATCCTACCAGTACTAGAGAACATTTGCTTCTGAAAATAGATATTTTTGCTACCATGAATCATAGCTGAGCTGCAGGCCAATATCAGTATTTTAGATGAAACAAAAAATCACGTCATAAATACAGAAAATGCCATGAAACCGAAGTATGTACTAAAATTAAAATATATAAATTCCATTAAATATATGTATTACATTCCCTTTAAAAACTGTCATCTTTCATATCCACCAACAAATCAGACTGAGACACAATATGTAGCAATAACTGGCCAGTCTTGACTCAGTGCATCACTCAGCCTCTTCATAGCTAGACAAAAATAACAGAAGCAGATTATTTTAAAGGAAAAACAGAACATTAAAATGAACTAGTGATGACTGTTCTTCTTAAAACCACATTTTCATACTTAATTTGATGTTCTAAGTGTATCTGGAATTAATTTGAATCAACAGGTTAGCATATGAAATACAGCAATGTAATAATCTTGTGACTACGTTCACTAAAGGAGGCTGCACTGGCGAGGGTTTCTCAGTAACAAGCTATAGCATAAAACTAAAGCATAGACATGCAGTGATCTAAACTGAGTTATTCAAGAAATTTGATTACTGGACTTGACAGAGACCCATTTATTTTTATATCCATTGTGCCAGCACACTTACATCCTACATTGTTAATGCTGAGCTTGTGAGAAGAAAAAGAAGATATGTAAATCAGAGGTTAGACGAGACTCTTGGATAAACTAGCCAACAGGGAAACATCAGGAACAAGACTGCACCTTTAACAGCACCTGTTTCCAAGGCTTAATGCCCTATTCTGTGCAACCAATAGGCATCTTCCACTACCATGCACTGACAGCCCAGAATCATCCCTGATACCAAAAGCATTCCAGTTACAGCACCATGTGGTTTCATTCAGGTTTATCTGCTTGGTGCAAAAGCAGCATGCGCACATTTTTACTTTTCTTTGGTATGAACTATCATCCAAGGGCTGGGAATAACCACATGTGCACAATTCTATGAATTAAAGAATGATCCCAATTCCACCATGCTACGTCCTTACCTCCTGATGTACAGTTACTTCCCATGCATGTCACCTGAGAGTCTCTTGCCATTTTTTGTACTACCATGTTGTTTGCAGCCACTGCTGGGCACAGCCTGGAGGGATCACCCCATGAGAGTGGAGAGTATTCAGACAAGTTTAACAGCAGTGAAAAAGAAAGCCTCCTCCACATAATTATTTCAGACAGAAACTTAAGCTACAGTTCTTGGGGAAGTTTCTTTCTCATCTAACTAACTAGGGAGATTAAGACAACTAACCATCTAAGTTAAGTACCTAAGTTTCTCAAACCTAGGAATTATAAATCCCTCCTCCCATTTTTGTACATCATCAAGCTTTTATTATGATCCTATCCCATAGGCAGGTGGTGACTAAACCTCAGTAAGACATATAGCATTATATGCTCTCCTTGGGTGCTTGCCTCTCAGAGCAGGATGTACAGCTTGCTTTGTTTAATCTTTCCATTTATACTTCTTCCTTGACAAACAGCCACCTCAGTACACCAGGTCTATGCTACACTTAAATGAATGATGGTCATATTAGCTCTCAGCTGGAAGAGGAAGGGGTGCATTTGTGTGGCACTGCACCGAAGGAAACACACCCTGCTAAAAGGAAGGTGTATCACTCAGGAGGACAAGCTGCTACTGCGCTGGTATCAGACAGTGAGACCAGAACCACATTAGTATCACCATGACATGTGAACATGCTTGTTCCTATCAGCATTAGCTTTGAAACCTAGATCACACTCCAATGCACAGGTAATACAAGGTCCTACTGTCCTAATACCTGACAGACTGCTGAATGTGGACAGGGACAGTGGACGGTACTCAGGCATTTGCCACATACAAACATCAGCCTCTGAAACATCACAAACTATTAACTGGAGCAAATAATTCTGTTTAGGTGAATTTCAATTTTTTCTACCAGACACCTCTTATGTGAACTTAGAGCCTATTTGAATATGTCATTGCAAAACAAGTCATACAATTTTCATTTTCCACTGCTCCAGTACCTGAGCTTTGCGTCAGCTTTTGGCACTGAAAATGGGTTTGGATGACAAAGCAATGTCTGCAGTGAAACATGTTTTCTTTCCAGTATGTCATTTTTTGTGTGAATAAAACCTTTGCTATCAGATGCTGGAGTGCTCAGTGTTTAAGGTAGTATTGCTGTGAGCAAGAGTGAATGGAAGCATATGGAGATCAATTGAGTTATTCATAAGGTGCCACCACAACAAACTAAGCAGGCCACCTGCTGTTTCACTGCCTCAAGAGGCTTTTCTCTACAACTCATTTTAAAATAATTTGGTGGCAAGGCTGGCACTGGAGACAGATTATAAACTGGAAATTCAGCAAAATCCTCACCGGGGCTGTTCAGTGTATGTGTGTTTACGTACATATGTTCTTCTGTGTCTTTTTTACATACATGTTGTCTGTACAATTCAGCAACACTGCATTACTGCTTTAGAGAAACACAGCATGCAAAAATAAAACAATTCAGCAATCAGAGTTCCTACAGCAAAACCTCAGTTACTCTGCGAATCCTGCACATTTTACAATATCTGTTAGGCAATAAAGTAGTATAGTTAACAAGGGACAGAATGTATCTAACAAGGAAAGCTGTAAAGGATTGTGTTGCATTACATAAGACAGATTTATTTTAGCTTCTCCACCTAACCTCCATGCTCCATGTGGTATCATGCTCTGCCTTTTGTGGGCTAGCTTTATCCGGTGCTTGCTTTTGTCCTAGGAATTGCCCATTTGATGTAAGACCTTCCCCATTTCCTAAGTCTGTTCATGGCTGGGCTGGGGGCATGGGGCGGAGAAGGGAATCTGACAAAGACTTTAGGTTTTCTTCAGTCGACTTCCACACCACGCTGGTTTCCTCTGAGCTCTTGAACCCCACGTCTGAGCACCTTTTTCCAGGCCTCCAGATTCATCACCTCAAAAGGAGCCATACAGACAGAAAATCCTGCTCTGTCATATGCATCAGTCTCTGAAAATGTAGCAGAGGCTTACAGACAAACTTAAGCCGTGGTTTACCTTCAGCCATGGTTCATTAAGATCCTCAGGTACGTCACTAGTTTTAGGCCTTTGTTTGAGTGCCTTGCTTAATGGAGACCCTAGCCCTTCACTGCCAACTTAGGACTTGAGCGTAAAAGGCATCTCAGCAGCTCTAGGGAGGCCTGCCCTATTTCTAACTGCTCGGGTGAAGTCAGCCTCTTCTCTGCTCCCCCAGCTACTCTTTATCCCCATCCATCCTGCCTACCTCGTGACACACACACGCTCCACACACTACGCACATTTCCCACCTCTTGGATGCTTTCCGGTCTTTCACTTCCCACCTCATCCTCCAAGAACCTGCTTCTCATTCTTATTTTTTCTCCCCGCCTTCTTTGCTGCTTAGGCACTTGTAAAAGGAAAAAAAAAAAAAAAAGGTGGATTAAGTGCATGGCGGAGCAGGTGCCTCTGCTTTCAAGCCTCTGGCCTGCCCCGATGCCAGCGCTGCAGTCCTGTCGCACT